>OY821758.1:45982181-46582181 GCA_963682095.1 Potentilla sterilis
GAATTTTCGTGAAGCACCAGGTTTCAGAGTCATTGCTGGAGGGCTGACACTAATGTGAACTGCTGGAGCCATTCTGGCTGTGATCACATAGGTTTCTTCTTGAGCAACATTTGTCACTGTGCGCGTAACTGTACGAGTTCCTACAAGATGAGATACTGTGATTGAGGGAGAGTTGAAATTTGACGGGTGGCCCATGGTGTAGTTGCAGGGGGAGTTTGTGTAGTTCTTTATCTCATGTGCATTAATGCCAGGTGTTGTACACAAGAAGCCCAAGTAATCCTGGAAACCTATAATTCAAACAATTGAGATTTCATTAGAAAATGGTGCCCGATATCTACATCATCCTGGAGGAAATATTTGCAATTTAGTTTTCCTCATGGTTCCTATTTCCTGTAAAAGATATAAACGCTTTTCATTTTTCTTTGAAACGATTAAAACACATTATATAATAATATTAATCATCTATTAACAGGAAAGTTGGGACTTCATACTCCATATTTTCAAGTTATTTGGAACTAATTTGAGTTCAATAGGTAAAATCCTTTACGAATGGAAATAGAATACATACCCACGTCAAAGATTAGTCCAGGATCTAGAGCAGCCCTTGGATCAACATGGCCACTACCATAATCAAAAGGGGTGGCACTCACAAACTTAATGCCTTGTGTTTCGGAAGTCTGTTGTGCCTGGAGAGGCTTCCCAGCCCGGTCCATAGTCGTTGATGTTGTCATCAAGGATGATTTGATGGCAGCAGGGCTCCAATGAGGGTGCTTCTGCTTTATAAGAGCAGCAATTCCTGCTATATGTGGTGCAGCCATACTTGTTCCAGAGATCATGGCAAATCCCTCGCCTGGTCAAAGAAAATAACCTTGTTATATGTCAGAAATTGCATTGGTAGAAGCAGAACTATAATTTCCTTGGATTTTATTCGTTGTCTGAGAAAGAAAAGAAAAGGCAATAACTGATATGTTCCCCTTGATTTCTAAGGATAATCTTACTAAGTGTCGAAACCCAAAAACATGTATATTTGTTCTAAGAATAACTGCAGTTTGGAACTAAAGTTTGATAAACAACTATTGACAGTAGAATATCAGGTGCTTACCAACATAATCAGGCTCATCTGTTCCATTTGGGGACCAGGCAGCCCAAATCAGAGAACCAGGAGCTAGAATATCTGGTTTGAGAAGATCAGCATCTTGGAAGCTAAAATCTTTAATATTGGGTCCTCGAGCAGAGAATAATGCCACCTGGGGTGCTGATTTGTGGAGTATAGGCATCAAACCATCCCCAATGCTACCTATAGCTTTAAAACTCTTAACTCGACCAGTCCAATCTCTTGATGTTGAGATGTTGTAGTAATCTATAAGATCCTGAATAAGAGAAGGGAGAATGAAAACATATATGAAAAGAAGAAAGGAAAAAGAGGCAATATTTAAAGGTAGTTCAAATAAATCAAAACAGTAGCACCATAACAATTATCAGACAGGACTGAGCTCTTATTAAACTATGACGTGACAAGACCGAGGTCATATGCAACTAAGATAAGAGAAACATAAATATGCATGATCATCTTTCACATTACCCTATTTTGCTCTTTTTACTGTCAACTTTTGCTCATTATGAGGTTATGATATGATTTGCTTATAGCAATTGACCTATATTCCAATCATATCTATAGTGGAGAGTATTCCACACACTGACATGATTAAGAGGACTGTAAGCTTTAAGAAGACCAAAAGCATATCATTCAGGAGAAAACTTTGAATGGATTACCATTGACTTGCTAACATCAGTGATTACAATCCCAGGAATGCCAGAAGGAACAGGATCAAATTTTGTTCCTGGGGAAACATTTTCCACAGCAAGAACGAAGCCAATTGCACCAAGACTTTTGGCTGTTTGCGAGACTTTCTTGATTGATGCAGAGCCAGCAACAAAATTGAACGAATAGCCACAAAGAAGAATATTTCCCTCAACCAAGTTCTTGTTTAAAACTTCTGGTCTCTGGCAGTCTGAGGGGCTATACTTCACTACCGAAGAATCCAAAAGCACATCATTTGCAGCAACCAGTGTGTACGTTCGATTTGGATGTGTAGATGCTGCAAAAAGAGGAGGCCAAGGGCAAGGGGAATATTTCAGCTTTACAAAGGCAGAAAGTTAAAGATAGCAAACTTGTGACAATTAAAATAGTATTCAATGTATAGGATTAAATACACGAGAACTGCTGCAATCGAAGAGAATAAAACCATTGAATCTATGTGGTGCCTTTACACAACTCATCTCTCCCTCTCTAAACTTTATTTTCCAACATGATATCTAAGCAAAATATGCTCCTCAGACCTAATCAAGATCACATCACGGATCTCCGTCTGAGATTCCAACGGACAGCATGATATCTATGTGTACGTTCTATATTACTCTCTGTGACTAGTACAAATTTGTCCATAAGTGCATTTAGTGGACTGAGATGTCCAAATTTTTCAGAGATCTATCAAATTTACATGAGAATCTATTTGCAGGAAGCAAATAGGGAAATTATTATCATGAGGGCATACTGGTGATACAAGCTGATCTTCTGGTAACTTCAGTTAAGATTAATTTAGAGAGCTGACTACTTCACGAGCAATTTCTGAACTGGTATTCTATATAAACAGGAGAACTCTCTAGAATTAAATGACTACAATTATCGTCTTCTCCCATTCTAGTATTTTAATTTTCCAAAGTAATAAAACCAGTTAGTAGACACGATGCTATGCCTGTCTATGGTTCTAGGTCAACCAAATTACCTTGTTAATAATCATGTTTTCATCTTAATGGTAAAAACTTACGATACAGGATATGATAAAACTAAGGGTGTGTTCCATATGTCAGTAGTAACGCCAAAGGTATTTCCTAATTCTAAAAGAGCATAGTGTTATTTTGGCCAGTTGTAAAAAAGGTTGGTTGAAGTGTTGTTATTGGCAAGGCCAAATTATTAAAGTGCTTTCTGCTTTCTGAAGGAAATATGTACTTTTCTGGGAAGTGCTTTCAAGTGAAATTGCTCAATTGAAAAAACTTGACTACATACACGCTCACCCAAACAAATACTTACGTGACAACCCAAGTCCAGGTAATACTTTTCCATTCCCGAGTGTGAGATGGTTTTTGTATCTTCGGTCATCTATGGCAGCAGCAACAGAAGCTATCCAAGGGCTATAAGAGACCAAGGTTTTAGGAAAAGGTCCTCCATTTCCAGCTGCCTGTGCAACAAATACACCCGCTTTCACAGCTCCAAGAAGAGTGGCATCAAAAGGGTTCAAATAAGTGGTCTTGGTGGTAGCTGGAGGACTGTTTGGCCCCACAGAAAGACTCAGTATATCCACTCCATCATAAACAGCCTGTTCACAAAATTTCGTCAAATAAGAATCACCTGACTATAACAAAGCAATCAACAGTGATACTCCCCAAAGAATGTAAGTTTGTTGGCAGCAAACATCTTAATCATTTTATCTTCAATAAAAAAAAGGCAGCAGATCACATACAATCATTTTATCCAAACATACGTAATTAAGTAACTCACAACATAAATGGGTATATCCCAAATTCCCAATGCTCACGCACAAATACCTACACATATCTACACAAGAAGCAACACTACTACTCTTCACCCTTCTTGTTCTTTATGGGTTTTAGTCAAGGATACTATTGCATACCTGATCAATTGCGGCTACTACATCCGCAACAAACCCTCCAAAAAGCCTGTAAAGAGCTTTATATACAGCAATTCTGAACACAGAAAATTTAGATGTTTCAATTGAAAGGAATGAATACAATTTACTCTCTAAATCGAAACATCATGAGTCATTTATTATTCCTCACCTGGCACGAGGAGCCATCCCACTTGCTTTGCCAAATTCATGGCCATGCATTCTGACAGGAATTCCATTATTTCCAGCTGCAATAGCTGCAGTGTGACTAGAAGACAGAGAAATAAGAGAAAGGAACATAAAGCATCAGACAGAAAAAATCTGAATCAACATTAAGAGAAAGGGGCAAAGGAAATAAGATTAGAAGATATGTCAATTGCAACTAATGAATACAAGAAACTCTTGTGAGACTCATAGCAGTTTGATAACTGAAGCAGCGAACCCCAAAACTTCCATTTAGTATACTTAAGAACATATAATATTTTTGTCAAGATTGTGTGGTAAGTTGTGACACTATCCACTTGTCAAATCTATTTATCTTAATACATATGTATATGTATAATAAAAAGAAGTCATTGTTCTAAGCTGAGAAATTAAATTCCCCAACATCAATTTCATTTTGGGACTTTGATTAAGCATAATCACGTGTAAAATTTACTTTTATTTCTGTGAAAATAAGTTGTTTCTGTATATTATGAAACCTAACATAAACTAAACATCGAGTCAGAACGGTAAGAGCAAACACACGGTATAATAGGTGCAGAACATACAACAGCAGTATGGGGCCTAACCTTCCATGTCCATCACCGTCCATAGGAGAGGCGAAATCAATAGCTGGATTAAACACCCCAGCTGCTATTGCAGCTTTCGCAAAATGGTGGGCTCCAATAATCTTTCCATTACAGAAACTCCTCTTGGTGTCTGGGTCAACTTCACACGTACCTCTGTACTTGGGAACAGGCCCATAGGGATCACTATGGTGGCTTGCAAAGCTTGGATGATGAGGGTAAATCCCTGAATCCACAAATCCTATCACAATATTTTCTCCAGCCCTATCAAAGCCACCTCCTGTTGGCCATACTCCAGTTGGAAGCCCTAAAAACTGTGGTGTGTGAGTTGTAAGCCTCCGGACCTTCCAATCCCTCTCCACAGATTTCACACCTGGGGCACGCATCAGTCTTTCTGCCTACTAATAAAAGGATCAGTGTAAGAAAATCCAAATTCAAGAAAATAAATCAACATAATGCGATTAAATATACACACGTAAAGAGGCTGTGTCCAAGGTTTCACCTGCTCATGAGAAATGTGAACTGCAAAACCATTTATAAGATGTTGATAGCTGTAGAGTTTCTTGTAGGTCCCTTGCTCAAACAGCATTCCAAGAAGCATATCATGTTTATTCTCAAGGTGGCGGGCATAGGACGTGACTGACTCACTGAACAAAGACCAAATAAACAGGCAAGAATGAGATATGATATGTTAATGATCAATGTATTTCTGCACTGCAAATGAAAGAGATGGTCATTCTTTGGTAAAATTAACTATTCACAAAATCTATCAAAGATGAAGTGCAAAGCACAGACCATAAGATGATATTGAATTGCAATACTTCCCTAAAAAAGCAACTAGGATATGAGCTGACACATAATGATACCATATGAGATGCTAATATCTCAATATGCTACAATAAAACAGCTGATACTGAGTACTGTATGCCACCAACTATGTAGGATAGATTTAATGTTGTCATTTTCTTAAGAATCTAGTAAGTCTACATATACCACGATCACCAAAATAAACATAAACAAGAGAAATGACAGATCATGGAATAGAACTGCATTCAATCAGTCTGGTCATTTCTTAAAAGTTAAATAGCTCTGTTCAAATGTTTCGGAAGATTTTGTCTATTACATGTTTCTTATGATTTTATCTTTATATAAATAGGGAGGTTTGGTAGAATTCCACATGATTTCTTACATGGTGCAACCAAACTAGATCCAGAAAGGGCTTCCTGTTGTTTCCCACGGCTCTTATCACCAAACATAAGAAATAAAAAATTCTTTTAGTGCCTCTTCATCCATGTCATTAGATTCAAACATTAAAATCCTGAATTTGGCCAGATTGTCGATGCTATCAAATCCTAGTTTATTATCCATAAATGACTCTGTTTTTGCTTCCAAACGAAGACATCAGCATGAACAGAGTGAGTGACCTTGATTTTAAAATGATTATGGCACAAAAAATGAGCTGGGCAGTGTCAGCCCCTAACTGAAATCAAAACCACTTGGCAACAACTTCCTTGACTGAACTAAAGACAATCTATTTGTGTGCAAATTGGTTTTGACTTTTAAACTAAGGTAAGAACTTGTGAAGAAAAAAAACAGAGCCAGCCTCAGGTCCTGAGTGCAAACAAAACCATTAACCCAAGCTTGTTTGGATGTAAAGGTGTTGGAGTCATACACCAACATTGGACCATAAATATCCAGCTTGAAACTAGTTTACAGTCGTCTGAGTATGTCCATGACTTGCTTATTTGACATGTACAAATGACTATGCAAGGTCAACCAAACCAAACTAGATGTCATATTTCCTAACAACATACAACTTATTTAACAAAGATACCTCACAACCCAAAAACGGCACTAGTTTGCAGAATTAGTGACAATCTAATTTCAATGCTTCTTTGGATGGTCAAAGGATCTCAATCTGTCTACAACTGGTTGACTAATATTCCTATCCAAATTATGAAACTTTTAGTACTTATATTTATAAGGTTATGCATACAAACATGTTGCATACGCATATTTAGTAATATCTAATTCAGGGAAAGAAGTGTGCACATTACCTGGTGGTATCAATCTTTTCATCAGAATCCACAGCAGTGGCTTCAAAACCATCAACATCACCTCTATAACTTATAATAGGCTCTCCTTCAATAGTCACGATATAAACATCAGCTCTCCCAATAACCAACAGGGAAAGCAATACCAAAATGGCACACTGACACTCCATAGCTGTCAGTTTCACCATTGAAGTATGCAACTTCACCACTCCACAAGATCTGCATCATCAGATTCCCAATAGTCAGTAGTTTGAAAATTATCATAAACACACTAGAAAAAAAAATCTTTTTTTAAAAATCGACAAACACAATCATAATCTATGCTTCTTCTTTTTTTTTTTCATTTCCAGCTCGAATAAAGAAAAAAAAACAAGCGAAAGATTCTAAAAGATTGGAGAAAATTAAATTAACAAAATTAAATTGTTACTATTGTTTCTTTATTGAGAAGAGCAATAGAAATACAAAATCTGCAGAGGAAAACAATTGACCCAGAGAAGGAAATATGATACTGATAGCTAGTCACAAAAGTCCAAAGCCACACAATCAATCCAGATTATGCCAAAAAAAAAAAAAAGAAGGAAGACTAACATCTGTTGAGATCAGATTGAAGAAGTAGCTAAACCAATAGAAAAGGTCTGAGAGAGAGAGCAAGAAAAATTAATGGAGTGAGAGTGACCAAGTCACACAGTGAGAAGAAATACAACTTCCAAATTAAGTAGCTTCAAGATCACAAGGAACCACCGAAAGCAAAAAAAAAGTGAATCTAATTTAGTCTGAAAAATGGAAGAAAGCAGCTGCTTTTAGTAGCAAACCAAGCAAGGAATAAAGAGAGATCGACATTGATAAACAATCCAGAAAGTGAAATTAGCGTACTTGCAGAGAGAGATCCGGTTAATGTTGGAGGAGCGTGGATTTACATGGAGGTTAAAAATGATTTGATCAGAATGCGGATGGCATTGGGGTTGATCGGAGGAGCTGAATGAAGAGTGAGAGTGACTTGAGTAGCAGTGAAGGCGAGAGAGAGAGAGAGTGTTGGTTAGGGTTTTTATTGGTTTAGAGTTTTAATGGGAGAAATTTTTGGAGGAGGAGGAGGACAGTGACAGACAGCCAGCCGAAGATGATGTATTTCTAAATATTAAAAAGGATTTTAAATTTTTAATGGTTTGGGTAAATAAAAATGGGATTATTTTACCTGGTTTAGGGGAAATGGTGTAATTAATGGGATTAATATTTGTTAGGTTATTAATTTTAATGGGAGGATTTAGAGTTTAGAGAGAGAGAGAGAGAGAGAGAGAGAGAGGGGCAAAAGTTTTGGGGTTTGCGTGGTAAGACTGTAAGAGGAACATTCGCGCGCAAGGTGTCGGAGTGGGGGGAGGGGTTATGTGGAAATGACGGGAATGCCCCTTGAAGGTTACAGATGCGGCGTAAAGGCTTTGTCGTATTTCAGGTGGGAGATTCCTTTTCGTTACTTTTTTTTAGTTTATTTTTTTAGAGTTTCTATTCATGCTTCTAAAAACAGTATTCGGACTTTCTTATTTTTTTAAAAGTGTGAAAAATACACACTCCCACTTTTACATTCCACACTCCTCTTTTAACTTCTTCCTCTATGAAAAGATTAAACAGTCATTTCTCATTAATTTACGGGGTGTATTGTATTCAGATTTATGCACACTTTTTTAAGTGATGGATTCATAAAGAGTTCTTAGATTTATACAGACTTCTAAAATCTTCTAGATTTCCGTAGATTTATAACATAAACTTTTAAGGATTTGTGAAAACAAAAAATACAGCTTTTATGGATTCTCATTGATTTTGACAAACTTTTTATCATTAATCACTTTATCAACATAAACATGTAACGTAAGTAAATAAACAAGTAAAAATGGGTTCTCTCCCTCCACCCTAGCCCCATTGGCTTTGCAATCTAACTATGGTGGTCACCCATGGCCACCGCTCTAAACCATTGTATAATGGCTCTCCAACGTCATCCTATTGTGGCGACTGCTCAATCGAACGAAACCCTTGGTCCCATGAAGGCTTTCATCCACTTGGTGTCGCACAAGAGAGGTCTTGATGCTGAGAAGGTTGTCGATCGACGACAAAATCAATGGAGACCCAAAGCTTGGGGGTGCGAGATCTAATTCGGATTCGCCCGAGTTGGGCTCGACTCAAAGAAGATTTTGTTTGGATAGGGGAGACTACCAGGAGATCTTGGAATTTTGTATGTTCATCCTCTGCTCTTGGCCGGCATCAGAGCGCTCTGTGATGATGGAGTGTTCAATGAATGGACATATTTCTATATACCATTGTGGGTACTACCACAACTTCTTGTTCTGTCTGTATATGGCAGCGGGAGGGTATGTAACAGCTATTCTGGCTTGAGGCTAGAACAAATTTATCTTGTTTTGATGATGCTCCAGAATGTGCTCTAGACGTGTAATGATACAATTGTATTTGACTCGCTAGATTGAGTCATATTTTATTTATAAAGTTCTTTCCTTTATTAAAAAAAATAAGTAAATAAATAAAAAATTAACATGGAATCTTTCTAAGTTAACTAGTTCTATATGTGTATCAAAGTAGACATGTCTATTATGGAGAAAGAAGAAGTATAAGGATAAAAATGATGAAAAGAAAAAAAATTATAAATCCACGGAAATGACGAGATGAGTGAGGAAGAGAGAGAGAAATGTTGGTCGATAAAATTTGAGATTAGATCGAGTTGGTGCCGAAAAGTTAATTGATAGGATTACGTATGAAATACGTGGGCTTTCTGATATATGCGGCCGTGAGGAACATAATTGGGGTGGTCGTCATGTATTCGTTGTACTCTTCTATTACCACCAACTTGTATAGCTAGCTCCTATTGTAAAATATGTATGAGAAAATTGTGACCCGTTTGGAGAGAGAGAGAGAGAGAGAGAGAGAGAGAGAGAGAAAGAGAGAGTAATGAAAAGAAAAAAAATTATAAATCCAAGGAAATCTTGAGTCTAGAGGTTGGATTGATGAAAACTTGTTTTCTTTACAATTTACACTAAACAATCTATATAAATCCATCATTTAATGAATCTTTCAAAATTCGTAAAGTTTTTGAATACCCTTAAACTTTTATAGACTTTTAAAAAGTTAAATGAAATCATAATTGAATACCCTCAAACTTTAGTGGATTTAAAATCTTCTTTTATAAATCCAAATTGAATACCCCAAAACTTCTCAAATCCATAATAATATTTAAAACTCTATAGAAATCCAAATACAATACACCCCCCTTAGAATTTCTTTGTTAATTTTACATTTTTAAGTTTTGACCGAGCGTGGTGGGCCTATGAGTCTATTTATTTAGCATACTGCACATATATAATGTATCATCTATACTTGAAGGTAAACAGTTAATTTAATCATAAATTATTTCTTCTCAATGTTTAGTTTATCTAGAAAATATTAGAATAACTGAAAAAGAATTAAAAGAAAAAAGAAGGAAGCTGAACATATTAAAGAATTATAGGGAAAGGCTTCATAGAACTAGGCCTGGTTATTGGGATATAATTTTTAGATTTACACAAGGTATCCATATTCTAGAAAATCAGATTGCAGAACTTATAGAAGTACTTGAAAAAGAACAAGAACAACTGAATATTTTGAGCAGAGGTTAGATCCGCCCTAGTTGGTATCAAAGCTTGTTTTTCTCAAAAACAGATACAAGAAAAGGCTTATGCCACAAAGTTGGCTTCTCTTAGCCAACAAAAGATAACCAAAGCATAAAAATTGTCAAGCCTATTGCATAGAAAAAGAAAGTGATAAGTGGAATTTGTGTTTCCACTCAAAACACGTTCAAGAAAATCAATACTCCATTGAATACGCCTGTAGAATTTTAAACACTCTCTACGACGAACATATTTATCTCTAAAAAGATATAGGAGTAGAAGAACTTGATCCTTCCAGACCAAGTATAGTTGAATTTCTAGATCATCTATCTAAAAATAAAACTTCTGAGAAAGCAACAGAACAACTCGAAAGAGTTAATTTTAAGATTAATCAACTCGGAGAAATGCCAACAAGGTTATCAAAGCTTGAAGTCAAGCTAGATTACCTTAACGAAAAACAATATCTTTCAGATATTGAAAAGAAATTAGTAAGAACAGAGATTCTTACTAACAACATCCATCAGCAAGCAGCTGAATTAAGAGAAACTCAAGAAAATTTGAAAAGATTTTTAGAAACTCTTATCTCCGGGATAAGATGAAGCAAAGAGTAGAACAAAAAGTAAAACAGGAAGATGTAAAGGCTATAAGTCTTTATCTTCCTACAAAAAAACTTGCTGAAAACGTAGAAGCAATAATACATCAGCAAAATTACAACAATACTTTTCTTCAGGAAATCGGAAAAGATATAGAAGAACAGTTTCAAGAAGTAAAAGCAAGAATCTCAAATCTACAAAAAAGTGTAGAAAAAATGAAAGAAAATTCTAACGTTGAAAGTATCAACGAAGAAACACTAGCACAAACCTTGACTAGTAACATTATAATACCTTCTCCAAAGGTAGAAAGCGAGTTCAAATTTAGTGAACCTAAATTACTTGAATGGAAAGCATCCAAAACTCCTAAAAGAGACCTAAAAATGCTGAGTAGAATACTTAGTAAGAGACATATTGTACCACCAGTACAACTCATAAATGCTCATGAATTTGAGTATAATGAAATTGAATCTAGCGTAAGAGAAGCATCCGCGCCTAGATTCAGATTCAATGAGATCTACAAGAAATGATCTTTTATCTTGGACTCTCACAGATTCAAGATATTAGAACTAACGGTTCCAGCAACCGGTGGAGAAACAGATATCAGGTTAATCACCCAAAAGAAAATAAGTGAAGCCTAGAAAAAATATTCATACATGCATATTGGTGTTGTTCAAGTATCAATAAAACTCTTAGCAAGAGACGGGATAGATTGTTCAGTCCTGTGCATCTTACAAGATTGTAGAATAACAGATTTCAAGAAGAGTCGGTTAGGAACAGTTGAAGCCTCACTATGCAACCAGGTTGCATACTTTAATGTTTTTCCAAACTTCACCACTCATCTGAGTGATGCAGCCCACTGTTTGAGATTGAGAATCAAATCAGATGGGATTACCATGAAGCAAGGCATGATGGAATTAGCTGTGGATTATAGAATTTATTACAAGCTAATGAGTTCTAACGTAATGTCAAACACTAGATTCCTTAACAGCCCTGACATTACTACATCTGTCCTCACAAATCCGAGAAATAATTCTCAGCAAAAACATGTCACCAAATGGCATGAAGTAACATTCCCAAGGGAATGGAACTTAGCACCTCATGAGAGACAAATACAAAGCTCGAATGCATCTATATATGAAGATATGGGAGGAAAAATAAGTCTTCAGTTTCATAGGCATTCGTTTGCTAATTATGAACAGGCAAGCATTTCAGGAGCAGTTCCTGAAGAATTTTTTGAAGAAGAAGATTCAAAAAGACCAATAAGAATGCTCAAGATAGAATGACTAAAAGAGCTATATGCACAAGCAGAGACTTGTGATTCCCTAGAAAGGCTAGAAGAAATTATAAAGAAAATTTCTTTAATCCAAACTGGAAAAAATAAGAGAAAAATACTGCCGTATCAGGCTGCCACAGAAGAATCAGGTAATAACCATGGAGGCAGAAACAAGTAATAACCAATCGGTACCCCAAGAAGGGCATACTATCATTCAAAACATCACCAATAATCCCACTAAGATCATTAGAGAAGAAAAGATCAAACTTCCTAAAGGACAAGCGCCTACAGGAAAATATGGATAGCGGAGCTCTTAGAAGTACATTCCTACATAACCAAAATGGGGACAAGCAGTCTCAGAAAGAGGTGTCTATCTAAATCTAGATAGTGTAGGAGACAAAAGAAAAATCATTGACGACGGGGTTGCAAGCTTGAAGCTAACCCAAGCGTTAATTTTGTCCAAATACGCCTATGAAGATGCTCATACTTATTATGAGTCGACCTTAACAGGAATTGCCCAAAAATGATATAATTTTTTTAAGATAAGCTCTAAATGGGCTGATTGGGCAGCCAAACTAGCTCAGACCAATAATCCGATGGATTTTGCTATTCCCCTAAATGCACAATTCTGTGGAGATATAACAGGGCATAGCAAATAGTCTAAAGAAAGAGCTAGAGCAAATATTCAAAAGCTGAGTATTTGCAACATGAGATACTTTGAAGAATATACCAATGAATTTCAGAATTATTTCTGTACGATAGGAGATTTAGAAAATGATGATATTGTCAAAACATACTACAGAAAACTACCAGAACCCTGGAATAATGTTGTAGCACAATCCCTTGAAGAAAAACTCCTTTAATACTTTACAGTTGGAGGAATAGCAGAAAGAGTAAGAGATCTCTTAAGAAAGCAATGTACAGAAAAACAAAAATCTAGAACTGCCAAAGAATAACTCAGAGGAGTTGAGAACATGTGTCTAAAAATATTGGATACTCCGACACAGTGGGGATACCATATTCACACTGATCGAAAAAACAAAAGCAAGTTTAGAAACAAGAATTACAACCGTAATTTTACTTCTAAAAAGAAGTATAAGTTTAGAAAAAGTTTTGAACGAAACAAAGAAAAAGCATCTCCTAGAAAGAGATTATTTAGAAAAAAAATAAAAACCACAAAAGCAAAACTCTTTAAGAGATACAATGCCCTGCAGATGTTGGCTTTGTAAAGCTGAAAGACATTATGCGAATGAATGTCCTAAAAGAGAAAAAAGATCTTCTAAAGCTCTCATAGCATAATATGATGAAGCTATAGTGTTTCTGTCTGAATCCGTAGACTCACAGATACTGGTGGATCTTGGTGTGATTCTTCTCTGTAAACCTTGCTAACTAAGGGAATACCGGGCCGGGCTGGTCTATTCCGCTCTGATGCCTAAGTCAGTATAGTTGGAATAAACTGATAACTTAAGTGGGAATGAGTAGTTGAAGTATTGATTACCTATTAATGAGGGCAGTTGGGACCCATATATAGGCTGCCGGGTGTGAGGACTAGCCTCACCCTTCGATGTGAGACTGACCCCCTTCTGCACATATTACTGTACTGTTTCGGCCCCTGTTTGGGGAGCTGTCATTCCCGGTTCCCGGGCCCAGGTCACAGGTAAGACCTGTAAGTAATTATTTTTTTTGGACAAGATATGTCAAGTCTTGTTATGTATGCCAAACAAATTGGAACATCCCCCTACATACACAATGGTAAATACCCTGCAAGTAATTTTACAAACTACACGTAATTAATCGGATGAAACAGAAACCGCGCTATCTACAACCTCAAGAATTTCAGAAGTCAATGATGTCATTGTTAGGAATTTTTTTTAGGAATACGATCATGATATTACCAACACGTCCGAGTATCGGTATTCTGAACTTGTAAGACGTTGCCTCTCAAATCCAATCCCATTTCAAATCAACCTCAAGAAATCCAATCCCATTTCAAATCAACCTCAAGAAAAAGGTCTTTGTGACATTTTTTTTCCTTAAACAAAAATATATATATATATATATATATATATATATATAAAAGCATATTTAAGGTTTATGATTACAAAGAAAAGAAAAAAGAGTTGTAGTAGTCTTGGTCCCAAGTAACATGTGATGATAAGTTAGGACAAAATTACTTTTGTATAATTTGCCTCTGTTTGATGAAAAAGGGTTCTAAAATTCACCCACAGATTTTTTTGTTAGCAACTTTTCATGACCCCCACCCTATCATCATGAAAATAATAATGCTTCTTCCCTTTAGTCTTTGCTCCATGTGATGATGCACGACACCTCCCCACAAGATTATTAGTCACACCAAAAAATCACATTACCATTCCAAAACCTGGAAAACGACCCCTCTCTTCCCAGTCATTTTCACCCACAAATAAAACACCCAGCTACATTTCCTAACGTGACCTCTCAAATCCAACCCCATTTCTCTTGGTGTGGAAACTGAAATCTCATAGCAAAATGAGCTAATTTTCTGGTATTCTATTTGAGGGATTGGACAAAAAGGGGGTTTTGGCTATAGTTTACATGTGAGAGTTGGGCACCACCAGAATTGTTGTTGAGCGTCTACATCACATGTGACCATTTTCATTGTGGCATGGCCCCAAATATAAATCCAAAATGTGAACCAATTAGTTATATCCCTAATAGTACATTTTACATGATCTTGTTGCATGTTCTCGCGGGTCCATTCATCTCTGCTCATCACCTCGTTCGATCTTTTTGTTCTTGTTTCTCGACACCACATAAGTTTAATCTGTCAAAGGTACTAGAAATATTGTGACAGTTTGATACCTTAAATTGTAAGAACATTTACTAGCCTTCCTGCCCTATCTTTTTATTCAGTTTTATTTGAGAGAGTTTATAAGAGAACTAGTTTCTAATATTATATTTTTACTCTTTCATCATCTATCCAAATAAATGTCTCTATATAAACAATTTAATAAACTAATGGCATTACTGACATTAGGGGGTTGACAGTCCCATAAGGAGAATCTGCTTAATTATTAGAGATAAGAGTTAAAATGTAAGTACATACATTGCCCAAATCAGCCTTGTGGATCCAACTCTTTACCCACATACTTGTGTATAAAGACCAACAAAACCACCAAATATGTGATTTCAATACCAACTAGTTTATCCCGATTCGAGAATTCGACTAAAAACTGATTTGGAGGTCATATTCATATTCGGAAACTAGAGTTAAGATTCACTTTGCAAAGAATCTTACATAACGCTTATATCCTCCTTTCAGCCGCTCCCACTAACCAGCGAATACTTCTGTCACACTACAAG
This sequence comes from Potentilla sterilis, assembly GCA_963682095.1. Classification (NCBI taxonomy): domain Eukaryota; kingdom Viridiplantae; phylum Streptophyta; class Magnoliopsida; order Rosales; family Rosaceae; genus Potentilla; species Potentilla sterilis. Next base: position 45,997,562 of record OY821758.1, read on the forward strand.
TATCGACCTCATTAGAAGTTAGAAATAGATTCACACTGATATATATGGCTTTAAAATCACTATTAATGGATAGAAACTGAGGAAAATTTTAGGCTTACATGCATTTAGCATCGCATCAAAGGTGTCTTAGAATCGCTGGGAGTAAAAAATACACTACCAGAAAAAAGAGCATTACCGACGAAAAAAAAAAAACGGCCTACAACATACTTTTTTCGTCGGCTATTCCCAAGAATGGCCGACGATTTTTTATTTCGTCGCTAAAAATAAAAAATCGTCGGCTATTCCACCAGAATGGCCGACGATTTTATCTTTCGTCACTAAAAAATATTTTTCGTCGGCTATACCCCTAGAATGACCGACGATTTGGATTTTCGTCGGCCTTTCTCTAAAACATTAACCGACGAAAACTTTTGAAAGTTTGGCCGACGAAATTGGAATTTTCGTCGGCTATAAGTCTTTATATTTTCAGATCTAGACAGAAGGTGCTCATTTAAAAAAAAAAAACGAAAAAAAAACGGGAGAAAGAGTGAAAAATCTGTGGGTATTGTTGAAATCCGTCCTCTCTTACATTGTGGAGCTATATATAGGTATGTATATGTGTATATATGTTGATTTTGAGTTTTAGTTGAGTTGATTTTGAGTTTTAGTGATTTTGATATAGTAAGTGATTTTTTGTTTTGTTGTTGTTTTAGTGTTAGAATGTATGTATATATGTTGATTTTGAGTTGTAGTTGAGTTGATTTTCAGTTAGAGTTTAATTATGTGTTTTAATTTGATGTTATTTTAATTAGTGTTAAAATATATATATATATATATATATATATATATGAGTTGATGTTGATAATAATATATATTGTAATATATATGTGTTAATTAATTTATTATTAATTAAAGTTATACATATATATTATTATCAGGCTATATATAGATCGAGATAAGAGTTGGATTTCGCTTCCAAGGCATGACCGACGATACACTACAGGAGTTGTGGATTTTTTGCAGTTTGTCGAGGAAAATGCAAACGGGAGTGAATACCATTATTGCCCGTGCAAGAAATGTAAGTGTCGCAGTTATATGTGTCGATTTCCGATTAGGACAGTATAGGAGCACCTAAAGAGTAATGGGTTTTGGCCGAAGTACAAACGTTGGATATATCACGGTGAGCCATCATTAAATGGATCGCATGATCATGGGCAGTTTTTTGAGGCGGGCAGTAGCAGTACATCCAACGATCCAACAATGGCATTTGTCAACGACGTGTTTCCTTTTGAAAGCGGTGTACGTGGGGAACAATATATGCATGACCCGGTGCAGCCATTCCCACAAGTTGTCAACACTGCTGCCTTTGACAAGTACAACAAACTGATTGCATTGCAACAGACCCCTGTGTCTTCAAGTTCTGAGAAGACAGTTCTTCAAAGTGTGATGGAGGTAATGATGATTAAAGTTGAGACAAAATCGAGCATCAGGCAAGTGAATGAATATCTACAGTACACTTCTTCGTTGTTGGAGGAGGGTCATCGTAATCCTACCAATCACCGTAAGGTCCGAAGTATCCTCAAAGATCTAGGGCTTTCCTACATTAAGATCCATGCATGCGCATTTGACTGCGTTCTCTTCTGGGGTAAAGATGCAGAAGGGAATGACCTTGCTAGCCTTGACGCATGTCCGATATGTCAGTCTGACCGATATAAGTTGACGGGAGCAGGCAATAGGAAACCTGTGAAAGTGCTTCGGTATTTTCCGTTGAGAGATAGGCTTGAGCGGTTGTACATGTCAGAAACCACCGCAAAAGCTATGAGGTGGCACGGTGAGCGGGTCGCGGGAGACGCAGATATCATGACACACATCTCTGACGGAGCGGCTTGGAAGCATATAAACAATGAGTTTCCTCATTTTGCGTTAGATGTCAGAAACGTCAGGCTCGGGCTCTCAACCGATGGGTTCAACCCTTTCGGCACCATGAGTCTTTCATACAGTATATGGCCGGTGGTTTTGGTACCTTACAACCTTCCTCCGTGGATGTGCATGAAGAAGGAATATAATATGTTGACGTTGTTGATTCCGGGGCCTGGTTACCCAGGGAAATGTCTAGATGTGTATATGAGACCATTGATTGAAGAGCTTAAGGTATTGTGGGACATTGGTCATCCCACTTTTGACAAGTACAAGCAGGAGACGTTCCAGATGCATGCCATGGTTATTGGTACCACCAGTGATTTTCCTGCTTATGGGATGTTGTCGGGCAGCGTTGTTAGGGGATACAAGGCTTGTCCAGAGTGCCTCAGCGATTATGGGAGCACCCCTCATTGCAACAAGATATGCCGAATGGGTCATCGTGTGTTCCTTCCGGCGGATCACCACTGGCGTTACGAGTCCGCCGCATTTGATGGAACCGAAGAACACGGTGGTCCTCCCAGAAGATGGACGGGAAGAGAAATTTTAGCAGTGCTTAATGAGTACGATTTTGGGCCCCTCAGCAATCATCCCGATATTGTAGCGGAAATACCTGAAAGACTTGAGGAGTACAAATTCTGGACACATAAGAGCATATTGTGGGAACTCCCGTACTGGTGTGAGTTGCTGATCCGTCACTTCCTAGACGTTATGCACATAGAAAAAAATGTTTCTGAAAGTGTGGTGGGCAAAACGCTGAACTATGAGGGGAAGACGAAAGACGGTCCTAAGGCTCGCACTGATCTGCAAAACATGAATATCAGAAAACAACTATGGTTGAAACAAGGGAAGAGAAAAATGCCTCAAGCTCCTTACACCGTCAAACCTGAGCATAAACCAGAAATTTTCCATTGGATAAGTCGGGCCAAGTATCCTTCAGGCTTTGCTGGAAATATAGCCAAGTGTGTGAATAGACAATTCAACAATCTTTACGGGTTGAAAAGTCATGACAATCATATCCTGCTACAACGTCTCTTCCCTATTTTCATTCGACCGTTCCTTCCCCGTCACGTTGTGGAGCCGTTAGTAGCGTTGGCAAGATTTTTCCAGAAGGTATGCACACGGGAAGTGAGAAAATCTGACCTCCGGGAAATGCAACAAGACATCGTTCATATCATGTGTAAATTTGAGATGATATTTCCTCCAAATTTTTTCGACATCATGCCTCACCTCATGATCCATCTTCCTCGGCAGTTGTTGCTTACCGGTCCTGTGCACTTCACTTGGATGTATCCGATGGAAAGGTACGTATTTTACACCTTATGTTAATTTCCTCATCAATATATGTGATATAGTGTTAATGTATTATCATAACACTTTAAACACTTGATTTATAGGCAACTTGGACAATACGGTGATTTTGTCCAAAACAGATCCGCACCTGAAGGATGTATAACTGAAGCATATATTGCGCACGAGTGCGTCACCTACATGAAGCTGTATTTAGGAGCGTTACAGGAAAGCATACCGGAAGATGTACCTTCACAGTTCAATCTTTCCATACTCTCCGACGATGTTGTACTCGGTGGAAACATGCCAGTTTCCTACAAGTTGAAAGATTATGAGGTAGCCATTGCACATTGGTGGGTACTAATCAACTGTCCAGAAGTTCAGTTTTGGAAGAACATGCATCTAAACTGTGAACAAGTAGGAGGTGATCTCGATTACCACAACCGGACATTCGCAGAGTATTTCGGCCGCTGGGTACGTAACTTTAACACTATTCTATACGTGTTTATATATTATTGTGTATAATTATTCATATTTATAGTTGATTCTGATGGTTGCAGATGGACCTTATTAAAAATGATAATCACCCAAATTGGTCGCACGAACTCAGACTTCTAGCGATGAGGCCGGTCTATTCAAAAGTTTATGCGATGTGCAAGGTGAATGGTGTGTTATTTCGATGTGAAGAGAGAGACCTCAGACTGAAAACACAAAATTCAGGGGTTATGGCACATGGTGGGGATGATGGAGTTGACTATTACGGTGTTCTCCATTCAGTTGTGGAACTGCATTACGGGGAATGCATGAAAGTGCACCTTTTCAAGTGTAGATGGTTTGACACACGGCCGCAGAGCATGAAAACCGATCAATACGGCATAACTTCTGTGAACACTAGTACATCATGGTATGAGGACGACCCGTTCGTTTTAGCCACATGGGTAAAACAAGTGTTTTATCTTGATGATCTCGCCAATGGGGACCCGTGGAAAGTAGTCAACACTATCCACCATCGCAACATTTACCGGGCGTCTACACTTGGAGTGGCTGAAGAGAACGAGGAAGGTGGCACCGCGTATCAAGAGCCCAACTCAAACAGTATTCCTGACTCCTCTTTTATTCGCCTAGACACGCCGGTGCGAATTCGACGTGAAGAGCCACTGTTTTTTGATGTTGATCCAAATGAAGAAACTAACGAGGACTCTAGTGGTGAGGAAAGACATAGATTACCCCTATCGAGCAATTCAGAAACCGAAGAAGACTCATCCGATGATTTCGATTACAATCAGACGGATTAAGTAATTTAGATGATGTAATCCTTTCATTTGCAATCCACTCGATCATTTCTAATGAACGGGCGTGGGAATGAGCCTCCCAGCTAGGCTGGGTTCCAAACCCCTTAAAAAAAAATTTGAAATATGTTGACTGCTGGGTTTCTGTTTTTTTATGTTCAATTTTGGTTATATATGAACATGACATATGGGTACGAGAGGTGTAACACAACTGATTTTTTTATTTTTTTCAAAGAATAGCCGACGAAAAATGCATTATTTCGTCGGCTATACTAATTATAGGCGACGAAATATGCGTGATTTCGTCGGCCAAAACTATATTGAAAAATACATATTTTATTTTAGACACAAAACGACAAAAGAATAGTCGACGAGTACTAGGTTTGATTTCGTCGGCTATTCTTTAAAAAAAAAAAAAACAGACCACCTTCCATTTTTTATCACTATCGACAACCCATTGCTTCATCCTTCAAATGCAAATGTGTCGTGAAATAAGATATGACCGAAATAATGAAATACGTCTACGGTTGAAAAATGACACGATTCCGACAAAATCTGCGTGCCGAATGTTGCGGTTAACTGTTTTTTACTTCCGTTTTCCTATAGGTAGCCTCACGGTCGGTAAATATTTTGAGGAAAAATTTTATACGATTAGTTGCGCCTCATCGATTTGAAACTATTATATGTTGAAGGTCAGGCCAAAAAACGTCATTTACACAGGCCAATTTCCATTTCTAAGCGTTTAAAGGGTTGACTCACCCGGTTGACCATCCCGATCGAGCCTTTAACGTTGTCAGATGTAGTTGGATTTTTTATCATACATGTATTTAATCTTAACGGTGATATCTGACGGTTGGAATAGATTTTCCAAAGTTTTAGAATCAAAATCGGAACATATGCACTAATGTTCCTTAACTTGTTTACTAAGTGTTTAAGTGAATGTATAGTTTCAAATAGTTACTATACGTACACTCTTCAAATGCAAATGTGTCGTGAAATAAGATATGACCGAAATAATGAAATACGTCTACGGTTGAAAAATGACACGATTCCGAGAAAAAACCTGCGTGCCGAATGTTGCGGTTAACTGTTTTTTACTTCCGTTTTCCTATGGGTAGGCTCACGGTCGGTAAATATTTTGAGGAAAATTTTTATACGATTAGTTGCGCCTCATCGATTTGAAACTATTATCTGTTGAAGGTCAGGCAAAAAAACGTCATTTATACAGGCCAATTTCCGTTTTAAAGAGTTTAGAGGTTTGACTTCGCAGTTTAACCAAAGGTTTAGCCGACGAATTCAAATATTTCGTCGGCTAAACTCTTGCGATCCGCTTATTGTCCGCCGTTGGATGACTCAGATCCAACGGCTTTGATTTTCCATAGTATAGCCGACGAAATATTTGTATTCGTCGGCTAAACTCTTGCGATCCGCGCCTTTTCATTGTCCGCCGTTGGATGGGGGAGATCGGACGGCTGCTGAGCACCTAAAGTATAGCCGACGACATTCAAAGAATAGCTGACGACATTCAAAGTATAGCCGACGATATGAAAGATTTCGTCGGCTATAGTTTAGAATAGCCGACGAAATCTTTTTTAATCGTCGGCTATTCTATCGGGTATAAGTTTGAAACTGCCGAACCCTAGCCTCCGTTTTCTGTATTTTTCCCATTTCTCCTCCGTTTTTCTGCTTTGCGATCCGCAGCGCCTCAGACAGATCCGCACCGCCCCTCTCCTCCTCCTCCTGCTCAAATCGACGACGAATTCTCCTCCTCCTCCTCCATCCGGCCGAATTCTCCTCCTCCTCCTCCGATTCGATCCGGTAATTTTTTTTTCAATTTAATTTAATTTAATAAATTATTATATATTTAATTGTAATTATATAAATGGTTATATATTTGTTATATATTTGTTAATAAATTTAATTTTGTTGTAGAATAATCAGAATTGGTCTGCTCATTTCATTAGAGAATCCCTTTATATAGGGTGACGATTACAATGGTAATAACAATTACATTGATGATCATAATCACTGATTGAAACGTTACAACTTATTGATAACTGATTTCCTAATTTACTATCGTCATTACTTTGACGAAGGCACACAAAATGTATTTTCCTTTAACACTCCCCCTTGTGCCGAGTCAAAGACGGAATGGTGCATAGATCGTTGCCTCATTAAAAACCTTGCCAAGTAACAAAACCCAGTGGGACAAAATAAAACTTGGACGAAGGGAAAAAGAGCACAACACACCTTTAACCTTTGAGGATTACATGTGTGTATTATACTCCCCCTGAAGTCTACATCTCCCCCTGATCCTTACATTAATCAAGGAAGCTTTGAAAGCTTTCGCATTCCTATGTTTTTCCTTCAACACAGATAAAATGGTGCATGTGGTGTTGCCTCATTAAAAACCTTGCCAAGTAACAAAAACCCAATGGGAGAAAATAAAACTTTGGTCGAAGGACAAAAAGAGCGCAACGCACCTATTACATTTGAAAACAACATGTATGTGCTAGACTCCCCCTGATGTCTGCAACTCCCCCTGATTTTTACATTAATCATGGGATTCTCCCTGATTCTTTCATTTGATCAAGGGAGCTTTAGTAACATCAGCACAGTTATGTGTTTTCACATGTTTTTCCAAATATGACTTTGAGCAATGATTTAGTAACTAAATCTTGCCATATCTTCCTCAGATCCAACTTGATTTACTTTGATCTTGAGGATAAGGTTGTTCATGAACCGAACACATTGGTTCATATTGAACATCAGGTTCACTCGTGGTATGACATTCATATAACAAAATAGCCATAACTTCGTCTAGGGTATGAGTGAACCATCAAGAGATTTGAAATTGATCTGTAATAACAGATTTTCTTATCTCACCTTTAATGCGTTTTTCTTTACGCATAGTTGGCTATGACGTGGATAATTTCTTTATCATGTCACATTCTATGTAGAGATTGAATGAGCCCAAATCTTTCATATCTTTAATGAAAGAATGATTTGCGTTGCGTAGGCGCAGAGCTAAACATAGCTTTACAAATTTACATCGAATGAGAGGTCGAGTCTTACATATTATGTTTAAGTACAATCATGCATTATTGCACTTGTATAGGAATTTCATTTCCCAATACTTCTTCATCATCTTCCTTTAGATGAAAAACGGATCTATTGTTAGAGTAAAGACTTCGACTGATGATGAGAGTATATGGAGGCCTCACTTTATTCTTTAGAGTGCCTAAGCCGATTGATGTATGGTCACCATCAATATAGTCCTTGAGTTTCATTTCAAGACTGTGTATTCTCAAGATCTTTTCATTCTTAACTTAGGATTTACAATACATAGAGTATCTCATAATTCATTGAGAGTCTGTGTATATCCATAATGAGCACGCAATGACATAATTCACCAATCTCTTCCCAATCAAGTAGTCACTTTAGTGAACGTTTCAATTTCTTTTGCAAACGTACTCATGTGATCTAGAGTCACTTGATTTGGGTGGATGAAGTCCGTTTAGGATCCTCATGTATATCTCTTAATTTAGATCCCCATAGAGATATATGTTTTGATCACTTTTCGTAAGCTGCATGTTCAGTTTTTCGGAAACTACCAAACTGACAAGGTAGTGGAGTGCAATGACATCCATTACAAGAGATTGTCTCATCGTAGTTCATTACGAGAGAATATCTCCTCGTAGTCGATTCCAGTGCGTTTTTGAGATACCTTGCGCCATAAGGTGAGTCTGAATACTCTTATTCTCATTACGCATTCTAACAAAGATATATTTGATAGGGTTTATATTTGCGGTGTCGGCGTCACCTGCCCAAAAGACCTATCTCTTTGTTTATACTGGATCGCTTATTTCCATTAGGCCAGTTTACTAAGTTGACATTTTTCAACGAAGTATGGTTCGATAGTAGACTCATTATTCCACGTCCTCATGTACACTAGTGTAATGTGTTTGTAGAGATCTCTATACTTTAATGATTGGTTCTAACATTTGAGGCGTCCCCCAATGATAACCACAATCCATAAATATTCTCATGAGACGGATTTGAGTATCACTGATCAATAGATCAGGTTGTGCCAAACTTGTTTTCTTCCTTTACACAAGTATGTATCGAACCTAAGGTGGCCTCCCCCTCTTCCTTGGAGAGCCACGGCCTGTGACACCATTTATGCCACTTATGGCGTCACCATGCCACCATCCATGGTGGCAGTGCAATACCCAATTCCTCTTAGGTGATACCATGTCCTTTTGATAAAACACAATCCTTGCAGGTATATTTGCAGCAGGTTTATATGATCTCGTCACTTTAATGTATAAGACATCTGCACACTTTACTTTGTGTGATTTTGGGGATCGAGATGAGACATAGTGGGGACAAACCACGACAATTCCTGTCGTTCCACTTGAACATGCTTGTTCTTTTCTCCCCTAACGACGGGAAGACTGTCTCATCAAAGTGACACACCGCAAATCTAGCGGTGAGGAGATCGCCTGTCAAGGTTTCGACATAGCGGACTATAGCTGGAAGTTCATATCCAGCATAGATATTTATTCATCTCAAGTAACCCATCATTGTGCGCTGTGGCGGCGCAATTTTGGCACATAAAACATTTAATGGAGCTCAAGGATTGTAGATCTGTGTCAATCCAAAAGAGCTCAAGGATTACAAGTTCTTTTGAAATCCTGTAAAATTCTCACACATAGTCACTAGCTATGGTATAAATTTGTTCAATGATGATGGTCAAAGATGAATAAATAACGCTGCATGCAAAATTGCATAACCCAAAACGGAAGTATTGGTGTGCTTTACCAATATTAAGACTATTACTGTAGTCATTTTCCGTGAGACCAATTGAGTTTTTATATAGGAATATGATGTCCATTACAAATCCCGTATAATAAGCCATAAAATCATCACACCTACGGAAATTAACCCGGCCTAGGTGCTTTGACTTTCTAGCATAAGCAGCAGAAATTTTTAATTGTGGATGGTGTCATGACACGTGACCAGCGTGTCGACACAACAACCAACACTATAAAATATCTATGGTGTCCGCAAGTTGGTTGAATCGATCCACTGAATCCTCTTTTGATTCAATATAACAACATAATGAGAAACTCATGTGTCCTTTGCATATGATGATCTCAATCATAATTTCACTAATAGGCTTTGACTGATGTGCTTCGATTCATAGAATCACAATAGATAAGAAGCATAATATGATATAAGTGCATGTACTTGTGCATCAAATATATCATAATGTCACCGTAGGGGAGCGGTGGAATATAGGGATTGAACACACGTCTTCATCCCTACATGGATTGTATCGAAATAATATTTGAGGATAAAATGTTCTTTGTTCGTCCTCAGTTTCGTGTGTGAACCATATTCTTCTGGTGTTTGCTTCTATTTATCCAAAAATATGGGTGTCCATAGTAGTTTCTTTAATGTATGGATCACCAGATCAAAGCCAATCTATGTCAGAATTCCAAAATATCATTTTCTTATGACGTTGGATTTAATTAGCGGTTACTTAGAACCTACTAAGTTGACATATAATCTTCTCTAATACTCGTTTACATTCGCAGTCATTTAGAGGTAATGCAAAGGAGCTCAAATGAATTCTCACTTGTGTCTTTTTCACATGAAAATCGTGGCGTAAATTTCTTTATAATGTGGAAAACAAAATTCAATTTTCTTTTATGGCATAAATTGTCAATTTGACATATGCTCAATGTATACATCGGAACGTAACTCAAGTTCTTTAGAGTAAATCGATGGGGATTGTAATAAAAGAGATTCTAATCCCAATTAGGCAGGTGTATTATGAATCCCAAAGGAAAAGATATACTGATCCTTATTACTTTCTTTGATATACTAATCATTATCATATACTATTGATATAGTACTACTGTTCTTCAGTACTATTATTTTAGGGATTACATTGTGCGTTTCTTTGCACACGGTTCTTTGTTTCATGCCTATATTATGATATGTTGCTTTACTTTATGCAATACTTTGCAAAGTTAGATATAGAAAATTGAATTATGTATATTATGAATAAAATTTGAATAATCTCAATTCCTTTAGAGAAAATTCAAAAAATGCCAACGATTACATTTAGTCTTGTCCAATTAAAAGATAGAAACTTTAAGACAAAAAGTCTAATTTAGGACAAAAAGTCGTATTTAGGCGTAATGGCCTTTATAAGGATATCTTGTAAGTTTAAAAGTAGACTAATCAAAGTCTATCTTGGATTGAGCCAGATCTTTTTTGCTCTTTTAATAGCTGCAATGATGAGTCGTTTCATTGACATCTTCTTCCCATTTTGTATGCTTTTAGTTGTAAATTCATTTTCAATGTTTTTTGTTGGATATTGAAGATACTTTTCCATAATCCGCGTACTCATATGATTCTTCATATATATTGAAAGTCGTAGCTAATTCTTTGCTAGCTTATAATGTACGTATCAATAGTTCATTGAATTACAACAATGGCAGAGTGCTTCACTGCACATGACATGTCCCCTATGTCATCTTTTAAATGTTACATTGTTTCCACTTACTTTTGGATGATTATATGAATTTTTTACGTCCATGGTAATTACCCTTTGTTTTAGGGTCGTTGCATTATTTTGCCCAATTTGTTCAAGAATATATATATATATATTTTTCTAAGACCTTACATTGTCATTCAAGATATTGAAATTATTTATTTAGCTATTTACATCAAGCAATTTTGCATAAAAATACCATGTTCAAGCCTTTGTCGGCTTAATAGGGAATTTGGTACTCAAATTCTTCAGAGTCCAATATGTCAAAACTAAACTGTGATGGTTAAACCATCTGTAAAATATAGGAAGAATAAAATATATTAATCTCGTGGTCTAAATGACATGTACGACGACTAATATAAACCAAGATACTTTATGGTAAATCTGATGCTTCGTGAAATTTCGTTATCACAATAAAATTTTGATTTTTTCATATTCATTGCATGTAAAGCTAATGAAATTTCATTATCATTGCTATTTATATAATCAAGAAGATATCCATGATGAAAATTTTTCAAGAAATTAAAATTGGATCTCAAGACCAAAATTTGTAATGGTCATATTTGTCTTACTTCGTGAAAATACTTTTCCACATTATAGGTTTGTCACTTTTTCTTTATACTATAATGCTCATGAAATTACATTATCATGGCAATGGTTAAACTATTAAATAAAGTAATTATCTAACAGTAATAAAATGAACATATAATGCTCTATATTTATCATTTAAATAAATATTAATGCGATTTAATAAAAGCATTATATGATGAAATTTTAAGTGAGATTTAACGAATGCGGCAAAATTCATACTGTAAGTTTGCCAAATAAACTGCATATGATGCGATTGCTCGATCTCCGACTCCCAATAAACGTCACATATTGATCGCCGCATCGTAATTGATATGTCACAAAAAATAATAGTCATATGATTAGTCACTTTAATCATACATTTACCATATCGATTATATAATTTAATATTTACCGTTAAATTCATAAAACAGTAAATAGTTATATAGTAAATAATCATACGGTAAATATAATTTACAGTACGGTAATTTTGAAATTTACCTTTAAAAAAAATTCCTGTTTTTTCTTTTTTTTCGGGTTGGGTCAGGCCCAAGGTGTTGGGCCGGGTCGGGTCGAGCCCAAAGGACCCGGGTAGAAATTTTTTTCTTCAGATCGCAGAAGCAGCAAGGCGGCGCCTGGTTCGTCGGCCGATCGGAGAGACGAGGCGCCGATTGGAGGCGAGCCGGTGGATCAGATCAGGGCATCGACGTTGATGGGCTGGCGTCGTTGGCGCTAGTCCGGCGTAGGAGGAGGCCGGATCGGGGGGGGGGGGGGGGGGGGGGGACGATCCGGGTTCGCCTGTTTGGGGGCGGCGCTGCAGGCGGAGGGAGCCAGGTCGCTTAGAAGCATCGGGCTGGGCTTTGGGGAGGTTCGTCCAGCGGCGAGGAAAGCTCGATCAACGTCGAGGAAGAACGCCGGCGACGGAGAAGGATGGGTGCCCAAATCAGTTTCTGGGAGCCGGGTCGAGCAGCAAATCCGATCGTCGTCGGAGGTGGGCTGGGCGGGCGTCGGAGGAACAGCAGCAGCGTCTGTCGTCGTCGTCGTCGATGTGATCGGGAAGAGCAGATGCTGGGATCTGAGATCGAGATCGAGTGATGTGATCGGATCGTCGATCGAGGCTGGAATCTGGAGGTCAGATCGGATCGGAGGGTCGACGCGGGAGCCGGGTGCTGGGTTCGGCTTGGTTGAGCAGCTCTGCTGCTGTGCGGAGGAGCAGACGCCGTTGCGGAGCTGCTGCTAGCGAGGCTGAGCTTGGGCGGGGCTGCTTCGGCGGCGGCCGGGAGGGGGAAAACTAGGGTTTTTCTTTGTTTTTTCCTGTCAGTTTTTTTTTTTTTTTTTTTCGGCAGATTTTTTTTCTTTCGGCTAAAACTCTAGGTTAGGCAAAGTGCTGATAACGTGTTGTAGAATAATCAGAATTGGTCTGCTCATTTCATTAGAGAATCCCTTTATATAGGGTGACGATTACAATGGTAATAACAATTACATTGATGATCATAATCACTGATTGAAACGTTACAACTTATTGATAACTGATTTCCTAATTTACTATCGTCATTACTTTGACGAAGGCACACAAAAGGTATTTTCCTTTAACAAATTTTAACAAATTGTTATATATTTGTTATATATTTTATTTTAATTATATAAATTGTTATATAATAAATTGTTATATATTTGTTATATATTTAATTTTAATTATATAAATTGTTATATATTTGTTAATAAATTTAATTATTATATATTTGTTATAATTTAGGTATATAAATTGTTATATATTTAATTTTAATTATATAAATTGTTATATAAATTGTTAAATTAATTATATATATAAATTGGTAGTCTAATTATATATATATATGTTAATAAAGAAATATAGTTATATTTAGGTTAATGGTTAGTATTATTTAAAATGGCCGCGGCTGCAGATGGCCGATGCATTCAGACAGTTCTTCGGAGGCCGTCGTTCCAGATCGAGAGGTTCTGGAAGTTCCGCCGGTTCCACAGACTCCGACAGAACCCTTAGCCAGCCTTAGAGGACCACCAGCCAGCCGCGGAGGAGTGTGGATTCCTCCCAGCCGCGGAGGACTGTGGATTCATCCCAGCCGCGGAGGAGTATGAGTTCTCGGCACCAGACCCTTCTCCAGGCGGGGCGGCCGTCGAGCAGTTCACTTCCGCCTGTCGGGCCAGATGCTCCGAGGTTCAGTCGGCAGCTATTTCAGGACGAGATAGCTGCAGACGTTCCTCAGGTTCGTATGCCTGAGGTTCATCGGGAGCCGATGAGGAGTCCGACGACGTCTGCTGCCGACTCGACTGAGGGTCCTACTCTCCCAAACCAGCTCTACCTCCCGTACAACATTCCGGCGATACCGGAGGTCGACTATCGTGGTGTGCCCATATGGCCTGATATGCCTCAGTACGTGAGTGCTGCGGAGGCATACCAGCAGCAGCCATTTGAGAACCCTGACCACCTTATTTCAGCGAGGAGAAAACGAAAGTCGACAGACGAGTCATCCAGTTCAGGTAACATTTGATTTTATTAATTAAATGTTTTATTAAAATTAACGCACTAATATTTAATTTTATTAACCAATCGTCGTTTTTGTGATAGGGACAGCCGCTAGCAGTTCACGGAGGAATACGAGAGGTGTCATATGTTTTGACACGCTCAAGAGAACTGTTGACCGCAGAGGAAGGATTCAGATCAACGAACCTCCTAATCAGGAGGTTCAGGGGAAGAAAAAACGCGACTACTCAGGTTGCGTGGGGGCACTGATTAGGGACAGAGTCCTTATGTTGTGGACCCGGTGGGCTGATGTGCCCGAAGAGATAAAGAGGGAGGTGAACAACGCCGCGTCGGTGAGTAATTTAAAAAATTTAATTTATTTATCGTAATATTTAATAATTTTCGGTATTATTACAATTGTAAAACTAATAAAATATTATTTTTTAGACATTCTTCGAGATTGCCGAATACAAGCGGGATTGGGCGGACACCGTGCAGAACTCGAGGTACGTTGGGAATTCCTCATCTTATAATTATTAATATTTTATGATATTAATAATATTTCTAATGCACTTTTGTTTTTTTCGTAGGTTCAAAGAGTGGAAGAACGAGCTCCGTTCCCACTATAACGAATACGACAACCTTGGTCGTATGGGTACTCCCAGGGAGTTCATGTTCAGGGAGTACGAGTGGCGTTGGTTGAAGACAGTAGACTTCAACAACCCAGTTATGCAGGTAAATACTAAACTTCACTACAAATGTTTATTTTGTTAAAATTTTAATTATTAGTTTAATTATTTTATAATTATCACACTAATATTTTTTTATGCATTTTTCTAACATTTTATTATTTGTTTGAAGCAACGTTCTCGGATAAACTCTGAGAACCGCCGCCGGAACACAACCCCCCATCATGCTGGTTCTAGGCCGTTTGCACAATATCAGGAGGAGGCGCTTAGAGATCATCCTGATAGCAACCCGTACGTGGAGACGTTCAAGATCGCTTATCCACAAGCGACAGAACAGCTCGTAAGTCGTTCATTACAATTTTAAAATTTTAATTATTAATTTTACTTAATTATATATTTGTTAGAATATTAATTTTTTTTTTCCCGTCCAATTAGGAGAGGGTGAACCAGGCCGAAGAAGAGGTGTTCCAGCAAGTAGTTCGGGAGACACAACCGAACATTTCAGAGGCAGATCTGGAAGAAGCCCTGCGCCAGGTCGACTGGTCCAATGTCCAAACGGCAGCGAGGATGTTCGACGCAGCTTCCCAAACCGGTCAAACAACTACTACTGCCGGGGTTTGGGAAGTTCTGGACTAGGGCTTCTGAAGACCACTAAGGGAGGTCAAAAGAAGGGAGGGCGGGAGAGCCAACAGATGAGGGGGGAAGTGCAGCGATTGGCAGAAGAAAATACAAGGTTGGCGGCCGAGTTCCAGAGATCACAGGAGGAACAACGCAGATCACAGGAGCAACACCGCAGAACACAGCAGTATTATTTCGATCTGTCCAGTTGGTATGCTGAATGCGAGAGAATTTGGCAACACAACTACGCCGGCCAACAAAACTGGTGGATGGATATGTTCGCGGCACAACAACAAAACCTTGAATCCCCGCCCCCGTTTCAGCCGTTAGTTGAACCTCCAATGCCTCAACCTCCCGAGGATGACGAGCATGATGGAGAGCAGGATGCTGGAGATGACGTGGTGGACTTTAGTGGTTTATGTGATGATTAGTAGGGTTACGTTATATGTTATGTATATTGGAACGAATTAAATAATAAGTCATTTAGACGTGTTTCTTGTTGGTGCAAATGTATGGACTGTCTTTGTAATTTGCAGGTTGCTTGGAATGGTAATTTAGAAAATAATTTAATTTTTTTTTTCACTAAATGTAAGAATAGCCGACGATTTTGGGATTATTTCGTCGGCTATAAGAACTATAGCCGACGATTTTTACCAATATTCGTCGGCTATAAGTCTTATAGCCGACGAAAATTACCTTATTTCGTCGGCTATAACTAATTAATGCATATTAAAATATTAATATATTTCGACGAAATAACCGACGAAATACATGAAATCGTCGGCTATAGTTCAGAACATATAGCCGACGAAATTCGTCGGGTATATTTTACGATATCGTCGGCCATACTCGAAAATACCCGACGAATTTCGTCGGATATTTTGCCAAGGTTTGGTCGACGAAATGATGTTTCGTCGGTAAAGTCGTCGGCCATACTCGCATATAGCCGACGATTTCCTTTTTTTCGTCGGCCATTGGTATAGCCGACGGCGTTTTTCCGACGAATTATAGCCGACGAAAATTTCGTCTGCAGAAGCTATAGCCGACGAAATTTCGGCATAGTCGACGAAATTTTTTTCGTCGGCTATGCCCTCGGATCTGGTAGTGATAGTGACCTAGATGATAGAATAAAAATTGCCATGCTTACAACTTTTGTTCTAAAAATAAAATTTGGTAAACCTCAAATGGTTGAAGAAGTTAAGACCCACTGACACAGTAACTAATTCAGGTCGGTGAACATTATGGATAAAGGACTCTTTTACTAGTGATTAACTGATCATGATGATGGTGCTTTGCCTTTAAGGAAAAATCAGAAATTGGAAAGACAAGAAAAACGAAGGGTAAAAAACAAGAAAGGGAGGATGAAAACGCGTCGGAAAGATTAGGGTGGTCGAGTTGATGCTGGTTGTTAATCATAAAGAAAATAAAGTTAGCAATTATGGGAGATTAGAATTCAAAGCACTATAATTATTTAAATGAAATGGATATGCATGTTTCTGGAAAACTGTTCTATCTTGTTCATCATCTTCTTCACCATCACGAATGTGATAGAACAGTGAAAGTGACTGCCCTCATTTTCAGCTACATTAAAAGTTGTTGTCAATAACAAAAAGTGACAAAACTTGAAAGGTCACAGACCTTTTGGGTATTTGATCGACTTTCTTTGATGTTTTTGTCCCTTTTTGGATTCGATCAATCAATCTGGATCATGATCATGATCACGTTGTATTTGTTTCTTGTTTTTGCTATATATCAATGAACTGATTTCGCATATATAATGACGAAATAATATCCGTTAGCTAAACCCTAAAGTCCTAAACTCTTGTTCCTTTTTCGCGGTCAAGGTTCAGCCATGGTGTTGGCTTCTTGCATCTGCAAAACTGCAATCCAACCTGGTTTGATCCAAGAGATCCCCAATCAGGGCTGATGGTCATTCATATAGAAAGTCTTGAGTAGCCCCTTTCTGAGTGTCTGGTACATGGTTGCACGAGACATTTGCACTAGGGTCATCATCAGGTTCATCACACTACTACTCAAAAAATTTCATCACTTTGGAACAGTGGCGGATCCAGGAAATTTTGTCAGCCAAGGCAAGAATTACTTGTCACTTGAAAATATAATCCACTTCAATTAAAAAAAAAATACAATACAACTTTCAATCAACGATGAGACGGTAATTGTCCACGACGCGATTTCATATTTTGAAAACGCTGCATTATAGCATCATTACTAACGCTATTGAATATATCTTTCTCAATATAAACAAGCAAACTATCATTCAACCACTGATCTCCCATTTTATTACGAAGTGGATTCTTCACAATGTTCATAGCAGAGAATACTCTTTCCACTGAAGCCGTTGCAACTGGTAGAACTAAAGCCAAAGTTAGAAGTTTGTATACTGATGCATGTGTTATGTGCTTTCTAGTCTCCACCAATTTTTTTGCAAGACTACTGATTCCTTTCAGTTGAGAAAAATCATTGCTCGATCGCATATCATTAATGTAAATATCAAGCTTGTCTTCAAGTGATAACACATCTCTTTCAGAAAAATCTCTTGGATAAAATTGAGCAAGATGAAGTAACTTTTGCTTGTCAAAAGCAAAAAATGAATCATCTGGACTTAAACTTGAAACACAAATCAGAAGCTCAGAGTTTACCTCATTAAAGCGATCGTTCAAGTCTGAAAGTTGTGTATCGATCACAGAATAAAAGACATCCACTCGATAATGATGAAGGACTGTTAACTTTTCAGCCATACGTTGTGATTTCCCTTGAGCCACAAAAAGATCATCCATATTGGGAATCTTGACACCATGCTTGTTACAGAAACAATAGACCTTTTCAAGGAAATTATCCCATTCACATTCTTCCTCCCTCATTATTTGTAGTTGTTGCTAAATCCATAGCATTGACAATATCTTGATCATTTCTTTGTAATGCTTGTGATAACTCATTCGTCACACCCAACACTTGTCTCATTAAAAACAAACAAAATATGAAGTGAAATGATTGCATTTGTGTTAGCAACAGATTACATTCACCTCTTTGATCAGCATATGTCCCATCTTCAATAATCATTTCAATCACCTTAATTGTGGAAGAAAACATAGAAATAATGCTCAGTAAGGTACCGTAATGTGACCCCCAACGTGTATCACCTGGACGTGTAAGAGTACTTTCTTGATTCAGTCCTCTTCCACTTTGAAGCTCATTATTTTGAACAGCTTCTTTCAATTCATTTTGTTGTTGCTCTCGAAGAAGATCACGACGTTTACATGATGCTCCAACAAGGTTAACCACTCTAGTCACTAAGAAAAAAAATGAAGCAATTGCAACATGGTTTTTAGCTAGAGCAACAAGAGCAAGTTGAAGTTGATGTGCAAAACAATGAACATAAAAGGCACAATCATTTTCTTTCAAGATAAGTGCCTTAAGACCATTGAACTGACCTTGCATATTACTAGCCCCATCATAGCCTTGTCCTCAAAGATTTGATATGCTCAACTTATTTCTGGAAAATAGCTCATCTATTGCAAGTTTCAAGGACCGTGCATCAGTACTTTTAACATGTTGGATGCCAACAAACCTTTCAATTACTTCACCTTTATTATCTACATATCGAAGAACAACTGCCATCTGCTCTTTTACTGAATGATCTCGTGCTTCATCAACGAGAATAGAAAATGGAGCATTACCCATGTCAAACATGATTGCATTAAGGGTTTCAACAGTAGCTGCATTTATAATATCTTTTTGTATAGCAGGTGATTTCAACTGTAGATTTCCACGAGCATTTTCAAAGGCGACAGCTTTCACATTGTCATTGTGTTCAGCAAGAAATTCTAGAAGTTCAAGAAAGTTTCCTTTGTTGATTGAGGATTCTGATTCATCATGACCACGGAAAGCAAGACCTTGTCGCAACAAGAAACGAACACAATCAATTGATGCATTCAAGAGAGTGTAATAGTCCTGCTTAGAGGCTTCCACCTGACGACTAATAACTGACTCAAGATGCTGCTTCTGATTCATTAGAGCATGGCAATTCAGTAGAGCTTGGTTATGAACACTACCGATAGTTCCAACATGATATTTAAGTCCCTGTTTATTCTTCCAATTGTTGTAACCTTTAGCAGTAAATGTATCGCCGCCTCCTTGATCACCGTGTTCTGGTTTAAAAAGATAACAACAGAGGCAAAATAAAGCATCTTTCTCTATGCTGTACTCTAACCATTCCAAATGATCATCAAACCAGGAAGAGTTAAACTTCCGTTTAGTTTCATGTATCTCTCTTTGGGGAAACTTATGGTTTCGAGGTTGACAAGGACCCTTGAGCAGATAACTTCGTCTAACTGGATCACGAATATTTGGATCATAATCCAAAATACGCTTTCGACGTGCAGGGTCTGAAGGAAGATTTTCCAAAACTTGTTCAAGTTCAGTTCTCATTGAACTTTCAACATCAACATTGGCCTTCCTCTTTTTCGTAGATGATGAAGAATTTGAAGGTTCCTCTGTTCTTGGTACTTTTTTAAAGTATTTCTCCATCACTGTAATCAACAATTGAATCAATTCCTTAAAAAAATAATTCTAATTCTGTAAACTCTAAGAACTATGTTTTACAATCAATTAAATGAATTTGAATCAACTTGTTAACGTTCTGTAATCAAACAATTGCTTACTTGCTAAGTTGCTATAATAGCAATTTAGGGTTTACTGTAGTTTACAAATTTAAACTATAAATACAATTCAATAAATTCTATCAAAGTTATCAAATAATCACTGAATGCTTTATAATTTCAAGCAACAAGTTTACAACATAATCAAATCTTCAAAGAAGTAAGAACTATTAACTAATGAATTAGAGAAAGAAAAAAAACAATGAAAAAATATGATTGATAAATTACTTCGCATAAACACTTACTTGAAAAATTAAAACTGAAATAGTGATCACTTGTAGACTTGTAGTCTTGCGTTTGAGAATTTGGCCTTTGGGAGTTTGGGGGAGAGATCAAAGTTGAGAAGAGTCTTTTGTTTTTGGGAATTGGGGTCTGGGAAGTGGGAACGAAGAGACAAGAATCAGAAGATGATTTAGGGTTGACAAGTTCTTTATTAACTCGGGTTTTTTTTTACTGTAAGTAAAATTGTAAAACACTGACTTTTATCAATTAATTAAGGCCCAAATGACATCGTTTTGGGCTTAAATCAGAGAAAAGAAAAAAAAAAATGCAGATGTCTTTCCCCGGTATCCTTCGCCGGAATCTGCTATTTTCATATGGGTTTTCTCCAGAAAAACTCATACTCCAAGCCCAACAACAAAAACTCAGTATAGGCAGCTGCCTAACCTTGCCCACACTTGGATCCGCCCCTGCTTTGGAATCAACAATGTGTGCCTCTGTTTCTGCTATAGTTCAGTCAAGTATGACTTCACTATACTTATTTTGAGAAGATACAGTCGCAACAAAAATCCAGTTGAAGAACTACATCCATAATCATTTCACAAGACTGATGAACTCAAGTTAACCCAAACCAAATCTTGCAATGAGGATATCTGATAGTAATCAAAAATTTTCCCGTACAGTACATTCGAAAAAAGTGACCAACAGGGTAAATCTTGAATAAAATACATTCAAAGATATCCTAGTCAAGCTCTTCAGAGAAGTAGAAAAAACTACTCATTACCAGAAAAATAAGTTGTGCCGACGAAAAAAAAAAACAACGGCCGACGAAATGATTTTTCGTCGGCTATTCCCAGGAATGGCCGACGAAAATTTTTTTTCGTCGGTAAAAAAAAAAAATCGTCGGCCATTCCTATAGAATGGCCGACGATTTTTATTTCGTTGGTACAAAGTAAAATTCGTCGGCTATACTCCAATAATGGCCGACGATTTTTCTTTTCGTCGGCTATACTCCAATAATGGCCGACGAATTAATATTTTCGTCGGCTATAAAACTTTTGGAGTATGGCCGACGAATTTTACAATTTCGTCGGCTATAAGTCTTTATATTTTCAGATCTAGCCAGCAGCTGCTCATTTGCAAAAAACGGGAGAAAGAGTGAAAAATCAGTAGATATTGTTGAAATCCGTCCTCTCTTACATTGTGAAGCTATATATAGGTACGTACATGTGTATATATGTTGATTTTGGGTTTTAGTTGCATGAGTTGATTTTGAGTTTTAATATATGTTTTGATGTTATTTTAATCCTAAAGAGTAATCGGTTTTGATGTTATTTTAATTAGTGTTAAAAAAATAATGATGATGTTAGTGACAGTTCGGGTAGCATAAGTCCTCTTTCTCGTGCTTCGATAAAAGGAAAACAGAATATCTGACGGTTTCTGGAGCTTTTATCAAAACAGAATAATGATCAGAAGGTCATCCAGGCTACTAAATTGGTCATACCGAAAGATCCTTTTTTCGCAGTTATCTTGCAACCATTCAACTTCATTAACTGTTATCTGGTGAGGATTAAGTAGTTAATGAAGTCGAATGGTTACAAGATAACTGCGAAAAAAGGATCTTTCGGTTTGAACATTTTAGTAGCCTGGATCATCGATCTTCTGATCATCATTCTGTTTTGATAAAAACTCCAGAGAGCTTGGCATTCTGTTTTCCTTTCATCGAAGCACGAGAAAGAGAACTTATGCTACCCGAAGTGTCACTAACATCATCATTATTTTTTTATTTTTTTCATAGAATAGCCGACGAACAATTCATCATTTCGTCGGCCATAAGTTTTTTTAAAATAAATATTACATTTATGGCCGACGAAAATTAATTAGTTCGTCGGTAAAAATTAAAAATCGTCGGCCAAAGAAAAAATTTCGTCGGCCATACACATAGAATGGCCGACGATTCATTATTTCGTCGGCCATACACATAGAATGGCCGACGATTTAAAGTTTTTCGTCGGCTATAAACCTATGGCCGACGAAATTGCTTTATTTCGTCGGCTTTACTATAGAATGGCCGACGATTTAAAGTTTTCGTCGGCTATATAACTTTGGGAAGAATGGCCGACGAAGTGGGCAATTTCGTCGGCTATAAGTCTTTATATTTTCAGATCTGGACAGAAGCTGCTCATTTAAAAAAAAAACGGGAGAAAGAGTGAAAAATCTGTGGGTATTATTGAAATCCGTCCTCTCTTACATTGTGGAGCTATATATAGGTATGTATATATATATATATGTGTATATATATATGTTGATTTTGAGTTTTAGTGATTTTGATATAGTAAGTGATTTTTTGTTTTGTTGTTGTATTTTAGTGTTAGAATGTATGTATATATGTTGATTTTGAGTTGTAGTTGAGTTGATTTTCAGTTAGAGTATAATTATGTGTTTTAATTTAATAATGTTATTTTAATTAGTGTTAAAATATATATAAATATGTTAATTAATGGTTGTTGATAGTGTAATGAACTTAAATAATGGTTGTTAATTAATGGTATATATATATATATGAGTTGATGTTGATAATAATATATATTGTAATATATATGTGTTAATTAATTTATTATTAATTAAAGTTATACATATATATTATTATCAGGCTATATATGGATCGAGATAAGAGTTGGATTTCGCTTCCAAGGCATGACCGACGATACACTACAGGAGTTGTGGATTTTATGCAGTTCGTCGAAGAAAATGCAAAAGGACCGTACCATTATTGCCCGTGCAAGAAATGTAAGTGTCGCAGTGATATGTGTCGATTTCCGATTAGGACAGTATGGGAGCACCTAAAGAGCAATGGGTTTTGGCCGAAGTACACACGTTGGATATATCACGGTGAGCCATCATTAGATGGATCGCATGATCATGGGCAGTATTTTGAGGCGGGCAGTAGTAGTACATCCAACGATCCAACAATGACATTCGTCAACGACGTGTTTCCTTTTGAAAGCGGTGTACATGGGGAACAATATATGCAGGACCCGGTGCAGCCGTTCCCACAAGTTGTCAACACTGCTGCCTTTGACAAGTACAACAAACTGATTGCATTGCAACAGACCCCTGTGTGTTCAAGTTCTGAGAAGACAGTTCTTGAAAGTGTGATGGAGGTAATGAGGATTAAAGTCGAGACAAAATCGACTATCAGGCAAGTAGATGAATATCTACAGTACACTTCTTCGTTGTTGGAGGAGGGTCATCGTAATCCTACCAATCACCGTCAGGTCCGAAGTATCCTCAAAGATCTAGGGCTTTCCTACATTAAGATCCATGCATGCGCATTTGACTGCGTTCTCTTCTGGGGTAAAGATGCAGAAGGGAATGACCTTGCTAGCCTTGACGCATGTCCGATATGTCAGTCTGACCGATATAAGTTGACGGGAGCAGGCAATAGGAAACCTGTGAAAGTGCTTCGGTATTTTCCGTTGAGAGATAGGCTTGAGCGGTTGTACATGTCAGCAACCACCGCAAAAGCTATGAGGTGGCACGGTGAGCGGGACGCGGGAGACGCAGATATCATGACACACATCTCTGACGGAGCGGCTTGGAAGCATATAAACAATGAGTTTCCTTATTTTGCGTCAGATGTCCGAAACGTCAGGCTCGGGCTCTCAACTGACGGGTTCAACCCTTTCGGCACCATGAGTCTTTCATACAGTATATGGCCGGTGGTTTTGGTACCTTACAACCTTCCTCCGTGGATGTGCATGAAGAAGGAATATAATATGTTGACGTTGTTGATTCCGGGGCCTGGTTACCCAGGGAAATGTCTCGATGTGTATATGAGACCATTGACTGAAGAGCTTAAGGTATTGTGGGACGTTGGTCATCCCACTTTTGACAAGTACAAGCAGGAGACGTTCCAGATGCATGCCATGGTTATTGGTACCATCAGTGATTTTCCTGCTTATGGGATGTTGTCGGGCAGCGTTGTCAGGGGATACAAGGCTTGTCCAGAGTGCCTCACCGATTATGGGAGCACCCCTCATTGCAACAAGATATGCCGAATGGGTCATCGTGTGTTCCTTCCGGCGGATCACCACTGGCGTTACGAGTCCGCCGCATTTGATGGAACCGAAGAACACGGCCGTGCTCCCAGAAGATGGACAGGAAGAGAAATTTTAGCAAGACTTAATGAGTACGATTTTGGGCCCCTCAGCAATCATCCCGATATTGTAGCGGAAATACCTGAAAGGCCTGAGGAGTACAAATTCTGGACACATAGGAGCATATTGTGGGAACTCCCGTACTGGTGTGAGTTGTTGATCCGACACTTCCTAGACGTTATGCACATAGAAAAAAATGTTTCTGAAAGTGTGGTGGGCACAACGCTGAACTTGGAGGGGAAGACGAAAGACGGTCCTAAGGCTCGCACTGATATGCAAAACATGAATATCAGAAAACCACTATGGTTGAAACAAGGGAAGAGAAAAATGCCTCAAGCTCCTTACACCGTCAAGCCTGAGCATAAATCAGAAATTTTGCATTGGATAAGTCGGGCCAAGTATCCTTCAGGCTTTGCTGGAAATATAGCCAAGTGTGTCAACAGACAATGCAACAATCTGTACGGGTTGAAAAGTCATGACAATCATATCCTGCTACAACGTCTCTTCCCTGTTTTCATTCGACCGTTCCTTCCCCGTCACGTTGTGGAGCCGTTAGTAGCGTTGGCAAGATTTTTCCAGAAGGTATGCACACGGGAAGTGAGAAAATCTGACCTCCGGGAAATGCAACAAGACATCGTTCATATCATGTGTAAATTTGAGATGATATTTCCTCCAAATTTTTTCGACATCATGCCTCACCTCATGATCCATCTTCCTCGGCAGTTGTTGCTTACCGGTCCTGTGCACTTCACTTGGATGTATCCGATGGAAAGGTACGTATTTTACACCTTATGTTAATTTCCTCATCAATATATGTGATATAGTGTTAATGTATTATCATAACACTTTAAAAACTTGATTTATAGGCAACTTGGACAATACGGTGGTTTTGTCCAAAACAGATCCGCACCTGAAGGATGTATAGCTGAAGCATATATTGCGCACGAGTGCGTTACCTACATGAAGCTGTATTTCGGAGCGTTACAGGAAAGCATACCGGAAGATGTACCTTCACAGTTCAATCTTTCCATACTCTCCGACGATGTTGTACTCGGTGGAAACATGCCAGTTTCCTATAAGTTGAAAGATTATGAGGTAGCCATTGCACATTGGTGGGTACTAATCAACTGTCCAGAAGTTCAGTTTTGGAAGGACATACATCTACGCTGTGAAGGAGTAGCAAGTGATCGCGATTACCACAACCAGACATTCGCAGAGTATTTCGGCCGCTGGGTACGTACCTTTAACACTATTTTATACGTGTTCATATATTATTGTGTATATTTATTCATATTTATAGTTGATTCTGATGGTTGCAGATGGACCTTATTGCAAATGATAATCACCCAAATTGGTCGCACGAACTCAGACTTTTAGCGAGGAGGCCGGTCTATTCAAAAGTTTATGCGACGTGCAAGGTGAATGGTGTGTTATTTCGATGTGAAGAGAGAGACCTCAGACTGAAAACACAAAATTCAGGGGTTATGGCACATGGTGGGGATGGTGGAGTTGACTATTACGGTGTTCTCCATTCGGTTGTGGAACTGCATTACGGGGAAGGCATGAAAGTGCACCTTTTCAAGTGTAGATGGTTTGACACACGGCCGCAGAGCATGAAAACCGATCAATACGGCGTAAGTTCTGTGAACACTAGTACATCATGGTATGAGGACGACCCGTTCGTTTTAGCCACATGGGTGAAACAAGTGTTTTATCTTGATGATCTCGCCAAGGGTGACCCGTGGAAAGTAGTCAACACTATCCACCATCGCAACATTTACCGGGCGTCTACACTTGGAGTGGTCGAAGAGAACGAGGAAGGGGGCACCGCGTATCAAGAGCCCAACTCAAACGGTATTCCTGACTCCTCTTTTATTCGTCTAGACACGCCGGTGCGAATTCGACGTGAAGAGCCACTGCTTGTTGATGTTGATCCAATTGAAGAAACTAACGAGGACTCTAGTGGTGAGGAAAGACATAGATTACCCCTATCGAGCAATTCAGAAACCGAAGAAGACTCATCCGATGATTCCGATTACAATCCGACGGATTAAGTAATTTAAATGATGTAATCCTTTCACTTGTAATCAACTCATTTCTAATGACCGGGCGTGGGGATGAGCCTCCCAGCTAGGCTGGGTTCCAAACCCCTTAAATAAAAATTTGAAATATGTTGACTGTTGGGTTTCTGATTTTTTATGTTCAATTTTGGTTATATGTGAGCAGGACATCGAAATAGGAGAGGTGTAAAACCACTGATTTTTAGGTTTTTTTTTTCAGAGAATGGCCGACGAAAAATGCATTATTTCGTCGGCTAAACGGAAAATGGCCGACGAAAAATGCATTATTTCGTCGGCCATAATGTATTAAAAAAATATTTTACGACCAATGGCCGACGAAAACTAATTATTTCGTCGGCCATAATGTATTAAAAAAAATATTTTACGACCAATGGCCGACGATAACTAATTATTTCGTCGGCCATAATTTATTAAAAAAAAATATTTTACGAACAATGGCCGACGATAACTAACTATTTCGTCGGCCATAAGTTTTTAAAAAAATAATAATATTACGAACAATGGCCGACGAACATTATATTTCGTCGGCCATAAGTTTTTAACAGAAAACGACAAAACAATAGCCGACGAATACTAGGTTTGATTTCGTCGGCTATGATTAAAAAAAAAACAAAAAAAGAGCTGTTTCCATTTTCTATCACTATCGACAAACCATTGCTTCATCCTTCACATGCAAATGTGTCGTGAAATAAGACATGACCGAAATATTGAAATACGGCTACGGTTGAAAAATGGGAAGATTCCGACAAAATCTGTGTGCCGAATGTTGCGGTTTGCTGTTTTTTACTCCCGTTTTCCTATGGGTAGCCTGACGGGCGGTAAATATTTTGGGGGAAATTTTTATATGATTAGATGCGTCGCATCGATCTGAAACTATTCTCTGTTGAAGGTCAGGCCAAAAAACGTCATTTAGACGGCCCAATTTCCGTTTTACAGCGTTTAGAGGTTTGACTTTGCAGTTTGACCGACCCGATCGAGCCTTTAACGTTGTCCGATAACCTTGGATTTTTTTTCATACATGTATTTCATCTTAACGGTGATATCTGACGGTTGAAATAGATTTTCCAAACTTTGCGATTCAAAATCGGAATATATGCACTAATGTTCCTTAACTTGTTTACTAAGTGTTTAATTGAATGTATAGTTTCAAATACCTACTATACGTAGACCCTTCAAATGCAAATGTGTCGTGAAATAAGACATGACCGAAATATTGAAATACGGCTACGGTTGAAAAATGGGAAGATTCCGACAAAATCTGTGTCCCGAATGTTGCGGTTTGCTGTTTTTCACTCCCGTTTTCCTATGGGTAGCCTGACGGTCGGTAAATATTTTGGGGGAAATTTTTATACGATTAGATGCGTCGCATCGATCTGAAACTATTCTCTGTTGAAGGTCAGGCAAAAAAACGTCATTTAGACGGCCCAATTTCCGTTTTAAAGCGTTTAGAGGTTTGACTTTGCGGTTTGACCGTCCCGATCGAGCCTTCAACTTTGTCAGATGTAGTTGGATTTTTTTTCATACATGTATTTAACCTTAACGGTGATATCTGACGGTTGGAATAGATTTTCCAAACTTTGAGATTCAAAATCGGAATATATGCACTAATGTTCCTTAACTTGTTTACTAAGTGTTTAATTGAATGTATAGTTTCAAATACCTACTATACGTAGACCCTTCAAATGCAAATGTGTCGTGAAATAAGACATGACCGAAATATTGAAATACGGCTACGGTTGAAAAATGGGAAGATTCCGACAAAATCTGTGTCCCGAATGTTGCGGTTTGCTGTTTTTCACTCCCGTTTTCCTATGGGTAGCCTGACGGTCGGTAAATATTTTGGGGGAAATTTTTATACGATTAGATGCGTCGCATCGATCTGAAACTATTCTCTGTTGAAGGTCAGGCCAAAAAACGTCATTTAGACGGCCCAATTTCCGTTTTACAGCGTTTAGAGGTTTGACTTTGTAGTTTGACCAAAAGTATAGCCGACGAAGTTATATTTCGTCGGCTAAAGTCTGGTGATCCGCGCCTTCCCATTATCCACCGTTGGATGGGGGAGATCGGACGGATTCTGAGGGACGAAGACTATAGCCGACGAATTATGTAATTTCGTCGGCTATGCCATACCATGGCCGACGAAAAATGATTTCGTCGGCTATGACATAGTATGCCCGACGAAATCACTGTATTCGTCGGCTATACTATATCATGGCCGACGAAATTGCTTTATTTCGTCGGCTATACTATATCATGGCCGACGAAATAAAGCGATTTCGTCGGCTATACTATCGGGTATAAGTAAAATGCAGCCGAACCCTAGCCTCCATTTGCCCGATTTTCCCTATCCTCCTCGAATCCGGCCCTCCTTCATCCGTCGATCCTCCTCCCTATTCCGGCAGCCCGGCGCCTCCTCCTCCTCCTCCTTGGTTCGGCAGCCCGGCGACTCCTCCTCCTCCTCCTTGGTTCGATCCGCCGCCCCTCCTCCTCCTCCTCCTCCCTGTTCCGGCAGCCCCGGCCGACCCTCCTCCTCCTCCTCTCTGTTCCGGCCGCCTCCCCCTCCTCCTCCTCCCCGATTCGGTACCGGCCGGCCCCCTTTTTTTGTTTTTTTTGTTATTTAATTATTAATAAATTAAATTATGGTTAATAAATTATATATAATTGTTAATTTAGATATAATTGTTAATTTAGGTATAATTTATGTATTTATATGTTAATTTGTGTATAATTTATGTATTTATGTTAATTTATGTATTTATGTTAATTTAGGTATAATTTATGTATTTATATGTTAATTTGAGTATAATTTATGTATTTATGTTAATTTATGTATTTATGTTAATTTAGGTATAATTTATGTTTTTATATTAATTTAGATATAATTTATGTATTTATGTTAATTTAGTTATAATTTATGTATTTATGTTAATTTAGGTAGAATTTATGTATTTATGTTAATTTAGGTATAATTTATGTATTTATGTTAATTTAGTTATAATTTAGGTTTTTATGTTAATGTATGTAGTTTTTAGGTTTTTATGTTAATTTAGGTAATTTTTGTAAAATTTATTTTAATTGTATATAATTTAGGTGTAATTGTATAATTTATATGTATAAATTGGTTATTATATAAATCGGTAAATATTAAAATATGTTAGTATTATTGGGTATTATATTAATTAGAATTTGTTATTTAATATAATATAATTTAATATTAATTAATGTATTAATGCGTCTGGCTTTAGATGGCCGATGCATTTAGGCAGTTGTTCGGAGGTCGTCGTTCTAGATCTAGAGGTTCTGGAAATGCCGCCGGTTCTGGAAATGCCGCGGGTTCCCCAGACTCCGAGAGGACGGCTAGCCAGCCTGAGAGGACCACCAGCCAGCCGCGGAGGAGTGTGGATGCAGCCCAGCCGCGGCGGAGTGTGAGTGCTCGGCACCAGACCCTTCTCCAGGCGGGGCGGCCGTCGAGCACTTCACTTCCGAATGTCGGTCCCTCTGTGGCGCCGAGGTTTAGTCGGCAGCTGTTTCACGAGGAGATAGCTGCCGACGTTCCTCAGGTTCGTATGCCTGAGGTTCATCGGGAGCCGATGCCGATGCCGAGTCCGACTCAGTCTGCTGGTGACTCGACTGAGGGGCCTACTCTCCCAAACCAGCTCTTCCTCCCATACAACATTCCTGCGATACCCGAGGTCGACTATCAGGGTCGGCCCCAGTGGCCTGATATGCCTCAGTTCGTGAGTGCTGCGGAGGCATACCAGCAGCAGCCATGGGAGAGCCCTGACCTCCTGATTTCGGCGAGGAGAAAAGGAAAGTCGACGGCAACCGAATCATCGGGTTCAGGTAACATTCGATTTTATTAATTAAATATTTTATTAAAATTAACGCACTAATATTTAATTTTATTAACCAATCGTCGTTTATGTGATATGGACAGGCGCTAGCAGTTCAACCCAGAGGAATACCAGAGGTGTCATCAGTTTTGAGACGCTCAGGAGAACGGTTGAACGGAGCGGGAGGATCCAGATTGACGAAGCTCCTGATCAGGAGGTTGGGGCGAAAAAGAAACGCGACTACTCGGGTTGCGTGGGTGCACTCATTAGGGACAGAGTCCCTATGTTGTGGGCTCGGTGGGCTGATGTGCCCGAAGAAATCAAGATGGAGTTGAACAACGCCGCGTCGGTGAGTAAATAAAAAAATTTAATTTAGTTATCGTAATATTTAAAAAATTTCGGTATTTTTATAATTATAAAACTAATAAAATATTATCTTTCAGACATACTTTGTGGTTGCGGAACACAAGCGGGGTTGGGCAGACTCCCAACAGAGCTCGAGGTACGTTGGGAATGTCTTATTTGATAATTAGAAATATTTTATGATATTAATAATATTTCTAATGCACTTTTGTTTTCTTCGTAGGTTCAAAGAGTGGAAGAACGAGCTCCGTTCCCACTATAACGAGTACGGCAACCGTGGTCGTATGGGTACTCCCAGAGAGTTCATGTTCAGGGAGTACGAGTGGCGTTGGTTGAGGACCGTAGTCTTCGACAACCCGGCTATGATGGTAAATATTAAACTTCATTATAAATGTTTATTTTATTAAAATTTTAATTATTAGTTTAAATATTTTATAATTATTTCAGTTATATTTTTTGATGCATTTTTCTAATATTTTATTATTTGTTTGAAGGAACGGTCTCGGATAAACTCGGAGAACCGCCGCCGTAACACAATCCTCCATCACGGCGGTTCAAGGCCGTTTGCACAATATCAGGAGGAGGCGCTAAGAGATCATCCTGATTGCAACCCCTACGTGGAGACGTTCAAGATCGCTTATCCACAAGCGACAGACGATCTCGTAAGTCGTTCATTATGATTTTAAAATTTAAATTATTAATTTTACTTAACTATCCATTTGTTAGAATATTAATTTTTTTTCCCCGTCCAATTAGGAGCGGGTGACCCAGGCCGAACAAGAGGTGCTCCAGCAAATAGTTCGGGAGACACAACCGGACATCTCAGAGGCAGATTTGGAGGAAGCCGTGCGCCAGGTCGACCGCACCAATATCCAAACGGCGGCGAGGATGTTCAACGCAGCCTTCCCACACCAGTCCAACGAGTACTACTGCCGGGGTTTAGGAGGTTCTGGACAAGGGCTCCTGAAGACCACTAAGGGAGGTCAAAAGAAGGGAGGCGGCCAGACCCAACATATGAGGGGAGAAGTGCAGCGATTGGCCGCAGAATTGGCGACCTCGTCCCAGACAGTAGAGGAGCTGCGCCGCAGACAATATCAGTCCCAGCAGTATCAGTTGGATATGGTCCGTTGGAATGCTGAGTGCGCCAGAATTCGGCAATACAACAACGACGGCCAGCAACAGTGGATTTATGAGATGTTCGCGGCACAACAAGAAGGCCGTCCACCCCCGCTCCCGTTTCAGCAGTTAGTGGAGCCTCCAATGCCTCAACCTCCCGAGTTCGGTCAGCAGGATGATGCGCCTGATGCTGTAGATGATATCCTAGACTTTAGTAGTTTAGGGGATAATTAGGATTATATTTTATGTATATTGGAACGAATTTAATAAAAATGGTGTTTAGACGTGTTTCTTGTTGGTACAAATGCATGAATTGTTTTTGTGATTTGCAGCTTGCTTGGAATGGTAATTTAGAAAATAATTTAATTTTTTTTTCCAAATGCAAGAATAGCCGACGATTTTTGCATTATTTCGTCGGCTATAACAAGTATAGCCGACGAATTTTACCAATTTTCGTCGGCTAGAACTTGTATAGCCGACGAAAAGTGCCTTATTTCGTCGGCTATAACTAATTAATACCTATAAAAATAGTAATATATTTCGAGGAAATAGCCGACGAAATTTTATTAAATCGTCGGCTATAGTTAAAATACCATAGCCGACGAACTTTTATTAAATCGTCGGCTATAGTTAAAACACCATAGCCGACGAAATTTTATGAAATCGTCGGCTATAGTTAAAACAGCATAGCCGACGAAATTTTAGTAAATCGTCGGCTATAGTTAAAACATCATAGCCGACGAAATTTTGGTAAATCGTCGGCTATAGTTAAAACACCATAGCCGACGAAATTTTAGTAAATCGTCGGCCATACTTAATGGATTTCGTCGGCCATACTCAAAAATACCCGACGAAAGTCGTCGGCTATTTCACCCACCTTTGCCCGACGAATTTTTTGACTCGTCGGCCATACTTAACTATAGCCGACGAAATTTTTTTTTTCGTCGGCCATTGGTATTACCGACGGCGTATTACCGACGACTTATGGCCGACGAAATTTTCGTCGGCAGAGGGTATAGCCGACGAAAAAAAAAAATGGCCGACGAAAATTTTTTCGTCGGCTATTCTTCCGTATCTGGTAGTGACTTAAATGGAGCAAGTATTTGGTCACAATGATTATTCAACAGAAGAGCAGAGACAAACTTCTGACTTCCACTTCCATGCCAAGTGCCCCTGCATTTTTTTTTTTCCAAAATTTCTTATGTTGAGAAGAAATCAGTGGAACAATTTTGAATGACCAAAAACCCAGAACAGGCTTCGTGCTTCTCAATACAATCAATTTTCTATTACACAGCTGAACAAAGGTTTAGAAGTGACAGAGCTGATGAGGGATAAAGTCTTGAAGAGGCAATGAAGCAACTTGGGCTAAAGATGAGAAATTTGGCAGCATCAGCAGATATCTAATAGTAAACTGACGTTGCTTATGTTCTAACAAATGCCAAACATTATTTGAAGTGCTTTCTCTTATTAATCTCTACCATTTTTAATACAACTATTTTTAGCAACCCTAGGGATATTCTGCAAACTAGATATTATGACCTGATAGTGAATGGAAAAGTACTATATAATGAAGTTGGTATACGGCATTTGAAGTCCTTCATATAATGTCTTCTACCACAAGAATGACCGAGTAATAGAGGAATGAATTTTTCACAAAACAGTCAATGTCATACACATAAGTGACATAAGAGCATCTTCATTGAAGATGTTATTCAGTTTTGTCAAATTCAAATTTTGACATATGACTTGGCACAAATGACTTTGAAATATTTTGACAATTGCTATCTCCAATGATATAGTCAAATTCATATCTTATTCTAATGATTTTTAGTAACCAAAAAAAAAAAATCAAATGATAAAGAAGGAATGAATACATGTAGATCATAAACAACTTCAAATGATACTCTCATCTCCAATAGAAGTTCTCTTTCTACTACAACTCCTGTAAATAGATTCTACGAGAAGATCAACTTCAAATGTAATGTAGAAACAGATGAATAACAAGAAAAACATCATACAAATTAACAGATGAGATTTATCATCTCTAATAACAAGTCTAGTACATGATGAATAACAAGGAGAAACAAATTGTCCCTCTAGAAATTACATTCCATAAAACAACAAACACCAAGAACAACATCATACAAAAGATAAGATTTATTCTCTGTGCAAAATTTTCATTTGCATTTTTGAATAGTACGCCCGTTGCTCAGGATTCATAAGAGAAGTATCCATAGACATAACTCTCATCTCAGCTTCAAACTTCCTATTATCAGCTTCAGCTTTTCTAACTCTCAATTTTTCTTTATCAACTTCAAGTTTCTCTTTCATGATCGCTAGTTTCTTTTCATCTCTTTCTTTTTTCTCTAGATGCAGCTTTTGAATTAGCTCCATTTGATCACTAGTTTCTTTCAACTTCTCAGCTTTCTTACCCGGTGGTCTAGACATTGGATCATAAATGTTGATTTCTTCTTCTAGGTCTACAACTGAAGATGTGGGAATATGAAGTTTGGATGATGGGATGTGAGGCTTTGATTTCTTCTTACTTGGCTTACTGTTCAACTCTTCATTTAGTTGTATCCATTTTGGTTGATGCCTCAACAAAATCCTGAAACTGTATTGTAGGATTACGTGAAACTACAAAGTCATCAATTAGATCTTCCGGTTCAGCATGTTGTCTTGCTAGAGTTTCATGATCATTGGCCGCAATGCGTTCCGCACGTTCATCTTCAATTATCATGTTGTGTAATATAACACATGCTTTCATAATATTTTGAAGAGTTCCACGATCCCAAAAACGAGCAGGATAACGAACAATTGCAAAACGTGCTTGAAGCACACCAAATGCTCTTTCTACATCTTTTCGGCATCCCTCTTGAGCTTTAGCGAAATTCTTTGGTTTCTCTCCTTGTGGACATGGAATTGTTTTAACGAAAGTAGACCATGAAGGATAAATGCCATCAGCCAAATAATATCCTAATGTATAATCATGACCATTCACCATATAATTGACCGGAGGACCTCGTCCTTCATGTAGGTCGACAAATAAAGGCGAATGCTCCAATACATTAATATCATTATGTGATCCTGGTAATCTAAAAAAACAATGCCATATCCAAAGATCTTGTGAGGCAACAACTTCAAGAATTAATGAAGCTTTACCATGATCTCCACGACAAAACATACATTTCCAAGCAACTGGACAATTCTTCCAATTCCAGTGCATACAATCGATACTACCAAGCATTCCCGGAAAACCACGCCTCTCTCCCATTGATAACAATCTCGTGATATCATCAGAAGTGGGTTTTCTCAAATATTCTGCACCAAATACGTCAATGACGGCTTGGACAAATCTTTTTAGAGTTTCAAATGCGGTGCTTTCACCGATTCTAACATAATGATCAACAGAATCTGCCGCACATCCACCTGCAAGAATAGCCGTACCTTTTTGTATAGAAGAGAATCCAAGTTGGCCCGACCCATCTCTTTTTTGGATGAAGTAGGAATCATGAGCAGTTACCCCTTCTAAAATTTGAAGAAACAAAGGCCGATGCATCCGAAACCTCCTCCGAAATACATCTTCCTTATGGGTTGGATTTTCTGAAAAATAATCCTTATATAGTTTTTGGTGGCCTTGAAGTCGTTCCCTATCTTTATAGAGACGACCCGGAATAGAACCTCGACGCCTTCTCCTTCCCTTATCTTCTTGTAGAGCAACAATTTGCAGATTGAACATTTCTTCGTCTGATGATGAATTCGCGAGGTCCCAGAACTCCTCATTCTCTTCATTTGAGAATGAATCAGATGATTCAAAATCCATGTTTCTTGATTTTCAACAAAAGAAGGAAGAAAGAAATAGAGATGGAGGAGGATGAGGTTGGAGTTTGAATTGTTCTATAATCTGGAAGAGAGAAACGAAGCAGAAGAAGGAAAGAGGGAGACGGAGGGGTGAGAAATAATAAAAAAAAGAATTGACACTTTGAGCCGGGTAGTCAAGTTTGACAGGGTACAAGACAAAGTCAAATCCACGTGGATTTGACTATATGGTTAAATAAGCATTTGGGCTGTCAATTATTAACGTTGGGCTAATCTGGCAGAAATAACTCCTTCATTGGAGTTCCTCTAATGCATCAGACAGAACCTGGATAGCATTGCAAATCCTACTAGAGCCATGTACAAGTAATACGAGACATAATCCTAGCAGTACTCTAGATAATAAGAGCAGCACTTTGAGTTCTCTACTGTTTCATTTATAGCACTATGAACTGGATTCATATCCTTCAACTGCTCAACCTGTTTTCACTTTTCAGTATCATCTCTAATGTGGGAAAATTCAATTTGTAGAGTGTGGTTCTTTTAGGGAAGTAAGATGTTTCTGTTTAAACTCAGAGGGCTAAACTAGAAGTATAATAAAGATCGACACAAGGATTTATAGTGGTTCGCCATGCTATTAGTGGGCATGACTACGTCCACTTGGAATACACTACGATCGGCCAATAAGCCTTGCGGTGTTACAAGTGTGGAATGTCAACTTCCTCTTCATCTCTAGGGGAAGCCTTCCTTTTATAACTAAGGAAGGCTTCCTCCTACATCATTCTTTCGATGTGGGACAAAAGCATACAATATCTACTCACGAAGCTTCTTGCGGAGCACGGGGGCACGTCTTTCGGATGCAGCACTGGTGATCTTTCACCATGATGAGGTAGCCGAGGTGTCAGGCTATTGGATCCATGCCAGAGGCAGGACCCACCGGGTCGGTTGAAAGGTCTACGAGGTTGCTGCTTATGCTTGGGGGTGTACTATATCTACCTCCAACATAAGATTTATGAGAAAGATGGGAAAATGATGTTGGGGGGCTTATCAGGTGAGACGAAAATATTGGTTTTTACTCGATGTTACTAATTCATAATATGGGCCAAAGTATTAGGTTAAAAAAAAAGGAATAAAAACTCCTTTCCACACAGGTATAAGACAATCAAATACTTAAACTATCTTCAGCAGATCATGGTGGCTTTACAGAAATTCAGCACAACATACACTCACAAACCACCTAAATGTTATCAGCATAGTTATAGAATTGGTAAGATATTCCTTTCTACAAATAAGATAATTTAAGGATTTGAGATGGCAAATTGAAAGGTGCTAATTGCCAATTTCACAAACACATGCAAGCTTATACAAATCACAGCAGAAATGAAACCAGTATTAATTATCAGAACAGAAACATAAAAGCCTAACTCTTCTAGAGGAAAAGATACTGACCGAGCAAGTCTCGTATCTTCAAAAACCTTGACCCTTCCAAACACAACCTTCAAAAACCCTTCCAAACACAACCTTCAAAAACCCAGAACAAGTCTCGTATCGCACAAACACAACCCAGAACCCAGAACAAGTCTCATATGCCAGAAACAAATTCAAGTAAGCTAGCAACCCAATCACATCAAATACGATAAACATAAGCATAGACGAACTATCAAGCATAATAAATATTGATGGCGCAAAATGGAGATCGAAAAATGTAAAACTTAACCATAGAACCCTAGGTTACAAAGAGAAATACAAGCCCAGAGTGTAGAACAAACCTGAGAATCAGTGACAAGCATAGGCAGTAATAACAGTATCATGATCATCATATACTCAATACGTTTTTTGCTTTTTTCTAATGAGGGCCTTAGTTTGAAAATAGGAGGTATTTCTGTAACTTAAATCATTCCAGTTTGAATGAGCTCTTTGTATTCAGAAAAGCTTCTCATCAATAGCTAATTGTTGGAGATCATTTTGGATTCTAGCTAGATCAGTCCTCAAATGTTTCTCATTATGATCAGAGATGTAAGCTTTTTGTCCAGTTTTAATCTTAGTCAGAAGATCTTGTTCCTTTTTAAACAATTCACCAAAAATCTTCTTATCCCAACGTTTAGCCAGAAATTGGAAAGAAGAGGTAAAAGACATGAACTGTTGGAGAGCAGAACCTTCATAACAGTTTGCACTAGCAGTATTGACCACATTTATAAAGCCAGAGTGCTTAATCCACATTGCCTAAGAGTGGGTTTGTTGCAGCTAGGCTTATAAATAAAAGCTGACTTATAAGTAAAAGCTGACTTATACTTATTTCTGAGAATAAGTTACTGATAAGCAAAGTAGCTGAGTGTTTGGTAAACTGACTATTTAAAAGTGCTATCAGTGGGAAAAGTTGTGTCAGAGTGTTTGGTAAACCAAAAACCGACTTGTTCTTATATTTGTAAAATGACCAATTTAGACATAAATATATTAATTTATTATACTATAGTTATTACTTTATTTTTTATGGTTTGTTTAATTTTTCATTATATGTCCATTTAAAATTGACATTATTACGAAGTATTTCTATAACCCAAGAATTAACATCAAGTAACAACAAAACATAGCTTGACACATAAAACCATTCCCGATACTAGCATCAATAACAAACCACATCTTAATTAGCATGAAGTAGCAATAAAAAAAATTGTCTAATACACACCATTTCAGGTAGCAACATCAATAACAAAGTACATTTTTCATTTGCATCAAGTACCCACAAAAAATATCTAGAGACATTTAAAAATCCCTAGTACCACGCACATTCATCGAACTTTGAGTAATTTCTCTTCTTATAGTTTCCATTTCTTGTGTCCCATGACCATAATATTCTTCTTGCACATCATTATCCATCTCCATCATCCTCATATTCCCTGGAAAAAATTGCAGGCACATAACTAACTGCATCTGTGATAACATTACTCCCTAGAGTATGATGTGTCTCTAAAACAATGAGAACAAAATGACAGAATTGAATTGATAAAGTA
The DNA here is from genome assembly GCA_963682095.1 of Potentilla sterilis. Taxonomy (NCBI): domain Eukaryota; kingdom Viridiplantae; phylum Streptophyta; class Magnoliopsida; order Rosales; family Rosaceae; genus Potentilla; species Potentilla sterilis. The sequence continues at coordinate 46,036,260 of OY821758.1, forward strand.
ATCATGATAAAATTTCACATAACAAAATCTCCAAGAGAAAATTGTCTCACTTCTGTTAAAAAAGTGACCATCTTTCATACCTTTCCTCATTACAAGACCATAACCAACATGCAAAATGTAGAGAAATCAACCTGAAGTCTCACCAAATTGAAAATCATCCATGCAAATATCATTTTCTCTTCTATGAAGGAAATAAAAAGTTGAGAAGATGAGCCCAGAACACACATAAATCAAGTAACCAAGATATAACCCAATTGAAAAGATCAAATTTTGAAGTAGTAAACCAAAACTCAATTTGCAAAAACAAATATTGCAGCAAACCCATTATCAAAACAAAACAAAACCCTGTTGCAGACATCAAATATGACACAATCAGAATAATCAAAGACAGGGTGGCACCCAGGGTGCAGCAACCCAACATCCACAAAGGCCCACAACTCTCAACAGAATTCCAGTTCCCACAAAAAACACAAATTACACAACTCAAACAAGTGAAAGAAAAAAAAAACTCCCAAAAAAATAGTTACAGAATCCAATAGAAAACAGAAAACCAGAAAAAAACTTAAATGCTGAGAACTGAGAAGTTACAACTAAGAAAAAAACAGTTCAATATCAAGTCATTCAAAAAATTCAGATCCCTACATTCATAATTCCGAGAACTATTACTCTACTAAAACCAAAGGCTATGTTAACTAACAACCAAGCTAGAATCTAACTATAACAAGCATATACGGCGTCTACGCTATAATCAGAGAGCTCATGAAGGGCCATATACTTGTTCATCTAGTAACATTAACAATGTATGTAACTATTCACTGATTTTACAAGCCTTCATTCGAACTAACAACAATAGCTGAATCTAACATCCAGAAAATGCAATACACTTGGCTTCACCCGTCACCATATATAACAATCAGTCATATAAACCCTAAACCCTCTTGGGTTGTTTGAATCAAAATTAATCATCAACAACCAAATTCCCAATCAATCAAATCCAACCCATATAACAAAATTTCAAACTAAATGAACTGATGGGTCTTTGCTCCCAATTCACCAAACCACAAAAGACCCAGATGGATGATCAGACTAAAGAAACGATCTTTTTGCTTACAACCAAATGGAGATAGTATGAAGTACCTATAATGGAACTTTTCTCTAACTAACGGCGATTCGTCGGACCGTTTTGCTGTGAGACCACGGCGGTCGGCAGTGGAGAGTGGAGTGTGTCAAACTGAGCAGCTGCAGAACGAGAGGGAGAAATCCAGAGGAGGCACACCAAAGGGTTATCGCACTAGAGGGTATACATATCTTGGTAATCTTGTAATTAGTGGACATTGCCAAGAATACCCATTGTTATTTGTAAAAATTCATTAAACCCGCGAAAATAGAAAACATGTGACTTATAAGTATAAGTTAGGTCCCAGCATCTTCTCCTTTTCTTTAGAAAATGACCCCTACTTTTTTAAAAAGCTACTGACATGTTGTTTTACCAAACACCAAATTCTTCCATGCTTATAAGTAAAGGAGCTTATAAGCTCCCCCAAACGCAGCCTAAAAGCGAAAACCTTGCTTCATAGTAAGAGGAACGGTATTATCAAACTTCATTTTTTGGGGGGGGGGGGGGCAATGATCATCACTTTAAAAAAAGGGGGCATGATCATAATTGAATATAAGTATAACTGAGGATATAATTGAGCACACTTAGAGTTGCATGATCATAATGGAATATAAGTATAACTGAGGATCACTGTTCTAAAAATCCTCACCTAGCTCCGCTCAGGCTCCGCCTAGGCTCTAGGCGCAGCCAAGCCGCCCCGATTTCACACAAACTGCTTATCAATATGGTTTAGCAATTCTGCAATTGTAATGTGGTCAATATTTTACAGGTTGGTTTGCTCATTTTTAGAGAAAGATCAAGCTAAATTTTTTCAAATTACTCATATAGTCATATTAAACTATTTTAAATTAATATTTATTAATTAAATATAAAAAATATAAATCGCCTAGTCCCCGCCTAGTCTCTGTCTAGTCTGTCCAGGCGCTAGGCTATGGGTCACCGGCCGACTAGCGCCTAGCGCCTTTTAGAACATTGCTGAGGATATAATTGAGCACACTTAGAGTTGGCCACCACTCTATCCAGTTTTTCATAGATCCTTGAAACATCATTTTGATTATTACACCAAGTAAAACTATTACCAGAAGAAGTTTGTTAAAAAAAAAAAAAAAAAAAAAAAACCTATTACCAGAAGAAGGAAGAGGGATGAGATTACAGTCGTTGATAGAATCATTGAGATAAATCACACAGGAGGTAACACTTACTGAGGCTCCAAGATAGATTTAGAATGCAATTAAAATCTCCCGAAATAAGATTAAGGTTCATGATTAGGTAAGAAATTGGACAATTCATGCCAAATAGTATTCTGCTGTTCTTTCTGAGGAATCATATATAAACAAAAGTGGCCAAAAAGTTGTTATTAGAATGGCCAATGATAGAACCAATGTAAGAAACTAGAGTGCTTGGTAATTACACTAACATTAACCTTACTTCCACTCTCCACATAAGCGAAATTCCTCATCAAAGTATAAAAAAGAAAACTTAAAACAAGTTTAGAATCTGCCTCATCATCTAATTTAATAAGTCTAAAGAAAGCAGCTTGATCTTGATAAAAAACTGGCTGAACTAAAGAAACTATCCTTAGAACATCCCCTGCTGCAAATTCCAACAGGCTCTCGTAATCGACGGCTGCGAGGTGGTCCTCGTCGACGCCAACCACTGCCCCGGCGCCGTCCAGTTCCTGTTCACACAGGCGATTTCCGGTTTTGCTCTAGTATGCGACTCGACGCCATTGTCTCCCAATTTGTAGGCTGCGACGCCGTGTTTTTGGACACTACTTATTGTAATCCGAAATTCGTGTTTCCTTTACAACAAGAGTCTGTTGATCCAATCTGTTGGAGGTGGTGGTGGTGTTTTGTTTCTTGTTGCTACTTATGTTATTGGGAAGGAGAAGATTTTGTTGGAAATTGCCAGGAGATGTAAGCGGAGAATACATGTGGATGCTCCGAAAATGGAGGTGTTGAGTGTGTTGGGGTTGGGAGACATGCAGTGGGGTGTTTACGGAGGATGAGAGTGAGAGTGATGTGCATGTTGTGGGGTGGAATGTGTTGGGTGAGACTTGGCCGTATTTCAGGCCTAATTTTGTGAAAATGGAGGAGATTATGGCGGAGAGGGGGTACTCCACGGTTGTGGGATTTGTCCCTACAGGGTGGACTTATGAAGTGAAGAGGAATATGTTTTCAGTGAGGTCAAAGGATGCGTTTGAGATCCATCTTGTGCCGTATAGTGAGCATTCAAACTATGAGGAGCTTAGAGAGTATGTGAGGTTTTTGAAACCAAAGCGAGTGATTCCTACGGTGGGATCTGATGTGGAAAAGATTGACAGTAAACATGCCAGTAAGATGCAAAAGCATTTTTCTGGGCTAGTTGATGAAATGGCCAATAAAAAGGAGTTCTTGAGGGGTTTTCATCGTGGGAGGGGTGACGATGATGCCAAGGATCACACTATGGAAGAGGCAGTACCTTGTGCTGTTGATACTAATGTAGGCTCTCCTACTGAATTGTTATCTCCTATCCAAGAACCTGATTCACAAACTCCAATGCTGCTAACTGATGAAAAAGAGGAGGAAATCATCCAAGAACTTCGTGATTGTTTGCCGTCCTGGGTCACACGCGAGCAGATGCTAGAGCTTATTAGGAGCTCCCGAGGTGACATTGTTGAAGCAGTCACTCAATTTTATGATCGTGAAACAGAATTTCGTGGTGAAGGAATTGCCTCTACAAGTGCTGTATCTGTATCCCAGACCACCGCACTCAGTGACACTGCATCGCTGACAAAAGCAGGTTCTGCTCATTCAAATATTGACGTTTCTTCAACGCGAGATCATTTTTCACCGAGCCCAAGAAATGTTGTTAAAAGTGGCATTTCTCCTGCCAAAAGAGGGAAGAAGACTAGTAATAAAGTAAACAAGAAAATAAAGTTACAGTCAAAGTTGGATTCATGTGGGCCAAAACAAGCGACCATAACCAGGTTTTTCAGTAAAGTTTTGCCTGAAGTTACAGAAAGTGGAGAGACTGGATCAACAGGGGAACAAATCCCTGAAGATGAAAAATTGCCCGATCATTTTACCCAATCATACGAGGATGTAGCAGATCAATTTCTTCAGATAATAGATGGCAATGTATCATTAAAAAGCTATGCTGAGACAATTATTCAAAAGACAAATGGGGAAATTAGTATGGCTGTGGATATACATTACTCCAATAATGAAGGCAGGTCTGGTGAGATTGAAATGGAGTTGGTGGCTGACACAAAATCAGTTCAGTCCAACAGTAATGTAGACAACTGTACTTCTAACGAAAAGAAAGTTGAATCAGGGAAAATAAGACTGTTGGCTGATTCATCTGTACAGCTGTCAATACCAGATAATGCAGGTGCAACTTCTGTTTCACTACCGCCAGAAAAATACAATCCTGTTGAGCATGGTTAGTCTGTTTTCAGTTAGGACAATTTACTGATCTTTTTCTATATAATAACCTTTAAATTTCTTTGATTGGTGATCATGCATAACATATAGATACTTATGCAGCCTGCTGGAGCAATGGACAGCATGCTCCATATCTACATCGCACGAACCTTTGACTTACTTGAGGATGAAAAAGGCAAGATAAAGGCTACTTCTATGCTCTGCAATATGTTCAGAAGGTATGTTGTATGCTTTGTTCTTATTTGATTGGCCTTCTATTATTTTTGGGAATACCATTTGTATATTGTTGTGTTGTTGTGGCACATAATGCTTTCAATCTTTCTTCTCTCCAGTTTGCTTGCCTTGTCTCCTGATGATGTGCTGCCTGCAGTTTATTTGTGCACCAATAAGATAGCTGCAGACCATAAAAATGTGGTTGGTTAAACCTCCTCTATAATCATGTGTATTTGTTGTATTTGTACTACTGCCGTACTTTTGCACGTTTTAGTTCTTATATACTGAAGATAATTTCTGTATATACAATAACACACAGACACGTACATTTTAAATTGTGAAGAAGTTGAGTAATGAAAAATATTCATAAAAGGCCTTGTATCTGATGAGGTGTGTCTTATCTTTTTATCTCTCATTTGGTAGGTTTCTCTAGCTTCCACCTCCTATTTATTTATGCTTTTATTTTCTTTTTTACATAAAGGGTGTTATATCTGCAGCTAGCTGATTGTATTAACGGAGCTATCTGGGTTTTGCTATTGCTTTTATGTTGCACACCTCTTGTCTACTTTTATTGTATCATTCTCTGTGATCAAGAATGTTTCTAAAAAGTATGTGTTCCTGTACATGGAAAATCACATCTCTGTCATATGTATTGTGCCGATGAATTATTGGTACAAAAAAAACTTTCCTAGTTGACTTACCCTATGTCTTCATGACAGTAGTAGCCTAAGTTCATGCATATGTAAAAGTAGTTAAGTTACTGATAGAAGTTTAGGATTCAAATATAAATGGATTAAATGACGGAAGTTGATGGCAGAAGGTATAGATTCCAATATTGTAATGGGATTAAACGTGAAAGATATCATTATTACGTCATTTACTATGGTGGAAGATCTGGCGAGCATTTTTTCTGTTGAACAATTGTAATGTACCCTATGCTCTTATGATGTTTCTGTGTTCAGTGTGCTTGATGCATTTTTTCTTCTTCTTCCCAATACTGCATTATGCAGCATAATTCCTTTTTAAAGTCCATTATTCTGACTAATGACAAGAGTGAGGACTCTTTAGTGCTCTTGTAGTCCCCTCCCCAGACAATTAAATATAAACAGAAAGAAAACAAGGAACGAAAAAAAAAATCTCACATGTATGAATGATACAGGAGCTGAACATTGGTGGAAGTTTGGTCACAGGAGCACTGGAGGATGCATGTGGGATAAGCAGATCCAAAATCAGGGATATGTACAACGAATTGGGGGATCTTGGTAGGACTCGATCATTCTTCTTACAGCATTTTGTTGTTCTCTTTCCGCAAGGCCTGGAAATATAATGAATGCTTTATTATGCTTAAAGGTGATGTTGCTCAGGCGTGCCGACAGACACAGAGTTTACTTGCTCCTCCTTCACCACTTCTAATAAAAGATGTATTTTCTGCACTCTGGAAGATAAGGTATGAACGCCCCAATTGGTTTTGATTTAGATCAGCTGTATTAGCGTAACTATAGAATTGAAAATTGCAGTACTTTCACTTGGAAGTGGCCCTTCTAGGAACAGAAGGTGTACACCATGGGTGAGTTGCATTGGCAGATAACCTGTATCTATAGTGACTCAGTGGCAAACTAGACTGAAACTTGCAATTATTTTCATACTAGTGACACTTGTTTGAGTTGTTTCAGTGAAAATTCGCTCTTCTTTTCATTTTTCCATGAGTTGCAGTTCTTGAGTCTGCCTTTTGCTCTGGTGCTTAAATAAAAATGACGAAATGAAAACAAAATCAATGTGTGGACTTCCTCTAAGCTTTTAAAATTTTTCTTGGTGTATCTGAATTGCCGTGCTGAACATAATTTGATGAAATTGAAAATTTAAATTATCATATATTTGCAATTACTCTTGGAAAAAGAGAGAGAGAGAGAGAGAGAGAGAGAGAGAGAGAGAGAGAGAGGTGATTGCATCCTTAGGATTACTGTGTTATGAAGAAATTTTGTAATTTATTGGTATCCTTAAATACTTTGTTATATGCAATAACGTAAGACTGTTCTCATTGTGCTTGTAATGCTTTAGCGTTATTTTATGCATTTGGACCGTTTTGGCATGAACAGTATTTGCGTATATCTCCAAACAAGTGTGTATTCTGAAATTTCAGTTAAAGATGATGGGAAGTTAGCTGAATCATGCATTTCTCTTGTTTGTTATTGTTTTGTTACCTTAACTCACATCTTTCAATATGAATTTCTTATGTAGCCCTCATCAGTGTACAAACAGGTAGTGGAAGCAGTGCTCGAAAAAGAAGCCTGATTGTGAATCTCATGCGTTCTTGTAGAGAGAAAGAGATGAAGTTCCTTGTCAGAACCTTGGTAACACACTTACATGGCTCTTCTTTTTAATATATTTACAAGAGCAGTACTAGGTTTATTTGGATGACAATGCTCTTTCAGCAGGAGAATATAGAGTAGTAATATAAAACTGTTGTTTGCTTTCCTCCGAGCAAATTTTTTGCAGTGTTCTAAAAGGCGGTGCCTAGGCGCTAGGCAGCAATAAAACGCTTTGCCTTTCACTTTAGGCCTCTGTGTTAGGCTGTGAACAATTAGGCGGCCGCCTAGATGGGCTGGCGCCTAAGCTGTGTAGGCGATAGGCTGCTGGCTAGCGCCTTTTAGAAAATTGATTTATTGTACCTTTTTATGAGGGTTGAACGGCCACTTCGGCTGCTACATGAAGTGAGCTGAATCTACCAATATGTAAATTTTGTACTTTGTTTTTATCAGCGTAAACTTACTCCGTCTCTCCATTGGCCGATCAATTCAATTAGTGCTGTTTATTTGATTGCTCAGACCTTGACAACTTGGAGTATTCATTGTTCCAAGTTTTCACAACATGAAAAAAGAGAGACCCTTCCCTTGTGCAAAGAAAGACAAAAGAAAATACATTTTAATTATTCCCTAAACTGATTTGAGAAATTGAATATTTTGTTTGTTTATTGGTATTTGGTGTGTTGGTTTCAAACTTTTACCAAGTATCCTATTAGCTTGATCTTTGTCATTCCTTGTTCTCCTCTTGACAATTTCACCAACTTGAAATTGCTTCTGATGAATAGAAAATGCTTGTGACAATCTGAATATCATTTTTTCTGTATAGGTTCGGAACTTACGTATTGGAGCACTGATGAAAACTGTTCTAGCTACTCTGGCTCAAGCTGTTGTTCTGAATTCCTTCCATAGCTGTAATCACAAAGGAACTATAGAAAATTTGAAGGACAAGCTTGAGGTTTCATTCTTAATATTATGCAGTGAAGATTTCCATAATTATAAGCGATGCTATCAGCTTTTCTTATTCCATTATCTGTAGAAATTCATAATTGTGGATGTGATACTTTTTTTTGTTTTCCAGATTGTAAATTTATTCCATATTCATGAGTTCTTCTCTGACTGTTCTCTCTCTCTCTCTCTCTCTCTCTCTCTCTCTGTTTTTTTTAGCGTCATTCAGCAGCTGTAATAGAAGCATACAATGTACTGCCCAATTTGGTACGTATTTGTAGTGGTCTACTCTTCTATGAAAGTAACCCCCATTCATCCCGCCTCCATTTTTTTGTACAATGCTATTCGTTAATGTGTGGAGTTAAAATGATTTCAACAGAGTCCATATCTTGGGTAAATTGTTGGCATCTTTTCTTGGTCTAACTGTTCAAGGATGAAACCCTTCATTTTTTCCGTTACGAGTTTGCGTAGCTATGTAGACGACTCAAGATTTGAAGACTAGTTATGGTTGTCAATTGTTGGCAAGACTCCTGAACTCCAACATTTGTATTGAGCTGGCTTAAAGTTATTATATAGCTCTTACATCTTCTGATGTCTCTTGCATCGAAAAATAATATAAACATTTAACAGAACCTAGTAAACCTACTACTTATTCAAGTTAGATACTAATGCTAATACAAGTAAGATTCCAAAATGCTTGGATATTAACATGAATATTTGAAATTTATTTATATTTATACTTTGTTATCCAAGAATATGTCAGGATATTGGGTTCTTTCTGTTAGATTTGGTTTCTAATAAAGTATTTTATATCAGTCCCACTTCACATCGAATAACATACAGTTTCCTTGTTAAGTTTTCTCTTATCTTTCACGTATTATGTGGTTATTTATATTTTAGTGGGAATATGCTTATCTTCCTGTTTTTCATATTTCTTAGTGGGTCATGTGATTAATTGTAAATAGGATTTGGTCGTTCCTTTGAAGGTCCTAGAGGGGGGGTGAATAGGCCCTGAAAACTTTTTCGTTCGATTTTGCTCACAGGGATAGCAGAGTTGGTGCTATCCTGTATAGCAGAAATACGATAAATAAAAAGTATAAAGGTGCAGCAATAAACAAACAACACCAAGATGTTTTTTACTCGCAGAAACCCTGCAACAGGGAGAAAAACTGCGTGCTCCCAACTCTTGGAGAGCAAAACTTTGCACTATGAATCACACAATACTTATTACAAGCTTGTAGCATCTACTGGATACGAAACCACGTTTCTATCCCGTCTCAGACTATCCTAGTCTCTCGACAGACCTACCTAGCTTATCTCAAGAGTATTTGTTCACAAGCAAACCAAACAGAAGTTCCACACAATATCTTAGCAACACTTTGCTGAATCTATTCAGGACACTTCATGGACTGTTGCATCACCAAGCTTCCACAACTGGTATGCAAATGCAATATGAGTTTTAAAGAGTTTTTGATCAAGCTCACAAGGTTATAACACACGTATAACTTGGAGCTTAACAAGAAACAATATCAAAGGTATAAACCTTAACAAACAAACATACAAACAAACTGAACTTATCATAAACACTTCTCACAATAAATGATATGAGACACACAATATATAAACAAGATCTCAATGGAGACAATAATGATATGGGTTGTTTCAAAAAGGGTTTTGTGTCCAGCTCTAAGATTTACAATCTACCATGGAAGACTTAGAGCAATTGAACACACAAGGGAATAAAACCCAAACAAAGAAAATGTAATACTACATTTTGAACAACCACCCAAACAAAGAGAATTGTGCCTCTTTATATAGACATGAGTGAGGCTCCATGGGAGCACACCATAGCCAATAAAAACCATCATGGCATAGTGGCCAAGTGGCCAAGTAGCCAACTAGAAGAAAGATATCTTTCATGAGAAGAAAGATATTAAGGGGAGATATTTACAAGAGGGGACACAATCTCTCTTGCATTTAATGAGGCATGACAAGCACTAAATGCATGGAGTGCAAAATAGCCAAATATCTCCAAGATCAAAATATTGGATCGGACACTATTTTGCCAAAGAAAAATATCTTCCTAAGTAGAAAGATATTAAGGGGAGAGGGGACACAATTATCATGGCAAAGAGACCCCTTTAACTAGACCAATGAGAAGGCCTCAAGGAGGATAAATCTAGTACAATCCACTTGACTAGGAGCATCTCCAAGACATGCAATATGTCAATACCAACTTGACTGAGACAGAAGATATCTTCAAACAACTTGAAGATATAAATAAGAGGGAACACAATCTCATTTACATTCAATGAGATAGGGCTTGAAGATATTAACAAGAGGGAACACAATCTCTTAGCAATTAATGAGGCATGTCAAGCCCTAAATATCTCAAAAGCAAAAGGTCTTTTATTACCCAATATATAACACAAAATATCTATATGAATAGTAAAGAAGATATTTATGAGATATTTATGAATAGTAAAACCTAACATACCAAACGTATTGTTAAGAAGATATTTTGAATTACCACAGAGAATCCAAAACATTATCAATGAATGATTTTAACAATACAAGTGGCTGGGTGATAAACAATAAAACCCAGAAAGTACAGGATGGCAAGATAACTTCCCATCCTCAGTGAAAAACTCATGATATGAATATGCATGATTTTACCTGAGTGCAGAGTGATCACATTGGTTCTTTAACTTGATCTTCGACTTCAAACTTCACTTGATTGGGCTTAATATACTAAGCTAGTTGTGTTTTGTTAAATACAAGGATTGCCAACATATGTTATACCAACAATCTCCCCCTTTGGCATTCCTCAACAAAACACACCTTAACTATCACAAACTAGTCCTATCAACTAGCAAACAACCAGAGTAATCACATCACCCAACCTGCACAACCAGTCTCACAAGAGCAAGTGAAGTAGCATGAAGATATATGATAAGTTAATCAGCAGGATGGGATAGGCATCATATATCTCAACATCATAAACTAAACTCAATGATAGCAGCTATGATAGATATCACAGCACATAAGGTTTATGAACACCTCACATAGTCAATAACCACTTCTCCCCCTTTTTGGCAAGGAATGTCAAAGGGGGAACATTAAATCCAGATGTTCAAACAATGAAACAGTAGCCGAGAATGATAAGGTGATATAAAACATATCAAAAGCATCACAAATACAAGAAATGTAATGACATAGAAACATCAACCTCATCACCACCAGATTTTTCATTCTTATCCTCAGTATCAGAGCTAATATGGCTCACCTCCATATAGAGAAAAAAAATTGCTCAAAAAAATTTGAAGAGGATACCAACCTCAAGAATTTCTTTCCAGGGACACAAAAACATCATTGTATCCTGAGTAGGGAAGCAAGGACACCTAGACATTGGAAGCGGAAGCTTAAAAACATTTGGGTTCTTCCTGATATTTCAGATCAGAGCTAGATGAACCAGTCACACAAGATGACTACAGAGATAGGCTCCTTGACACAAGTTTCAATTTTTTTCTACTCAGATTTTGAGAAAGCCTCATCTGAGGATGGGAAAGATCCCTCATATCCTTTCTCAAACAACAAAAATCTGTGATACCAGAGGGGTTTGAATGGACTGCCATTCGTTTTAATGAGAGGAGGAGAAAATATAGATATCTCATAGATATTCAGACATAAAATCAACTATCTTAATTTCAACTCTCACATCAACTAGGACACTTGTTAACCCATGTATCACATAGACACAACTTATCCTTCATAGGATCATCTCATAGCACATAAACAAAAGTACTAATAGTACTCACACACATCAAAAAGTGTCTTTTCAAAACTTTTCAACAACCTTAATTTTAAGGAAAAATGATGAATGTGTGCAACATAGAATTTCAATTTCTCCCCCTAAGAACATGCCTAGGAAACACAATGCTTTTTGTACAACAACAACAACACAAAAAGACAAATAAGGAGCAAATTGACTAGTCACCCGATCTGGGAGACAAACACCTTTTCAGATCCCGTAATTTTACAGGTAGTCAAAGCATAGACTCACAAAGTAAGACACCTACACTCAATTGTTCAGAACACTCTTTTAAGATAAACATGTAGGTGTGACTGAGATGGATCAATATGGTCCAATTTCCAACTACAAAGTCAGCAAATGTGAGTATGTGAAATGATTCAAATATGGGGATTTAGCATGTAACCAACTAAGATGAAATTTGGGATAATATGAATTCCAGAATAGTACAAGACATTCCCATCCTTATGTCACCAAAGCCATTTTCAACCTTATAACACCAAAGATATATCAATTCAGTTCAGAGGCAAATTTGCCTATTCAATTCTTTATCTTTAGTCTAAGTCATTCTGGAAAATCGTCCTCATAGGGTCATATTATAAGAGGGTCAACACTGACAAACACCTCGACCCCATCGAAGGATAGAATGCATTCCAGGAATCCTCACTTATCTATATAGCGAAACATTCACCAATGGCTCCCAAGTCAGTTGACTTTAGGGCATTAAGCATAACAAGGATGCTCCTAAGGGTAAACAGTTCAGATCAAGTGATAGAAACAACAATATTTTATATTAATCTTGAATTCAAAATAATCAACCACCGGGGTGACCAAACTATTCACATTTCTGCCCACCCTTGTATCGTAGTAGCGACCAAGGCATGTGTACTCAGAATAGCATGGCCAATATCACTCAAAATTCATCATCCACCGGGGTGACCAAACCATTCTTGTTTCTTCCCACCCTTATATCGTTGTTACGACCAAGGAATGTATACTTTGAGAATAGTCTGGCCAATATCAATCCCTAAACCTCATCTCAATTTAAATCACAATGTTTAAAGCAGCCCACAAAGATTCTCAAGTGATACAAGTAGTGATACAAGCAAGTAGGGTTACTTCTGACTTGTAGTGAGATGAAGACCACAATTAATAAACATTATGCATACAGATGCACACAAACATGTGGACTTAAGAGTGTACCTAACAAAAGATGTATGGACACTTACTTAGGTTAAGTTCAGAGACTACGCAGGGATATAAACTCATCCTTGTATCCTGAGTGTGACAAAGAACCCCTCAAGAGCACAAATAAAAAAAAATATATATATTTTCAATGGAACTTTAATCATGCTCAGAAATATATACAAACACATACTTTTGGGGAGAGTCTAATCCATATCACACACACCAATGACCTTTATAGGCTTTTAGAAAAATGAAGGTTGTCAAGAGGTTTTAGAGACCAAAATCGCACATTATTTCTCAAGAGATAAAAAGCACATACCAAACAAGTTCTCATCAACCAAATTTCTAGTTGAATAATACCTAATATCAATATGCACAGTTCTAGAATGCAACATAAGATTCTAGAGATATATATGGCAAATGTATTATCACAGAAAAGGATAGAGCACCTTGTATGAATCCTCAGTTGGCCAACATATGCTTGATCCATAATGGTTGCGCGCACCAACTTGTTGAAACAATGTCCTCGGTTTGTGCAACCGAAAGAGGGACATGTATGATCACATCAGAAGTCTCCCCCTCAAGCTCATCCGCATATAGTTCATGAATAATGACAAATGATGAACCGGAGTCAGGAGTGATGTCCATATTGTCATCCTGACTATCAGTAACACGCAACTGGGATAACATGAGTCCCACTTATCCCTTCCAAGAAAGTCTTCAAATCCTCAGTTTGGGCAGTAATGAGCTCCTCGAACTCACACATATCAGCTGTGATGGCCTTGCTCAGGGAACACTTATCCTCAAACTTGAGAAAAAGTCTGCTAAAAGAGAATCCAAATAAACGTTGCATTTGAGCAAATGACTTGGCAATGGTGATACCATCGACAACAGGAATCACTGGAGCATAAACATCTTCATCTCAAGCGTGGACTCCTGCCTTAAGTCACAACTGAATACTCAGAACAAAAAGACCAAGGAGCAGCCCTTGGACATACACTGAGGGATAACAGACCTTCTGATATTCAAATCATGTGATACCTGACTGGCAAGATATGAAAGTCTTGGGTGTCGAGGCAATCAATGAAAACAGCTTGCCGCTAAGGGATGTTGCTGGTCTGAGCGATGAGATAAGAAATCTCATGGTCTTCCACAATTCTTTCTTGAACATAAGTTCCTATGTCATAAGATTCACCCTAGAGAAGATTGCTCATCTCTACTCTACATGATACACAACAGAGCCATGGTATCTGTTCCTGAAAGAATCTTGGTCTTGATAGATGCTGCCATAGCAGAAGCTGCAAATACCCTAACGTGACACTTGGTTCTATCTGAGGATGGCATATCATCCTTCTATCCCCTTTTAATGGTCTTTATCCTCATATGAAGATTTCTCATTTGGGATGACAGCAACAATTTTTGTCCAATCTGTGGAAACACATGGAGTTGGTTCTGTTCAAACATACCACCAGAATTATGAGAACACACAAAGACCATCATTGATGGCCATATTGAAGAGAAATATCATTATAGACTAATATGCCAAATTGTGCAAATCATAACCAATAAGGAATACTCCCTTGTCAAATCTCCCAAGGCGCTTTGTGAAAAAGACTCGATTCACAATATAACAAGCATTGTTAATAGCTTCAGCCCAAAACGGAGTGTGGATGGCCCAAGTGCAATCTATCACAGAGTCTGAGAGAAAAGATTCAATCTCAATGAATTTCTCATTAGACATGGGAGCTCGCCCAATAGCGGATGCATCCGGGTCTTGTTCCTGTTCAGACACAGAAAGACAACTATGAGAGCATATAAGAGAATCATTGATGGCACGATTTACCGTTCCAATCAATTCCAATGATCTCTTTTTACATAAGAACAACAAGTGATGTTCCAATGATCACACTTGACATCTCTCTTTTATGAAGCTCATAAAGAGTCTTGAGAGGTTGACCTGCAAATCATTATATTCGAAACATAGCAGGCAACAGACACATTTTCTTCCCAAAAGGAATGAGGGATGTTAGAGGCATTAAACAATACCCTACTCAAGCTAACAAGAGAACCACCAATCCTAAATGTTGGGATGTAACAGGAGTAGAAAAATCATGATGCACACCAAATTCCACATTATAAACATGGAACAAGACATTCAAAAATTATTGTGCCATGATCAGACCTAAGTCTATAGTTAGCATGTCATCAAACAACTCCTCAATTTGTGACTCATTTTAACAAAGCTGAAATGCCTTTCAAAAGTCTCAAACTTCTTAGTTTAAGTATTTAACCTCATATGAAACTTTGAAGAAAAGCACCAAACATGAGCATATATTTCTGTCTAACCATGCTTTTCAGTTCAAACATATCCTACTAAATCTTGATGCAACAAATCAAGCACATTAGAAGCAGATCTAGTGCTAAGTGAAGCATGAGGAAAATGACTCAGCTTACCAGTTTTGCAATCCTCAACCATACCTGTGGGATACCAGTGAGCATAGGTATCTGTCTGACACCTTCTTTGGTGGATAACCTCATACAGGCCTGAAGGCATAGGTTGCACATACACTTGTGCTGAGGATCAAGAGTGTCCTCACATACCATTGATTGAAAACACAATTGTGAAAATCACATGAGCACTAATGCAATTAAATTAGACATTGATTCTCTCACCACTCACAAAACTTTAACCTTACCATCAAAAATGACAAAGACATGTTCATCAACAATTTTACTCATAAAATCCAGACTGGGATACCAGGAGTGTTAACTGTCATATGACCTATAATTTTAGCTTTGACACCATCACCAATCACAATATGTTCACATGGATGTGAATCATTTTGGATCACAAGTCATGTATATGCAACAACCATACCACACATACCAAGAACCAGACCGTCTTGCAATGAAAGCGGTAAGGTCAATATAGAATAAAGAAACCATCCTATCCTTAAATTTAGGTTGGAACCTAACTCTAGTGAAGAAACACACATACACAACCTCATCAGGATCTGGACTTTGGGATAGATAGACTCATTGCTATCCTGGAGAGTTCCGTTAGAGATTTCTCTAAGGAAGTCTGAAATGAGTGAAGTAACTCACTCACTTGGGCTTTCCTGGATCTATAATAACATCTTGTCAACTTTTGACAACCGGTTCACATGTGACTAGCAACACCTTAAAGGTGACAAGTGGGAACAAATGGTTTGGATAACTTTTTAACAAAAACAATTCCTTCACTGCTTTCTCAAGTAGTCACTTGTGTCAAATCTTAAGACACATTTGTTCTTATCAGATTTACCCAACCCAAGACATTATGATCAAATATTTACCCAAAAAGGAACATCTCAAAATGTATTGAAAAACCGTCATGGATTTCTGAAGAGTAGAATTCTAAGATGTCAGGAAAACACAAACTTGGTCTGAATAAGTGATCTACAATATCAAGACTTGACCTTATTCTCAAGACATGTCTAATATGCTTTTAAGGGATTGCAACTCCTTGTATCTCTAACTTTGTCTTCTCACTTTTTGTTAATTTATCGAGAGAATACCAATCTTAGTGAGCAAAGACATGAAGCATAAAACAACTCAGTATACTAATCAAGTATACACATAAAAGAATCATTGTTCTTGAAGAACTCATCTTAAATGACCAAAGCAACAAAAACCACCATTTTCTCAATATGGCATGAAGATGGTTCAGACTCAAAATTATTCTAGATTGCATGAACTCATTTTAGGGTGAATTATTTCTGTTTAGCACAGTCAACAACTATGTGTTCTATACCACCACACCCAAAGCACTTTGTCATTCTTTTGAAAAAGATTTTGACATGGGATTCCTACCATTTGAGGGATCACAAATTCTAGGATACCTAGAGGTCGAACAAAAAAAAACGACCAGAAGTAAAAGAGTTTTGCTTCCTAATATATTTTTCTAAATGTTTTGTCAAATAGGCAAACATCAGAATTCAATAAACAAACTTTGAAGGTGTTGAGCCTTTACCTTAAAATTACCTTTGCACGTAGTGGCTAGGATATCCTGAGCATGCTTTGTAATCGGCAATGAATGATTCTTCGACGCACTTTGTCAAAAAGAGCAGAGACCAAGCTGTTTAAAGCTTAACTGTTCAACCAACCAATATCACTCAGTCAAGCTTTAGGTTTCTGGATAAAAATCTCAAAACCTTCAGCAATGAGTTCCATGGAAGCATTACCTCCATCATCAACCATAATCCACTATTTCCTACTATCTTAGGAAAAGAGGAAAACAATCATCATAACTTTCCATTATAAATCCGTCTCAAAGTAAAGTGGACGCTAATGGAAGTTAGGCCTTTACCCCAAGCCATTCTCGGCTCACAGAGGATCTCACCAGCAAGGCTAGTGGCTGCTCTGATACCACTTGAAGGTCCTAGAGGGGGGGTGAATAGGCCCTGAAAACTTTTTCGTTCGATTTTGCTCACAGGGATAGCAGAGTTGGTGCTATCCTGTATAGCAGAAATACGATAAATAAAAAGTATAAAGGTGCAGCAATAAACAAACAACACCAAGATGTTTTTTACTCGCAGAAACCCTGCAACAGGGAGAAAAACTGCGTGCTCCCAACTCTTGGAGAGCAAAACTTTGCACTATGAATCACACAATACTTATTACAAGCTTGTAGCATCTACTGGATACGAAACCACGTTTCTATCCCGTCTCAGACTATCCTAGTCTCTCGACAGACCTACCTAGCTTATCTCAAGAGTATTTGTTCACAAGCAAACCAAACAGAAGTTCCACACAATATCTTAGCAACACTTTGCTGAATCTATTCAGGACACTTCATGGACTGTTGCATCACCAAGCTTCCACAACTGGTATGCAAATGCAATATGAGTTTTAAAGAGTTTTTGATCAAGCTCACAAGGTTATAACACACGTATAACTTGGAGCTTAACAAGAAACAATATCAAAGGTATAAACCTTAACAAACAAACATACAAACAAACTGAACTTATCATAAACACTTCTCACAATAAATGATATGAGACACACAATATATAAACAAGATCTCAATGGAGACAATAATGATATGGGTTGTTTCAAAAAGGGTTTTGTGTCCAGCTCTAAGATTTACAATCTACCATGGAAGACTTAGAGCAATTGAACACACAAGGGAATAAAACCCAAACAAAGAAAATGTAATACTACATTTTGAACAACCACCCAAACAAAGAGAATTGTGCCTCTTTATATAGACATGAGTGAGGCTCCATGGGAGCACACCATAGCCAATAAAAACCATCATGGCATAGTGGCCAAGTGGCCAAGTAGCCAACTAGAAGAAAGATATCTTTCATGAGAAGAAAGATATTAAGGGGAGATATTTACAAGAGGGGACACAATCTCTCTTGCATTTAATGAGGCATGACAAGCACTAAATGCATGGAGTGCAAAATAGCCAAATATCTCCAAGATCAAAATATTGGATCGGACACTATTTTGCCAAAGAAAAATATCTTCCTAAGTAGAAAGATATTAAGGGGAGAGGGGACACAATTATCATGGCAAAGAGACCCCTTTAACTAGACCAATGAGAAGGCCTCAAGGAGGATAAATCTAGTACAATCCACTTGACTAGGAGCATCTCCAAGACATGCAATATGTCAATACCAACTTGACTGAGACAGAAGATATCTTCAAACAACTTGAAGATATAAATAAGAGGGAACACAATCTCATTTACATTCAATGAGATAGGGCTTGAAGATATTAACAAGAGGGAACACAATCTCTTAGCAATTAATGAGGCATGTCAAGCCCTAAATATCTCAAAAGCAAAAGGTCTTTTATTACCCAATATATAACACAAAATATCTATATGAATAGTAAAGAAGATATTTATGAGATATTTATGAATAGTAAAACCTAACATACCAAACGTATTGTTAAGAAGATATTTTGAATTACCACAGAGAATCCAAAACATTATCAATGAATGATTTTAACAATACAAGTGGCTGGGTGATAAACAATAAAACCCAGAAAGTACAGGATGGCAAGATAACTTCCCATCCTCAGTGAAAAACTCATGATATGAATATGCATGATTTTACCTGAGTGCAGAGTGATCACATTGGTTCTTTAACTTGATCTTCGACTTCAAACTTCACTTGATTGGGCTTAATATACTAAGCTAGTTGTGTTTTGTTAAATACAAGGATTGCCAACATATGTTATACCAACATCCTTCTCTCATGAAAAGAGGCATTGGATTTTCTTCATCAACTTTGTCAATGGTTCCAGGAATACCTATCAAACCAATGCTTGCAAGGTATAGTGCTTTTGAAATTGATTAGTGCTATGAAAAACAGACCAGTGCGGCAGCTTACTGTTTTTATTGTTTTCCCGAGGTAGAATCACAAATGGTGTTCAGCAAG
The DNA here is from genome assembly GCA_963682095.1 of Potentilla sterilis. NCBI lineage: Eukaryota > Viridiplantae > Streptophyta > Magnoliopsida > Rosales > Rosaceae > Potentilla > Potentilla sterilis. The sequence goes on from OY821758.1 coordinate 46,055,693, forward strand.
CACTGAACCTATTCGAAAACAAAGCTTTTACATGTGAATACAAGTAAGTCTCTCTCTCTCTCTCTCTCTCTCTCTCTCTCCGTTATAGTTAAGATGTGACTGTTTGGTTTCAATATCTGTTGTCTAAATAAGTTGCAATAAACAACTAGCCTTTGGTCTGGTGATATTTTTATCCACTGTATTGGAAGATGACTCAGCTTTCCTCTTCACCCTTATAGTGTACATAAGAAATATATATAGGCTCAAGTGGCTCTATGCCAGAGTGTATATAACCTGAAAATGTGATAAATCTGCCAATGGCCATAATTTGCATAATTACAGATATGATGGCCAGCGTGCACAAATTCATAAACTAGGTGATGGGTCCGTGCATGTATTTTCAAGAAATGGGGATGAGACGACTTCGAGATTTCCAGATCTGATTAATATAATCAATCAATTTTGTATACCTGAAGCAGTAACTTTCATTCTGGATGCAGAGGTAAAATCTCGTTGATTAATCACACAGAAACACAATCCTGATGTAAATTTATTTTTATTCTGTTTTGGTGTGGTACAACTGCATGTAAAGAGTCTTTGTTATGTTCTTTTCTGGTTTCAGGTTGTTGGAATTGATAGGAAGAATGGTTGCAAGCTATTGTCCTTCCAAGAATTATCTTCACGTGGGAGAGGGAGCAGAGATGCATCAAAGGTGAACATGTTTTGTTCATCTCGTGTTATCTTTATCAGGGGCAGTTAAGATGTCAATGCTTACATCTTATGGTGTGAAGAAGAAATTTATCACAAGAACTTACCCATTTATAAGAATGTTTTGACATATCTTTGGAGGTTTAGTTAGGGAATAAATTAAAGTTCTTTTGATTAAACCACTGCTAATATTGGTTTTTGAATTCCGGGTCTTATTATTTTGAACTGAATCTTGCATCAAATAATTTCTTATTGTGCAGGTCGACATTTGCGTATTTGTATTTGACATCATGTTTGCCAACGGACAACAGTAATTATCTCAACACTCTCAGTAGTCTTTCTCTCTCTAGTGTTATCATATGTAGTGAAAAATGCTACAACAATTAATAATGGATCTAGTAGACTTTACAGTGTCTCCAGTTCACCAGGCCGCTTTAGGTTTAGTTCATCCATCACGTGGCATCTCCATTCGATTCCCAAGATACCTTCGCACAGTGACTGATAGAAAACCAGATGAATGTAGCACGGCTTCTGATATAGCTGAAATGTTTCGTTCTCAGACGAGGAAGATGGATGTGGCTTCTGAAGATGGCAGCTGAATATCAAATATATTTCTGTCTCTGAAGTCACTGCTTTCACGTCCCTTGTTTTCTAATGTACATGTAGAGTAGGAAAGGATGTGTTCAAATGTAAACATCTTTGCTGTTCCTGGACTTTTGTATATATAGTCTCTGGGGTAATCAAGCTCTGGTTTTCAAAAAAGAAAGAAGAATTGCGTGACAGATACGGTGGACGGCGGGATTTTGATTTCTCTCCTGAACCTGAATTCTCATCAAAGCATGAGCAACATTACGTTATAGTTTAAACAATTTTTCTCCTCTGAAACATCGAAAGCTCAAAACAAAGGAAACTTGAAAAGGCCACTTAAAAAAGGACAGAAAACAAAGAACCAAGGAAAAGCGGGGTGTCTCGGCAAGGTCGTCGGGAGGAACACCGTGAACTTGCCGGTGCAAGATTACACCGTGAACTCATTACACCGTGAACTTGCCGTGCATACAACAATCTCTATTATACTCAAATATCATAAATTTCTTATACTCAAGGATCATAACACGTACTACAGTAAGATATTACTATGTTTTGATACCTGGCCTCAAGATAACATTTGGCTATAGGCCTATAGTTAAGGTATGATTCTAGGAGTTCACCCATTAAATATAGACAAACCCAGAGGTTCTTACGTAGGAAGAGCACATATAAGAGAGCATAGAAACAATTAAAAAAAAAAGCCCAAATCCGGCTGCTTGTTTTTGGTCGGTAACCAATTTGACATCAACTTAACAACTGTAAATAATTAAGTTCGTGCGTAATACATGCATGTACAACATTTTTACTGATTTAGCTTAGGTCACCTTGCACAAACACTAACAGGCTCTTCTGTTATGGTCTCCAACAATGGCTTCTTAGACCTGCTCATGGATAATCGATGCATGAACTCTGGCGCCGAAAAATCTTCGATATCATCCAGATTTAGCTTAGGTCCCTCGTCTGCTGCTGCTTCTCGCCATTTCATCTCATTAATGGTGGAGGTTTGATCGTGATGGTCATGATCATCCGGCTGCACCCTAACCTTGCCACCAGAAAGCTGCCGTTTGGGTTTGGGAGTGGCAACGGCGGTGAGGAACAAGGCGGCCATGTCGGACGATGTGACGGTAGAATTGAGCCTCTTCATGGGAAACATGACGTAAACGCTACCCATCTCCAAGTCTTGGTCGGCATTGAGAGCAGAAAACCTCCTTCCCATATGGAGACACTGTGTGTTTACCAGGAAGAAGTTTGGAGTCTCGAGCATCACCTCCGCGGCCTTTACTGGTTCATTCAACTCTCTAACTTCACCGCTCGGAACCACCACTTTGGTCACTGCCTGACCTGAGTTTCTGCCGTGCTTTCCTTCTCCGGCATTCCTTGACAGCCTGCAACCCATTTGTATATGCCTCGGTTAGTTTGAGAAACATGCATGTCTTCCTCACCTTCACATTTATATATATATGTAGGCAGACATAGATCGATCATGGAGCCAGTTGTACGTACCTGGTTTTGACATTCTTGTTAGAGACCGTGTTGGGCCATAAACTTGATAATTTAATTAAATCAAGACAAAGAGTATGTGTTGGAAGCTACGTTACACCATTCCCACTCTTTATTTATTTTAACTTGGAGAATTTTTTTTTTTTAGTTCTCTTGTGTCCTCGACGACTTGTTTTTTTTTCTTCATTTTTGTTGCAATATAAATTATAATTTTAACTAGATAATATGAACTCTAATTAACAACGTACAAGTTGTCTGTCAGCAAAACTTCGCTTCAAGATGAACATCGGCAAAACAAAAAATATTGTTTGTGTTTTATTCTATTTTCAAGCTTTCCATGATGCATTGAAATCAATATATGTTATGGGATAGTGAAATAGCTTCGGAGCTTGATGCAAAATCGGTAGTACATATAATTACATGTGAATAAGCAGGAAACCATGTGATTGTTATAGTATGAACTTTTGAATGAATAGTAGTTCTCGTGTGACAAATAAAATCATCTGATTTTGCAGATAACTTATTAAGTTTTGGTTATTTAATTTTTTGGTCTTTGGCGGTGGCGGTGGTTATGGCGGAGGGGGCGCATATGCAGCTCATTATCAATCATATTCTGATAGCAAATAGCAGCTGCCGCTGCGTCACGGGATTGTTGGTGTCACATTTCCAAGTAACCTTCACATAATTCTCCCTCTCACTCTATCTTATATTATTGTTTTTGACCTGTTTTAGGTATATTAAATTTGGTATAATTGGTTTATTAATCAAACCCCTAGCTCCTTTCCATCTCATACAAACTCGATCATCTTCCTCCTAATGGACTGCATCTTATAATTAATCTCAAACAGCTTTGAGTGCACTCCACTGGCGGGTATGGAATGGTGAGCTGTTGTACCTCACGATCTAATATGTATATTCATCATAATCCCTCATTTCCTTACACTCGTTTGATAAGGACCTACGACGATCTTCACTTAATTTCCTAGCTACTATATTGCTGCAGATCATACTTAATCATATGCCCATTTGGCACTCATAGATGCAAATTTCAGTCCACCTCATTTGTCTTTCAGCCAACAACGGCAAGAAACTAAGTTCATAATATTCTCTTTTTGAGACATAGACTGATTGTATTCCAATAGGCAAAGAGCAAATTCTAGCAATTGAGCAAATCCCTACCTGGTCAAATCCCTAAGCTTAGCCATTATTCGACTCAACGTTTAAGTATAGAAAAACTACAACTGAAAAGAGAAAGAAAACTTACTCAAAGCAGAAAAACAAGCAAATCTAATGTTTTAGAGAGAGGGTTGAATCAAACATGCACCAAGATGAAAGAAACCATGCAAACCCTAAATATTAGTGCCACGGTGCCACCAATTACTCCGTGGGAGGTGCAGCGCGCTTTTATTCATCCACATCGGCGGCAGTGCCCACGTACATAAGAAGCCACATAACCCGGCAGCGCGTTTAACTAGGTTTGTTGCGACTTGCGACTTCCACGTTTCTTACAGCCTTTCCTCTCTGATGAACCTGCAGTCTCAAAAGTGCCAATAGCAGTCTCCACCAATCCAAGCGGTCGGTAGTAAGAGGTTGATGAGGGACCAAAGCTAGGGCTAGTTTCGCCCTCTTCCCATCGGTGACGTCTTCTTCATCATCACGGCTCCGCCGCACACCCGAAACCCTTGTGCCGCATCCCAGAAGCCAGAAGGGACACCAACATCTTCAAAAACGCTGTCTTCATTTCCAGTCACACACTAGGGCTAGACATATTCTTCTACTTCAATAATCTGCAACTTGTCGTCGGCTTCAACTTAAGGAAATGGGATGACTGTGAATCTCTCATCTTTAACGTCAAGAGGCAAGAGCCAATATGCAATTGCGATTGCTAGTTAACCAGTACATGGCCCCGTGGACACAAGCGCTTTTAGTACGACGGAAGACCTAAGAATAAAGAAGATCTGATGAAAATGCATCCCAGTCTACCTCTAAGGTCCTCCATAAACCCGTCCCTAGACTGAAACCTTCAACAAAAATAAGGTAGGTGATGGAGGATAATCTTCTTCTTGCCGAAATAGTTTAGCTAGGATATAATCTTGTATGGCGGACAAAACTTTAGTGGAAAGAGGTTTGGGCTCCCATTTTCCATGGTCATTGGCTCGTGGCATTTCTTAGATACCCTTTTTGTTATACCTTTAAAGATGAATGTACAACATGAATTTGTATTAAGATCGATTTACAGAACACATAAACACATATAAATCAGTAAAACCAATATCTGGTATGAAACAGCTAAGGAAGATTACCATTCAATTCAGTATTGGTCATTGACATGTTTCTTGCTTGTTGATCACGACACCAAAACAGCAGCACACCAGAAGAGCAAAAACACAGTAAAAGGTCTTATGCACTATACTACTAATCACACAGAATGAGACTGTTTTCTTTATTGAATTCGTAGTTAGCACAGGGACTTTTATTGATATATATATTGGCCTAAACCATTCAAGTCCTCATCCCATAAGAAGTCCAAGAATTACTTAATGTTTATCAGATATCATCTTTAGGTTTATCACAAAGTCTTTGTGTTAATCAGGTTCATTAAAAAGGCATGTCTCATACTCCTATTGAGAGACATAAATCCAATAGGTTACATGATAGAGTTTATCATTTATATTTCCATTGATTATATACAAGTTAAATCAAAACTAATGACTTAAGGATCAAGGATAAATGCATTAAACCCAAAGCATGAAGAAACCCTTCATGCAGAGACTGATACATACACTTCAATACTCCCCCTCAAGCTGGATTAAGGGCATCCCTTAAACCAAGCTTGAACAGAAGACGATCAAACTGAGCAGTTGGCAAAACCTTTGTAAACACATCTGCAAGCTGCTCACTAGACTTGATATATGCAATCGAAACAAGCTTGGATTGGATTTGATGATGAATGAAATGACAGTCCACTTCAATGTGTTTGGTTCTCTTGTGAAACACAGGGTTGGCAGCAATATGCATTGCAGCCTGGTTGTCACAATGTAAGGTGATGGGAGAAGAGAAAACAATACCAAAGTCACTGAGAAGAGTCTTCAACCATATGAGTTCACACGCAGCTTAAGCCATGGCCCTATACTCAGCCTCTGCACTCGATCTAGCAACCACAGACTGTATTTTACTTTTCCAAGTAACCAAGTTGCCACCTACAAAAGTGCAAAAAACAGTAGTGGTTTTTCTGTCAATGACATTTCCTGCCCAATCTGAGTCAGTATATCCTTCAAGTGTAAAATGACCATGCCTTTTCATTAGAATACCCTTAGTCACAGAGCCTTTAAGATACCGAAGGATACTGTTAACAAGTTGCAGATGGTATGATTTAGGAGAGTGCATGAACTGGCTGACCAAACTGACTGCATAGGTTATGTCCGGTCTGGTAATAGTTAAGTAAATTAACTTACCAACCAATCTTTGATAGAGAGAAATGTCAGTAAGAACTTCACTTTCTTTATCTAGACAAATGTTGCTAGGCAGTGGAGAGGGTGCAGTTTTGATGTCCTGCATTCCAGCTTCCTCAAGCAAGTCACAAATGATATTCTCTAATTCAAAAACAAGCAGTTTGAAGATTGATCTCAATACCAAAAAAGTAGCACAGTTGACCTAAGTCCTTGATAGCAAAGGTAGAGTGAAGAGAAGATTTCAAGGCTTGAATCTCAGTAACACTATCTCCAGTGATAATGAGATCATCAACGTACACTAAGACAATCAGTCTTCCCACAGAGAGGAGTCACCATGACTTCTTTTGAATCAAGAAGCAAAGAGAGCTGAGCTTAACTTTGAGTACCAATCCCTTGGAGATTGTTTCAAGCCATATATAGCCTTATGTAACTTGCAGACCATTCCAACATCTTTTTCTTGAGCATGACCTGGAGGTAAGCGCATATACACATCTTCTTCTAGATCACCATGCAAAAAAGCATTTTTTACATCCATTTGAAAGAGTTGCCATCCATGATTCACTGCAATTGAAAGTAATACTCAAATTGTGTTCATCTTAGCAATTAGAGCAAAAGTCTCCTTATAGTCAACCCCAAAGGTTTGAGTAAACCCTCTAGCAACCAATCTTGTCTTGTGTCTCTCTATGGTTCCATCTAAATGAAACTTTGTTTTATAGATCCAACGAGCTCCAACTGCTTTATGACCTTTTGGAAGAGAAATTATGCTCCATGTTTGATCATCATGTAAAGCCTTCAGTTCTTCAACCATAGCCTTTCTCCAGATTGGAGAGTTGTTTGCTTCTTCAAAATTTCGTGGCTCTGAAGTACTGCACAACTTATTGAGAAAAGCTATATGAGGCTCATAAACTTTGTTAAAGGAGGCAATGTTGCCTAGAGGGTGTTTAGGAGCGTAACTTTCAAATCCCTGCAGTCTCACATTAGGTTTTCTCGTACGACTAGGATACCTCTTAGGAGTTGATTGAGACACAGTTGGAACATTGTCCCTTTCTTCAAGATTGACTCTATCTTCACCATTCTCAGCATTTTCTTCTCCGATATTTTCTTCATCAATCACAACTTCTTGAGTTTCCAGATCAGTTAATGCAGGAGGAATCAACTGATCATGACCTGCAGTTGGAGTTTCTGGCTGAAGCAGAGGAGACAAATCAAATAGGTCACTTTGCAGCTCTCCCTGAAGATCACTATCATGACTTTGAAAGAATGAATTAGCTTCGTCAAATCGAACATCTCTGGACACAAACAATTTTCTACTTGTAGGATCATAACACTTGTATCCTTTTTTAGAAGATGAGTATCCCATAAACAAGCATTTGATAGCTCTATGGTCAAACTTGTCTCTTTGAGTTGACTGAATATGATCGAATATAGTAAGTGCAACCAAAGGTATGAAGATAAGTAATATCAATTTCTCTTCCCTTTAGAACTTGAAAAGGAGACTTAAAACTCAATACACTGCTTGGAAGTCTATTGATCAAGTAAGCAGCACATTGAATAGCATAAGACCAAAATCTCTTTGGAACATTAGCTTGCAACATAATGGCTCTAACCAGATATATGAAAAATCAAGTTGCATTTTTTACACAACCCGCTCAAATTTTCATAAAGATAGGAGACATCAGCCTCTATTCCCGCTGCAAATTTGATTATCTTCTTTTGAATGAATGCCTTCACCAAAGAATGCTTAACTCGGACACGCGCCGTCTTCGTTGCTCTCCATTCCCGATCATCATGCTTTATGAAAGAACCAGCAACTACAACTACAACTTCAATGATATCAAGTTGCTCTTTGACTGGAGGGATGTTAGCAATTCACACCCAGAAAAAGAGAGAGTTCATCGGGACGGCTTGAATTGGAGTAAGACCGTCATACTCCTGAATAGGCACAGGAGCCCGATCATGGTTCCATGGTCCTCCCCAAAAAACTCGATTGCGATCTCCCTTGAGATCAAAACCAATCACAAACCGACAATCCGGACGCTGCTGCACTCGAAACTTGCCATGAAGAATCCAAGCCCGAGAGAATGTACGTTGCAAGTCCGGGACAGAACACCGCCTCGGAGTGAGCGGCTTCGCCAGGAGGTACGACAGCTGACTACCTTGATTGGAGGCCCCAAGCCGCGGCTGCATTGGACGATTAGAGATGTCCAGAACGGAATCACCGGCTAGCGCAAGGGAGGTTGTAAAAACTTGCAATGACATCGTCAAGCGACATGATGGAGAAGAAGGAGGAGGACACTGCTGAACTGCTGAAAAGGGAGCAGCGCTTAGGGCTCTGTCAATCAAGAGAGAGGAATAGAGAGCGGCGCACAAGGGGCGGCGCATAGGGAGTGGCGCTTAGGGCTCTGTTAATCAAGAGAGAGGAATAGAGAGCGGCGCACAGGAGCGGAGCACAAGGGGCGGCGCACAGGGAGCGGCGCTTAGGTTTTCTGATCTATGGGTATCAACTTTTATCTGGGTTGTGTATTTAGTAAAAAATTATTGATTCATATAGTTAATCACCGGGGATACAAGGAAAAGGCCGAAAGTAGCAGTAGAACAAGTGAAACCAAAAGTGAGAGTGACCAAACGTATAAGGTGAAAGAAGGGTTGAGACCTCTCTTGCTCGAGCAAGAGCAATTTCACTTATGAGTTGGTCATTACATTTATACTTGGTTGCATAATTCCAACCGTATTGATCTTGACGATGACGCTTGGGACTTAGTTTCTCAAGTCTCTCCCTCATCTTAACTAGTTCCATTTTCTCTCTTAGAACATTCATATTTGAATCAACCTTATTCCTGCTGCTGCGTGATGATCTTCCTGCACATTCATCCATCCATTATGACCGAATCGAATAAACATTAGCATTAATATTTCAAAGGTGGACATATCCAAATACACAAAGACTGGTTTTGGACTAGTACCTTCGTCAAAGCTGTGAGCCTTTACTTGCACGATCATATTCATACGACGAAATTTGCTAGCTGTTGTTATTCAAGTATGGCTGCACCAGAATATTATACAATCGAGGGAGAGAGGAAGCTGTTATAACGAATGTAAGAAAAAACACAGAATTACGTGGTTCACCAAAGATGTGTTGGCTACGTCCACGGGCAAAGGAGAGCAGTTTATTTATCTTGAGGAAAACATAATACAGAATACAATTAGGTTTAGGATGTTTATATCACCAACGAGATCCCCGCCTCTATCAGCGCCACCAGACGACTAGTTCAAGGCATATACTAACAAATCTCCACCTTGACTTGAATCCTCTCACAAAAACAGATATACCAGATGCATCATAATAATGCCAGATGTACAAATAACTCCTCTGCCTCAGATGTTGCCCCCAAAGGACAACTAACAGCTTGTGACATTTAGCAAGTCCAAACAATGTTGGAACTTGCTGTGCGGAACCGGCTTGGTGAACATATCAGCGGGGTTATCAGCAGTACCCACTTTCTTCACCTTAATTCTGCTCTCACTTCTCAGAAAATGATACCTGACATCAATGTGTTTAGTCCTCTCATGATGAACCTGATCCTTTGCTAAACATATTGCACTCAAACTATCACAATATACAATAGCCTGATCATGATGTAGACCAAGACTACTGACTAGTCCCTTCAACCATATTCCCTCCTTTGCAGCTGCTGTCAAAGCCATGTACTCTGCTTCAGTTGTAGACAAAGTCACTGTAGGCTGCAAAGTAGCTTTCCAACTAACAACAGAGCAACCAAGAGTGAAAACATAACCAGTCATAGATCTCCTGGTATCAACATCTCCAGCATAATCGCTATCTGAATAGCCTGTTACTAAACACGTTGTATCACCTCCATAAATGAGACCAACATCAGACGTACTTTTGAGGTACCGGAAAATTCTCTTCACAGCTTGCCAATGCTCCTTTCCAGGTTCACCCATAAACCTGCTGACAACACTAACAGCATGTGCAAGATCAGGCCTAGTGCAAACCATAGCATACATCAAGCTTCCTACTGCACTAGCATAAGGAACTCGAGACATGTACTCCTTCTCCTCAGCAGATTTAGGTGCAAATGCAGTAGACAAATGAATATTTGCAGCACTGGGAGTATCTATAGACCTTGAAGTAGACATACCAAACCTGGACAATATCTTCTGGATGTAACCTTTCTGTAATAAGAAAAGCTTCTTCTGACTTCTATCTCTGTAAATCTCCATTCCCAGAATTTTTCTGGCTGCTCCCAAATCCTTCATCTCAAACTCTGCACTGAGAAGACCCTTCAACTTCTGGATATCTGACTTGTTTTCAGCAGCTATCAACATGTCATCTACATACAGGACTAGATAAATGAGGGAACCATTTGTTACCTTGTTGTAATAGACACAAAAATCATACGGACTCCTGATGTAGCCTATCTCTATCATATAGCTATCAAACCTCTTGTACCACTGTCTAGGAGACTGCTTTAGTCCATACAAGGACTTCTTCAACTTGCAAACATAGTCTTCTTTTCCAGGAACTTGGAAACCATCTGGCTGAGTCATGTATATCTCCTCTTCCAACTCTCCATGTAGAAAAACTGTCTTCACATCTAGTTGTTCAAGCTCCAGATTCTGATGTGCAACTATGGCTAGTAGCACCCTGATAGAAGTATGTCTGACCACAGGTGAGAAAATCTCATTGTAGTCTACTCCCTCTTTCTGATGGAACCCTCTTGCAACTACCCGAGCTTTATACTTAAGGCCCTCAGCAGGTGACAACCCTTCTTTCTTCTTGAAAACCCATTTACAAGTGATGATCTTTCTCCCCTGAGGTCGTTTAGCCAGTTCCCAAGTCTGATTCTTGTGAAGTGACTCCATCTCATCTCCCATTGCAGCAAGCCATTGGGTAGACTCTGTACATGTAACTGCTTCCTTGTAGGTGGATGGCTCATAGGGATCCACCTCTTCAGCAACCTGAAGTGCATAAGCCACCATCACTACCAGAAAAAACAGTATTACCAACGAAAAAATAAAAACGGCCGACGACATACTTTTTTCGTCGGCTATTCCCAAGAATGGCCGACGATTTTTTATTTCGTCGCTAAAAATAAAAAATAGTCGGCTATTCCCCAAGAATGGCCGACGATTTTTTCTTTCGTCACTAAAAAATATTTTTCGTCGGCTATACCCATAGAATGACCGACGATTTGGATTTTCGTCGGCCTTTCTCTTAAAGTATAGCCGACGAAAACTTTATTAAGTTTGGCCGACGAAATTCTAATTTTCGTCGGCTATAAGTCTTTATATTTTCAGATCTGGACAGAAGCTGCTCATTTAAAAAAAAACGAAAAAAAACGGGAGAAAGAGTGAAAAATCTGTGGGTATTGTTGAAATCCGTCCTCTCTTACATTGTGGAGCTATATATAGGTACGTATATGTGTATATATGTTGATTTTGAGTTTTAGTTGAGTTGATTTTGAGTTTTAGTGATTTTGATATAGTAAGTGATTTTTTGTTTTGTTGTTGTTTTAGTGTTAGAATGTATGTATATATGTTGATTTTGAGTTGTAGTTGAGTTGATTTTCAGTTAGAGTATAATTATGTGTTTTAATTTAATGTTATTTTAATTAGTGTTAAAAAATATATAAATATGTTAATTAATGGTTGTTGATAGTGTAATGAACTTAAATAATGGTTGTTAATTAATGGTATATATATATATATATGAGTTGATGTTGATAATAATATATATTGTAATATATATGTGTTAATTAATTTATTATTAATTAAAGTTATACATATATATTATTATCAGGCTATATATGGATCGAGATAAGAGTTGGATTTCGCTTCCAAGGCATGACCGACGATACACTACAGGAGTTGTGGATTTTTTGCAGTTCGTCGAGGAAAATGCAAACGGGAGTGAATACCATTATTGCCCGTGCAAGAAATGTAAGTGTCGCAGTGATATGTGTCGATTTCCGATTAGGACAGTATGGGAGCACCTAAAGAGTAACGGGTTTTGGCCGAAGTACAAACGTTGGATATATCACGGTGAGCCATCATTAGATGGATCGCATGATCATGGGCAGTTTTTTGAGGCGGGCAGTAGTAGTACATCCAATGATCCAACAATGGCATTCGTCAACGACGTGTTTCCTTTTGAAAGCGGTGTACGTGGGGAACAATATATGCATGACCCGGTGCAGCCATTTCCACAAGTTGTCAACACTGCTGCCTTTGACAAGTACAACAAACTGATTGCATTGCAACAGACCCCTGTGTCTTCAAGTTCTGAGAAGACAGTTCTTCAAAGTGTGATGGAGGTAATGAGGATTAAAGTCGAGGCAAAATCGAGCATCAGGCAAGTGGATGAATATCTACAGTACACTTCTTCGTTGTTGGAGGAGGGTCATCGTAATCCTACCAATCACCGTAAGGTCCGAAGTATCCTCAAAGATCTAGGGCTTTCCTACATTAAGATCCATGCATGTGCATTTGACTGCGTTCTCTTCTGGGGTAAAGATGCAGAAGGGAATGACCTTGCTAGCCTTGACGCATGTCCGATATGTCAGTCTGACAGATATAAGTTGACGGGAGCAGGCAATAGGAAACCTGTGAAAGTGCTTCGGTATTTTCCGTTGAGAGATAGGCTTGAGCGGTTGTACATGTCAGAAACCACCGCAAAAGCTATGAGATGGCACGGTGAGCGGGACGCGGGAGACGCAGATATCATGACACACATCTCTGACGGAGCGGCTTGGAAGCATATAAACAATGAGTTTCCTCATTTTGCGTCAAATGTCAGAAACGTCAGGCTCGGGCTCTCAACCGACGGGTTCAACCCTTTCGGCACCATGAGTCTTTCATACAGTATATGGCCTGTGGTTTTGGTACCTTACAACCTTCCTCCGTGGATGTGCATGAAGAAGGAATATAATATGTTGACGTTGTTAATTCCGGGGCCTGGTTACCCAGGGAAATGTCTCGATGTGTATATGAGACCATTGATTGAAGAGCTTAAGGTATTGTGGGACGTTGGTCATCCCACTTTTGACAAGTACAAGCAGGAGACGTTCCACATGCATGCCATGGTTATTGGTACCATCAGTGATTTTCCTGCTTATGGGATGTTGTCGGGCAGCGTTGTTAGGGGATACAAGGTTGTCCAGAGTGCCTCAGCGATTATGGGAGCACCCCTCATTGCAACAAGATATGCCGAATGGGTCATCGTGTGTTCCTTCCGGCGGATCACCACTGGCTTTACGAGTCCGCCGCATTTGATGGAACCGAAGAACACGGTGGTCCTCCCAGAAGATGGACGGGAAGAGAAATTTTAGCAGTGCTTAATGAGCACGATTTTGGGCCCCTCAGCAATCATCCCGATATTGTAGCGAAAATACCTGAAAGACCTGAGGAGTACAAATTCTGGACACATAAGAGCATATTGTGGGAACTCCCGTACTGGTGTGAGTAGCTGATCCGTCACTTCCTAGACGTTATGCACATAGAAAAAAATATTTCTGAAAGTGTGGTGGGTACAACGCTGAACTTGGAAGGAAAGACGAAAGACGGTCCTAAGGCTCGCACTGATCTGCAAAACAAGAATATCAGAAAACAACTATGGTTGAAACAAGGGAAGAGAAAAATGCCTCAAGCTCCTTACACCGTCAAGCCTGAGCATAAACCAGAAATTTTCCATTGGATAAGTCGGGCCAAGTATCCTTCAGGCTTTGCTGGAAATATAGCGAAGTGTGTGAACAGACAATTCAACAATCTGTACGGGTTGAAAAGTCATGACAATCATATCCTGCTACAACGTCTCTTCCCTGTTTTCATTCGACCGTTCCTTCCCCGTCATGTTGTGGAGCCGTTAGTAGCGTTGGCAAGATTTTTCCAGAAGGTATGCACACGGGAAGTGAGAAAATCTGACTTCCGGGAAATGCAACAAGACATCGTTCATATCATGTGTAAATTTGAGATGATATTTCCTCCAAATTTTTTCGACATCATGCCTCACCTCATGATCCATCTTCCTCGGCAGTTGTTGCTTACCGGTCCTGTGCACTTCACTTGGATGTATCCGATGGAAAGGTACGTATTTTACACCTTATGTTAATTTCCTCATCAATATATGTGATATAGTGTTAATGTATTATCATAACACTTAAAAAACTTGATTTATAGGCAACTTGGACAATACAGTGGTTTTGTCCAAAACAGATCCGCACCTGAAGGATGTATAGCTGAAGCATATATTGCGCACGAGTGCGTCACCTACATGAAGCTGTATTTAGGAGCGTTACAGGAAAACATACCGGAAGATGTACCTTCACAGTTCAATCTTTCCATACTCTCCAACGATGTTGTACTCGGTGGAAACATGCCAGTTTCCTACAAGTTGAAAGATTACGAGGTAGCCATTGCACATTGGTGGGTACTAATCAACTGTCCAGAAGTTCAGTTTTGGAAGAACATGCATCTAACCTGTGAACAAGTAGGAGGTGATCTCGATTACCACAACCGAACATTCGCAGAGTATTTCGGCCGCTGGGTACGTAACTTTAACACTATTCTATACGTGTTTATATATTATTGTGTATAATTATTCATATTTATAGTTGATTCTGATGGTTGCAGATGGACCTTATTAAAAATGATAATCACCCAAATTGGTCGCACGAACTCAGACTTCTAGCGATGAGGCCGGTCTATTCAAAAGTTTATGCGACGTGCAAGGTGAATGGTGTGTTATTTCGATGTGAAGAGAGAGACCTCAGACTGAAAACACAAAATTCAGGGGTTATGGCACATGGTGGGGATGATGGAGTTGACTATTACGGTGTTCTCCATTCAGTTGTGGAACTGCATTACGGGGAAGGCATGAAAGTGCACCTTTTCAAGTGTAGGTGGTTTGACACACGGCCGCAGAGCATGAAAACCGATCAATACGGCATAACTTCTGTGAACACTAGTACATCATGGTATGAGGACGACCCGTTCGTTTTAGCCACATGGGTGAAACAAGTGTTTTATCTTGATGATCTCGCCAATGGGGACCCGTGGAAAGTAGTCAACACTATCCACCATCGCAACATTTACCGGGCGTCTACACTTGGAGTGGCTGAAGAGAACGAGGAAGGTGGCACCGCGTATCAAGAGCCCAACTCAAACAGTATTCCTGACTCCTCTTTTATTCGCCTAGACACGCCGGTGCGAATTCGACGTGAAGAGCCACTGTTTGTTGATGTTGATCCAAATGAAGAAACTAACGAGGACTCTAGTGGTGAGGAACGACATAGATTACCCCTATCGAGCAATTCAGAAACCGAAGAAGACTCATCCGATGATTCCGATTACAATCCGACGAATTAAGTAATTTAGATGATGTAATCCTTTCATTTGTAATCCACTCGATCATTTCTAATGAACGGGCGTGGGGATGAGCCTCCCAGCTAGGTTGGGTTCCAAACCCCTTAAAAAAAAATTTGAAATATGTTGACTGCTGGGTTTCTGTTTTTTTATGTTAAATTTTGGTTATATATGAACAGGACATATGGGTACGAGAGGTGTAACACAACTGATTTTTTTATTTTTTTTCAAAGAATAGCCGACGAAAAATGCATTATTTCGTCGGCTATACTAATTATAGGCGACGAAATATGCGTGATTTCGTCGGCCAAAACTATATTGAAAAATACATATTTTATTTTAGACACAAAACGACAAAAGAATAGCCGACGAGTACTAGGTTTGATTTCGTCGGCTATTCTTAAAAAAAAAAAAATAAATAGACCACCTTCCATTTTCTATCACTATCGACAACCCATTGCTTCATCCTTCAAATACAAATGTGTCGTGAAATAAGATATGACCGAAATAATGAAATACGTCTACGGTTGAAAAATGACACGATTCCGACAAATTCTGTGTGCCGAATGTTGCGGTTAACTGTTTTTCACTTCCGTTTTCCTATGGGTAGGCTCACGGTCGGTAAATTTTTATACGATTAGTTGCGCCTCATCGATTTGAAACTATTATCTGTTGAAGGTCATGCCAAAAAACATCATTTACACAGGCTAATTTCCATTTCTAAGCGTTTAAAGGGTTGACTCCCCCGGTTGACCGTCCCGATCGAGCCTTTAACGTTGTCAGATGTAGTTGGATTTTTTTTCATACATGTATTTAATCTTAACGGTGATATTGTCAGTTGGAATAGATTTTCCAAAGTTTTAGATTCAAAATCGGAACATATGCACTAATATTCCTTAACTTGTTTACTAAGTGTTTAAGTGAATGTATAGTTTCAAATAGTTACTATACGTACACTCTTCAAATGCAAATGTGTCGTGAAATAAGATATGACCGAAATAATGAAATACGTCTACGGTTGAAAAATGACAAGATTCCGATAAAATCTTTGTGCCGAATGTTGCGGTTAACTGTTTTTTACTTTCGTTTTCCTATGGGTAGCCTGACGTTCGTTAAATCAATTTTGTAAAATTTTTATACGATTAGTTGCGTCTCATTGATTTGAAACTATTATCTGTTGAAGGTCAGGCAAAAAAACGTCATTTAAACAGTCCAATTACCATTTCTAAGCGTTTAAAGGGTTGACTCACCCGGTTGACCGTCCCGATCGAGCCTTTAACGTTGTCAGATGTAGTTGGATTTTTTTTCACACATGTATTTAATCTTAATGGTGATATCTGACGGTTGGAATGGATTTTCCAAACTTTTAGATTCAAAACTGGAACATATGCACTAATGTTCCTTAACTTGTTTACTAAGTGTTTAAGTGAATGTATAGTTTCAAATAGTTACTATACGTACACTCTTCAAATGCAAATGTGTCGTGAAATAAGATATGACCGAAATAATGAAATACGTCTACGGTTGAAAAATGACACGATTCCGACAAAATCTGCATGCCGAATGTTGCGGTTAACTGTTTTTTACTTCCGTTTTCCTATGGGTAGGCTCACGGTCAGTAAATATTTTGAGGAAAATTTTTATACGATTAGTTGCGCCTCATCGATTTGAAACTATTATGTGTTGAAGGTCAGGCCAAAAAACGTCATTTACACAGGCCAATTTCCGTTTTAAAGCGTTTAGAGGTTTGACTTCGCAGTTTGACCAAAGGTTTAGCCGACGAATTCAAATATTTCGTCGGCTAAACTCTTGCGATCCGCTTATTGTCCACCGTTGGATGGCGCAGATCCAACGGCTGTGATTTTCCAAAGTATAGCCGACGAAATATTAACATTCGTCGGCTAAACTCTTGCGATCCGCGCCTTTTCATTGTCCGCCTTTGGATGGGGGAGATCGGACGGCTGATGAGCGCCTAAAGTATAGCCGACGACATTCAAAGAATAGCCGACGACATTCAAAGTATAGCCGACGATATTAAAGATTTCGTCGGCTATAGTAAAGAATAGCCGACGAAATCTTTTTTAATCGTCGGCTATTCTATCGGGTATAAGTCTGAAACTGCCGAACCCTAGCCTCAGTTTTGCTCATTTCCTCCTTCGCCGTAAGCAGCTGCTGCCGAACTGTCCTCCTCCTCCGATTCCGCCGCCGCTGCTCCTCCTCCTCCTTCGATCCTCCTCCTCCGATCCGATCCGGTAATTTTTTTTTTCAATTTAATTTAATTTAATAAATTATTATATATTTAATTGTAATTATATAAATGGTTATATATTTGTTAATAAATTTAATTTTAACAAATTGTTATATATTTGTTATATATTTAATTTTAATTATATAAATTGTTATATAATAAATTGGTATATATTTGTTATATATTTAATTTTAATTATATAAATTGTTATATATTTGTTAATAAATTTAATTTTAACAAATTGTTATATATTTGTTATATATTTAATTTTAATTATATAAATTGTTATATAAATTGTTAAATTAATTATATATATAAATTAGTAGTCTAATTATATATATATATATATTAATAAAGAAATATAGTTATATTTGTATATAAATAGTTATATTTAGGTTAATGGTTAGTATTATTTAAAATGGCCGCGGCTGCAGATGGCCGATGCATTCAGACAGTTCTTCGGAGGCCGTCGTTCTAGATCGAGAGGTTCTAGAAGTTCCGCCGGTTCCGCAGACTCCGACAGGACCCTTAGCCAGCCTGAGAGGACCACCAGCCAGCCGCGGAGGAGTGTGGATTCCTCCCAGACGCGGAGGACTGTGGATTCATCCCAGCCGCGGAGGAGTGTGAGTTCTCGGCACCAGACCCTTCTCCAGGCGGGGCGGCCGTCGAGCAGTTCACTTCCGCCTGTCGGGCCATATGCTCCGAGGTTCAGTCGGCAGCTATTTCATGACGAGATAGCTGCAGACGTTCCTCAGGTTCGTATGCCTGAGGTTCATCGGGAGCCGATGAGGAGTCCGACGACGCTGCTGCCGACTCGACTGAGGCTCCTACTCTCCCAAACCAGCTCTACCTCCCGTACAACATTCCGGCGATATCGGAGGTCGACTATCGTGGTGTGCCCATATGGCCTGATATGCCTCAGTACGTGAGTGCTGCGGAGGCATACCAGCAGCAGCCATTTGAGAACCCTGACCACCTTATTTCGGCGAGGAGAAAAGGAAAGTCGACAGACGAGTCATCCAGTTCAGGTAACATTTGATTTTATTAATTAAATATTTTATTAAAATTAACGCACTAATATTTAATTTTATTAACCAATCGTCGTTTTTGTGATAGGGACAGCCGCTAGCAGTTCACGGAGGAATACGAGAGGTGTCATATGTTTTGACACGCTCAGGAGAACTGTTGAGCGCAGCGAGAGGATTCAGATCAACGAACCTCCTAATCAGGAGGTTCAGGGGAAGAAAAAACGCGACTACTCGGGTTGCGTGGGGGCACTGATTAGGGACAGAGTCCCTATGTTGTGGACCCGGTGGGCTGATGTGCCCGAAGAGATAAAGAGGGAGGTGAACAACGCCGCGTTGGTGAGTAATTTAAAAAATTTAATTTATTTATCGTAATATTTAATAATTTTCGGTATTATTACAATTGTAAAACTAATAAAATATTATTTTTCAGACATTCTTCGAGATTGCCGAACACAAGCGGGATTGGGCGGACACCGTGTAGAACTCGAAGTACGTTTGTTTTTATGATATTATAATTATCTTATAATTATTAATATTTTATGATATTAATAATATTTCTAATGCACTTTTGTTTTTTTCGTAGGTTCAAAGAGTGGAAGAACGAGCTGCGTTCCCACTATAACGAATACGACAACCTTGGTCGTATGGGTACTCCCAGGGAGTTCATGTTCAGGGAGTACGAGTGGCGTTGGTTGAAGACAGTAGACTTCAACAACCCAGTTATGCAGGTAAATACTAAACTTCAGTACAAATGTTTATTTTGTTAAAATTTTAATTATTAGTTTAATTATTTTATAATTATTACACTAATATTTTTTGATGCATTTTTCTAACATGTTATTATTTGTTTGAAGCAACGTTCTCGGATAAACTCTGAGAACCGCCGCCGGAACACAATCCCCCATCATGCTGGTTCTAGACCGTTTGCACAATATCAAGAGGAGGCGCTTAGAGATCATCTTGATAGCAACCCGTACGTGGAGACGTTCAAGATCGCTTATCCACAAGCGACAGAACAGCTCGTAAGTCGTTCATTACAATTTTAAAATTTTAATTATTAATTTTACTTAATTATATATTTGTTATAATATTTTTTTTTTTCCCGTCCAATTAGGAGAGGGTCAACCGGGCCGAAGAAGAGGTGTTCCAGCAAGTAGTTCGGGAGACACAACCGAACATTTCAGAGGCAGATCTGGAAGAAGCCCTGCGCCAGGTCGACCGGTCTAATGTTCAAACGGCAGTGAGGATGTTCGACGCAGCCTTCCCAAACTGGTCAAACAACTACTACTGCCGGGGTTTGTGAAGTTCTGGACTAGGGCTTCTGAAGACCACTAAGGGAGGTCAAAAGAAGGGAGGCGGGGAGAGCCAACAGATGAGGGGGGAAGTGCAGAGATTGGCCGCAAGATTGGCGGTCGAGGCCCAGAGATCACAGGAGAAACGCCGCAGAATACAGCAGTATCATTTGGATATGGCCAGTTGGCATGCTGAATGCGAGAGAATTCGGCAACACAACTACGCCGGCCAACAACACTGGTGGATGGATATGTTCGCGGTACAACAACAAAACCTTGAATCCCCGCCCCCGTTTCAGCCGTTAGTTGAACCTCCAATGCCTCAACCTCCCGTGGATGACGAGCATGATGGAGAGCAGGATGCTGGAGATGACGTGGTGGACTTTAGTGGTTTAGGTGATGATTAGTAGGGTTACGTTATATGTTATGTATATTGGAACGAATTAAATAATAAGTCATTTAGACGTGTTTCTTGTTGGTGCAAATGTATGGACTGTCTTTGTGATTTGCAGGTTGCTTGGAATGGTAATTTAGAAAATAATTTAATTTTTTTTTCACCAAATGTAAGAATAGCCGACGATTTTGGCATTATTTCGTCGGGTATAAGAACTATAGCCGACGATTTTTACCAATATTCGTCGGCTGTAAGTGTTATAGCCGACGATTTTTACCTTATTTCGTCGGCTATAACTAATTAATGCCTATTAACATATTAATATATTTTCAAGAAATAACCGACGAAATACATGAAATCGTCGGCTATAGTTCAGAACATATAGCCGACGAAATTCGTCGGGTATATTTTACGATATCGTCGGCCATACTCGAAAATACCCGACGAATTTCGTCGGATATTTTGCCAAGGTTTGGTCGACGAAATGATGTTTCGTCGGTAAAGTCGTCGGCCATACTCGCATATAGCCGACGATTTCCTTTTTTTCGTCGGCCATTGGTATAGCGGACGGCGTTTTTCCGACGAAGTATAGCCGACGAAAATTTCGTCGGCAGAAGGTATAGCCGACGAAGTTTGGGCATAGTCGACGAAATTTTTTTCGTCGGCTATGCCCTCGGATCTGGTAGTGCATGTCCTCAAAGCCATACCTTGTGGGGGGCTGCCCAAAATTTGCTCTCCTAGGTCGCTCATGAGCCAAACTATGCTGATTAACTGCTATTGGTTCTGTTTCTGAATGTAAGTGTTGATCTTCTTCTTGTGGTTCACTCTCATCTTGAGTGACTTGTTGCTCCACCTGTCTCTCAACACTACACTTTTCTGATACAATAGTAGACTTCACAGTAGGGTTAAACATAGAATTTTCATCAAACACTACGTTTCTACTAAGTATAACCCTCTTTTCAGATGGAGACCAGATTCTAAAATCTTTAACCCCATCCCCATAGCCTACAAACACTCCTTTTTTAGCTCTTGGTTCTAACTTACCCTCACTTACATGATAATAAGCAGTACATCCAAAAACCCTCAGATTGGAGTAATCAGCAGACTTACCAGACCACATCTCATAAGGTGTTTTGAGATGTATACCTGTGTGAGGTCCACGATTTATCAGATAACATGCAGTAGTCACCGCTTCTGCCCAGAACTTTCTTTCTAATCCAGCATTAGAGAGCATGCACCTAGCTCTCTCCAGAAGTGTCTGATTCATACGTTCTGCTACACCATTTTGCTGTGGTGTATTCCGGACTGTGTGATGCCTCGCAATACCTTCAGACTTGCAGAACTCATCAAATTCAGCAGAACAAAATTCCAGACCATTATCAGTTCGCAGCCGCTTGATTTTCTTCCCTGTTTGATTTTCCACTAATGTCTTCCACTGCTTGAAGTTCTTGAAAGCGTCACTTTTATGCTTCATCACGAACACCCAAGTCATTCTTGAGTAGTCATCAATCATAGACACAAAATATCTGTGACCTCCCAAAGAATCAACACGAGAAGGACCCCAACAATCAGAATGAATATAATCAAGCGTGCCTTTAGTTCTATGAATTGCTTTAGGAAACTTGCTGCGATGTAGCTTCCCGAAAATACAGTGTTCACAAAAACCAAGATCCTTTACCTTGTGGCCACCAAGAAGATCTTGTTTTGACAGTGTTTGCA
This sequence comes from Potentilla sterilis, assembly GCA_963682095.1. Lineage (NCBI taxonomy): Eukaryota > Viridiplantae > Streptophyta > Magnoliopsida > Rosales > Rosaceae > Potentilla > Potentilla sterilis. The sequence continues at coordinate 46,077,982 of OY821758.1, forward strand.
TCCCTCTTTCACTCATATGACCGAGCCTCATGTGCCATAGCTTGGTCATATCATCCTTGTGAACATCTGATGATGCAACAGCAGCAGAACCTGACAGTGTAGAACCTTGCAAAATATACAAAGTACCCCGCTGGAAACCTTTTAGGACCACATTAGAACCCTTGTAGACTTTCAGAACTCCACCTTCACCATTGTACCTGAACCCTTTACTGTCTAGTAGACCCAAAGAGATCAGATTCTTCGTCATGTGTGGAGCATGCCTAACATCATTCAATGTACATAATTTACCGTCATGTGTTCTTATTTTGATTGAGCCTATTCCAGCCACCTTGCGTGGAGAAATGTCAGCCATAGAGATATTGCCTCCATCTATCTGCTCATAGGTTGAAAACCATTCCCTGCGTAGACATATGTGATGAGACGCCCCAGTATCTAAAATCCATACATCCCTGTGATATGTGTCTGCATCTACAGCTAGGGCATATCCCTCTTCAGAATCAGTGTCATCATCTGCTACAGCAGCAGTACCAGAAGCTTTTTCATGCTGCTTCTTCTTCTTTGGACATTCGTTTTTCCAATGTCCCTTCTCTTTACAATAGTTACAGGCGTCATTAGATTTGGGACCCTTTGAAACTGGTTCTTGAATGTCTTCTTCCTCCTCGAGTTTCCCTGTCCCATACTTCCACTGGCTACCAAACCAACAACCTGATTGTCTGAACTTGTACCGGTCGCCTTACGACGCATCTCTCTAGTATGAAGAGATGATCTAACCTCTTCCAGGGTCAGAGTATCTCTCCCACCAATAAGAGAATCCACAAAATTCTCATACGACAAAGGTAGAGATACCAACAGAATTAAGGCAGCATCCTTATCATCAAGTTTAACATCAATATTACGCAACTCTAATAGAATTGTGTTTAACTGATCTAAATGATCTCTTAGAGTCGTACCTTCTTCCATTCGCAGACTGAACAGACGTCGCTTTAGAAGCAACTTGTTGGTTAAAGACTTCGTCATGTATAGACTCTCAAGCTTCAACCACAGACCAGCCGCAGTTTCCTCCTCTGCGACCTCGGTGATGATATCATCTGCAAGACACAACAAGATTGACGAGTGTGCCTTCTCCTCCAGAATGGCCATCTCAACGTCTTCTGGATCCACCGACTTCTTCACAAGCGGCGCCCACATCCCTTGTTGTTTTAACAAGGCTCGCATCTTGATTTTCCATAAATTGAAACTGTTTCTCCCCGTGAATTTATCAATCTTCACGTTTAAACCAGACATTTTTTCTTACCAGAATTCAGACCTAGCCTGAAGCTCCGATACCAATTTGTTATAACAAATGTAAGAAAAAAAACACAGAATTACGTGGTTCACCAACGATGTGTTGGCTACGTCCACGGGCAAAGGAGAGTAGTTTATTTATCTTGAGGAAAACAGAATACAGCGAGATCCCCGCCTCTGTCAGCGCCACCAGACGACTAGTTCAAGGCATATACTAACAGAAGCCATAGCCAGTGTCTGGACCTTGTCTTCTGGACTAGTAATCACGTAGGATCGACAGACGAAGGAAACTAAGTAGGAGAAGAAAGGAAAATCTGCAGCTGAACGATCAAGAGTATTCAGATAATGATGGATCAGTTTTTAGGTCATTTAAGCTTCTATGGATATGTATATCCAGAAGGGAAGAATGCAATGTCTAGTTCTTTAGCTATGTACTTCAATTCATATTTATAGCAGAGCCAACAGGGTTTGGGCTGATCAACAGATTCTAGATGGCAGCTCCAGATTTGAAATTAATTTCTTCATACATGAGAAGCTAGATTAGATAGCTGGTCAAATTTATAATAGAAAATGTCCATTTAGTACTAATTTGGCCCTCTCATTACCCATTCCAATGACCATCTTAGTTTCTTCCCCTATTAAACATAATGCAACAACTCGTATTGCCCATTTGAACAAATCTTTTCAACCCTAATACAGTTTTAATATTTTTCTTCCTTTTTTGTCTCTATGTCTTATCTAACAGATTTTTGAATTATAACGTGCTGAGAAAGTGGAAGATAGAGAAATTTTGCCGAAAGGTCACCCAACTCCGTCGGCGTCCCAAGCTGGTCGCCGGAGTCGGGTCACCAAATTTAACAGATTTTTGAATTATAACGTGCTGAGAAAGTGGAAGATAGAGAAATTTTGCCGAAAGGTCACCCAACTCCGCCGCGTCCCAAACTGGTCGCCGGAGTCGGGTCACCAAATTTTTTTTGCCGGATTTTTTTTTTGTCAGAATTTTGTTTTTCAATATTAAATTACTGACTCTGGCTTTAAGCATGATACTGACTCTCAGTAATCAGATTACTGACCCCTAGTAAGCATGTTACTGACTCTCAGTAATCAGGTTACTGACCCCCAGTAAGATGATTACTGACCCCCAGTATGCAACTTTGCTGACTTCTTGTAAACCATTACTGATTTTTTTCAAATAAAAGTAAGTAGTATAATATAACACATATCACAATTCCAAAAGGGATTTCAAATCCAAATAAATGAGGTCTTACATACTTCTTACTTAAAAGACATATCATATAAGTGATATAACACATTTCATACAAGATTTCAGGATGATGTTGATTGAGATGTGAATTCTGTTTTGCTGCTGAAGAAGAAAATTAAGTAGAGATTTGTCTACAGTAACCTTTACCATGGATATTGTCTCAAGTACTTGCGTGATTGATTATATCCTGCAGTTGGAGACTGGCTGGCTTCACTAGCTGTTGCAGAATATACAACAATATCTATCAGTAAATTGGTAAAGACAGAAATGACAGATGTTGAGCCTATGTCAAAACCCTCTACATTCTTCGCTGCCATTGTTGTAGTAACTGGTTTGGTTGGAGCTAATATTGTACGGGCAACACTTGGTAAACTACAGTTTTGAGATCCTGTTGCTCAGGAATAGCTACTGCATCTAGGTATGGCTTTCTTCTTAACCCTCTACATCGAAGGGTCAAACTGAAAATGATACAACTGTACACAAATAAACTAAACTGTAGACAATTAAAAGAAATATGTTGAAAGAAAATTTAGAATTTGATTATGCAGCAAATCATTTATGTTGAAACACAGGTTTCCCTAGAAATCTTGGCACTTGGACAGAAGGCTATAGTGATCACTAGACTCGGGGCGTTTCTCTTTTTTAGTTTGATAAACAATCAATTTCGTACTTAAACTATATATGTTTGTTCTGTTTCTTTTCTTTTTTGCTGAAGTGCTCATTGAATGGGTACAACAACATTGTCAGCCAAGGAACCTGAGGCTCTTTTGTGTCATTTCTTATGCTCTTAATGATATATTTGGTTATTTTCTCTACTCAATTCCAGTAGTCAGGCAAGCTCGCTTGCCGTGATTGGATCATGAGCCTCTAACTTTTATAGCAGTTTGTTTTCATAAGTCATATGCCCATATGTATAGACATGTAGTCGGAATTGCTGGCTGTACGTATGTGTACAGTACATATAATCATACTATAAGGGGAAAAAATCAAATTCATTCAGTAGTAAACAAATTTGGGTGAAAATTTTCTTTGAAGATCTAGATCAAGTGTATTATTGTTTGCTACATACATATATATATCGAATAATAATCTAGAAATCCATCTCTTTCTGAGATAAGATGTAGGAAGCACATATATAGAATAGTACAAGCACACATTATTACTTGATATGAATGGTTAAAACTTTTTTGTTGTTGTTGGATGTGGTGTTGACAGTAGCCACAGAGGGGCTACCTAAGCCCACATACCCGCAGTCAGTACGCCCGGGCTCAGACTGGGGCCTGGAGCAGGATCGCTAGCACCCGGACCCGAGGTCCAGCAGTCTACCTTATGGCCAGGGGCCCGGGAGCCGGGGACGCCAACCTGCCGAACAGACCACCAAAGCTGCCCCTTTATGTACGAACAGAAGGGAATCAGTCCCACATCAAAGAGTAAGACCAGACCTCACACTCGACTGCCTATATAAGAGCCTCAACTACCCTTATTAATAGGTAACCCAACTCTCCAACTACTTATTGTTCCCGCTTAAGTTATCCATTTGTCCCAACGGTACTAACTTAGGCAACGGAGAGGAGAAGACCGGCCCGCCCGGTATTCCCCTTAGTTAGCAGGGTTTGCAGGAGGGAATCACACCAAGATCCACCAGTTTCTATCAGGCCTACGGGTTTGAACGGAAACAATTGGCGCCGTCTCTGGGAATAGAAAAAAGTCACGTCGCATTACCAGCGGGTTCAAAAAAAAAAAGGGCAGAAAGTTCAGAAGCGGGGCGGGAAAGAAATGTAGAAGAGGATCAGCGGATCATACTAGAGCAAGTGCTCATCGCTACCCCGGTCGCGGTACTGGAGCAGCACCCCGGCCTAGACAACCAGAACGACGGCAGCTATCAGGGACCGAGCGGCATGCCAGGGGCATGCAAATGTAGCACGCGCGGGAAAGGCCCGGCGAAAGGTAACCAACTAACACACCAGGGCCCTCCGCTGATATTCTCGGACGACCCGAGCGACAATGAAGATAGTCTGGCCGGCGACAGCGACCAGGACACCGCATATAGCCCCGACCGGCACAATATGGCGGAGGAGGTAGAAGTGATGAGAGCAGAAGTCGATCGCCTGGGCGCGGAGAGCGACCGGGATAGAGCAGACTCCAATGCCCGGTATCAGGAAATGGAGACAGTGAATGCCGCCCTGGTGGCTGCCCTGGAAAGAGGACAGCAGCGCAACGCCGCTTTGGCAAGGGCACATATATCCACACCAAGTCGGCCCTAGCGCCCGGAGGCGGGACAGTCATCGGGAGGAGTTCCTTCCGACCCCAAAGTGGTGGAGTCCTCGGGCGGCGTGGCACTACCAAGGAGCACGCCGGCACCCCGGTAACTACATGCTTCATTCGAGGATGAAGCCATGACCCCGACCGAATAGGCACTACAAGTACTGAACGACTCCGTGTCAGATCTAAAGGCCCAAATGGAGGCCAACGAGAGAAGGGCAGCGCGACCGCTGGAAGGCGCGCGATTCAGCGAACGCACTGACCCCTTTTCGCACCGGGTTCTGGAATCCGGGAGATCCGGTAACCAAAAGTCCCTGAAGCTGACGTACTCAGGAGCCGGCTGCCCATACCAACACTTGGATAGCTTCCGGTCCCAAACATGCGCCAAGGGCTATTCTGATGCTGTGTGCTGCAACATCTTCCAGGAAACCTTGTCCGGAGAGGCGCTCAGCTGGTTCTACGAGCTCCCAACAAACTCCATTGAGGCATTTGAGCAGTTGTCCGATCGGTTTGTCGGCCGCTTCATCCTACGGGTCGAAGGAGCCCTGACATCGACGGTTCTCTTCAATTGCAGGTAGGCAGACGGCGAGGAGCTAAGGACGTTCGTTAACCGCTGGCAAACGGCGATGGCCGGGGTTAGGAACCTAGACAAGGGCATCGCCGAGATGGCATTCAAACAGGGTCTCCGGCCAGGGAAATTTTCCTATGCCGTACTGGTAGAGCTCCCGCAGGGGTACGATGAGCTGATGGCGATGGCCATCAGGCACGCTCAGGCGGATCACGAAACATATGGGCATCACCTGCATAAGAGGAAGCGGGAGGAGTTCCTTCCAGCCCGCCGAGAAAACAGGGCCAGACAGCGGGGCGAGGACCGAGGCACCCAACCAAACAAACTGAATAGAAATGAAGGGAACCAACCGCAGCAGAAACCCTTCCCTGACAAGCCCCAGGGCGAGCACAGGCCCGCGCATTACCGACAAGAATGCCCCCTGGCGATCATGCCAGCGGAACGCCAAGAACGAAATCCAAGGCAAACCACCAGTACTATAAAAAGTCCAAAGGCAGGCAACGCAAAAAAAAAAATCCGTTCCAGCAATTTACAAAAAAAAAAAAACAACAACAAAATCCTAATGAGCCGCGGCCTCCTCCCCACTAGGCCCAGCCTGTCCACCGGTTTCCTCAGGTAGAACCGCCGCATCCTCCCCAACGGGCTCAGATGGCTGAAGTCCATCTCCCTCTTCCGGCTGCTCCTCCTCCCGCGGCTACCCATAAGCATCATCATCGGCCTGCGCCTTCGGCATTTGCGAGGTATTCAGGTACCCCTTCTCTTTCCACTCCACATAGGTATCGGCGATACCCGCCTCCCTAGCCTTCTCCAGAAGGGCGAGAAACTGATTACTATCGTGATATTTCTCGATAACCCGCTGGAAAAGCTCCGGGGCCTCTTCTCCAGCCGCAGCGGCGGTGGCGGCACGCACAACGGCAGCTTCCAACTGGAGCTCATCCACCTTGGCCTCCAGCTCGACCCTCTCCTCCTCAGCCGGCTCCTTCTCCTTCTCAAGGCTCCGGACTTGGCCCTCTAGCTTGGCCACCTGCCTCCTGGCCCTCTCCTCCAGTCTGACCTTCTCCCGCTCAAGCCTGGACTTCTCAGCCTCCAAGCGCTCCCGGGCTCCGGTCAGAAAGGCCACCTGCTTCTTCAGCTCCTGCAGCTCCTCACTCGGGTCCGGCTGGTACAGATTGTACAACAGCTGCAGAATGACAGGCCACCGATTAGAAAAAAAAAAAAAAAAAAAACTGCAGAAGTTTTTCCACCGGTACTGTAGCACCAAACTATTCTTACCCGGAGGACCAACTCCATGCTCTTCTGACGACTTTCCCCCTACAGGGCTCCAGCGGCCCCAGGCCTATCTAGACCAAGGCCGGTCACGTCCTCTACCAGGTTCCGGACGAACAGGCTCTCCGGACCTCCCCTCCTCGGTTCTTCCACCGGAGCGGGACTACTCTGCGGACCGGCAGAACTTGAAGCCGCAGCGGCTCTATCCCTAGCTGGACTCGTTCCACCACTGGTCAACTTAAGCCGTTTTGCCAAGTTCTCACCAGACGACCGGCCGGACTGCGTCACCAGCGCGGAAGGCGGGACGTCTATGATCCTCCGCCTCTTCTCACCCAGGTCGACTGGTGAAGAAGATTGTGCGCCAGGCAAGGAGACCCTGGTGATAAGTGGGACCGATCCCGGTCGATATGGAATCCTCTCTGTTCCACCAGGAACCTTTGGTGGCCCTCCAATGGTTTTCCCCTTCCTTGGTCCCGCGGAGGATCCCGCGGCATGAGTCTTCACACGCCTTAAGACGTAATCATCAACCGCAACATCCACGGCCATCGGTTCGTCGTGGATGGTAAGCCGGCCAGTCTCCCGATCCACCGTGGTCCGCGAAACGACCTCCCCCTTCTCCTTCAACCTCAAGACAAGATCCTCACCATCCATGGATAGTGTGTTACCGGGCTTGACGACCGTCCGGGAAGATGTACCTACAGAACACCAAATAAAGAGTTAGTATAAACTCAGTCAGCGGGAACGTCACTACTAAAATCCCACTACGCACCGGGATCCCGCCCGAGACCGCAGTACTCTAACACTTCCCGCCGTATGAAGTTGTAGGAGCTTCGCTCAAGCCCAGACCAGCACCCGAATATCGTGGCAATCCTATCCCGCTCCAACTCAGACAGTACGTATGATTGGTCGCCAAGGGGTTGGAAAGCACCAGGAACCCGATACGCCCTCCTCCTCTTCTGCCACCTCCCACCTGCCATCACCACCTTCTTCCTCCAGCTATTGTCCAGCCAGGAAGGCAGGTGGGTGATAATAGGCTTAAAGTGTCGGGCGCTAAAGGTGATGCAACCCCGACACCCTTTCTTTTTCGAGAAGGACAGTCTGTACAATGCCCGGAACTCGCTCACTGTCGGCATGCTCATCCCGGACAGCTTGTACAGACAACCAAGGCTCAGCAGCTGCCTCCACTGGTTTCCGGGAAGCTGCGCAGGAGACACGTGCAGAGCGCTGAGCATGTACTGCACAAAGTCTAGCAGTAGAAGGGAGAATCCATGACGGAACTGGTCTCCATGAACAGAAACCCAACCCTTCTCCGGGTTACAAGCCGATTATCCGGGATTCAGCGGCCGTAATTTCACCTCATCCGGGATACTCCACGTCTCTCGGAAAGCGGCAACCTCTGCGGGGCTCATGGTACCCTCCGGTTCATCACACACCACAGCCCCTTCCCCATCCCCGATCGTATAACTTGTGGGCGAGGTACCAGGAAAGGGTACCCCGTGGGGGATGTTCTCATGCCCCAGAGACCCGGACGGCGAGACCTCGCCCCGAGAGCGGGCAACGGCTTCTGACTCCGGGCAAACCGTAGCAAGCCGATCTTCAAACCTTTCCTCGTCGTCCACCACAGGTCATCTGCCGACCGATTCAGAAGTTCCATCAGAGCTCCCAGAAGCCATGTAACCTAGGGGGAGGAAAACAAAACCCCACCGCTGGTCAGCGACAAGCTAAAACAGCGCCCTCTGCGGCTGCTCCCAAAATCTACCGCAGATTCCCCGCTCCAAAAAATTCACCCTTTGCGAAAGGGACCCCCCCGGTAAGACAAGACTCCCGCAAAACAAGAACCAACAAAGGGAAAAAACGGAAACAAAGGAGACAGAACTTACCGATTACTATGCACAACCGAGAAAAGTCAGTCCTGGGAAAACACCGAGCAATCGTACGTAGATAAGAGCAAGCACGGATAGCGCGAGGGTACCTTCACAGAACTTTCGCCGGATTCCTCTCTAACATTTTCTTCTTCTCTCTGAGACAAGAGCAAAAAGAGTAAACAATGAAGACAAAGAAGGCCTTTTTATAGATGGGTCTGATGCCCTAGGCACCCCTGTAATCCTCCTAAAATACTCAATCGGGGCAAGTCAAACGCCTGCGAATCCGGGCCCTTCATCTCAGACCGCTCCCTACTGACACGTGTCCCAACATCGATAAAATCCTCACGCCATTATAACTGATGGGACTGATGGGCTTTCTCCTTCAATGCATGTCAGCCACTTGCCCCGCCTACAAGCGGCAGTTAAGGGAGATAGGGGTGAGAACTGAGGCGTCCAGCCCCCCAGCACTTCCCCAAGCGCCAACCTCAATTCAAGGAAAGTCATCCCATCGGGACATCTCCGGTTCATAGGCATTCCATCGATTGTGAAGCATTCCACCGGTTCACAGGCATTCCACCGGTTCACAGGCATTCCATCGGTTGTGAAGCATTCCACCGGTTCACAGGCATTCCATCGGTTTAGTCACTTTCCTTCGCGCCTAAGGGCACGGACAAGCCAGTAACAACTCAAGGCTTCAAACTCATGGGCTTTATAAACCCGGGAGATTTTACCTCTAACATAGGCAAATTTTTCCAGCAGGCTAGAAACCCTGCATCACACCAAGCTCTGAAAAATATAGGGATCCATGGGAGACTTGTTACCTCTACGCCACCCCACTGGGAAGATTGTTACTCTAACACAGGATAAATCTTCCCGCAGGATAGCAACCCTGCACAATACCCCACGCTTATTCCAACACAAGCTGGGACGAATCAGCGGGTGTTGATTGGTGCTATAACACGGCCACAACACCCCACCGGGAGGATTGTTCCTCTAACACAGAACAAATCTCCCCGCAGGCTAGAAACCCTGCATCACACCAAGCTGTGAAAAATATGGGGCATAAATGGCCGGGCCACCCCACCGGGCAGATTGTTTCTCTAACACAGAACAAATCTCCCCGCAGGCTAGAAACCCTGCACACAGCCTCATGCCTATAACGTTTCGGCTGAGAAGAACTAGCGGATGTTGACCGGTGCTTAAACACGGCTGCAACATCCCACCGGTGGACCTGTTGGCTCGCACCCAACAGGTCTCCTCGCAGGCTCGCAACCTTGCACAATAACCCACGCTTATTCCAACACAAGCTGGGACGAATCAGCAGGTGTTGATTGGTGCTATAACATGGCCTAAACACCCCACAGGGGTATTTCCCGGCCTGTGCCACCGTTGGTAGCAATTTTCACTGGAGGACTCGTTCCGACATGGCAGTCCACCGGTCGAGTCCTTGCGGAGTATGGCATGGCGAATTTCAACGCCACATTATCATCTCATGCACTCGTCCGGGTTCACCCAGTTCCATACGCATGGCATGGTGGATTTCAACGCCACATTTTCATCCCATGCACGCGGATTTCAACGCCACATTTTCATCCCATGCGCTCGTCCGGGTTCACCCCGTTCCATGGCATGGCTGATTTCAACGCCCCATTATCATCCCATGCACTCGTCCGGGTTCACCCCGTTCCATACGCATGGCATCATCTCATGCACTCATCTGGTTTCACCCCGTTCCATATGCATGGCATGGCGAAACTTAAGCACAACATCACCATCATTACAACACATACTCATAACTGTCGCACGTCATCATGAACAGGTACTCGCATCACCACGCACTATCATAACTGCCTTTCTGCTCGAAAGCCCAGCCAAGCCCAATCTTTAACACAGACTTGGGGGACTGGGCACTGTTGGGTCGGTAACCCTGCGGGTCTGCGGGTCGGTAGAGCAAGACATATTAAGTCCCCATTCAAGGTTGCACTTGACCGGGAACTTGGGGGACTTGTTGACAGTAGCCACAGAGGGGCTACCCAGGCCCACACACCCGCAGCCAGTACGCCCGGGCTCAGACTGGGGCCCGGAGCAGGATCGCTAGCACCCAGACCCGAGGCCCAGTAGTCTACCTTATGGCCAGGGGCCCGGGAGCCGGGGACGCTAGGAGCCCGGGAGCTGAGGACGCCAGCCTGCCGAACAGACCACCAAAGCTGCCCCTTTGTGTACGAATAGAAGGGAATCAGTCCCACATCAAAGAGTAAGACCAGACCTCACGCTCGACCGCCTATATAAGGGCCTCAACTACCCTCATTAATAGGTAACCCAACTCTCCAACTACTTATTGTTCCCGCTTAAGTTATCTATTTGTCCCAACGATACTAACTTAGACATCGGAGAGGAGAAGACCGGCCCGCCTGGTATTCCCCTTAGTTAGCAGGGTTTGCAGGAGGAAATCACACCAAAATCCACCAGTTTCTATCTGGCCTACGGGTTTGAACAGAAACATATGGAATGGTTAAAACTTGAAACAAATAACAAAAGATATACAAGTTTGGGAGTATAGTTTCCCAGTAAAAGCTACCTTTGGAGCTGAGCAGGTTGTTTGACCTCTTTTAATGCTACATTTCGATAGGGATGACATCTGTACCAAAAACAAGCTTCAACTGAGCCCGTTGTACTCGTGAAAAAGAACCTGAACAGAGTTGTGCATTACACATTTGCGGCAGGAATGAGGAAAAATCTTATGCTGGTTCATGCTGTAGAGGTTTGGCCATCCAAACACTTCCCAGTCCCCTTCTTAAAAGGGCTGAATTTAAGTTCCTAAACATGGACAGCTGCATCCTTGTTGAGAGGAATTGATGCAATAACAGGCTTCACAGGTTCCTCATATCAAGAGGAGGTGCAAAGTCAACCTCACAGTCGCAGTCAGTAATGCCTATTGCATCAGAAAGCTTTGTTTCAATGATATCCATATAATAGTCAGTCTAGTTGTATGTGCATATATATCAAGTGTTCGCAGAAAGTAAACTTAGCGCAGAAGGAGTGAGTTATTGAGAAATCATGGCACAATCAACGCAGGACCTCAAGGACCCCTAGAAAATATGAGATGGCAAAGAAGACTGTTATTCCTAGTGGAACTAGTGGGACGAGCCTTGAGGCCCAAGAGCACTTTGCTGAAGGACGACGCAAGGGTGGACTGAGCAGTGAGCACCACAGATTAGTCCGGAGAATAGTGTGCTCGTGAAGAAGGCATTCCGGAGAAGAGTATGCCCGAGGCCCAAGAAAAGCAAGAAGGACGTCGATGAAATGATCTATGTTTGATGAAGGCAAGGGTTGTTGAACTTATTGGCTACGTACCTAGTTTCACTAGATTTAGGCTTAGTTTGGGAATGATTCCTGAGCTGCTTTTGGGATGAAAAGTGATTTTGGGTTTTTCACGAGGTGTTTGGTAACACAGCAAAAACTGATTTTAAAGGAAGTTGATTCTTCCAAAAACAGGTTAAGAGAAAGCTGCTCACTACATGTTTTGAGAATTGATTCTGCGGAAAGCTGAAAAACACGGAGGCCTTTTAATGAATTTTTTCATTAAACCCTATTCTGTCCTCGTTGTTTTCCCTCAAATTACATACTCTAAACCCTATCTCTTCTATCGCTGCAACCGCTCCCCTTATTCTTTTCTCATCTCTTCTTTACTTCTTTCCCGTCGAGTTCTTGAGCCCCGATTCAAGATGCAACATAACCCGATGAGCCTCTTCTTCACTTCTTTCCCGTCGAGTTCTTGAGCCCCGATTCAAGATGCAACATAACCCGATGAGCCTCTTCTTCTTTACCATCTTTTCTTTATAGGGTTGCTGCTGCGAATGAGCTTCTCGGACTTGAAGAGTTCTTAGAGCTGAAGGGTAGTGTCTACGGGAAGAGTTCTTGGTATTGATATCTCTGAGTTTATGATATTGATCTCCCTGAGTTTACAATTCGGTTTCTTTACTACTCTTGTGCTCATTAATATTGTGTTTCTTAGTTTATGGGTATGATTGATTGATTGAAAAACACTTGCGTACATATGACATATTTGAACTCTCATTTAGATATATTCTAATCAGTTTCATTTTGTATTTGTTATTAACCTTGTACCTATATGCTAACCTTAGTTTAGGGAATGTAATGCATAACACTGGGATGCTACCTTGCTAGCTAGGATTAGTAGGAAGGTCATTTGAATTAGAAACAAGCTAGGATTAGGAGTCTAGAATTGAAGACCTAGTTAATTGCAGACCTAGTGAAACAATTCTTGTTTTTATATTGAATGCCTACTAGTTAATTGCAGACGTAGTTAATTGCATACCTATTAAACGATTCTTGTCATTTTCTTTCCCATATATCAGATGGGAAAGAAGAAAGCTGCCAATACTGAATCTGTGGGAACTGGGAAAACAAAGGCCACATGGCCTGATGAGTTAGTATTGCAGTTTTGTGAGATAGCTGCTAAGGAGGTGACTAAGGGCAACAGGCCTAGTACACATTTTGATAAAATAGGATGGGCAAATGTTGTCAAAACCTTTAACGAGTTAACCGAAAGAGATTATGATAAAGGGCAATTGAAAAACAAGTGGGATAACCTCAAAATCGATTGGAAACTGTGGACTTCAATTCACTGATGCAAAACGAAACTGGTATTGGTTGGGATCCCAATAAGAAGACTGTTGATGCATAGGCTGAATGGTGGCAGAGCAAATTTGAGGTATGTTTTTATTCAAGTATGCATTAGGTTTCTTTAACCTTAGTGGTCATTGTTTTCTGATCAATATATACTAAAAGTTAAATGTTTTCTTTTGTAGGAGAGTCTAGATTACCAGAGATTTCGTGATGTGGGAATTAGTCCTGAAATGATGGAATTGTATGATAAGATGTTCAAGGGTACTACAGCTTTAGGTCATTCTGTTCTGATTCCCTCGGCTATTATAAATGTTGAAGAGGTGGTGGAGGATTCTGAAAATGTTATTTCTATCAATGATGATGAGAATCATGAGCATGTGCAAGCTAAGCAAAATAGGGGGGAAAAGAGAGCAACTGAGTCATGTAAAGGCAAAGCAAGTTTGGGAGAGACAGTGGGGAAGAAAGGAAAGATAGGAGGTGCAGCAAAATTGGCGAAGCAAATTGATCGTCTTGTTGAGGTAGTTGAGAGTAGGAGTACCGCTACATCAGTCCCTGCGAGTTCACAACTTACTAGCATTGAAGAAGTGATGCGAGTTGTGGCAACTTTAAAAGGAGCCGAAACTGGTAGCGAGTTGTGGTGGTTTGCTACGAAGTTGTTTTGCTCTCAAGAGAAGCGAGAGATGCCGTTCCATACATTGGTCAGAAAGGGACTCCCACTCAAAATGTGTTGGCGGTATGCAATTTCAACATGCAATTCACATTTGCATGTGCAGGGTGGGAAGGAACTGCCCATGATAGTAGAGTATTCTTATCAGCTTTACGCAATACTCGAGCAAACTTTCCCAAACCTCCAAATGGTAATCATTTTTTAGCCTAACTTCCAAATAGTAATCTATTATATCATAATTAATATTCATATGTATTATTTTATTTCAGGAAAATATTATGTGGTGGATGCCGGATATCCTCAAATGAGAGGTTTTTAGGACCATATAAAGGTGAGCGGTATCACCTTCCACATTTTCGTAGAGGAGATGAACCGACGGGTCATAAAGAAAAATTTAATCACGTACATTCTTCACTTAGGAGTATTATTGAGCTCTCTTTTGGGGTATGCAAAAAGAAGTGGAGTATTTTACGTAATATGCCACATTTTCCTTGCGATAAACAAGTGAAGAAAGTTATTGCTACAATGACTTTACATAACTACATAAGAAGATATGCTCATGAAGATCGTGACTTTGATGAAATTCAAAGTTATCCAATTGAAGAGAACGGTGAAGATATAGAATATAATGCCCCCGAAGAAGATGGTTCGGGAAGACAAGAAATGGAGGTGCTAAGAAATACAATTGCACAAAGCCTAATGAATGTAGCTACTTAGCATTTACTTGTACTTATATTGAGAAAACCTTTTGTGTAGTACCGTGTATCAATTTTATATATTTTTATTTTAAGAGTATAAGTTAAAAAAATTATTTGAAGAAATAAATAACCAAACAATTAATTTTAATTATACCAAAAACTCACATTTATTATATTAAGATAAAGATATATTATAATTTGAATTGTTTGTATAAAGATCATACAATACGTGAAATTTTACATAGGCATGGTATAGAGCAAAATTTATATTTAATGTATTAATGTTTAACATGCATGTCTATTTCAGTAATTATATTCACTCAAATCACTTTTCATTTACAACTTACCAAACACTTAAAACTTGATTTTCATTCTCACTGCACTTTTAAATAAGGCTGGGCGCGGGCCGGGCCGAGCCCAAAATTCCCAAAGCCTGACCCCCTCGGTCCAAGCCGAGCCGGGTTTTTTCCAAAATGAGGACCGGCCCGAGCCCGAGCCCGATGGGCCGAGACGGGCTTTCAGATTTTTTCGGTCCCAAAAATTTCAAAACCCAACAGAAAACAAAAAGAACATGATTCAATGCAGACATATCAGAAAACAAAACATAAATTTCAATCAGTAAGACTAGAATACTGGATCTCAGAGACTACACTTAGTGACAAACAAAGATGAACAAAATCAAACAGTATTGCAACTTCATGACAGTCTGTGCGCTGCAGATGAACATAATCACTGAAGCAGGCAAACCCAAAAAGCCATCGATCTTTAGCTACTTACGATTTAGGCGGTGGAGCGGTGGAGGTCCGGAGGAGTGGAAGCGGTGGTTTGCGCTTGAGCTCGATTTGAGGACGGAGGTTGGAGAAGCCAAAGAGGGTGGAGCATAGGTGGAGCTTACGGAGGAGGAGGGAGTGGAGGCGGTGGAGTCACGCGAGTGGCTGCCGGCTGGAGTGGGCTGGACTTGGCGACTGGGCGAGTTCGGCGAGCGGACGACTGGGCTGGACTTGGCGAGATCGGCGAGTGGGCAACTGGCTGCGGGTGGGAGACGCGGGGGGCGAGATCGGCGACTGGCTGCGGATGGGGGAGTCGGGGGGGGGGGGGGGGGGGGGGGGAATCAGAATAATAGGAATCATGTGGGAATCAGAATAATAGGAATCATGTGGGAATCAGAAGGGGGGTGGGAATCGTGGTCTGATAATTCAATCATAGGGTAAGTGGGATCAGAATAATAGGGTAAGTGGGATAGGGCTCAATATACTTTTGGTCCGGGCCGAGCTTTCGGGCCCAAAAAAAACAGGGCTCGAGCTCGGACCAAAATCTTCCTCTTTGAGCCGGTCCTTCGTCTGGCCGGTCCTAAAAATTTTGAGGTTCGGCCGGTGTCGGTCTTTTTTCGGGTTTTCGAGCCGGGGTTTCGAGCTTTCGGGCCCAAACGCATAGCCCTACTTTTAAAAACAGTTTACCAAACACCCCTGCTGTTTTCTCTCACAGCAAATCCAAAATCAATTATGCTCATAGTAGATTCAAAATCAATTCTGCTCACAGCACATCAATGCCAAAATAAGCCTTAGCTAGTAGTAATCTATTAATTTTTACTACTAGTACTTGTTGTTTATATTGTTTGTAGTTCACTGTACTAGTGTAGTTTGTACGTAGAGGTTAGCTAGTCCGATACTCGTGTATGTCTATGTAGATTGAATCTCGTGTTTAATTTCACTTTGCATTAAAAAAAAAAAGGATATCCATACAATGCTTCTTGTTCCCCATAAGGTAGCACAATAGTATCCCCAGTTGTTAAACACGAAAACGTCCTCGAGTGCTGCCTCCAACATAGCTTTCGGGTCAGGGTCTCAGGGATGTCCAAGAGACAATAAGTTTTTGTTTGGGGCTGCAGATTAACATGGGTACTAACTACTGGTGGATTTTTATGCAACGTACCATGCTAAGCTCCCTTTGATATGTTCAGGTATTTCTATGAGACGGCCAAGAGGGTTCTTCAACATTTTTTCAGTATCTACATGAATACAATACTTTGGTATCTTTTTTGTTTTATCTTCTCAGATTCACTCACTTAGAACTTTAGTTTTGTTACGATTTTTCTGTTTGTACTGTGCTCACAGGAAACCTGCAGAGATGTGAGGGGTGGTGTACTTGCGGCTTTGCTACTAAAAGGGCTAGGTTTAATAAAACACAATAGCTAAGAAATATCAGTTCACATTGATGGCATCTCTGACCATATGTTGCATGATTTGTTAGTCAATTTGTTAGTTTGATTTGTACTTATGGACCTCTTATGGATGAAATTTCTAATATGCAACTAGGATTATGTAACAGGTTTAGCATGTAAGTTTTTAAGAGAAGTGGTTAATTAGTTTTAATTTTATGAGATATCTGTTATATCCTCTCAGGAAAAAGTTGGATGGAGATCATGGTAGAAAGATGAAATAAAAGAGCAACATGGTAGAAAGGATGAGAACAAAACCAAACAGCTTAGAGTGAAGAAGAAAAAAGAAAGAAATAAATGAGGAACAAATCCAAGGGAGTTGGGGACACTTACAGCAGTACTAACAAAGAAGAAAAAATTAATCAAAGGAAAATCTACATGATTTTTTTTAGGCTCCAAAACCGGCCAATTGCTACTATAATTTTTGAGTTTCAAGCAAGCAAATGTTTATGATTGCATTTTCAAAGCTTTGAATAACGCTGATTTATTGCTAATCAAGAGAAAATTTCTTCAGTAAGAAAGTAAACGATACCAATGGAAATCGCTCTCAACGAGTTTTCTCACCATTCTCATTGGTATCAAACTGCTCTTAACCCAAACCTCACGAGTTTTCTCAGATCCACCATTCCTTAACTATCCACCAAAAAGAGTCCTTAATAATCCAAAACCGTAACTTCCTTGACCAAAATTTTCTCTTTGTGGTAGATAGTTAAGTAAGTTATGGTATTGGGTGAAACTTTTAACACTAATCATGCACTTGACTTTCTAATAGATGAGATTGCTTTATCGCCTGTAATTCCCATGTTTTATAGAGAAATCACTACATTGTCAAACAAAACAGAATTAGTTACAATGAAGACAATAGAGCCGTCACGAACAGATTTTGGAGAACGCTCTAAGTTTCACTTGATCTGGATGATTTTCCTATTATTTTGAAAAGCATTATGATTCACTTATAGTAAATTGTTGAAAAAAGAGTGAGCATTTTTAAAGAATATTGAGACACATAACATAAGATAAATCGCACGCGCATAGCGCCAGGAAGGCTAGTAAAACAATTAAAGAAAGTATTAGCTTATTATACTAGCTTAATATCTTAAGATTATGATAGTAAATAATAAATACAATTGAAAAAAAAATTGTAACTACTTTTCTTCTTATAACTACCCACTATTCTGATATATAACTTCCCACTATTCTGATCTATAACTTCCCACATCTCCTATTTCAAATAACCACTAAAAGATACATCTCCTATTTCAAATAACCTCTAACAGATAAATATATTACATTTATATAAATAAAAGAATAGAAATGTGCATATGCATAGCATATGTGTGAGTAGTAATATGTGTGAAATGTAATATTGACCATTCTTTATTAACCAAAAAAAAAAATGTAATATTGACAAAAAGTAAAGTAAATAATCGTTTTTCTTAAAGATGCGCGTTAGCGCGTGGTGTCCAATCTCATATGGTCCAAATGGGGACACCGGTCCCACTGTACAAGTAGAAAGTTCTCAATCTGTAAAAAGTAAAAGCCTAATTGAGAGTCCATATTCAAAAACCTAACTTTCTGAACACATGTGTCAACTCGGTTTAAAAACTTCTGTTCACATTTTAAATTTTGTAGATTGGAAGCTGCCAGACGCCGCCCTGGCCTTTCTCCTTCTTCCGCGTAGAGAGCATCTGTAACAACTATCTTGTAGCGACATCACAATCTCCTCAAGATCTATAGTGGACTAAAGTTTCTTTGGCTCTACTTTAATTATTATTCAGACCCAGATATAAAATCACCCATGATAACTACGGCAAAATATTAACACACTTCGATTCGTTTTCATAACGTGGATCGAAGGGTTGCTCATAAACAACATATCTCAAGCTCATCACACCACCAACGTGTATCTATATAGTATGAAGGGAACCCATAGCACCTTCTTCATCTTCCTCCATGTATGGTAGTTCTCTTAATGGTTTCGTGTTTACGTCTCTGTTTGTTATAGAATTTGATTATTTGATATTGGCTTCTTTATTATTAACTGTTGTTTACATATAATATGTCAACAACTTTTTAAATCGTTCTATCCGCATCTCTATTAGAACTGTGCTTTTGAACCCGTTAGTGTCAAATATCCTCTTGTTCTAGTGTTTTGAATATCTTAGTTGTCCAAGGTTTGATTATTTGATCTAGTTTCAATATATAGTGGTAGTGCATATTAAAACGATACATGAGTTTAGAATGATCATCAAGATTAGAAGTATAAAACCTTCGAGAGGAAAAACAATGGAGAAGTCACACTTAATTTATTTTCTCTTGTTTAAGACAAATTGTGAATACACAATCTTCAACAAGTAATCTTACTAATGTTGAATTTCATATTTGAGAAAACTGTGGAATGTTATATGCATATATTCCTAGCTTGTCATGCGTGTTTAACTTAACATAAGTGTCGTCGATCTTCTTAAATGAACTTTTTTCAATGTCATCATTTGCAAAGTTTTTTCTCACGACTTCTATTTCATACTATCGATAAGCATCACTCTCTATCTCATTTTTATTTTTATTGTTTCTTTGTTTTGTTTCAGCTATATTAAAATGAAGTTAATTAAGAGGATTTGATCATTTTGATGTGATGGTCTAAACATTCAACATCACTGTTACAATACTAGGTGAAAGAAATGGTTGCTCATGTTGAAGTACATTGATAGTAACCAATTACTAGAGATATGACTTTGAAGAATGCTCAGTGCCCATTATTATTTTATTTATAAAAAAACCCATAAATATTATTCGCCCACAAAAATAAGAAACTAAAACATGTTCATCGGCAAAGAAAGCCGAAATTCCCAACTAACATTGCTCTGCCCAGTTTTTTATACGTGTTTACTAGTCGAAAAAAGAGAGAGACTTTATGTATACGTGTTTTGCAGGGCCCTCATCCACAGTGAATACCTCTCTCTCCACTTTATACAAGATATTTTTTTGTCAACCTTCTCACACCCGTCTTAGATCAACCTCTCTATCTATTCTTGATTTCCGGTGCTCTATCATAGACCATGGCGGCGCTTTTCAGATTGGGTCAACAAATCACCTCCTCCATCAAATCAGTCTCCTAAAGAAGGTGAAACAAGTAAAGTAGATAACCACTGTGTTACTCTATTCATAGCTAGTGATTTGTCTCTTCAGTTGCAAAAGCTGCATCTTTGTTGAGCTTTTTTGTCTTTAAAGAATCATAGGCCATACGAATTGAGCTTATTAATTACGTGCAAAGGATCTGATATGCCCGATACCCAGTGAGATTAAAATTTTGAGATTGTATTCGTATTCGAGGTGATGTAGAGGTGCAGAAGTATATTTTTTCAGCGGAATGCTTTATAAATTTGACCTTTGTTGTAAACTTGTAATGACTATTCTTAATACGAATACAAGTATCAAGTGTTTGCAAGTATCAAGTAAACTTGGAGTGTATTGTCTCCAGTGTTCATCTCTCTTGTCTTATGTACTAGGTGTACTTTTTTAGTAGACTTACAAATATAAGTTTAATTAAAATATATATATATATATATATATATATATATATATATATATATATATGCTATTAGAAGTTTTGCGGGAATATCCGGAACGACGTTGTCTGTGTCTTTTCCTGTTGCTAAATAGCTATGAAGCATGTACACGCCTAAATAGTCACGTATCGCGTGTCGGACGCGGACACGAACACACAAGAATACGTATGGACACATGAACTGTTGTTTGGACACGGCTTGGACGCGGGCGTTTGGACACGGTTTGGACATGTCTTAGAGAGAAATACTCATCTCACCATCCGCAAAATGTAAAGTGTTTGACAAAGGGCCCCATAGTTCACAAAATGCCCTCCAGACACTCTTTGAAAGCTCATAAGGATAACGAGATACAGCAACAACACCATATATGTCGGCCTCATACAGTGTTTCCTTGAAAGTCTCCAATACCTCTTCGGTCCATTCTAATACGCCAAAATCAAAGAAAACTCGACCCCGGAATAAAGAAACGTTGTCAAATGCTTTCTTTTCCTGTAGCATCCGGTATAGTGGAGGATAAAAGTTGGTTCCAATCACTATCTTGTCGCCACCATGCTCACTGTTGTTGACCTTCTCCAAAGTATAAGCTGTAAATACGCTGCCAAAGCTAGGGCATGACTTGATAACCTCATCCTCCGCGTGAGAGTCAAATTTGAGAAAACCAGAACGCAAGTCATCCTGAACAACCCATGTTGGTCGACTCTCAAGTGACATAGTGAATTGGAGTGAATTCAAAGAAAGAGACCTTCGATATTCCACACCGTTGTCAACTTAACTTTTCCATCTTTGCCCGGAATTCGTTCAGAACAAAGTTCTCCACGTGGGTTCATTTTCTGAAAATACAATGAAGTATCACTACATGGTCAAGCCTCGTATATGTAAAGCAAATACACACACGACGCTTGAGGGGGCAACTGTTGAACGATAATTATAAAAAAATGGCAGCAGTAAAAATAGTGATTTAGTTACAAATAATCTCTCAAATTCAAAAGATTTTCTTTGTTGACCAACTCAATACACAGCTGCCAAAACAGAAAAATACATCAGATTCAAGAGTGAGAGATTTCGAATTCGAAAATAAAGATAACGGCTAGGTCAAAGCACACAATATGGAGCCTTCAACAGTTTATCTTCATCATCTCCACCAGAATTTGAAATTCAAATTCAGCCCTATCTAGCTGGTTTGGCGTCCACTATATATAGAGAGCTTTAGCCTGCAGAGGAGGGGACGGAGAGAATAGAAAAAAGAGAGAAAATGGTGAGAAGAGGTTCTGTACCAAAGGAGAGGAAAAGAAAACAGCAAGAGAGAATTGATTATTACCTGGAGATTATCATCACACGACGCGAAGGCTCCAAAAGTCAGGTATCTCGCATCGTTACTCCATGGTCTTTCTTATTCTTCATTTATCGTTGCTGATGTCTCCATGAGTACAGTTCAAGCTTCAAAAATTAAAAGCTTGGCTCTACATCTTTCTCTTACTCAACACCATAAACAAATCCTCTCCCAATTCTTTTCCATCACCCACCAAAACAGCCAAACACTTTCCCAGAACAATATAAAACCAAAGCATATACGACAAGAAGCATGGTACGCCAAGGGAAGCTTAGCAAGGTTTGGATCGAAACGATGGAGAAGAGAAGAGACTCACCTGTGTCACTTTATTTCGGGTCTCAGACTTGTGTGTTAACATTTTCAGCCTATTCTCGGAATAGGATGCGTCTTAAAAGCCTCTGTCACACTTGTTTGAGTTCACGACAATAAAGAGGCTGCTTTACGGCTCACGCACTATTACGGCTCCAAATTGCAAATACAGTACAGTCATGTGCCAAATGAAGCCGCTCAAATGCAAAGTCTGTAGCAGAGGTCCTCAACACTATGACCCCAACAGCCTCACGGTCTAAAAGACTTCCGCCTCTTGTCCAATAATCACCTGTAAGCAAGGAAGTTCTTAACATCAACAATAAAGCACCTACAAGTCTGCCTGCAATCGATGTCATGTTGACAGGAACACACATCATTCGAAGGATTCTCTAAAGCTTGGCGGTGGTAGTATTTAATCAAGCTATCAATATCTTGATTGAACTATGAAGAATGAAGCTTTTGCAAAGGTGACCAAATGGTAGGGGTAGCATCAATGTTCAGGTGCTTACCTTCCCAAAGTCAAATGGTGAAATTGAAATTAATCAACTGATGATTGATTTATGTTAGTAGCCTAAACACTACTCCCATCCAAAAAGCCAAACTTGTCTAATGAGTCATTCACTCAGTAGAACTCTTGAACTACGAGTGGCTTGATCCCTCTCCAAAGGTACGTAGGCAATCCATTCACATTTCCGGGTGCAACCACAAAAACAAACAAATACATAGGGCTGGATTGGTAGGTATACCAACTCCATTTTCCCAATACCATGTACCAACCAATATATGATTGGTATGAAAAATCCATCATTTATACCAGCCAATAACGTTGGTATACCAACTAATTGGTACGGTTGGTACTCGGTTGGTACGGTTGGTAATGGGCTTCTACCAACATATTTATGGCCCAAAAATTTAAAAGCAAAATCCAAATAAGTAACAACAAATAACAACACAAATCCATAGTCTTATACAACTTCAACCAAATTACCAAATAAAAAGTCACAAACTGAATGTCAAAGTCCAAATAGCCAAACTTCCAAAGTACTAACAAGTAATAAATTCTCAAAACAATTGAAAAAAAAAAATCATAGGTCTAAAAGCAGGACACGTTGACATGTTGTAGGTGGTGATGGACTGATGGTGCTGCTGTTAGGCCATAAACTTCTAATGCTTAATGCCTAAGCATTTGTCTGACCAGAGATGTTGCAACTTGGGCCGCCCCTTCCTGCCTCAAAGCTTTGCAACAAAACATTCTCTACAACAATTGCATAAATACATAATTAAATCCAATAACAAGTCACAAAAATAATATAGCGCAAACTAAACACCATTATGTAAACACGAACAAATTTCTCCTCCTTATGCAGTAGCATTCAATCCATTCATTGATCACACAAAATAATAATAATAATAATAATAATAATAATAATAATAATAACTACTTAATTTAACAAAACATGTACCTCTCTCAAGATCCTCCAGCTCGTGGTAAATTACCAGATCATCTTCTGTTGGAGGTTCGTTGAGGTTGAAATTTGCAGGTGCACATCTTAACCAATCAGAAGTGCAAACAAGGGCCTCAACTGTCTTTGGTGTCAAAGAAGCTCTGAAAGGATCAACAACTCTTGAACCTAAGCTAAAAGCATTCTCCGAAGCCACAGTGGAGCATGGAACAGCAAGTATGTCTTTTGCTAGCTTGGATAAAATCGGATAAGTTGTTTCTGCTCCCTTCCACCACTTGCCAATATCAAAAGTCTTGCACGTAAGGCTGACATGCCTATCCGCTAAGTACTGATCAACCTCATTCTGAATGCATTGTGATTGCTCCGACATCCTCTCTCTAGCTATCTCCTTACTGACTTCATCAAGTTCCTCGTATGCAACTCCATCCAACATTAAATCATCTTCGAGAGGCTGCTCAGCTTGCTCCACGCCCTCACAGCCTTTATACTCTTCATACATCTTCATCAATATTTTCTTTAAATCCTCTTCTATCGACTGGATTTGAATTGGGCTTGCATTAATCTTTTTCATAGCCATTTTAGCCCATTGAAGCTTGTACCTCGGGTCCAACACATTCGCTACCAAGACGATCTTGTTGATAGACTCAAAGCTGCCCCAATACTTGTCAAATTTTGTCTTCATTGAAGCTGCGACTTTCTTCATAACAAGATCTTCATAAATGCAAGCCTTGTTGATCTCACATTGCAAGGTGATCATCTCCACAAACAATATATTTGAAGTGATTGATTTCCAAGCACTAAGTCTTAAGGTTGCAACATAAAACTTCTTCAAAAACACACAAAATGCTGCTGCATACCTCCAATTTTCAGAAGTTGGAGGTCCAACTTTGTCCGCAAAATAACTCTTGAAAGCCTCATCCTCTTCGGTCATTCGGTTAAACGTCAACTCATACTTCAATGCAGCTTCAAGCATAAGATATGTGTTGTTCCATCTTGTAACAACATCTAACGGGACATTGGCATTTGCCTTGCACTGCTCCAGAATTGCAAACTCCCTAAACTTATCAAGTCTTTGCGATGAACTCCTCACATATTTGGCACAATTCCAAATGGCAGCAATCCTAAGCTCTAACTCCTTCAAACCGTCCTTCACAATCAAGTTGATAATGTGACAAGCACATCTTAAATGTAGATACTCTCCATTAAACATTAAGGTCTGGTAACTAGTAAGCCTCCTCTTCATATATTGGATAGCCACATCATTTGCACTAGCATTGTCTACTGTAATAGTAAACACTTTGTTGATCTCCCATTGTCTCAAACACTGCTCAAGTGTTCTCCCAATGTCCTCACCTTTGTGACTAGTAATATTGCAAAAGCTGATGATCCTTTTGTGTAGCACCCAGTCGTGGTCCAAAAAATGTGCAGTCACCACCATGTAATTAATATTTTGAATCGATGTCCAAGTGTCGGTGGTGATAGAGACTCTTGTGTCACTCCCCTTAAACTGACTTAACAACAAAGCCTTCTCCATGTTGAACCTTTCTAGCACGCCCTTAGCAACTTGGTTCCTGTCCAGGACTGTCTATTGTGGTTCCAACTCATTGCATAACGCCCTGAATCCCTCCTTCTCCACAAACCGAAATGGAAGCTCATCCTTGATGATCATCTCAATACACCTATCGTCACACCTTTTCTTGTTCCACCTCCGGTATCCAGTGCCTCCACTCACATTATCTTGACTTAGCCTCGTCTGAGTGGGATCACTTTCCTTTGCTTTTTTATAACAGGGGTGCCTCTCACATCTCTTGCTATGATACAACATGGAGCTAGTCCCGTTCTTCTCTGAGAGACACAACACCTTTTCGTGACAATAGTTGTAGGTGCTATATTTAGGATCAATTTGACCATCTGGAAGTCTGCACCTGGTAAAGTACTGCCACATCTTGCTTTTGTTTGAGGGCTCTTTTCTCTTTTGAGACTGTCTGCCTTCATGAGTCCTTTCATTTGCACTAGATGGAACTGATGGTGCAGTTAGTGGCAGAGCTGCAGCATGTAAACCGGCAGTGGTGGTGGTCTCTGCATTTGTACTGGATGGAACTGATGGTGTTGAGCTTGAATAGCTCATAGTACCATCTAAAGAATCCATAGCCTACAATGGAACAAGAATAAAACATCAATTATAAAGTTCACAAAACAGAAAATTGATCTCTATCACATTAACCTTGAGCTTGGAAGACCAATAACTAGACAGAATCCAATCAATCCATAACAAAACTTAGGTATATCCACTGCACCCGGCTCTTCTTATAAAGATGGCAAAGTGAAAAAAAAAATGTATGTATCCTAATGTAGAATCTTTCCAACTCTAAACGATGCAAACTTAGTTTTTAATCAACCGGACAACTTAGTTTTTAATCATCCCTAAGAAACTTAGTTGCTTCTGCTAAGAGCTATCATAATCATAATCATAAACTTAGTTTCCAACATCTACTGTCACCAACCCAGCAACATATCTATCCATTCACCAACCCATTCACCAACCCAGCAACCCATATCTATCCATTTTAATCATAATCATATCTATGATAGCAACCCATTCACCAACCCAGCAACCCATATCTATCCATTTTAATCATAATCATATCTATCCATTCACCAACCCAACAATAATATATTGAGAGAAGAGTCAAGAGTGTACCTGACGAAGAAGAGGAGAGAATTTGGCAGGCAAGCGGGCGGCAAGTCACAGAACTGAGCAACCGAGAGTCAAGCTTGAGAGAATTGAGGTGTCGAGCAACCGAGAGACAGAGAGAGACTGAGAGACAGAGAGAGGGAACTTGTGACTTGTGAGAGTCGAGCAAACGAGGGACAAGAATCGATCTGAGGTGTTTTGAGGTCGGCGTGAGGAGAGGGAGATGGAGAGGGAGAGTGAGAGTCGATAATGGGTGGCGGCTAGTGCGGCGGCGTGTTGGCGTTGGCGCTTCTTGGAGGTGGTTCCGGTGAGGTGGGTGGATCGGTGGGGAAGACGCTTAAGTGGTGGCCTGGGTTCGGCTGAGGCTTGAGACTGAGAGAGACAGAGAGTGAGAGAGAGACTGAGAGTTGCGAAAAGAAGAGAAAAGAATAGGTTTAGAAAAAGTCGGTATGTACCGTATACCGTGGTATAGAGAAAGTATGTACCACGTACTGTACCGTATTTTAAAGTTGGTACAGTATACTGTACCGTGTACCATATACCGATTTGGTGGTATACTAACGTATTTGGTACGGTTGGTATATAAATTGGTTGGAATGGAATTGTGTACCATTGCCAGCCCTACAAATACACACACCCCACATATGTTATTTTCTTCATATTTGGAATCAAAGGGTTTTCTCCTCAAAATATAGGAGTTGTAATTAAGAGACATTTGTTGTCTTGAATGGGTTGAACTTAACATAAAAAAAAATCTTATTTCAAAATAATGAGATAAGATGAGATTATATCGAGTATATTATTTACAATTTTTGCTCAACACACACACACTCTCTCTCTCTCTCTCTCTCAGGTCGATTAGGTTGGAGATTTGGCATCGGGTATGTTCTCTTATTTCTCTCTGCTCTTCTTCTTCTCTATTTATTGAGTTAAGATGGTTGTGAATGAATTGAGTCATCAGTCATCGATTTAATTGAACTGAGTTATGACTTGAGTGTAATTGAATTGGAAAATACTGTGAACGGATTGTATTTATTGAAGAAGAGAAGGAAATTGTTCCTAATAGTTAGGAACTGGTGATCGATATCTTTGTGTAATCTCCATGTAATATGTTACTTAATTGGCTTTCTTTATCTAGTCCTAGAAGTTAGCTAGAAGTTAGCAAGTCTATTGTATATATACAGCACATTGTGCATCACGTAATACAACAAGTTATCCACCAAATATCTCAATCTCTAATATGGTATCAAGAGCAGAAACGTTCTTGAGAACCTAAACAATCACCATCACCATCACCAAAACTTAAACACAAAACCTATTTCCAATCCGACAATTCTGTCGAAACAATGACAGGAGGAACAATCGACTCAAAATCAGCAGCAAAAGCCTCACCATGGGAGAATCCTAATTATCCCCTATACATCCATCATTCAGATCAACCTGGAGCGATCCTTGTTCTACAATCTCTGGCCGAAGACAATTTCATTTCATGGATAGACAACATGAGCGCGACACTTGAAATCAAGAACAAAATAGGGTTCGTTGATGGAACCCTACTCAAACCTACAAAGAATCCGGAGGAACTAACTCAATGGAACCAATGCAACATCTTGGTCAAAACATGACAAACTGCATCGATGTCCAAAGAAATTGGAAAGATCTTCTCTCATTGCAAGGATGCAAGAACTCTTTGGCTTGACATTCATGAAAGGTTCGGACAAACCAATACAGTTCAATTATTTCACATTGAATATTCCATACATGATTGTATGCAGGGTTCTTCCACTGTTACATCCTTCTTCACTCAACTCAAAAGCCTTTGGGATGAGAAGGAAGCTCTATGCAACATACCTGCCTGCGTTTGTGATGCTGGATCTGAGTTGAAATCATGTGGAAACTCAGAAAATCATGAAGTTTCTGATGGGATTGTCTGATGAATTTTTCACTGTGAGAAGCAACATAATTGGCATGGATCCATTGCCAACATTGAATAAGGTGCACTCTTTATGCCTCAAACATGAAAAACAAGTGGCAGTAGCATCAAGCAAAACCATGATGCAACCGGCCGAATCCACTGCATTTTAGGCACAGCAGCAACGCAGCACAAGAGCCCCTTTGGAGTCCATTGCAGCGTCACATGTAATGCAGCAGTATGATCACGTAGTACGTGGGCATGAGTCGTTCCCTGAACCTTTTGCGAGCATACACGCGCAAGGCAGGCCGTGGTTCCAGCAACAATGAAAGCAGGCCGAGATGCACAAAATGTGACTGATTCAACCATTCTACTAAAGATTGCAAGGCACACCTGCGATGTAGCACTTGTAACTACAAAGGGCACACCGCTGACAATTGCAAGGCTCATTTGCGCTGCACCTTCTGCAATTTCAAAGGTCACGTAGTCGAAGAATGCAACAAAAAGAAGTGGTACATGTCAAGAGAAAGTTCAGGCCGAGTGAATCATATCTCAGCACATTGCACAAATCAGGACCAATCTGTCGGGTCCTCCTTACGTGCACGATTACTAGACCTCCTCCAAGAAGAATAATCATCGGATCAAACTGGAAAAATCACCAATTATGAAGAACTTTCTGGTAAAGCTGCTTCCTTAGCCAATACTTGTTGTGGTACTCCAACATGGCTTATAGACAGTGGTGCAAATGTTCACATAGTTTGTGATGACAAGTTTCTTACTTCAAAACAACTTGTTATGAATTATACTGTAAGTTTACCATCCAGATCATCTGCTCATGTCACACATATTGGGACAGTCTTATTTCCATCACATTTGAAACTTGAGAATGTATTATGTGTTCCTTCGTTCTATCTGAATCTGATATCAGTTAGCCAGTTGGCTCGCGACTCGTTTTATGTGACCATATTTCTAAGACAAGTTTGTATTGTGCAGGACTTACGATCGGGGAAGATGATTGGGATAGGCCATGAGAGGGAGGGAGTGTACTACCTTGACCTACACCAGAAAGGAACGTGCAATGTAGCTCATGTTCAAAAGTCGAACCTTTGGCACCAGAGGTTGGACCATCCATCAGAGAAAGTATCTTCGTTACACTACCAGCTTTGACAGAATAGCCGACGAAATTTTTTTCGTCGGCTATTCCAAATTTTCGTCGGCTATTCCTTCTACCGACGAAAATTTCGTCGGCTATAATTCGTCGGTAAAAGCCCGTCGGTAAAAGTATAGCCGACGAAAAAAACGACATCGTCGGCCATTCCAACCTTGGCCGACGAATTATGGCCGACGAAAATGATTTCATCGACCAAAGCTTGGTCAAATATATTAATATTTTAAAGTTATAGCCGACGAAATTTGATTTCGTCGGCTATTTGTTCTGAAGTATAGCCGACGATTTGAGCTATTTCGTCAGCTATTTCGTCGGAATATATTAATATTTTAAAGTTATAGCCGACGAAATAATGTCAATTTCGTCGGCTATAACTGCATTTTGGGCAAAAAAAAATACCGGATCGGAGGAGGAGAAGGAGGAGGAGGAGGAGGAGGAGGCTGGAGGAGGAGGGGAAGGAGGAGGAGGAGGAGGAGGCCGGAGGAGGAGGGGAAGGAGGAGGCCGGAGGAGGAGGAGGAGGAGGGGAAGGAGGAGGAGGAGGAGGAGGAGGAGGAGGAGGCCGGAGGAGGGGAAGGAAGAGGAGGAGGAGGAGGCCGGAGGAGGGGAAGGAAGAGGAGGAGGAGGAGGCCGGAGGAGGGGGGGAAGGAGGAGAGAAAAAAGGCGGGAGGAAGCGATTTAAAAGATTTAGAAGGAGAATAGCCGACGATTTAATATATTTCGTCGGCTATACTTAGAGAATAGCCGACGAAATTAATATATTTCGTCGGCTATACTTTGGAAAATCAACAGCCGTTGGATCTGAGCCATCCAACGGCGGACAATAAAAATGCGCAGATCGCAAGAGTTTAGCCGACGAATTCAAATATTTCGTCGGCTATGCTTTGGAAAATCAGCAGCCGTTGGATCTGAGCCATCCAACGGCGGACAATAAGCGGATCTAAGGAGTTTAGCCGACGACATATGCTTTTCGTCTGCTAAACTTAGAGAATAGCCGACGATTTACATCAATTTCGTCGGCTATTCTATGAAAACATATTAAACTGCCGTTTTGAGGCCCTAAACGAACTCGAAAGCCCGAAAATGCCCACACGTTGTGGCAAAGCTATGAGTTTGATTCCTGGAGTCGTTCCCTTTCCGGAATGGTATCACAATCATCATTCGGACGCCGGACGCCAAATCTGCAGTAAACCGGGTTTTGACTTATTTCATTATTTCAGTACACGGATTTTATCAGAATCTTATCATTTTTCAACCGTAGACGTATTTCATTATTTCGGTCATATCTTATTTGACGACATATTTGCATTTGAAGAGTGTACGTATAGTAACTATTTGAAACTATACATTCACTTAAACACTTAGTAAACAAGTTAAGGAACATTAGTGCATATGTTCCGATTTTGAATCTAAAAGTTTGGAAAATCTATTCCAACCGTCAGATATCACCGTTAATATTAAATACATGTATGAAAAAAAATCCAACTACATCTGACAACGTTAAAGGCTCGATCGGGACGGTCAACCGGGTGAGTCAACCCTTTAAACGCTTAGAAATGGTAATTAGCCTGTCTAAATGACGTTTTTTTGCCTGACCTTCAACAGATAATAGTTTCAAATCGATGAGACGCAACTAATCGTATAAAAATTTTCCTCAAACTATTTACCGACCGTCAGGCTACCTATAGGAAAACGGGAGTAAAAAACAGTTAACCGCAACATTCGGCACACAGATTTTGTCGGAATCTTGTCATTTTTCAACCGTAGACGTATTTCATTATTTCGGTCATATCTTATTTCACGACACTTTTACATTTGAAGGACGAAGCAATGGTTTGTCGATAGTGATAGAAAATGGAAGCTGTTCTTTTTTTTTTTTTTTTTTTAATCATAGCCGACGAAATCAAACCTAGTACTCGTCGGCCATACTTCCAAAAATTTTCGTCGGCTAAAGTTTCAGAGAAAGGCCGACGAAAATTCAAATCGTCGAATAAAATATGAATATAGCCGACGATTTTTTTTTTTACCAACGAAAAAAAAATTCGTCGGCCATTCTAGGGGAATAGCCGACGAATTTTTTTTTTAGCGACGAAAATTTTATTTCGTCGGCCGTTTTTTTTTATTTCGTCGGGAAAAGCCTTTTTTCTGGTAGTGTTATTTCCCTTTTCTAAAAACATTTGTGTACCAAATAATTACTTGGTTTGTCCTTTAGCTAAACAAACTAGACAACATTTTCCATTGAGTTCTACTTTTAGCAAAGAGTGTTTCGCATTAATTCATGTTGATATTTGGGGTGGCTATCATACTCCTTCACTCACTGGTGCACAATATTTCTTGACAATTGTTGATGATTATTCACCGGGCACTTGGGTATTTCTTATGAAACACAAGTCTGAAGCTCGTTCACTTCTCATCCATTTTATCCTTCTTGCTAAAACTCAATTTGATAAATGTGTCAAAATTGTTAGAAGTGATAATGGTCCCGAATTTCTCATGCCTGATTCCTATGTGTCCAAAGGCATTGAACACCAGACAACTTGTGTCAACAATCCCCAATAAAATGGTGTTGCCGAAAGAAAGCATCGTCACTTATTAAATGTGACTCGTGCTCTTCTTTTTCAAGCCAATCTCCCAAAACGTTTTTGGGGTGAAGCCATCTTAACTGCCAGTTACCTCATTAACAGAACACCAACTCCACTTTTGGATGGTCAAACTCCTTTCGAAAGGCTCTATTCAAAGCAACCACAATATGATCATCTCCGTGTCTTTGGTTGTCGTTGTTTTGTTTCAACTCATCCATCCAAGCCCGGTAAATTTGATCCTAGATTAGTTGAGTGTATTTTCTTGAGTTATCCTCATGGCAAAAAGGGTTATCGAGTATATGATTTCCATTAAAGGAAAGAAAATTTTATTTTCTCGTGATGTGATATTTCATGAAGATGCTTTCCATTATCCACCCATATCTTCATCACTTCCTGA
Source organism: Potentilla sterilis (assembly GCA_963682095.1). Taxonomy (NCBI): domain Eukaryota; kingdom Viridiplantae; phylum Streptophyta; class Magnoliopsida; order Rosales; family Rosaceae; genus Potentilla; species Potentilla sterilis. The sequence continues at coordinate 46,110,147 of OY821758.1, forward strand.
TTCTTCTCCAAAATCTCCAATCAATGCTCCTTCCTTTCATTATGGAAAGTCCGTACGTGATCTTAGCACATCAGATTCTGTTAGGGATGTTCCCGATAATCATCCAGAGTCTCACCCAAATTTATCTCCTCCTCTCACCCAAAATTCCGCTACAGACTCACACCAAGAATCACCCAGACCAAACAGGTCCACTGCTCCTTCAGACATGTCTCCTAGTCCAAGTAGTCTGCCCTCTATTCTTGTGACACATCCCCCTAATAATAATGATCAGCCTCATCCTCCTACTCCTCGTCGTTCTACAAGGCCAACAAGAACGTCAAGGTTACTACAAGACTTTCATATCGAGGCAGCTCTCCCCTCACGTACTATACCATCATCCTCACCGACCAAAGTCCTAGGTATGGCTCACTCCATATCTCATGTGTTATCATATGATCGATTATCTGCCAATTATAGAGCGTTTTCTGTTGCTCTAACTCTGGACAGAGAGCCTATATCTTATTCTCAGGCTATTCAAGACCCAAAATGGAGTGAGGCCATGAGACAAGAAATAGATGCGTTACAAGTCAATGGCACCTGGAGCTTAGTTTCACCACCTGCTCACAAACGTCCTATCGGATGTAAATGGGTTTACAAGATCAAATACAATCCGGATGGCAGTATAGAAAGGTACAAAGCTCGCCTTGTTGCAAAAGGATACAGTCAAGTGGAAGACATTGATTATAAAGAACCATTTGCTCCCGTTGCCAAGCTTACTACCGTTCGAGTCCTACTCAGTTTAGCATCTTTACGCGGTTGGCAACTCCACCAACTTGATGTCAGTATTGCTTTCTTGAATGATGATTTATCTGAAGATGTTTATATGTAGCTTCCTCCTAGTTTCGGAGGAAAGGAGGAGAGTCGTGTCTGTAAACTGCACAAATCCTTGTATGGACTCAAACAAGCTTCAAGACAATGGTTTATCAAGCTCTCTAATGAATTAAAGAGGGCTGGTTTTCATCAGAGTTGGTCCGATTATTCCTTATTTATTCGAAATTGCAGAGGAACATTCATTGTACTTCTTGGTGTATGTCGATGATATCATTTTGCCCGGAAACAATCTTGAAGAAATCAATGTGGTGAAGCGGTTCTTATCAAGCAAGTTCAAGTTAAGGGACATGGGAGTGTTGAAATATTTTCTCGGCATTGAAGTAGCTAGATCAAAACAAGGCATTGTGTTGAGTCAACAAAAATATGTGTTGGAGATATTGGAAGATTCAGGTTTTCTTAGAGCAATGCCTACAAGATTTTCAGTAGAGTATAATACTGCTTTGACACAAAGGGATGGAGAGTTGCTTACTGATCCATCTCAGTATCGAAGATTGGTAGGCAGACTTATTTATCTCACCATTACAAGACCCGATCTTGTTTATGCAGTACACATCCTTTCTCAATTAATGGATAAATCGAGAGTACCGCATCTAGAAGCAGCACATGTTTCTGCCTAAACCCGGGGGTCTAGTAGATACTTGATGAATCCACCTCGATCTCCTGCAATCCTGCTTACTAAGGGGAATACCGGGCGGGCCGGCCTTCACCTCTCCGATGCCTAAGTTAGTATAGTTGGAATATATATAACCAGGGCACGTATGTAAGCAGGGAGAGAGACAAGTTACCTATTTATGGTGGTAGTTGAGGCCCATATATAGGTGGTTGAGGGTGAGGGCTGGCCTTACCCTTCGATGTGGGACTGGTTCCCTTCTGTTTGGATATTCTGGTGCCCTCTTTGGCAGGCAGGCGCCCCCGGTCCCAGGACCCTTGGAGGCAGGATAGACCGCTGGGCCCCGAGGCCTGGTGCTGGTGATCTGATCCTGGGTCCTGGGCCGGGCCCTGGTGCACTTGCCGCGGGTCTGTGGGCTTGCTGTAGCCCCTCTGCGGCTACTGTCAACAAGTCCCCCAAGTTCCCGGTCAAGTGCAATCTTGAATGGGGACTTACCTGTCTTGCTCTTGTCCCGCAGACCCGCGGGGTTACCAACCTACAGGTCCCCAGTCCCCCAAGTCCGTGTTAAAGATTGGGCGTGACCGAGGTGAGTACCTATTACCGATGGCAAGAAATAATTTATAAGCATGTTTGGTAATGTAAAACAGGATTGTGCTCGAGTGTTAGAGCATGGAGCGGGGTGAAAACCCGAAGAGTGCATGAGATGATGCCATGCGATAGATGGTGCATGGAATGATGATGAGGCGTTGAAATCCGCCATGTAAGAGATGGTGCATGGAATGATAATGAGGCGTTGAAATCCGCCATGCAAGAGATTAATGCACGGAATTCTGATTGGGCCTGCTGCCCTTCGGAATAAGGCGGAGCTCACTGATCCCAAATGGCGTTCTGCCAAATCAGAACGGAGCGGTGCCAACTGGGCCAGAACCGGGCGTTCTGCCAAATCAGAACGGAGCGGTGCCAACTGGGCCAGAACCGGCTGTTCTGCCAAATCAGAACGGAGCGGTGCAAACATTTGCTAGTTCTTCTCAGCTTGTGTTGAATAAGCGATGAGGTAAATGTGCAGGTTTGTTAGCCTGCGGGGAGATTTGTTCTGTGTTAGAGATACAATCTGCCCGGTGGGATGGTGTAGAGATAACGAGTCTCCCCCATGTGTTCCCAAAGGTATCACAGTTAAGTGCGATGCAGGGTTTTTATCCTGCTGGACAGTATCGCGGTCAAATGCGACGCATGGTTTTTATCCTGCTGGACAAGAGTACATGTGTTAGATGTAAACTCGCCCGGTTATAAAGCCCATATGCGTTTGCCATGGAGGCGGGCGGACTCGACGGGCGACATGCCTATCGAAACGAGTCCCCCTGTGAAAAAGCCATGGGTCCGGGTGATTATGTTTCCGGAAAGTACTCTCGAGCTGGTTGGACATGACGGAACCGATGGGGTGGACCTCGCCCGGGCGTTCTGCCGTATCGGTGCGAGGTGGAGTTCATGGGGGCTCGACGGGCGTTCTGCCAAATCGAAACGAGTCCCGGATGAACTTGCAGACCGGACCTCGATCGGGCGTCCTGCCATATCGAAAAGAGGTCGTTGGTGCAAATGTGGGGAAGATGCCATGGAGCCGGTTGAATGATCATAACCGCGGACTGCCATGGTACCGGGTGGGACTCGCGCGGGCGACATGCCATATCGAAACGAGGTCCTGCTCAAACCCGGATAGATGCTCTTGAAGCGGTTGGATCAGCATAACCGGTGAGAGGTCTTCAAGCTTTGCAGCGAAGAAGCCATGCAGCCGGTTGGAAGATCACAACCGCGAACTGCCATGGAACCGGGCGGGACTCGCACGGGCGACATGCCATATCGAAACGAGGTCGTTCTCAAACCCGGATAGATGCTCTCGAAGCGGTTGGATCAGCATAACCGGTGAGAGGTCTTCAAGCGGTTGAATTTGTAATGATGATGGCGTGGAACCGTGGAATCTGGGGAAGCGTAGGGGAGCCTGACTCCTTGGTTCCTGCTCCTACCTTCCTGTCGCCAGCGTGTGGGACAGGTGGCTGACATGTATTTAAGGAGGGAGTCCATCAGTCCCGTCAGTTATGATGGCGTGGGCAGTTTACCAATGCTGGGACACGTGCCATCAGGGAACGGTTTTGTGATGGAGGGCCTGGATTCACAGGCGTTTGAGTTGCTCTGATTGCGTTTTTTGGAGGGATTTCTAAATGCCTAGGGCACCGGTCCCCTCTATAAATAGGTCTCTTCTGCTCTTCTTTCCACTTTTGCTTCTTGCACTTTTAAGAGAGACTGAGAGAAAAAGGAGGTGGTCCGGCGAAAAAAACCCTAAGTTCCTTGCCCCAAGAGATCCGTTGTTTGAAGCGCTCCCAAGCCTCCTTTTACCATTGCTCGTTGCTTTCGCAGGGCGGATTGTCCTCGGCTGAGCATACTAATCGGTAAGTTGTGTTCTTTGCCCCGGTGTTTCTTGCTTTTTGATTTGTTGTTTTGCGGCGGGGGGGAGGGATCTGTGTCGCTGACTGGGTTGCTCAGCGGCAAACTTTTGGGGAGAGGCCGTTGAAGGTGGTGTTGTAGTCTGTTGCTGACGAGCGCTAGGGTTTTGCTTTCTGCCCCTAGATTAAGATGTACACTTCGAGCTCGGAGGAGGCTTCTGAATCTGCCGCAAGAGGTCCTGTGGTGGATGATGTGGAGAGGATGCAGGACTGGCTCGATTCTGAAGCCCCGGAGCAAGAAGCCGCGGACCGCTCCGGGAGCGGTGCCTCGTCCACGTCCTCAGATTCCGGGTCAAATTCCTCGGAAGCTGAGATACCGCACGGGGTGCGCCTGGCCGGTGCGCCCGCTGAAAGCTACACGCTTGGTAGGGGAAGAACTGCCGTGGTGTGTGACGAACCGGAGGAGAGCATGACTCCCGCGGAGATTGCCGCGTTCCGGGAAACGTGGGGTATCCCGGACGATATCTTTCTGCGTCCATTGAACCCTGGAGAGTCGGCCTGTAACCCGGAGGAGGGTTGGGTTGCCGTGCATCCGGACCAGTTCCGGCACGGGATGTCGCTACCGCTGCCTGACTTTGTGCAGTATATACTGAGTGCCCTGCCAGCGTCGCCCGCGCAGCTGCCCGGTCTCCAATGGAGGCGGCTACTAAGCCTAGGCTGCCTATACGACTTGTCCGGAATGAGTATGCCTACGATCAATGAATTCCGGGCACTGTATAGGTTGTCCTACTCGAGGAAGGCGGGGTCCAAAGGCTGCTTATCCTTCAACTCCCGCAACAATCAAGCGGTTATCACCACTATGCCTTCATGGGTAGACAACAGCTGGAGAAAGAAGGTGGTGATGGCTGGCGGGGCTTGGCAGGTGAAGAGGAGGATGTACCGGGTGCCTGGCGCCTTCCAGCCCATAAGCGACCAGTCGTTCCAGCTGTCCGAGTTGGAGCAGGAGAGGGTCTTGACTATTCTCGGCTGCTGGGACCACCTGGAGCGAAGTTCGTACAATTTCATCCGGCGAGAAGTGCTGGAACACTGTGGGCTTGGGCGGGATCCCGGTGGGTAACAAACCCTAGCGGTGGGACTTGTGCTAGGTTTTGCTCAACAATTTAACGTTTTCCTTGTCCTGCAGGTGCGTCAACCCGGGCGGTGATCAAGCCCGAAAACACTCTTTCGATGGACGGGGAAGACCTCCTGAGGCAGCTTACGGAGAAGGGTGCGAGCGTCGCCCGGTCCTCGGTGGAAGCGGACGGGCGGGTTACGTTGCATGCGGAGCCCCAGGCCCGGGATATGGACGAATCGTCCTACCTGCCGGAGCGGGTGAAGACCCATCACTCTGCGGCAGCAGCGGTGCCTGGGAAGGGCAAGAGCACCGGGGGACCGGTGCGGGTTCCTGGGTGAGCAAACAGGATCCCCAACCGTGCGGCGAGCCTGAGTATCGCTGCTTTTGTTCCTCGTGCAAACGCACGTGCCGCTTCTCCCGAAGGGCGGGGAGAGAAGCGGAAAGGGCCGGACGGTCCGTCCCCCTTGCTGGTGACGCTAACCGGCGGGTCATCCCGGGAGGTCCTGGCGAAGCGGGTCAGGACAACCAGCAGCGTAACATCCAATGCTGGGGAGGGAGCCGGAGCTGACCGGCAGAGCAGTCCTGCGCCTGCGGAGGCGGCGAGGGGAAGCCCGGACAACGCTCTCGTTCGGCAGATGATGGCGGACCTGGCCAGCTTCGGCCTGGACAAGCCCGGGGTTGATGGCGTGCTGGCGGGTGGCAACCGGCCAAAATGCAAGGAATCCATCTTCCGGGTAAGTACCGCATGGTACCACCGTACTGCTTATATCCTGCCTTCTTTCTTTGCCACTTGACTGCCTTTGTTGCCCTGCAGCTGCTCTACCACCTGTACCAGCCGGATGCGAGCGAGGAGCTCCCGGAGCTGAAGAGGCAGATAACTGCGTTATCCAAGTCTCAGAAGCTTCTGGAGGTGGAGAAGTCCCGCTCGGATCGGGAGAAGGCCAGGGCGGAGGAGAGGGCCAAGAAGATGGAGGAAAAGGCCAGGAAGATGGAAGAGAAGGCCCGGGAGCTGGAGGAGCAGAACCGGAGCATGGAGAGGGAGCGGGAGCGGGCTGACGCTGAGAGGGCCGAGCTGGAAGCCAAGATAGACGAGCTCTAGGCACGTGCCACCGCTGCTGCTGCTGGGGGAGATGACCCGGGACAGTTCGACCGGTTCGTTCTTCAATACGAGGAGAGTGATCGGTTCCTGGACTGCCTGGAGAAGGCCCGGGAAGAAGGCATCTCGGATGCGTACACGGAATGGGCGGCGAAGGGGTGGCTGAATACTTCCCTGATGCCGGGTACCTCTGCCGAAGGAAATGCTCCTGTGGAGCCGGTCGTCCAGCAGCTGGCGGTGGAGGAACAACCAGGAGCAGAGCGTCGCTCGGACTTGGATTCTTTTACCAACGGTGTCGAGCCTACCGCTGACGACGAGGCTATCGCTGGAGATGCGGCTCCTTAGGATGTTTTTCTTGCCCTTGCTTGTAAAAAAACTCTCCGGAGCGGTTACTGCTTGAATACTTCAATTAATTATGAATATATATCTGAGCTTGCGGGGCCAGAGTTTTCAAAAGTAGTTTGCATATATTTGATCTTTACAATCGGTTGAACCGGCGATATGCCAAACTAACCGCCTGGACCCAGCGGGTTTACCAAGCCGGGTTACTATCCCGGTCGGGGTCTGCTCTTCTCTCCCCTACATATCTCTGGAGCTGGCCGCTATCAATCAAGCCCTGCACTGCAGTCTTGAGGGCAAAGCACTGGTTCGTCCGATGAGTTGCCTCATCGTGGTACGAGCAGTACTTGCCCGTCTGCGCCGTCGTAAGCTTCCCCTTGGGGTTCCTTCTCTGGGGCGGTGGGGCAATGACGTTCGCATTCTCCAGCAGGATGTCCTCATAGGATGCGGTGAGAGTGGAGAAGACTTCTTGATTAGCTGGGGGTGCTGGCATAATTGCCAGGGGGCGCTCTTGGTGGTACGGTGCAGGTTTGTTCTCGGCCCGAGACTGGGGCCTGTCAGAGAAGGGCCTCTGCTGCCGCTGCGGCCAGGTCTTGCCGTTGTTGTTGTTGTTCCGGCTGGGTCGGCGACTCCCGTGCTCGGCTCGCTGGCCGGGTTTGCTCTCTTGACTGCGCGGGGGATCCTCCCCCCGGGGATGGTCCAAAGACTGCTCATCCCGCTTCCTCTTCAGCAGGTGGTTCCCGTAGGTCTCATGATCAGCCTGGGCATGCCGGATGGCCATAGCCATCAACTCGTCGTAGCCCTGAGGGAGTTCTACCCTGACTGCGTAGGAAAACTTCCCTGCCCGAAGCCCCTGCTTGAATGCCATCTCGGCGATGCCCTTGTCCAAGTTCCGAACCCCGGCCGTGGCCGTCTGCCACCGGTTGACAAAGGTTCTCAACTCTTCCCCGGGGGCTTGGATGCAGTTGAAGAGGACGGTGGACGTCCGTGCTCCCTCGACTCGGAGGATGAAGCGGCCTACGAACCGGTCAGCCAGCTGTTCGAATGCCTCGATTGAATTCGCAGGAAGCTCGTAGAACCAACTGAGCGCTTCTCCGGACAGGGTCTCCTGGAAGATGTTGCAGCAGATTGCATCGGAGTAACCCTTGGCGCAGGTCTGGGATCGGAAGCTGTCCAGATGCTGATACGGGCAACCGGACCCGGAATAGGTGAGCTTGAGGGACTTCTGGTTGCCAGATCTCCCTGACTCTATGACTCGGTGTGAAAAGGGGCCCATGCGCTCGTTGAACCGGGCGCCTTCCAATGGCCGGGCTGCTCTCCTCTCGTTTGCCTCCATCTGGGCCTTCAGATCCGACACGGTGTTGGCTAGCAGTTGCAGCGCCCGGGCGGTTGGAGTATCCACTTCATCCATGGACGAAGCGTGCGGCTGGTGGGAGGCGGGCGTGCTCTTCGGCAGGTCCTCGCCGGCTTGTAACTTCTCTCGCACAGGCTCGCTGGGCCGGGCGCCCGAAGATTGCCCTGCCTCTAGCTGCCGGGGTTGAACTAGCAGGGGTGCGGCTTGTGCCTCGGCCATGGCGGCACTGCGCTGCTGCCCCCTCTCTAGGGCGGCTACCAGGGCGGCGTTTACTGCCTCTATTTCTTCGTATCGGGCCTGGGACTTGGCTCGGTCCCGGTCGTTCTCCTCTCTGAGACGACTAACCTCTGCGGCCATTGCCCGTACCTTTCCCGCCATGCCGTCATGGTCGGGGCTGTACGTGGGGTCTTGATCCTGGCTCTCAGACTGATCACTTGGATCATCCGAGAACGTCAGGGATAGGCCACGAAGCACCGGACTGCCTTCGTCCTCTATCGGGTCTTTCCCGTGCGAGCTCTCGTGGCGGGGCTCCGGATCACCGGAGGGTCCTCCACGGCTCCTTCCCAAATCGCTGCCCTGCTCGCCACGCAGCTCCCGCGTGACGACAGGGGTGGAGGCGAGCGTTTGCACAGTTGCAACACGCCCCTCCTCAGTGGTTCCTCTCTCTTGACTCATTCCCACAATCTCAGCCAGCGGTGTTGCTTGCACGGCTTCTTGTTCAGACTTCCCACAGACGGCGCCAATTGTTTCTGCCTAAACCCGGGGGTCTAGTAGATACTTGATGAATCCACCTCGATCTCCTGCAATCCTGCTTACTAAGGGGAATACCGGGCGGGCCGGCCTTCACCTCTCCGATGCCTAAGTTAGTATAGTTGGAATATATATAACCAGGGCACGTATGTAAGCAGGGAGAGAGACAATTTACCTATTTATGGTGGTAGTTGAGGCCCATATATAGGTGGTTGAGGGTGAGGGCTGGCCTTACCCTTCGATGTGGGACTGGTTCCCTTCTGTTTGGATATTCTGGTGCCCTCTTTGGCAGGCAGGCGCCCCCGGTCCCAGGACCCTTGGAGGCAGGATAGACCGCTGGGCCCCGAGGCCTGGTGCTGGTGATCCGATCCTGGGTCCTGGGCCGGGCCCTGGTGCACTTGCCGCGGGTCTGTGGGCTTGCTGTAGCCCCTCTGCGGCTACTGTCAACAGCACACAAAGTGTTGCGTTATTTAAAACAGACGTCGGGACAATGAATATTGTTGTCGTCCAGAGGTACACTTCAATTACGTGCTTTTTGTGATGCAGATTGGGCACGCTGTAAGGATACTAGGCAGTCAGTTATTGGTTATTGCATATTCATAGGTAATTCCCCTATCTCTTGGAAAACAAAGAAGCAAGGAACTGTATCTAGATCAAGTGCAGAAGCAGAGTACCGTTCCATGACTTCTACTTGCTGTGAGATTACTTGATTGCAAAACATATTAAGAGATCTCAACGTCACAGGTACACATCCAGCATTACTTTTTTGTGACAATCAAGTTGCTTTATACATTGCATCCAATCCAATTTTTCATGAACGAACCAAGCATATAGAAATTGATTGCCATGTCGTTCGTGAGAAAATCCAAAGAGGCTTGATCAAAACAGCTCATATTCGAACACAAGATCAACCGGCAGATTTGTTCACTAAACCGCTCACTTCTACTCAATTCACTGATTTGTTAAGCAAGTTAGGTGTAATCAACATACACTCTAACTTGAGGGGGAGTATTGAAGAGAGAAGAAAATTGTTTCTAATAGTTAGGAACTGGTGATCGATATTTCTGTGTAATCTCCATGTAATCTGTTACTTAGTTGGTTTTCTTTATCTAGTCCTAGAAGTTAGCTAGAAGTTAGCTAGAAGTTAGCAAGTCTATTGTATATATACAGCACATTGTGCATCACGTAATACAACAAGTTATTCACCAAATATCTCAATCTCTAATAGTATTGATGGTTAGTTTGAGCTTAGAGTCATGGGTTAGATGACAACGCAGTTGAGTATTTCTCCTTCCATTGTTTTGTGTGAGAGAGTTTCAGAGAGATTTTGAGGTGAATGAGTAGTTACTAGATAGGAAGTTGTATGTTGCGCACTTATATACATAGGTGAAAACTGTAGGAAAATGGAAGCTAGATTTATGATGCTTCTGTTATTGTTTTTTCTTCTTCTTTTTTTTAGTCCCCTCGTATGACTCTTGATCGAAAGAACTTGACTAACCAATATATGGAGTGGTATTAAATTGCTAGAGACCTAGAGTCATGAGCAGTGTTATTTAAACACTGATCAGCATAATGCATTACAGATTTTAGATTAATATATAAGGGGTAGAGTTCTATCTTGATGTTTGCTTTTGGTCTTTTTTTTTATGAAGATGGATGCCTTTGGAGGGGGAATTGTTGGATGATGGTGATGATTATATTGAAGTGGAGAACATAGAGGAGGGTATTGGAGTTGAATGAAATTATTACATGTTTGAATTTTGTTATATATTTTGTTTGAACCTTTGTTTGTATTTGGATTTAGATTTGGATTTGGATTGATATTTGATAATGTATTAACGTCGGCACGTATTGTCTCGAGTCTGTATTGGACACGGTCCGTGCTTCTTAGGTAAATAGCATTCGGGAAACCCTAAATAAAACCCCACGTTTCAATTCGGTTCCTTGATTTTTCTGAAGCTCTTGGACCAGAAAGAGCTCTCGATTCTGAAAGCCACAGAAGAACACAACTGTAAGTCGTAAAGCTCAAACCTTTCAATTCCTTGCAGCAAAAGCACTTCCGAATTAAGCATCTGTATCCCCACACGATTTGACCCAGTACAGAAATTTGTAGCTAAAACTCTTTTTGTGTTTCTGGGTTTTCATTATCTCTAATAAAATTGTCATCTTTATATTTACATAGGGTTTAATGGGATTGGAAGATAGCCTGGATTGGTTGTTGGGCTTTGGTATTTGGTGTGGTGCTTATATCGCTGTTGCAATCCTCTCATCTTTCCCAGTCTTTAATTTTATCCATCTTTTTATTTGAACCAGCAGCCTAGCAAAACAAAGGAAGCGAAGGAATCAAACCCGGCTATCCGAAATGGGCTATGCACAGCTTGTTATTGGCCCTGCTGGCAGTGGCAAGGTAATTTCACTTGCCTAATCTTACTCTAAGCTATAGGGCATTCAGTATATATTGAAATACATGCATGTATCATGATCAGTAATCCCATTGGAATCAGTGTTTTTGATTTTGAAATGTACCCATTACTAGTTTGAATGAGTTTTGTGTGTTTCTTGGTTTGATTGAGTTACTTGTTTTGTTGGAACACCAGTCCACTTATTGCTCCAGTTTGCACCGACACTGTTTGGATAATGGAAGGACTCTACATATTGTCAACTTGGATCCTGCTGCGGAGCATTTTGACTACCCTGTGGCCTTGGGTAAGTAGTCGTTTTGGTTATTTGCTCTCACTCTTAATGAGGAATAGGCACGCTTAAGATTATTTTTGTTTTGTTTTCCTCCTTGCAGATATCCGGGAGCTTATTAACTTGGATGATGTTATGGAGGAACTTGGATTGGGTCCCAACGGTGGACTCATGTACTGCATGGAGTATCCTTTTCTTTCTTTATAGTCATGAGAAAATCAATTGACAAATATGCTATTTATCCTGGTGTTGTGTCCTTTTTTAAAACTTTTAAGCTCTAAGGTGAATGGCCTTAATCTCGATTACTAGACACCTTGAGGATAATCTGGATGATTGGCTTGCTGAGGGATTGGAGGATTACTTGGATGATGACTACTTAGTTTTTGACTGCCCAGGTATGTATACTAGCTTACATGTTCCATTGTCTGTATTTATTATCATCCATCAATCGTTGAAAGGTTAGGTATGCAATGCACGTTGTTACATTGCAACAGAAAATAAAAATTACTGGCTAGTTGGTAGTTCATATGCTTGTCATAACACTGTCAGGGTTTGTAACACTATATGAAGTTCCTCTTTAGCTCAACAGTTTTATTTCTTTTTGATTTCCTTATTCTGATTCTGAGTTTCTTTCTCTCGATTTAGATATTACAGTACTTGTGATTGCAAAGCCTTTTTAGTTAGAGTTTTGCAGAGACAAACATCTTCAGTTTTTACCAGAAGCCTTTTGATTACTGAAACATTGAACTGACCCTTTTATTTTTTGTTCTTTTCTTTGACACTGCTGAATGTGTCCATTGAGTTTGTAATCACTGTACTCATAAACTTCCACCTTTTTTTTTTCCAATGGTGTTAATACACGCCCCTTAACAAAGTGTGCCCCTTAACTGGTGCATATTGAAGGATTTCAAAATTAATCCAATACCCACTGTCTCACCTTACAAATATAAATGCAAAGGTGATAAGTGATTGATTATACTACAATTTGGATATAGTGGAGTCGTGTCAAGGCTCCTGCTTCTCTTTTGGAAGGCAATTGTGTGATGCATTGAATCACAAAATTGTGCATATATGTGTTTTGTTTTGTTGAAGGAAATACTGTGATATGTATTAATTAAAAGCTTTCTTTTCTGTTATAGGTCAGATAGAACTTTTTTCTCATGTGCCTATGCTTCGGAACTTTGTGGACCATTTAAAGAGCAAGAGTTTCAACGTCTGTGCTGTATACTTACTTGATTCACAGGTCTGTATAGTTCTTAGTATTTTGGATTCTAATATCTTTTCCTGCGTACCGGCTCTTTCTCTGTCTCTTAGTACTTTGTTTCGATCATTGCTCTAACAGTTCATGACCGATGTGACCAAGTTCATCAGTGGGTGCATGGCATCTCTTTCTGCAATGGTTCAACTTGAATTACCACATGTTAATATTCTCTCCAAAATGGACCTTGTGACGAACAAAAAGGATATTGAAGAGTAAAGCTTCTTCATCCTCCACTAATCTATTACTTCTCTCATCTTGCAACTGTACTAGTCTGTTTACCATACTCAATGGCTTAACCTTTTCTGTTTCTTTTGTCTTTTCAGTTTCTTGAATCCGGAGCCCCGAGTTTTGTTGTCAGAGTTAAACAAACGCATGGCTCCTCAATTTGCAAAGCTTAACAAATCTTTGATGGAACTGGTGAGAATTATTTATTTATCGTTGGGATTAGTTCTGCTTAACTTGTCCCTTATTGAAATGCACATTATCTATATTAGACAGTTCTTTTATTTGATCATGAGTCTCAGAATTGAAGTAGCTATCCACAAAGCTTTCTTCCCCACTGATTTGATCCTTCAGATACAAAAAGAAAAAAAAAAAAAAAGAGATTTGATCTTTGCTTGTATCATGTGTCTATTATTTTCTCAGTGAAAACGCCTGATGAGTTTTATGTTACTTGTGTGCAAGTTGTGCTAGATGTTAGACGGAGAATTTATATGTTTAGCGTCATTGCTTTAGAGGTTCTACTATCTATTCTAGCATATATTTCTTTGGTGGTGCATTTTGTGATTTCTGGTACTCTAATTCTTTTGAGAGACTATTTACATAATTATTTAATCTACAATGACATTATAGTTGACCATATTATTTTTCTGGTTTCTAGGTTGATGATTATAGCATGGTGAGTTTTGTGCCACTTGACTTGAGGAAGGAGAGCAGGTATTCTTCTATCTTTGTTTGTCTGGATTTCTTCTCATGCATGTGTGTCTCTTCTTATCTTGTGATGATCCTTTTGTCTATTTTTCTATATAAGTTATGCCTTCTCTAAATTTCTGGACATAAAAGTTTTCTGGTTTCTGTAATTTCTAGAGACGGAGGGAAAGGGCTTGTAGGGGCTAGACTTTTCATATGCTTATCTTATCTTGCTTAATTGTCATGGTAAAAGAATTTTCAAGTGAATGTAGTCTTGGCGACATAACACTGAACATTTTTGGTTCCTTAATTAGTTTCAAGAATATAAGTGTGCAGTTACGTTTTAAGTATTTCGTGCTGTTTCCATGTGAGACTTTAGTAGTCTTATTTTTTTATTGGCATCTGATATGGAGATCAAAATTATAACTTTTTTGGCAGCATAAGATATGTACTGGCTCAAATTGATACCTCGATTCAGTTCGGAGAAGATGCTGATGTAAAGGTTAAGGATTTTGATCCAGAAGCTCCAGAAGACGAAAGCTGATATTCATTTTGAGGTCAGGACATTATTGTTGCATCCCCTTATGTAGCTATCAAAAGTTTGTGAGAAGTGAGGGCGGTGGACATGGTGTCATTGTCAATATTTAAGGCCAAATTGTGAAAAATCCCCCCTTAATCATGACAGTTATATGAAAGAGTAATTATATGGACACTTGCACTCTTTTACTAAAGCAGACTGGATGAACCTATTATGCGGTTTGATGAATGCATTTTAGTGTGAATCTTTTGGTCAACCATATCAGTCTCACCATGTTTTTAATCCTTTTGATATCAATGAGTTGATCATTTCATTCAATATTTCATTAGACGACCCACCTTTCTTTACAGCATTCCATGCCATTGTTCCCAATTCTCTTACCTTTTCCCCAGCACTCCCAATTCTCACCTTCCATGAACTTCACTCCATCACATATCACATGCCTAACAGTAGTAGTGACCTTCTCTTCTGAAACCATCAACCCTGCTTGGTACGTCAAAGCAAAATGACCAGTAGACCCGCAGTTTGAATGGTTTTATGCTTGATACATCGATTTGATATCAATGGCTCCTATGTTCCATTCATGTTCTATCAATTCTGGTATATACTATGTTAGCTACTTAGTTTTTATTTCTTTTTTCTTTTTTCGCATTTGATTACTTAGACTGAGAGCTAGGTTGTTCATTAGGCTAAATCATTTCTACATTAATAATCATACAAACTAGGAACAATGATTCAAATATATTAGATTCAGCTTTGACCATGAATCATGCGTCAAGATGGATGGAGAAAAATGGTATTATTCTCTAGATATATTGGTGGGTGTAGGCATCAGTGGGCATCAGTTTCTATTGCAGCTTGACCAATACTCAGCTACAAGCTTGGAGAAGTAGGAATTGGTGTTCAAGAGCTTCGAGGGTTCTTCATACTCCACCAGCTCCCCTACATACAAATCCACATTATAGATCCGCAGAAAATATCACCTTAAAGCTATTTTTTGGAGTGCTTTTGGCATAAAGCGCTTGCATGCGACACAGCACCCTGTATTGCTCTTTGATAGAAATCATAGAATACACCAAGGGCGTAATTTCTACTTAGTTTATAAAGCCCGTGCAAGATCAAATAACTAGGCAAAAGTACTTCGCACACAAATAAGAATTAAGAAACATGCTTGTAAATGGTATGAATGATGTCTTGCATTTGGTTGAAATGTGATCAATTAAGAGAAAATGTAATAGAAACGTGGATATACGATAGGAGAGAACCATGACCATGTTGCTGTCTATAGCTGTTGGAACTCTATGAGCAACAGTTATCACTGTGCATTCTGCAAATTCTAGCCTGATTATTCTTTGAAGAATGGCATCTGTTGCAGAATCAATGGAAGCAGTAGCCTCATCTAGGACCAGAATTCTGTTCCTCTTACGAACACTCTTACGAGGCAAAATAGCTGGCGTTGCCTGCCACTCCAATTTTCCCCTTCATCACTCACTGTTCAAAGCATTACAGTATGTTACATCGCAATGTGATTCACAATTTCACATACTCATAAGACTTGATGTCTACATAGAAATTTTAAAATTTTCATAAACTCACCAGATGAGTCTAGTAGATTTGGAAGGCTGCTGACTGTTGCCTTAAGCTGACACTTCTCTAGGGTCTAAAAAAATTCAGATTGATCATTATTCAGCTGTCTAAACTGAGTTTTCAGTATCAAAACTTGCTGAAAAACATTGGAAAATCAGGTGATGCAGAAAAAAGCCTTTACCCTCCATATTTCATCATCAGAGTGTAGGCCTAGAGGATCCAAGTTGGTTCGAATGCTACCCCTGAAAAGAACCGGTTCCTGCGGGATGATACTGAGCTTCATTCTCAGACCTCTTAGACCAATAGAGCAGATATCCAGT
Organism: Potentilla sterilis; assembly: GCA_963682095.1. NCBI lineage: Eukaryota > Viridiplantae > Streptophyta > Magnoliopsida > Rosales > Rosaceae > Potentilla > Potentilla sterilis. The sequence goes on from OY821758.1 coordinate 46,126,021, forward strand.
CCATCTATAACAATGTTACCACTGCTCGGCCCTACTAACCGAAACAAAACACTTATGAGTGTAGTTTTCCCACTTCCTGTTCTTCCCACAACTCCTACTCTAGTTCCTTCTTTGAGAACCAGTGGAGGGTTCTGGCGATATTTTATCTGTAACATAAAAAAGAAGTATGATCAATGGCAACTTAATATGAGTTCTAAATATAAGTTGGTTAATGTTTAGCGATAATGATAATTCAAGTTCATGCATATATATATGATTGAAAAATATCTTACATTAAGAGAACACATCTCGATCCTGCCCTTAAAAGGCCATGAAGAAGGTGGCCTCTTGTCCTCCACAATTGCTGGAGGCTCTGGTGAAATCTGCAAGAACTGTTTTATTCTTTTGACTGAGATGATGTTGTTCGATAAATTGCAGACTGATAGATTTGTGTTCCTGTTAATGTCAAGGCATACTAAAGAGATAGTCCCACAAGCCCTGCAGAGACATCCGCAGCAATAGTTAAAACCTTCAAACATCATAGCTAGTTAGAAGCATTCAAAAATGTATCACTACTGCTCAATTTATGTACAACTGGAGAAACATAACCCTTGGGAAGTAGAATAAGGAGAAGGGCAGCGGTGAAAAGGGTCACATTTTGAAGTGCTTCCGTCCTCAAAATCAACCACTCCATGGTTGCATTGGAGTGAAAGAAGAGACTTGCATCTGTGTCCACTAGCTTTAGGAAGTTGAGGAAGAACCTGTCGACCATTGTAAAAGCTCTTATAGTGACTACTCCAAGTGATGTCTCAGCTGTATGATTTATTACATGAGCTTTTGTTGTTCTGTTTATTCTGATTAGCTCCTTTGCAGATGCTAGATATTAACTCTTCAGTCAAAACAAAGAGGTAAGAAGTACTTAGTTCCATCATTCGTTTGTGACCAAAGAGAGGAATAGGGAAGGAAAATATTCCAACTTAAGTTTCAGTTCACCTGAACATATCGTGCAGCAACAATGGCTAAAATGGCTACAATGAGAACTTCCCAAGTGACAGAAGCCATAATTCCAATCACTGTCAGCAGTTCAGTACCAGAAGCCACCACAAAGATAGTAGCAAAAGGTATGTCTAGATCCAATATACTTAAGTCTGATGAAACCTGCAAAATTATAAAAATTATCATGAAATATTCTATATGTAATTGACCAAATGAGATTACAAAAATGAGGGTTTCACTTTTTATTAAAGGTTAAGTACACTCACTCGTGTCAAAATTCGTCCGACAGGAGTTGAGTCAAAGAAGAGCATGGGAGCCTTGAAAACAGCATCAGTGAATCTACAGAAAAATGCTCTAGAAGCCTTCAATCCCATAAGGGCTGCGAAGTATGACCTTACAAATACAAAGACAACACCAAGTGTGGATATTGCAGTATAAACTCCAATTAGTATGCCGCCTGTTATTGTCGGAATTTGAATGGCTAGAGCTAGCCAGTAAGTTGAAGCAACCTGAAGACCGACAAAACTAATCTGTGCTATTGTGCCTAAGCATAGAAGAGGAGTTTCCTTGGAAATAAAAATGTAATCCCAAAAGGGCTTTAATCCCACATCACCAGCCACCTTCTCTTCTTCTACTGTTAGCTGCGCTCCAGGTATACCAAGGTTACTCCCATAAGACTCCTCTGACTGGATCATATCTTCCTTTTCAGACTCTTCTTGGACTTGATAGTTTGAAGGACCCAATGTTGTTACTACATCATTGTGAGCATTCAGAAGCTTCTCAAATGCAGTTCCTGCTGTCAAGAGACTATTACAGCTTCCGGATTGAGTAATTTGTCCATCCTCAATCACCTGGAGAAAAACTGTGTTCCTTTTGTATCTAACACAATATATTGGAGAAGAAATAAAATTGGAATATGTGCTTATAATAACTAACCAAAATCTTGTCAACTTGTGAGAGAAATTCAAATTGATGAGTCACCAAAATCACGGTTTTCTTTGCTAGAGCAGAAATGACACAATCCTGCATTATGTGAATCATTCAAAATTGAGTAAGTAGTATTGGTTCTATAAAGCACTGACTTTTGTTATGAAGTTATATGAATTAATACTTGGAATTAGTAAACCTCTCTCACATGAAATAGAATTGCAGTTGTATTTGCATCCACTGCACTAAAGGGGTCATCAAGGAGATATATATCGGCATCATTATAGACAGCTCAAGCCAGCTGAATCCTTTGCTTTTGTCCTCCACTCATGTTAAGTCCCCTCTGCCCTATTTCTGTAAGATCTCCATGATCAAAGCTAGTAATATCTTTATCCAAAACACAAGATTTTATAGCCTTGTCATATCTGTTCTTGTCCATTGGCTTGCCTAAGGGTATGTTATCACGAACTGTCCCACTTTGTATCCAAGATGTCTGGGAAACATACGCTATGCTTCCAAATATATGGACCTGTTTCCAAGCATTGAAATGAAAGCATTTGAACTAAAATGCAAAAAAATAATTAGCGCAGGATATTAGTATATCTAACCATATTTGTCACCCACTTCACATTGTCTCACCATTCCTGACATTTTCGGCAACTCTCCAAGTATGGTATGCAAAAGTGATGATTTTCCAGCACCAACTGGTCCACAAACTGCAATTTTCTGCTCCCATTTTACTTCCAAATTCACATCTCTGAGAGTTTGGATCGTTGTTAGTTCAGGATTCCAGCTGAACATGCCACGTTCTATTTTTACACTCTAATCTGAATTCTGTGATAGAACTTTCTTTATTTCACTATCCTTTAGTTCATCATCAAGCATAAACACGTTCAGCCGATCAAATGAGACCTTGACTGGTATCATAACTGAAAGAGCTTCCGGTATAAACCTTACAGGTTCCCCCATGCTCTTCAATGATGCTAGAACTGTGAATATAGTACTTGCATTTAGAGGAGCAATAGCTGCAAGGAAAGGCTCCATGTCGAATGAAACCACCATAGGAACTCCCCCATTCGATAAGCGTCCACTGCTATGTAATTTACAATCTCTCTAGCTGAGTGCCTCCTCCTTCCCAAACTAGAAAGCTTCAGTTGCTTTTTATAGACTGCAACCATCAAGGCTGACCTCATTCTCATGCCAGACCTCCTTGAGTCGAAAAACCAGCCTCTGGCTTAAAGATTTGACAACTTTGGTAAGAACTAGATACCCTACTATAATGAGGCCTACAGAGAGACTTTCATTGTCACTGTTTGAATAGTTTACAAATGCATAAAGTATAAGTGGAGAAACTACAACAGCAATGGTCTTGATGCACAAATGATTATCCATACATTTTCCTTCATGTAAACTCTTGCCATGGCTCTGAGAACCAAGTTACTCGATGTACTACTTGACCTCCCCTCCCTCAGAAGGGACTCCAAGGCATCAGAAAACTTCTGGTATGCTACATTTGCTTCGTCTTCAGAACCTAGAGAAGGGATGTCTTTGAGATCCAATGCTCTTGAGGAACCCAGCTTAAGGAGAGGATTGACCCAAGAAAATGTCAGTCTGCTAAGGAAGCTGGCATGGTCTAGTTTTCTTTTGGCTAAAAAGGCTCAGATACAGTAGTATCCATACTTGTTGATGAAGTTAAACTGCACATAGGTGAAGAAAAACATCAAAAATGGAATTGTCAGGAGTTCATAATCAGCAGCATGTAAACCAAATTCAGCATGTTCACAATACAATAGATCATATGCATAACATAAATCATAAGACTTAAGTTTAGAGTTAACTCACCATCATCATGAACCATAGCTCCTTCTATTGATGCAATCCTGAAATACAAAAGTACTAGGCAAGGCCTTTTGTTAGTCACCACAATAAGCTTCTCAATGGACAGAACTTACGCTATGTCTCGTCGTGATAACAGGGACCAATACCATCTATTTATATAGAATCATTAACCCTAAAGAGTCCTCCCATTAAGGACATTCCTTGAGAGTTAAGTCTTCTAATTAGATTCCTGATACAATACTGATTAGTTGTCTTACTTCTAGACTATAACCAGGATTCCTTACAATAATGATCTAATACAAGAAATCATTATTAACTAGATATGTTTATGTATTTGTTTCCATGTAGAAGTAGATATTGTCATTAAGCATAATTATCATATAATATGTGACAAGTCCATATTGATCTAACAATCTCCCACTTGGACTGTCACTTGCCATAAATGATAACTTGCACCTGAGAATGACAACACCTGCTCTACCTACTGTAGTGCGCGCCGGAAAACAAATGAACCAAAAATCTCTTCACAACATGGTCAAATTACAGTCACTTTTACAGAGCAAGAACCAAGTTACACTTTGACAAAAATGCAGAGTTCTGTACCACAACACAAGCTTCTGTAATCCACATATGTCTATCATGCAGTATTGAAATATATGTTAATGTGTATTGACAAGTAAAAACATATATCAAGTCCTACTTTATGTTCTTAAAACCAGAACTCAAGCAATATTACTGAAGACCAATGATCTCACTTTTGCTTGTACTGTAATATCATGCTAAACATGAATGAGATCATCTGATAGCAAATATATATATGACTGGAACTTTTAAAACAATAATTTTCAGAACAATCATAAAGCTGCAGCAACACAAAATTCTGAAATACCTCAAACTTTTATTTATAAAACTGTCATTACAAAACTAAGTTGCAATTTGAACTGATATCACAACCAAAAACACAAGAACTCAGAAAACAAAATATTTTTAAGTTTGCTCCTATTGGTCCTAACTCCCACTGAACCTAAGCATCTAATTTTGAAAGAATTCCAATACTTTATGCATGCTTCTTGAACACTTTTACTGGTAGTGCTTTGGTGAAAGGGTCTGCAAGCTGTGAATTAGTGTCAATGTCTAAAACAGTTACCTCACCATGCTTGACTCTTTCTCTAACACTGTAATATTTCAAGTCTATGTGTTTTGAGTTGCTGGACCTTTTATTGTTCTTGCTAAAGAACACAACAGCCTCATTATCACAATAAATAACAAGTGCATTAGCCACAATGTGACTCAATACTTTAGTCTGCTCTAGGAAATTTCTAATCCAGAGCCCTTCACACGTTGTTTCATATACTGCAATATATTCAGCCTGCATGGTGGAGGTTGTGATCAAAGTTTGCTTCATTGTTTTCCAAGCAACTGCTCTACCTGCCAGCATAAACACATAACCACAGGTTGACTTATTTGAGTCTGGAAAATTCCTTGCAAAATCCAACAAGTTTCAGATCCTCAACTCTTCTGTACACAAGCATGTGACTCTTTGTCTTCTGTAAATATCTAAGAACTTTCTTTCCAGCCACCCAATGTTCTGGTCCTGGATTTGATTGAAACCTTGACAGCATTCCAACAGCAAATGCCAAGTCTGGTCTGGTACAGACTTGAGCATACATGAGACTTCCAACAAGTCTAGCATATGGTTTTGTTTTCATGTTTTCTTTCTCAGCTTCACTTCCCTTAGACATGGGAACCTCTCCATTTGAGCACTTCTCCATACTAAATCTTTTAAGAACTTTAGTAATGTAATTTTGCTGAGATAATCCCAACCGACTTTTGTGCTCTATCTCTTTTAATTTCTATCCCTAGTACATAGGATGATTCACCTAAATCTTTCATGTCAAAATTCATTGACAGAAAGCTCTTGGTATCTTTAAGCAGCTTAAGATTGTTGTTGGCCAAAAGTATATCATCCACATACAATACTAAGAAAATAAATTGGTTCCCTACTGTTTTTAGATAAATGCACTCGTCCACTAGATTTTCAGTAAAGCCAAAGGAAGAAATTACTGAATCGAATTTCTTGTACCATTGCCTAGAAGCTTGTTTTAGACCATAAATAGATTTTCTTAATCTACAGACTAAGTTCTCATTTCCAGCTTCAATGAATCCCTCAGGTTGCTTCATGTAAATCACCTCCTCAAGCTCTCCATTTAAAATGTTGTTTTGACATCCATCTGATGCAGCTCCATGTCATAGTGTGCCACTAATGTCATGATTATTCTAAAAGAGTCTTTACATGGGACTGGAGAAAATGTCTCAGTGTAATCAATACCCTCTTTTTGTGAGAATCCCTTTGCCACTAGCCTTGCTTTATGCCTCTCAATATTTCCAGTTGCATCTCTCTTGGTTTTATAAACCCATTTGCAACCTATTGGCTTTTGTCTAGGATCAGGTTCAACTAATTCCCAGACTCCATTCTTCTCTATGGACTCAATCTCAGCTTGCATGGCCTCCTGCCACATATCTGAATCTTGACTTGCTGCTGCTTGATCGAAATTTGTTGGATCATTGTCTTCTGCACAGTTTTCATTAATGTCTGCTTCAGCTAAGTAGACAATGTAATCACTATCTCCCCCCCCCCCCCCCCAAATTTTTATTTTCTAGCTCGTTTGGATCTTCTAAGTTCAGGATTTAGATCATTTTTTGTGGCTCTATAATGTGAGGTGTTGCAGCATGTGGTTCTGCTGCAACTGGTTGCTCATCAATTTGCATTATTTGATCAATTTCTTGATCTTCTGCATTTTGATTTTCTATAATGATGTCATCTGCTATTTCTTCAGTTTCAAAGGGCAAAACATTTTCCCAATCCTCATCAGTCACAATTTCTTCAAAATCTAAGGATAAATTCTCATATTATGTATTGTGAACTTTTTCATTTAAGAATTTGACTTGATGAGTTTCAAAAATTCTAGGCTTATGTTTAGCTGAGTACATTTTATAGCCCTTAGATTTTTCTGGATAACCTATGAAATAGCAGCTTATGGATTTAGGATCAAGCTCGCTCAAGTTTGGATTATAAATCCGAGCTTCTGCATGACAGCCCCATACATGATAATGGTAAAGACTTGGTTTTCTACCACACTATAATTCAAATGAAGTTTTCTCAATAGCTTTACTAGGTATTCTGTTGCAAATGTAATTTGCAGTTTTCAAGGCCTCTCCCCATAAGAATTTTGGCAAGCCAGTTGTACACATCATACATCTAACTATATTTAGAAGGTTCTATTCTTTCTCTCTGCAACACCATTCTGTTGTGGATTATAGGGTGTTGTATATTGAGCTTTAATTCCATGCTCTTGTAAATACAAGGCAAATGGACCCTTCTGTCGACTTTTTTATGTATATTTTCCATAAAATTCCCCACCTCTATCTAATCTAACTGTTTTGATTTTTCTCTCTAGCTGATTCTCTACCTCAGTCTTGAAGATTTTAAAAGCTTCAAGTGCTTGAGATTTTTCTAATAGTAAAGAAACATAACACTACAACAATGGAAATCTTAGGCGACGAAAAATTTTCGTCACCTAAGAGTAATTTTCGTCTCCTAACCACTTAGGTGACGAAATTTTCGTCACCTAAGTTTCGTCGTCTAAAGTTTGTGGCCTAAGCAAGTAGATGACGAAAATTATAAATTTCGTCGCCTAAGACAGTACTTAGACGACGAATATAATTCGTCGTCTAAGAATGATTGGTGACGAAAAAAATTCTAAGAGGATGATGTTTTTCGTCGGCTATGGACTTACTTAGGCGACGAAAATAATATTTTCCTCGCCTAAGTAAATCACTTAGGCGACGAAAATATTATTTTCCTCGCCTAAGTTTTTTACTTAGGCGAGGAAAATATTATTTTCGTCGCCTAAGTTATTACTTAGGCGAGGAAAATGATATTTTCGTCACCTAAGTTATTTACTTAGGCGAGGAAAATATTATTTTCCTCGCCTAAGTAATAATTTGTATTAAAAAAAATACCGAAATTGAGACAAAATATTAATTAATATATTAAAAAAATTATTATTATAAATTAAATACTTAGACGACGAAAATAATATATTCGTCGTCTAAGTAAATCACTTAGGCGAGGAAAATTGTAGTTTCGTCGTCTAAGTAATAATTTATATTAAAAAAAAATACCGAAATTGAGACAAAATATTAATTAATATAATAAAAAAAAGTATTAATACAAATTTGCATTTTTCACTATCCAAGGGTGTTCCATGATCTTCTGAAGAGAAAGCCCCTTAGAGGAGTCCTTCACTAGAAGCTGCCAAAAACTCAACTTGTGTAAGACTAATACTGATAGTCTGATACTAATCACTGAAGTTCTGCTTACCCACCAATCATTGTGCACATTATTGCTGAAAGACTTACCTGGCTAATGAGAAGTTTAGCTTCTGCAGAAACTTGAGGGTCAGAAGGAAAGCTCAAGTCAATGTTCGTAATCCTGTATTCAGACGTCATTATCAACTTACGGTTAAGATCATGTCAAGGAACCACTTTGACCGACCCACACAAACAAACATTCATTTCATACCTTCTGAAAGTGTCTCTTTGACTTTCAGCCTCAAAAGGAGGAGTGCCATAAAGGAACTCATAGCAGAGAACTACCAAAGTCCAGTTATCCACTGCATAATCATGAGCTCTATTTTCCACCATTTCTGGTGCTAAATAATCTAATGTTCCACACATTGTTCGCCTCTTGCTGCTTGACTGTACAGACCATCCAAAGTCTGCAATTTTCAGTCGACCCTAGAAAAAATGTTGGAAAATATTAATACACATTTCTATGGAAACTTCGTTCAATGACGATGAATAAGTGCAGGCATTTAAACAAGGCATAAACGGCAAGCACAAAAACCAATATCTGTTGAACGTCTTTGCTCTCACTATTGTTTAAAACATCACATAGTATTGTTGTAAGAGCAGTGCAATTGAAGTCTAGTCAGCTCCAATTTTCTCATACTATCTATAGAACACAAAAAGGAATTGCCAAGGACAAGGATGACAAACAACCAATACTTATATATATACTAAAACCACTTTCCTACAAACTTCGTGAAGAAACTTCATCCCTATAAAGCTACTGCTAGCTACCTTCTCTGTCAAAAGGATCAAATCAGCTCTTAAGACTAGTGGTTTTATTACTTTTGTCTACACATCAAATTCTTGACTATTCTTCTCTATTCTAGTGCAATGACTATATAGAGTTGATCAACTGAACAAAATCGAAGTAATGTCATTGCTTTCGGGTTTTGGAAATCTAAATATAGAAAATATCATCAAAATATCATTAATAATTCAAAGAGTCGTCCAACTGAGATGAGAAATGTCATATATAATTTGAACCTTACCTAAGAAAATAATGATTACCAACACTGTGATCATCCAATCAGCAAATATTACATTGAAAGAAACTCCAATGCTAATCCCAAGCATAAGCATCGGCTGGACAAGAAGCGCCATGTCATAGTCGATGATGGGCAAGTCAAGAGTGGGATGTCTCAACCATAAGTTGTAAAAAACAGATGAAGCTGCTCCACCTGTGATCATACCTAAGCAACCGGATAGAACCACACCAAATTGAGCTCGGGTACATTTCAAAGGTTAAAGGGCAGATTAAGCACATGAACATATGAAAGCAATAGAGAACCTAACTAAGACGTTACAAGTTAGAATCCAATTCCACATGTAGACATACACATCATTTGGTGGTACTGTGGAAGCAACAAATGATTCTTGGAGTTGAGGCTCCAAAGCTCAAGTCCAAGCTCAAGTTAGTTATTACTCCACTTAAACAAATAGTCAAACACCACTAATGCATAAAATCAATAATCTACATTCTATTAACAGCAGTTGAGGGCTGAAGGACCAGTAGTTTTCATTTCAATATTTCATCAACATTAAGGATATAAATGTGAGTCTTGGTAATAATAAAAGGGAAGGAGCATATTGCATGACCTAATACAAAACAACATTTCATATTAGTTCTAGCACTTTTTGTGCAACCTGTTGAAGAGAGAAGAGAATCGGACCTATAGAGGAGGAAGGGGCAGGAATGAGGCGGAGGTTGGGGCAGGACGGGGAGGTCACCAAGCGGGGGCGGAGGTTGGGGCACAGGTTGTGTCTGGGACTGAGGCGGAGGCTAGGGCAGGACTGAGGAGAGACTGAGGCGAAGGCTGGGGCGGCGGCCACCAGGCGGGGACTGAGGCGGCCTGGGGTAGGACTGAGGCGGAGGTTGGGGAGCCGGGGAACTGAGCGGAGGCTGGGGCAGGACCGCAGGATTGAGGAAATTTTAGAGAATTAGGGATTTGAGGAATGAACTGATCGAATTGTATGGGTTTATACTAGTCTAACTTAGGCGACGAAACTAAGAATTCGTCTCCTAAGTAAATCTTAGGCGACGAAAAAACAAGTGTCGTCTCCTAAGAATGTATACTTAGGCGACGAAACAAATTATTCGTCTCCTAAGATAATTTCGAAGTTTGGCAACATTTATTGGCTCGGAAAATTAAGCCGCCAATAAAATTTCCAAAAAAAATTGAAATGAACTTACGCAACGAAATCAACATATTCGTCGTCTAGGTATTTACTTAGGCTAGGAAAATGATATTTTCGTGGTCTAAGTAAAACTTAGGCCACGAATATGTATATTTCGTCACCTAAGTTAATTTTTTTTTAAATCTATTGGCTGCTTAATTAAAATGTGTTAAAACTTTTGCAAACAACTATATAAAATAAGTCAAATTTTGAAAAACGCTATGAAATAGCATTTGATCGTTATGATGAAATACGGTGATGGTAAAAAAATCACTTAAATCCGACTAAGTTAGAGTCCCGATCGATGCGGTCAACCTTATTTAAACTTATCTCTTTCTATGAGGAGTCATAGTATCGGGTGGTAAAAGTTCCCAAATTTTTATATGCATAATTACATCTCATCTATATGAGAGTTTAATGTTTGGAAGAGTCGACAAAACAAGGTCATCTAAAGGTACGTAATAGGGTTTTCGTGTGATAAGTTTTATGAAAATATGGTTGACCGTTTCGATCGAGCGTCGAACGTTTACGAAACAAGATGATTTTTATACTCTACTCATATTTAACTATAACGATCACATCAGACGGTCAAAATTTTCATTTTGTGAATTTAGCCATTATAACGACAACATGCTTCCTAATACGGTATAACTTGATTATAAAATTATACTCAAGTGTACAACTTTTCGAAGCAACTATATAAAAGAAGTAAAATTTTGAAAAACACTGTGAAATAACATTTGATCGTTATGATGAAATATGATTATGGTAAAAAAATCACTTAAATCCGACAAAGTTAGAGCCCCGATCGATGCGGTCAACCTTATTTAAAACATATAAAACTGCCGTTTTGAAGGCCTAAACAAACTCGAAAACCCGAAAAAGCCCACACATCGTGGCAAAGCAATGAGTTTGACTCCTGGCACAGTTCCCTTTCCAGAAAGGTATCACAATCGTCATTCGGACACCAAATGCCAAATCTACAACTCTCCAAACTATTTGAGAGTTTCATGTTTGGAATAGTCGACGAAACAAGGTCATCTAAAGGTAAGTAATAGCGTTTTCGTGTGATAAGTTTTATGAAAATATGATGATGGTAAAAAAAAATCACTTAAATCCGATAAAATTAGAGCCCCGATCGATGCGGTCAACCTTATTTAAACTTATCTCTCTCTATGGGGAGCCATAGTATCGGAAGATAAAAGTTCCCAAATTTTTACATGGATAATTACGTCTCATCTATATGAGAGTTTAATGTTTGGAAGAGTCGACCAAACAAGGTCATCTAAAGGTATGTAATAGCGTTTTCGTGTGATAAGTTTACTTAGGCGACGAAATAATACTTTCTTCGCCTAAGATACATACTTAGGCGACGAAAAAATGGTTTCCTCACCTAAGTAAACACTTAGGTGACGAAAATGATTATTTCGTGGTCTAAGAAAAAATAATTTTTTTAAAAAATCTATTTGCGGCTTAATTTAAATGTGTTTAGGGTTTTTTACTTAGACCACGAAATAACCATTTTCGTCACCTAAGCGCTTTCTTAGACGACGAAATAATAGTTTCGTCGTCTAAGTAAGAACTTAGGTGACGAAAATGGTTATTTCGTAGTCTAAGTAAAAGTAATTTTTAAAAAAATCTATTGACCTAATATTTACTTAGGTGATGAAATGTATCTTTCCTCGCCTAAGATTCGCACTTAGGCGACGAAAAAATGGTTTCCTCGTCTAAGTGTAAATCTTAGGCGACGAAAACATAATTTTCGTCGTCTTAGAAAATAACTCTAACGACAAATATTTGTCGGCGTCTTTGTGTTTTCTTAGGCGACGAAAATTCATTTTCCTCGCCTAAGTTGAATACTTAGGCGACGAAAAATAATTTTTTCTTCACCTAAGTAAAGATCTTAGGCGACAAAATTTTTTTTCGTCACCTAAGTAAAAATCTTAGGCGACGAAATTAATTTTCGTCGTTAAAGTGTTCTCTTAGACGACGAAAATAATTATTCGTCACCTAAGAATGGTCTTAGGCGACGAAATTTCTAGCTTAGAGGACGAATTTTTTTCGTCTCCTAAGAACTCTTAGGCAAGGAAACTATTTATATTTCGTCGCCTAAGGTATTTTTCCTGGTAGTGTAACTGTATCTAGAGAAATCATCAATGAATGTAATGAAATACACATTACCACAGATAGTTTGATGTTTAAATGGACCACATATATCTGTATGTATAAGTTCTAGCAAAATTTGACTTCTAACTGCAGTCTTCTTTCTTTTATTTGTCATTTTCCCCTTAAAGCATTCCACACAATCATATAGATCAGAAAAATCCAATTCATTTAATTAGGATATTGTTTTTAACCAGAATTTTCAGTCTCTCTTTTGAAACATGGCCGAGTCTTCTATGCTATAAATATACAGACTTTTCATTTTGTTTGGTTCTTTTAATACCAATCAAGGAATTAGTACTGTTAGTGTTTTTTTTTTCAACAAGAGAAATTTCTTGTTGAGACATAGAACAATTAAGCTGTAAATAATCATTCAATATCACACCAAAACCAATCTATTTTGAATTTCTAGAAATAGTAATTCCACTGTTATCCATCAAAAGTCTACAACCAACTTTAATTAGCTGAGAAACTGAAACTAAATTCCTTCTAATGGAAGGTACATAATAAACATTATCCAAAAATAAAAAGTTTTCATATCCTAGATCAAGCTTGAGGGTTCCTATGGCTTTGACTCTCACTCGCATTCCATTGCCTACTCTCAGGTTCACCTCATTACTTCTTGGAACTCTCTTCTTTGTGAATCCCTGCAAAGAATTAGTGACGTGAATAGGAGAACCAGAATCTATCCACCATGACTGGGGTCCAACATTTATAAGATTAATTTCTAAGGAAAATACTGTATCAGAAATCATCTTACCCTTTTTAGCTAGCCAAGCCTTATAACCTGTACAGTCTTTTTTCATGTGACCTACTTTCTTGCAAAAGTAGCACTTGAATTTGAATGGCCTGTTTTCTTTTGGTCCTGTGGCTGCAGATGCCTTGGTGATGGTTTTGGTAGGCTTGAGTTTGTTTTGAGTCTTTTTCTTCTTAGGCTTCTCAACTAGGTTGACTGTGAGGGACTGAGACTGGTTTTTCTTGATCCTAGATTCCTCATCAACACAGATTGAGATGAGTTCATCTGGGGTCCAGCTTTCCTTTTGAGCATTATAACTTGTTCTGAGATTGTCAAAACTGCTAGGGAGTGTGTTATATGCATGATGCACCAACAATTGATCTTTTACTCCCACTAGCATCTCTCTCAGCCTGTTGTTGATGTTAATCAACTCCATTATATGCCCTCTTACACCTTCAGATCATGTCCCAGAGTACTGTAGGGTATGATACTCTTTGCTCAGCCTAGCTATTTCAGCTTTTTCACTTTCTTTAAACTTAGCTGACACAGCCTCAAGGAAATCAGTAGCTAATTCTGGTTCCTCAACACAACCTCTCACTGATCTAGCATCTCTCTCAGCCTGTTGTTGATGTTAATCAACTCCATTATATGCCCTCTTACACCTTCAGATCATGTCCCAGAGTACTGTAGGGTATGATACTCTTTGCTCAGCCTAGCTATTTCAGCTTTTTCACTTTCTTTAAACTTAGCTGACACAGCCTCAAGGAAATCAGTAGCTAATTCTGGTTCCTCAACACAACCTCTCACTGATCTAGCATCTCTCTCAGCCTGTTGTTGATGTTAATCAACTCCATTATATGCCCTCTTACACCTTCAGATCATGTCCCAGAGTACTGTAGGGTATGATACTCTTTGCTCAGCCTAGCTATTTCAGCTTTTTCACTTTCTTTAAACTTAGCTGACACAGCCTCAAGGAAATCAGTAGCTAATTCTGGTTCCTCAACACAACCTCTCACTGATCTAGACATAAAAGTCATAATCACATTCTTGGCCATCATATTGGATCTCATCCATTTCTTATGGTGAGCTTTGATTGAGGGTTTATCATCTTCTGCTGGGATATCAAGTTGTTCTTCAAGAAAACAGAATCCTATTGTCTCATGCATACAAATGTAGTTTTCTACAGAATCTCTCCAGGCTCTAAAGTTTGAACCAGTAAACACTAAGACATTGTTGAAGGTCATGTAGGTGTTACCTAAGGAGCAAAAGAAAAAGATTTTGTGAGTTCTCAATTTTGTAAAGCTTTTAGAGTTTTCAATGTTTTATGAATTAGTTTAAGTTAATCAAACTATAACAGAAACACTCATAAAATAAAACATTCAGAAAACTCAATACATTTATACTTGCAATCACATCAGTCCATATCCATAAAAATAATACTGAGTAACACTTTTGAGCAGAAACTTAGCATACTGTAAATCTTTATCAATAAGCCACACTTGATAAAAACATGTTATTCAAGGAACCAAATCCACATCCTTAGACAGAAGATTAAATTCCAAGTATCCTGATTTATTCTTATCAAATATGCTTACTGCTGTTTGCATTCTAAAACATACTTTGACACTTCTTTGGAAGATAAAAAGCATTATTTAAAACACAAAACACAACTTTCAGTTTGTTATACCATATGATCTCCTGTAAATATCAATGAAAAAATGCTTTGTGCAATATATCCATTTATATCAACAGAAAATCACAAACTTGTTTGAGCTTGAAAACTTGATTTCTATCCAGGTTACCCTTTGTAAGAATACTAAGCTCATGTGCCTGTAAAACTTTTCAATGCATAAATTTTGGGAGACTTTAATAACTACATGCATCATTATTAATTACAGAACACATACTTCAATTCAATTCCATAGAGCACAATTTGTATTGAAGTATCATCCAGCCAGAGAACAACACAATTACCAACTTATATGCACGCTGGGAGTGCTCTAGGGTTCTTATGCAAATATATATATATATATATATATATATATATATATATATATACGGAGCTTTTCAAATACGGTCGTCCGTATTTTAAAGTTCCGTGCGGATTTTTACTTTTTGCTCCACTTCCCGATCGAATTTCATCAAACTTCCTTCTAGACTTATCTAGATCATGTTGTGTAGATCATCTCTGCAAAATTTCAGCCAATTTGGTGATCGTTAAGGCCCTCAAACTTCAGTTTTTCTGTTATATATCAAAACCGGGCAGATTTCAGACCGTCCGGTTTGTTTTTTGATTTTGAGGGTCTTAACGATCACCAAATTGGCTGAAAATTTGCAGAGATGATCTACACAACATGATCTAGATAAGTGTAGAAGGAAGTTTGATGAAATTCGATCGGGAAATGGTGGAAAAATGGAAATCCGTACGGAACTTAAAATACGGACGTCCGTATTTGAAAAGCTCTGTATATATATATATATATATATATATATATATATATATGCTTGAATTGAAACCAAAA
The DNA here is from genome assembly GCA_963682095.1 of Potentilla sterilis. Lineage (NCBI taxonomy): Eukaryota > Viridiplantae > Streptophyta > Magnoliopsida > Rosales > Rosaceae > Potentilla > Potentilla sterilis. The sequence goes on from OY821758.1 coordinate 46,141,771, forward strand.
TTTCTAAAAAAAAATCTGTTTTGCTTTTTCCCTAATTTGCTACAGAACCCAGCAGAAGCTATAAACTTGATGCAACAACTATTTCTTGGCTTTCTTGATCCACAGCAATCGGGTTTTGAATCCCATAAGAGACTTAAAAGTCCCCAACGCTTCCAATCCAGTCTCTGCTCCATCTTCTTTATCTGTTATGAATGCATTTGCCACCGTTGCGAACTTACTCGCCAGGTTATCTGTTATGAATCTATTCGCCATCATTGCGTACTTACTCGCCAGGTTATCTGGGTCGGGTCGAGATTAGATCCGCGCTTGCATGTGGGTTGGGCCAAGAACATGTTAACAGGCAAACCTGTTAACCCGTAAGGCAAATTCCTTTTTTTTTTTTTTGTGAGAAAACCCTAAAACGATTTTGTTATGCAAAACGGAAAATTTTGTGAACCTTTAAAGGCTCTGATACCAATTTGTAAACCAAATTCAGCATGTTCATAATACAATAGATCATATGCATAACATAAAATCATAAGACTTAAGTTTAGAGTTAGCTCACCATCATCATGAACCATAGCTCCTTCCATTGATGCAATCCTGAAACACAAAAGTACTAGGCAATGTCTTCTGTTAGTCACCACAATAAGCTTCTCAATGGACAGAACTTACGCTATGTCTCGTCGTGATAATAGGGACCAATACCATCTATTTATATAGAATCATTAACCCTAAAGAGTCCTCTCATTAAGGACATTGCTTGAGAGTTAAGTTTTCTAATTAGATTCCTGATACAATACTGATTAGTTGTCTTACTTCTAGACTATAACCAGAAATCAGTATTAATTTGAGCTGTAAACGAACAGCTAGCTCATAAATGTATACATCCAGGGGGCATGGGAATCGATCAATGCACACAGCTAGCAGAATATCGATTATATTAATTTTACTCTTTTTGTTTCTATTTTGATTTCTATGGAATTTAGAGAAGCATGCAGCTGGAAGATCAGTTTCTCGATCAGAACAATTGGCCTCGAAGACTTTGAAATCTATATTGCTGATGGCCGGCAATGAGTTTGTTTTCTTTCTTAGTTGTAAGAAATTTCAAACTCTAATCTTGAATGATGTGACTGAGGTGATTCCTATTTGCTGTGTGACCCTGTATACAGATTGATAAGAGCCGAAAGTTTTACAGCTTAATTCCTCAGTCCCATACATTACAAGGGCTCAGAGAAGAAGACAGAATCTAGCTTTTCTGTCGTTCTGCGAGTCATCACTTTCGTCTTCACCCAACTCGATACCAGTCGATTAATACATGCAGACAAATCAATGTAGTGGGGTTGCAGAAGCAGTGAAGCCAATAAATATGAGAATTGACGAAATATTGAGAGCATGTGTTCCCTTTCCTATAGGCTCTATCTCTGTCGGCTTCAAGTATCTCATCATGCATGGAAGGCGCACAACTAATATATATATATATAGGCAGGATTCAAATTTAGGTTTTTCGACAGTACCGAAATATTTTTCTCAACCTTCACTGCATTGGGGTGGTCGAGTCAGAACGACCTACTACCTGTGCAATCAAACAGAGGGGTCCGAGATGTGCAACGGTATACTAAATTTCATGTATTAACAAGGGTCCGAACCCCTGCAAATCTAAGAGTGGTTCCGCCACTGCTTACGTTTATACTTTCTTTTAATTCTAAACTCGTTATAGTTATTTATTACATCGTTAACTATTACACCCATTATAAAATGTTATTGGTTACACTAACCTAAATATGTTGCACTGTTACCTGTTATTTCTATAATGTTATTGGTTGCCCTATTACTTTAAAAGACAAAATATTGGTCACTCCTTATATTTTTAGAGTCTCGACAGTTTAGTCCTCGTGTTTTCAATTTCAACTAGCAACTCCTCGTAGTCTCAATATTCGACCAATTGGTCCAATCTGTCCAAAATGGTTGTTAATTATTTTCTAATTTCCTCAAATGCTCTTAGGTGTTGTTTTATTATTTTTCTTCTTGTTTTCTTTTCCTTTTTCTTTAAAACCAAAACCAAAGAATACACAACCCACCATGAAAGGTTATGTAGCCCAATTAAGTTTGAGCCTTATTGGCAAAAAAAAAAAAAATAAGCGTAGTGTAGTAGTGTTGTTTGTAAGCTTAATTATATGAAATGGTAGTTATTTATATAGTTTCATTCGTGGGAGTTTAGAGAGTGTTATTAATGCTAAGGATGATGATGAGAATTTATTTTAATCTCATTTTGGTTTAAATTGATATGATAGAGATTTGATAGAATTTTATTTCATTGTGACTATAGTGATGTTATTTGATTTTGTTAGCAGTATGTATCAAATCAATTTGCATATTTATTTTTTTTCCCGATTGCAATCAGTTTGCAATTGTAAAATTCTTAAATTGAAGATCGACAACCCAAATATTATGGAGCTTCTCTCGGTTTTGGTTTTAAAGAAGAGAAAGTAAAAAAATAAGAAAGATAACCTAAGGGCATTTGAGGAAGTTTAAAAATGGTAAACAATCATTTTGGATGAAATTGACCAATTGGTAGAAAATTGAGACCACCAGGAGTGATCAGTTGAAATTGAAAACACAAGGACTAAACTGTCGAGACACTACAAGTATAAGGAGTGATCAGTAATTTGTCCTACTTTAAATGTGTTACACCGTTACCCGTTACCGTGTGTTATGTCGTCACATGTTACACCATTACCCGTTACCGTTATGTGTTTAGGGTTTACCCGTTACCGTTTATTACCCATCACATGTTACATTGTTACTCGTTACACCAATACCCGTTACACCCATTACCCGTTATACCGTTACCCGTTACCCGTTACCCGTTTCCACTGTTCGTTACCCGTTCCACCGTCAATTACCCGTTCCACTATCACACCGTTACCCGTTACACCGTCACACCTTCAACTCTAAACCCTTAACCGTAAACTCTAAGCACTAAACCCTAAACTCTAAAAATCACTAATCTCTAAACTCTAAAATTCACTAAACTCTAAACTCTAGATCACTAAACTCTAAACTCTTAAAATCACTAAACTCTAAACTCTAAATCATTCAACTGTAAACTCTAAATTCTAAACTCTAAATCATTAAATTCTAAATCCTAATTAGAAGACATGCTTTCACTTGTGCATGCTTCACTTGGTATTCTTATGACTCTAAACTCTAAAAATCCTAAATCCTAAACAGAAACCATGTTTATAGAAACTTGACTGTGTGCATACTTGACTTGGTATTCTTATGGCCTCAAATATTTGTATATACGTTTAAGGCTTTGATGAGACTTTTGCTCGTCACTGCAGTACAATATGCAGATTAGGTAAAGAAATTAAAAGAGAACAAAGACAGTGTAATAACCCAATTTTAATTATTTAATTCTTTATAAATTTATCGTAATTAATAGGAGGATGATTTTTGAGAATATGTATTTTGTACGTTCTTAATTAGTCGCTGCGCGACGTCGGAAGTGATTCCGAGAGTTAAAATCTGAAAAACGTTTAAGTTCCGATGGGTTAAAAGTTGACATTTTTATCCATTATGAATTTGGAAAAGTTTTCTTCACGAAAGTCGTAGAGCTCGTCGATACGAGTTCGCAGACACACGGCACCCTTGAAATGAACGTCGTATGAAGAAGTTACGACATGTTGAAGTTATTTCCAAAATCAGAAATTTCTATAAATAGTAAGAAAATATCTGAAAAAGTCAAAGTTTCCAAAAAAGTCAAGTTTTTACTGTTCACCCTTCCATTTTCGCCGCCGGAGCTTTCCTTGCTCCGTTCTCCGTCGTCCGGCGACGCCTCGCCTCGTGCCACCCACCAATCTGTTCGTCTCGACCTCCTATTCCTTTCCAGCCAAAGATCGCGCCCCCGCCAAGGATCGCCCTGAGGGAACGCCTCTGCGCGCCGCAGTGGAGCTCGCAAGTTCCTGCCACCGTCGGCGGAGGAGCTGCAGCCGCTCTGGGCGAAGCCGGGGCTCGAGGCACCCATCTTCAGGTTCCTCTCCTTCCTCTGAGCATGTCTATGCCAGCCTCGAGGTCCAAATCGAAGGGGGTAGCGGCTAAGCTCGAGATCCCGATCCACCTTGCTGTGGCATTTCCGGCTACTTTCCGGCCGTATCCTAGGGTGTTTCAGGTATATTTTGAATCCTTGAACCTTGATCTACATGTTGGTGATCTTGGTTTCAGGGTTGGGTGATGTTTTGGTGGCGGCTCGTGGGGCCCACGCGCAGCCACTTTAGGCTCGTGGGGCCCACGCGCAGCCACTTTAGGCTGCGTGTGGAGCGCATTTGGGGGTTTTTGGGGCAGTAGGGTGTTTTGTTGTATCGTGCTCGTCGATACGAGCGCGAGAATATATTATTTTTGTGATTTGGTCGCCGTATGACCAAGTTATGAATTTTTGAATCTAATGTTCGGAGATTTTTAATTTATGAGCATATCGACCTAGAATTTGGTGCTTGGAGTCCGATCCTATGGTCGACTAGGCATTCTAGGAACCTTGAGAGGCTCAGAAGGAGGTTTGTCGGTGTCGGCAAATCTCGGGGTTAAGGATAGTGTGATTGGACCGAATTATAATATATTTTATTTGAATTGAATGGTAAGTTTCGATAATGTCGCTTAGGTGATTGACCGTGCGTGAGTAGCTCACCTTTGTGAGGTTGAAAACACAGCGGGAATAATTAAGGTGAGTAAACCTCACAGTATTCGTATATAATACGAGTTAATTTATAGTAAATGAATCGTTAAATGTGAAATTATTTTATAAAAATAAATATTTGTTTTAAATTAAATGAACTTGATCGACTACGGTTCATTAGTAAGTAAAATGAGTTTAATATAAAAATTATTTTTAAAGTGTTTTTACGACTATAGTTGGTATTAGTGGACTATTCCTGGGCGAATGTCTACGTATATATATATTTACGTGAAATATATATGTTGAGGTTGTGCATTAGGTGAATTATTTTGTTATAAAATTGTCATAATTGAGAATGTGTGAGTTGTGTGATGTGCGGAGGGGTTGGTATGGAAACCAAAGGCCAATGTAAGATCTTTCTTGTGTTTGATAGGGATTAATTTTACATGTGTGGCTGTTAGGATCTCGCCTATGTGGTGAAATGGATCCTTATGGCAATTATATTGAGAACCAAGCCTTTGGCCGGGTGATTGGTTACGATCAGTTAAAACTCTAGTTTGTCTGCCTTTGTGTGATTTGGAGGGGAATGACAGTGGTCATCGTGCCCGAGTTTATTCTTTTGGTTAGTTGTGCATTGTGAATTTATAATTTTCGAGTTGTAATTGTTTTGAAAATGTGATTTTCGTTTCTGGTTTAATTATATTATCCTGGACTTGTTTGTTTTACTCACACGAGCTTTGAAAGATTACCAGATTTGTTGTTTACAACTCGGTGCACTAATTTATGGTGTAGGGGTTAGACCTGCATGTGAGGACCAGCAGCCAGCAGGCGGCACCTGAGTCTCTCGGCTAGTAAGTGTGCACAGTGGTCTAGCTTGTGTGTATTTTTGGGTTAGAGAGTGATAGCGTGAAACTCTATTTTACATATATTTATTTGTCGTAGACATTTGATGATGTAATATTTTGAGTCTATTGAGTCACGCATTTGATCTCTGATGTTATTTGTAAGATAACTTTTAAGTAATTGAGTTTCATTTGTGAATTTTCACATTGTCGGATTTGGATTTTTATTATCCAAAATTCGGGCTGTGACAGACAGAGCACAAAAGACTACATTGTGAATATTCTTGGTAAAAACTAAAACAAAAAATACCTTTTAAATATAACCTAATATTCTTACAAGGTGGTGATCGAGGGAAGACATAAAATGATTACGATTGGGTGAAGATGAAAATCATTGAGTATTCACTGATCAGGCCTCCAGGCACTACCAGATTTGACAGAATAGCCGACGAAATTTTTTTCGTCGGCTATTCCCTCTACCGACGAAATTTTCGTCGGCTATTCTTCGTCGGTAAAACGCCGTCGGTAATACCAATGGCCGACGAAATTTTTGAAATCGTCGGCCATTCTGAAGTATAGCCGACGAAAATTGATTTCGTCGACCAAACCTTTGAAAAATAACCGACGAAATTCGTCGGAAATTTTCGAGTTTAGCCGACGATTTTGCCAACTATAGCCGACGAAATTAGTCTGTTTCGTCGGCTATACTTCATAAATACCCGACGATTTGTCAATTTCGTCGGTTATTTTCTCCGAATATATTAATATTTTAAAGAATAGCCGACGAAATTTGGTAAAAATCGTCGGCTATACCTGTTATAGCCGACGAAATTTGGTCAATTTCGTCGGCTATTCTTTAATTTTGGGAAAAAAAAAATTAAATTAAATTAAATTAAATTAATTACATTTTGGAGGAGGAGGAGGAGGGGAAGGAGGAGGAGGAGGAGGCCGGAGGAGGAGGAGAAGGAGGAGGAGGGGAAGGAGGAGAAGGAGGAGGAGGAGGGGAAGGAAGCTAGAGAAGGAGGAGGAGGAGGAGGGGAAGGAGGAGAAGGAGGAGGAGGAGGAGGCCGGAGGAGGGGAAGGAGGAGGAGGAGGAGGGGAAGGAGGAGGAGGAGGAGGAGGCCGGAGGAGGAGGAGAAGGAGGAGGAGGGGAAGGAGGAGAAGGAGGAGGAGGAGGAGGAGGCCGGAGGAGGGGAAAGAGGAAGAGGAGGCCGGAGGAGGGGGGGAAGGAGGAGAGAAAAAAGCGGGAGGATTTAAAAGATTTAGAAGGAGTATAGCCGACGAAATATATTAATTTCGTCGGCTATTCTCTAAGTATAGCCGACGAAATAAAAGATTTCGTCGGCTATACTTAGAGAATAGCCGACGAAATATTTTAATTTCGTCGGCTATACTTAGAGAATAGCCGACGAAATTAATATATTTCGTCGGCTATACTTTGGAAAATCAACAGCCGTCGGATCTGAGCCATCCAACGGCGGACAATAAAAAGGCGCGGATCAAGAGTTTAGCCGACGAAATATTTGAATTCGTCGGCTATACTTAGAGAATAGCCGACGAAATTTGAATGTTTCGTCGGCTATTCTATGAAAACATACTAAAATGCCGTTTTGAGGCCCTAAACGAACTCGAAAGCCCGAAAAAGCCCACACGTCGTGGCGAAGCAACGAGTTTTGTTCCTGGCGTCGTTCCCTTTTCGGAATGGTATCACAATCATCATTCGGACGCCGGACGCCAAATCTACAGTAAACCGGGTTTTGACTGATTTCATTCTTTCGGCACGCGGATTTTATCGGAATCTTGTCATTTTTCAACCGTAGACGTATTTCATTATTTCGGTCATATCTTATTTGACGACATATTTGCATTTGAAGAGCCTACGTATAGTAACTATTTGAAACTATACATTCACTTAAACACTCAGTAAACAAGTTAAGGAACATTAGTGCATATGTTCCGATTTTGAATTTAAAAGTTTGGAAAATCTATTCCAACCGTCAGATATCACCGTTAAGATTAAATACATGTATGAAAAAAAATCCAACTACATCTGACAACGTTAAAGGCTCGATCGGGACGGTCAACCGGGTGAGTCAACCCTTCAAACGCTTAAAAATGGAAATTGGCCCGTCTAAATGACGTTTTTTGGCCTGACGTTCAACAGAGAATAGTTTCAGATCGATGAGACGCAACCAATCGTATAAAAATTTTCCTCAAAATATTTACCGACCGTCAGGCTACCCATAGGAAAACGGAAGTAAAAAACAGCTAACCGCAACATTCGGCACACAGATTTTGTCGGAATCTTCTCATTTTTCAACCGTAGACGTATTTCATTATTTCGGTCATATCTTATTTCACGACACATTTGCATTTGAAGGACGAAGCAATGGTTTGTCGATAGTGATAGAAAATGGAAGCTGTTTTTTTTTTTTTTTTTTTTTTAAATCATAGCCGACGAAATCAAACCTAGTACTCGTCGGCCATACTTCCAAAAATTTTCGTCGGCTAAAGTTTTAGAGAAAGGCCGACGAAAATTCAAATCGTCGGCTATTCCCCTAGAATGACCGACGAAAAAAAAATTCGTCGGCCATTCTAGGGGAATAGCCGACGAATTTTTTTTTTAGCGACGAAAAAAAATTTCGTCGGCCATTCTAGGGGAATAGCCGACGATTTTTTAATTTTTAGCGACGAAAAAAATTTTCGTCGGCCATTATTGAGAATAGCCGACGAAAATTGGTTTCGTCGGCCGTTTTTTTTTTTTTTCGTCGGCAAAAGTTTTTTTTCTGGTAGTGAGGCCATGAATCATGCTGGTTATGATTGGCATTTGCGGCTATTTCAGTTCTCGGTCATTCATATGGTAGCTATATATATAGACCATTTGTATAATGAAATCCACAAGAACTAAGAAATAATTGATCAAGACTTGCATTTTTAGCTCAGCCATAAATTATACTGCGTTGGTTTCCATTTCTGGTTTGGAATGTTACTTGAAATTAGAATTGATATTTCTTTACCACAGTTCCATTTATTCCAATGATTTAAGTTTCTTCCATCATCCATTACAGTCTGTTGTGAGTACAGTGTGACTACGTTTGCACATTTACGAGAGCTGACAGTTTTCTCAGTCCCATGGCTCCCATATAATTGAAAGGGAAAGCCCAAATAAATTTGGACATGTTTATACATATGCTACGTACCCACATTTACGAGTACTGTATATGTATATGTATATATATATATATATATGTGTGTGTGTGCACTACTGTATTGTCCATCTGCGATGATTCGCATTCGTCTTGTCCCAACAACTTACTGGAGTAGGGTTCAGAGTTCAGACAATTATTGAAGCAAATGTCGATGAGAATTCCCGCACCCTTCGGAAAGAGGTAGGAAGAGATTGACAGATAGCAAAGTATATAAAGTGTGTGTTTTCTATCCTGTGTAGTTTTCTCTTTTAGTCCAAAGAGTGTTGTTATTGGGACCTCCCAATTTGTTCATATTACCTCTAATGTTCTCTTCACCTCCCTTTGGCTTTTAAATACACACATTTACTCACTAAACCTCCTCTTAAATACCCAAAATATTCTTAAATATATTAGTCACGTAAATTACAATAAATTTCTTATTTTACCTTTTATTTACTCATTAAACCTCTATTTTTTGAATTTTTTTACTTTTTTTCTTTTTCGCATGCAAACCTCTCCAATTCTTCAATTTTATTTTCTTTTCTTACTACAAGCAAATTAACCTCCATGCTCTGTTCTTTTGTTCTCTAATCTATGTATTTCATGATATTTCTTTCAATATATAATTATTTATTTTTTTAAATTAAAAATATATATATTACTTCATCTTGTTTATATATGAGTTCAACCTATATAAGATGTACAGTATTTATATATAATTTTTTTTATGTCACAGGCTAGTTGTCAATCATAGTTTTAATTATTATCAAATATATAGATGTCTATATATTAAGGTGTAGAAAAATATATAAAAATAGATAAAAAATAAAATGTGTATGTAATAAATTATTATTAAATGTGTATGTAGTAAAATTAGAAAATAAAAATAGATAAGGAAAATAATAATATGGCAATCTATTAATTGGAAAGTTTATAGAAAATAAATATAATATGTGTTTGATATAATTATTGTCTTTAATAGTCATTGTATAAGAGGACATATATATGTAATCTAATAATTGAAAATACAAGGAGGTCAAGTGAGCAAATGTGGAGGTTCCAACAACAGTCTTTTGTTTTCCTTATCTAGCTACTAGTAGCTCATATATTCTACGTAGTATACTTGGCAAGGATTTCTGAATGCAAAGACTATGCATGCATATCAAATCTAAATAAAGCGTCTTCGAAGACTCACCTATCTTGAAGAATTGAGATTTTACTGCACTGGAAAAGTAGATGGGTTTTGAGGAGGACGAGGAAGAAGATCCAGTAGCATGCTTGGTGACAATGAGTTTGTTTTTACACTGTAGATATATTTTGCGTGCTCAACTCGTTATATGTATTGAGATATCATATATTCATAATCAAGAACCGGGCGGGCGCCTGAGCAAAAATTAACTGATACATAAAGGTTTGTTTCGTTCTAACCTAAACCTAGCTCGCCTTGCGCTAGGTTAGAACGAAACAAAAATACATAAGAGTTAAAACCTAAAATGGTACCTGAACTATTGTGAAATGTACTTTTTGGTACCTAAGAATTTTCATTAAATGGTACCTCAACTATTGTACCGTTACCAAATATGGTACATCCATTAGTTTTTTTTTACGTGGCATGTATTTAGAAGGGTAAAATGGTCCATACACTAAAATAATTAATTTTCTTTACAAAATCTGATATTTTTTTATATATTTTCTCTTTAGATTTTCACAAATTTCCACTAATTTTTTCAATTAAGGATTAATAGAATGTGTTTCTGAATTTATTACATTTTTACTATTTGCATTTTTTTTTTAATGTAACGCTTAGTTTTTGTATGATACATATATTTTAGTTACAAATTTAAGATGAAAGTTTTGAACTACAAAAAAAAACCTTGACAAAAAAAAATACAAAACTAATTAACACAAACTTAATTTGTTTAGTAATAATAATAAAAGTAATTTCAATTTTTTTTTTTGCCCATAGCTTATTGAGGAAAGAAAAGTCTAAATATATGTCACATTATCAATTAAACAGAAAAATTAACAAATATACCATATTTAATAACGATACAATAGTTGAGGTACCCTTAGTATTAATTCATATACCATTTTAGATTTTTCGTCGATATATAATATTTATCATATATTCATAGTCCCTCCATTTATCTTTGTCTAATGTCCAAAGTACCCCACCTGCAGTGTAGTAAGCGGTCAGTTCTATTGACACGTGGCGCGGTGTAAGACCCTCTCGTGTTAGTCCCTAAGGGTATGTTTGTTACATGGGATGGGACTGGACTGGACTGTGTTACACAAATATATAATCTGAAACCCATGTTTGGTGGATGTGCGGGAGTACAATTAATGAGCTTGCAGAGTCCCCGCGTCCCCCAATATCGGCTTACAGAGCGGCCTCAAAATTGGGGGACTCCCGTAGCTCTCACTCCAGAAGAAAACGTTTTCGTTCCATAAGCTCTTCACGCTGCTCTCTCCCTGCTCCTCTCGATTAAGCTCCTCTCAAGAAGAAAACATCCCGATTTCAGGTTCTCTCTCTCTCCTCCATCTCTCTCACTCTCTCTCTCTCCTCTTCGTCTGACTCTCCCTCTTCAACCCTACTTTGTCTTATAGATCGATTCCAAGTTTTTTTCTTCTTCTTGATATGGTATGGGTTCATATAGATCGATTTAATTACAGTTTTTTATGGGTTCTATGATTGATTGGTCAATGATTCTTGGTCTGGGTAATACATTCATGATAAAGCTAGTAGTGATTATTGTTGAGATCTGTTTATAGTTTTATACTAGTGTAGTAGAATCGTCATAGTAGCACACTGTGATCTTGGTGCCTTGTTTCTAACTGAAATAGGATTGCATCATTGAAAAGGAAAGATCACTGGTAATGGTTTTGGAAACTACTCACGATCAAAACTTTCAAATACTGCTCTTCAATTTCGTCTTTAGTATTGGTGTGAGGTTCATATGGAGGCTGTCTTAAGTTTTCTAATGGATCACTGGAGCATTCCATTATTGAAGGATCTTCAGGTTAGTCAAAAAAAAGGAAAAGGAATGATGAGGATAGAGTCATGGTTGCAATGAATAAGCTGTTTGAAGAATCCGGAAAACAAATGCAAATGGTGACTGATGCCATTTTGAAAGGTAATGAAGATCGTTATTCTGATATTTCTAAAGAAATTGAGAAGATTGGACTTCCTATTCTGGACCAAATTAAGGTTGTGGAATACATTTTAAAGGAGCCACATCGTATCTCTGTGTTCAAGTCATTGCGTGGTGAAGCAAGGACAATGTATGTTGAACAAGCTTTGCTTGATGCTCGTAGGGGATCTACCTAGCTTCGGACTTCAACCTTTTGGAGTAGTTGCTGACTTTACACATGTTGGACAAGCCACCATTTGCTAGGATGAACTCATTTTGTACTACTAGATTAGCATTGATGTCTTTTGTACTTTCTTGACATGTAAAATGCTAATTGAAAATGTATTGTGTGCGAATGTTTTGTTGTAGACATGGTGAAACCAGGATATGTGTATGATCACTGTAAAGTCTGCTCTTTCTTTTGTCATAACTGGTGTCAATATCTTCTTCTTTCATTTTTTCATCATAATTTTATTCCTTTTTTGTTTCTCTAGCTGGTATATAGCTTTCCATCTTTTATGCATGGTCAGGCACCATGGATTGTGACGGAGGACAACATCAAGTTACTTTTTGATATACAAAAAAAGATACATGTTCTTTGTAGAAGTGTTACAGTGGAGAACCATTGAACAAGCTTTGTAAGATATGAATATCTATTGTTGTGTATTCTTCTCTATGGCTCTTTGTTTTTCTGTATTTGATATGCGGCAAAATACTTCTCATGATTATAGGATCAATGGCTGCTCAGATGAAGGCGTTTTTCGACTCCACAGGGGAGCTGTGGAGGGAGCAGAAGCTTGCAGGGGTGCCTGCTGGGTTTTTTGTTAGTACTGGCACACAGGGTGGTGGACAGGAGACTACTGTGTAAGTAAGGCTCACTTGGTTTTTGAATTCGAATTTATATTTTTGTTCAAGAGTTAATTTTCCTTTTACATTCATGCTATTGTTGGTAATTTTGTTCGAGTTTATGGAATGTTGGTGCATTTGGTATATGTAGTTAACTAATTATAAGCACTAAAACATGAATTAGAAGTTGGTGTGTAAGGGAGAAGGTTTCTGAATTGCATTTTCAAATTTAAGAAAAAGAGTTATATGTAAGAGCATTTGATCGATTGGAGTTTGGATTCCATGTTTCATCAAGTTGCTTATATACATTGTCAATTGTGCTTTCTAGTTTTGAACAATGTGGTTCCAAGAACATGAAATGTGCATTCTTTATTTTTTGGCATGGCAATTGGTCTTCTGAAGTGTCTATGCATGATTCAAAATTAGTAGACGGGATTGGGTTTGAACTGTCATTTGAACTGTCTATGCATGTTATATTTGGAATACTTCCATTTCCTATTTGATTAATATTAAGATTTAGTTTTAAGAACCTATTGGTAGCACCAGTGGCCGCTTAGTTGGTTTCCATCTTGATTCATACAGTTGGTCAGTGATTAACCTCATCTACTAAAATGAGCTTCTGTACCCTGTAGGCAATGTAGTTTCAAGTTTGTGTTGCTGGTATGGACTGTTGGCTTGCCAATGCTATTAGTTAGTTAATTAGTATGTTCCGATATAAGTTCATGGATCTAATAGCAGACTAATTTTCCTGTGTTTATAACTTGATATCTGACTTCTTGACTGCTAGTGTTGTCGTGTCCATAATTTTAATGTCCTGTAGCTATTAAAATACTGAATAATATCTTATCTGATTGGTCACATCCTCATCAAAACTATGTTAATGTATGGTTTTCATGTCCCAGGTAATGGACTGGATGACTCTTGACAAATACATTTTTTTGCACATCCATACAATCTCGTTTACGTTTTCTGTTCTGTTTTGTGATGTTCTTCAGATGTCATATGTTAATAGATTTTCCGGGCAAAAGTGCAATAGGTGTCAATAGCTTTTAGATAGTTGAGAGCCATTATTTTCCTGATTAAATTGTAAACAAGTGTCACATGATCATCATTGGTTTTGAACTTTTGACGATTGCTCAGTCAAACTGTTCATATTGGTGTTTTCAGTTTGATTGAAACATTATGGTCGTCAATACAGTTGTGAATTGTGTCAATTTCTACACACAGAGTTGCCTCTCTATATGACTACTTGGATTATATAATCAAATGTCATGGTTATGATTGTTATACGTGATACAACTGTTAATGATGTCAAATGAAAACATCTAGTTGGAGTGCTGGCTTCTGGCTTATTGTTGTTACTACTACTGATTTGTGAGCTCTTAGCCTTTTCTCCATAGTTGAAGCAGAATTATATGGAACGCTTGACCAACCACTCATGATAGATTAGATGAGTGATGAAAAGAGAAATGTCACTCTTCAATAAACCTGTTTTGATTATAGAAACTTCTTTTCTTGAGAAAAAAATCAAAATGTCTTCACATCATACCAACTTGTGGCACATCCTCCCTACAACCATTCATGAATTACATATAATAGACAACCATAAATCACTACATATGAACTCAACCTTCAAGAATATTTCTTTTTCAGCCTGGCCAAACAAAAAGATATAACCAACAGCAACAAAATATTTAAGTTACAAAATTTAGTCCGGTGCATCATCAAACGTGGGATTGGACTATTCTGACTATTCTGTTCTTTAGTCCGAAGCAGTACCAAACCTGGGTTAGGGATTACTGCAGTACAATCCCAAGCTTGCATAGTCCGGAACTGTTATAAGAAATAGTCCCGACTTAGACAGTCCTAGGTAACAAACGTACCCTAAAAGGCTAAAACCCATGACTTGCTTCTTCTTCTTCACAACCAAATGCGAGAGAGACGATTACGACGGCGACGATAACCACATTTTCCGATGGATCAACTTTTCTCGGCGAAACCTAAACCCTTCCGCATCAACCGAAAGTCACGCCTCTCTTCCAAGCTCAAAGCCTCCATCTCCGCCAAGCTTTCTGAATTTCTCGGCGATTACACCGACAACGTCTTCCTGGTAAATGTTCCTCCTCCTTTTCCACCTTGAATTACGACTTCGTTTCTTGTTCATTTCAACATTCTGAGCATGAATTAAAGAATCGAATTGAACGTTTCGGTAGAAATGCGTCGATGATTTTACCGATTACTCTGAGAGAAAGTTTCCATAGAAATTAACATGATCTGGTAAAATGCGAGTGTAATTTTGGCCGTAATTTCTTCGTTTGGTTCTGAGAAAACGTGGATAAAGATTAGGCTGTGTTTTTTAACTGATATTGCACTGGTTAACCGATTAGTACTAGGCGATTGAAGTTTTAGTCTCAGAGTTGCATACTGTGTATATGGAATAGGAGATGAGCTTAATTAATATCTTCTAATTCAAAAGAATTTGAGTGGATGAGACTGTCCTGATAGTGTATAGGAGTTAAAGATACTAGCAATCATTTGATCAATGCGAATAAGAGTTTATATATTTTTCAGGATTCAAAAGTGTTAGGACAGAAAGGAATAGTTTAAGTCTCCACTCGTAAGGATTTTAACAAGGGAGTTCGGATTGCGTTTTCAACATAGATCAATAGTTGATCTGCTATATATAGTTTAACTTGATTTGGAATTATTTGTTGAAATGTACATGCATGATTTTCACATTCTTTTCATTTACTATATTTATTAACCTTGGATCAAATTAGTTGATGAAGTGTACTAAGAGTACTGTTTTATTGGTTTTTAGGAGTATGTTACCGTGCTGATTTGTAATGGAAAGGATCAATATCAGGCAAGAGAAGACTTGGACGCATTTCTTGGTGAGAGGAGTGAAGAATTTGTATCATGGTACCCTGTTTCCTAATCTTTCTTTATTATTCTAAGTCCATAACTTTATTATTATAAAGTGAGCTCTACTTTGTAAACATGATTGCATTCAAAACCATTGGTTATAATCTAGGCTTGGTGTGCTTTAAACATCATTTAATGGTAATAAGGCAAGTTAATTCTTTTTTCTTTTTCTATATTGGCTTGTTGTGACTTATCAAAGTGGCATAGTTATCACAAACAGGAATCTGTCCATAATTTAATTTGGTATTGGTGTCCAGTAGATTCAAAACAAGTAGAACCATTGCTATTTTTATATTTACAAAGTATTTCAGTATTGTTGGAGAATATGTTAGACATAGCTTTCTAAAACAAGAACAACTATCTGCTATTTTAGTTTAAAAATTTAGTAGTTGGAAAAAAATTATTGGAGCAATGGCTGATATAAGTTCACTTTATCTGCTTATGTAGGTTATGGAACTATCTAGATGAAGCTCCTGGAATTAGCCCCCCAAACAGTGATAGAAACAATGGTGCAAAAGTTGACAGGTGTAGAGACTTCCGGAGCCATGTTAACAAACTTTTGGTAATCTCAATTATCCAACTTAATTACTTTATGCATGATAGAGTTTTAAGAGAAGTTTTAATATAATTGCCTGCACCAGAGGAAAGGTGATAGAGTGCAACATTCTGCTTGTGATCCTGTTTCCCGTAATGATATGAAGCTTGCTAAAGGTTCTCATTATTACTCCTCTGTTGCTGTCCCTTTGACTGAGGTGAATACAAGGATAGTATTGTCACAAGGACGTACAAATGAAATTCCGAGAAGATATATCGCAACTGGAGATACTGATGGTGAGAGAGATCGAAGAACTCAGTCTAAAAATCAAATTACTCAGGTTGGTTTAGTGGACTATTTGATAGGAGTGTTTCTAATTCTAAACAACTTTTTCTTTAATTCGTAAGTTCAAATTCACTTATCGTAAAACAGATTGTCAAGCGTAAAGGCAGTGGATTGCCTAGAGCGTGCGTATGTTTACCAGAAAGAGAGTCTTTGCCTGAGAATACAGAATTTTCCGTATCAGGTACATGCTAGATTATGGTGATTAGCTACATACTGCTTAGAAAATACTGATATGCTGAATGCATGTGTGTTTGGAAACTGAATTTTTCCAAACAAACATTCATGTATGTCTCCTATGGCTACCAGTCATGCTGAACGTTTTGATGGTTCCTGATGCAGGACACCTAATTTCTACACAGATTTATGCCAGTAACAAGTCAGGAATTAATCTGTCACAACGATCTGTAGATGCAGGATCCATACTTACTAAAAAGTCTAGGGGTAGTGTTTAGGGATAGATTGGGCAAGCCATGTGAGGACATATCTGGAGGACTCAAGAGTGTTGATTTTGGAGTTGGACATAACAAGCAATATGAGAAAATTCATAATCAGCTTGCATTAATACCTCCAATGAGGAATTCTGAAGATCCTGCTTTTGATAAGAAGAGATCCTACAGTTATTGTGGTGAAATGAAGAAACTGGAGCATGTTAATACTGCAGTGAGTGAACCTCATTTTTCAAGTAATATTGGGCGGAAGAGGCTGTTTGGTCAAATCAGTACGTGTCTTGATACTGGTTCAGCTTTTGTGGATCACAGTAACATGGATCCTGGATGCAAAGACACCTCACAGAATAAAAAATCAAATGTGGCCACAAATGATTTGAAGACTCTTCAAAAGCAGGTACCTTCTTGTCTTTTTCATTCTACATCATAGTTGATTGGAAAGAGTTACTGCTAGTCTCAAGCCTGTGGTAGCTATGAGGATGAAGTTTATGCAACAGATTTACTTTAGGAATCAATCTCTCCTTTTCATACTTGACTGGGTACAAGTCTTGACAAAATATTGAGTGATGAAATTTTTTCCCCAGGAACTGCTTGATGTGAGAGAAAAGTTGAATCAAATTGAAGTCGAAATGTCCAAGCTTCGGTCAAAACAGGTGGAGTTTGAAAAACATGATGGGAAAATGAATCACTTGCTGAATTCTGGTAAGCCTCTCTATACTTGGACCTACTCACCATTCTCATAAGTGCCTGCAATTTTATTCAGAATCAGAAACTGATGTGTTTTGGGTCAAGAAAGATATTGTGGGTGGATGTGCTTGTGAAAATAAATAAATTAGATTGGTAGTGTTTGCAATATCAGGACACAGGAAAAACTGAAGTTGTGATATCTCTCTGTTTTCATTTGCATCTTCATTCTTCTCGTCTCACTATCTCAAGTTAAATTAAAATATATTTTTTCCCTAAATCTTCTGTGCAAGAGAGGATTCAGTGCTCTTGTTACACTTGCAGGTGCACAGAAAGATTCAGAAGAAACTTTTGAGTCAAGAACTGTGTTGGTGACGAATGTAAGCTCGATGCAGTCATTGTATATCTTCCTCTTATGTTTTCTTTTTGCTTGTTGAATAAGACATAAGTGACATAACTACCAACTCCAGAGGAAATTGCATCCTCCTTTTTCTCTCTAAATATTTTGTTTCTCTATTACCTGAGCTGTCAGCTTTCTTGCCCGCTTCTTCATAATTAACCTAGAAATCAGGGTGAAACCTAAACTAGAAACATGCATTGTAGAAAGCATTTGTATGAATGAAATACGTAATGGTTTATGAGCCTTTATTATATAACTCTAGTATATTGAAGTTCTTTTAGTGCTGCTTTTTCGCTCCACACATTTCATAAGCATTGTTCTGATATATTATAAAAAAGCAGGTACATTTTGCAGCAACTAGAGAAGCTTTGTCACTGTACTTTGCCAAGTGTGGAGTGGTTGCTAATGTGATGATCCTGACAGACACATTGACTTCTAAGCCAAAAGGGTAATGTTTAATTAGTCATGTATTCTATTGGTTCCCGCTTACTGACGAGTATAAATTGATCAAATTCCGTTTATATGTTCTATCTTGGGTCTGGGGTAGATTCAAGAAAATTCTGCTATTAGCCTGCTTATTATCTTTCTTGTCTGGCTAGGTCTGCTTATGTTACTTTCGCTAGCAAGGAGTCTGTTGACAAAGCAGTGGCATTGAGTGGGGCGACATTCTTATGTAGGAACTTGAAGGTAAGCACTTCCCTGTATTTCAAAGGATAATTAAGTTAATGGTATGGCACTGCAAGATAAAACGTGAGAACCAAAACAAAAGTTATATAGTAAATGAAAGGACTACAGGAGGTCTTATGGAATGAAATGCTTGAGAGTAGCAAACCTTTTAGTCATATCTTCTATCATGTCTATTAGCCAGAGCAAAGAATATACACTGGATAATCTTGAGTGCTTCAGGGCTGTAGGTCAAAGGTTTTCTATTTCTTATTAATTTTTCATTGTTAATTACTCTTAAATTTGTCTTCGGGGTGATTCTCATTGTAAACTCTAAACTGGACAGTGACCATGTTTCCTATTCAACATGAGGATTTATTATTTTATAAACGAAAAATTACCCCCCAAGAAGTATTACTGATTTCATAGACGTTAATATTTTGTAGAGGATTGAAGATTTTAGTCTAGCAGTTGCATAATTGAATCGGTGGAACTTTCATTTGTGCAAGAAAATAGAATTTCATATGTCTTGCATATGGCCTCTAATCTTTAGTTATCTACCTTTCGTTATCGTCCTGATTCTAGTTCCTCCATGAAGTTTCAGTGGTTTGTGAAGCAAATATGCTGAGGCTAGGATTTGAATAAGGTCTGTAGTCTTATTTCTGGTTGTATACTTTTTGCCTAGGTTATGAGGATGAGAGGAGCAGCTGCGGAGGCATCAGCACCAACCCAGCTTGTTGGGACGCCTTCCCTCAATACTCCACACAGCAAAAAAATTGCTTTCCCCAGCAAACCACATTTTATGAGGTCTACTCTGCAGTGGAGAAGAGAATCTGGTACTGTCGCATAAGAACATTCATGCTCAGCTAGTGTTGGAGTTTCCTCTTCTGCCCACGATTTCTAGTTCAGACAAAAGACAGGAAATCTTCATCACTAGAGCTGCATGAAGCATCTACAAGCACATGATATTCAAGATTGCGTAGGTATGGATATTAGGTTAGAAGGATATTAGGTTGATCTAGAAGTGCTGCAAAACATTTGACGGTTGTTTGCTGCTTTTGTTTGCTTGGGTGGAATCACTACAGATCTTAGCATGCCTTCTCTTGTACAAGCTCAAAATACTAAAATTGGTAAAATATGGTAAACCAAAACCTGATACAAAATTGACAAATGCCTCAACAAAATCCTCTGATGAAATTAATGGAGATTTCCTGATACCTGAGGATTTGACAGCTATCTGCATTTTCCAACAAGATTATGTAGGTGAAGGTCTGGAAAAAGAAAACATTGCCGAACTTTCTCTTACCTTATCCTACCTTCTGGTGATACTCTTAAATGTAAGTTTCACAATTTATGGATGAAATTTTCATTTGATCACAAAATGGTACCAACTGACAAAAAAACTCCATGGACAAATCCTTCTCCCAACTGACAAAATCTAAATCACTCCTAAGAGCCATGGTTGAGGAATAGGAAGAGAATGAATATTACCATTCTTTACTAGTTTGCAATACATTGTTCTTTAATAGGCTTTTTTTTTTTTTTTTTTCCTTCACTTTATCGAACAGAAAAACAGTAGCATATATACAACTACAAGTCACACTAGCTGTTGTATGTTTTACTTCTAAATGATTCATCTGTAGCTTAAGAATCCAATAATAAATACTCTAGTTCTACGATTTCTTCCAGACACCTTTTGGAGGTGATCACATAGCTGTAAGAGTAACACGAAATTGATTTTGCACCAGGCTTTTGAGCTTACCAAAGCGTATATGTTTGGTGCTGGAATACTTCTTAACCAGTTTAGGCTGAAACATAGAACTAATCATATTCTCTAAGCTTTTTGCTGTGTGCTTCACATATTTACTAGCACTTGCATCTCGTTCAACCAAAACGCCATACTTCTGCATGTAGCTCCTATAAGCTGGTACAACTGCATGCACCAAGATCTCGCATACTTTTCGCCTCAAGTTTTCGTCACATATGACCCAATTCCATTGCTTCTTGTACCTTACATCAAAACCCTCGTTGAATTCCTTCAGATTCTTCTTCTCAGACTCCTGAAATGAAACTAAATCCTTTTGAGTTATAAGAGGCAGAAGCTTTCCCCAGCATTCTCTCAAGTAGAGAGCTGCACAGTTGTCCTTGTATTGCTCATGAGCTCCTAACCAAGAATCTCCCATTATATCACCAAGCTTTGTGCCTTTTAGTTGACAGAAATGGCAATGGTTGTTCATCATGAAAAGGTAGGAGAGGCAGATATTTTCATATGCCTTGGACCATGCATCTAGATTCACCCCAACTTCCTTCATTATAATAATAATGCGGTTGGTAAGGAAACCATCTCCACACACATCTTGGTTCCAGCTCTGATGGATCTTCAACACCTGGTCCAAGAGTGGCCTATAGTCATCCCCCAGTAGTTGGTCACAGTATTTAGTTATAAAGCTTACTAACCCGGGAATGCCACCATCTGAGGGAGGAGAAAATCGCCGCTGCATCTCTACTTGACAACGAAGTTCCTGGAAAATCTCGTAAGCACCATTCACTACTGCCTTCACTAGTTCCCTTGTCAGGGTCCGAATGTCAGTGCAGACCTCTCCACCAAAAAGCCGGTTAAAATTTGATCTTAGACTTTCCAAAAGTGCAAATATATCTAATAGCTTCAAGAGCTTGAGAGGGTCTTTCTTCATCCTGGTGACATTGCTTCCAAACTGAAGGAAAGAAATTAGTCGAAACTCCTCAGCTAGTCTTGCAACACAGTGCTTCCAAGCATCTGATTTTTTATTCACAAAGACATCGTTACAGAGTTTATACTCCAGCTCAATTAGGTCCTTCACAACCAACTTCAAATGATTGCACCATTGATCAATGTGAGACTCAATGCTCTGGATGTCGTCAAATTCGGTGACTTGTATCTCAAGGTAGTCCAGATCAAGAGCCTGCAAGCTTCTTTGTGCATTTAAACTCCGAACTTCAATGTACAAGACTATGCACTTTTCAAGCTGTATATCATCATCCAATCTCCCAGCTATGGCTTGAAGCTTTTGGATTACAGGCATAGTCAATGGTAATAATGTAGCACAGGTTGTTGTTGTAACACTGTTCTCCATCAGTAGACTTCTGAATTCAGTCTCAAGTTTGTTGAATGCAGCACTGAGAGGCCCTCCATCAAGACGAGCACGCCCCTTGATTTCATGCAACTCCTGCAGGACCCTCAGAGATTTCTTCACATTCAAGAGGCTTTGATCACTGGAAAAAACATTGTCTTCCAAATTCTCAACAACGACATCCAGCCACTGAATGGCCAGCCCACAGTTGTCAGCAAGAAACCCCAAAGCTTCTTCGAGCATTTTCATGGATGAAAGATAAGCAGGAAGATCAGCACATGACTGATAGAGTAGTGACTCCTCCAGCTGTCGGACGACATCATAGACTTTGAGAACAGCAGCAGCAGGGCCAATGGCACCATTGATTTGGTCCCTGATTGCAAAGTAACTACATTTCTGCATGGAGAAAGGTCTAATTGCCGTTTCCAAAGATGGCAATCTCTGCCTCATGTCGTCCAATCTAAACCCGATTTCATCTAGCTTTGAAGAACTAGCACTAGATTTCTCCAGACTAGCCCTCAAGATTTTTTGTGCAGCTCGGAGATTCTCAACACTTTCAACATCAGCCATTGCCAAAAGTAGTACCTGTCTCAGAATCCCCAAGAATTGACACAAACGAACTTGTGAGCTTTTTATAATCACTAAAACTTGAGAGGAGTGTAGTAAAAAGTTCTTTCAAGGTTCCTTCTACACTACTCATTTACTTTCCACCAAACTTACCAAAACTATGGAAAGGAATACCATTTTCAAACCAACCTTCACTTGCAAAACTGAAACACCACAGAGGCCTCAACTACCAAGCAATGAATCTCCTGTATATGGACTTCAATTTGGGGACCTCAAACACCAAACAGTGGACTGTTCTGATACTTACATGCAAACAAACAAGCATAACATTTTAGAGGACCTCAACCACCAAACAATGAACTTCATTTTGCTCATCATTTATACCTATTCATAGCATATATGCCCATCTGCAAACAAAAAGGTTAATTTGCTATCCCCAAAAGTCCATGAACTCTTGTCAGATTACATTCGACATGATTATCGGATGAAAATGACAACCAACCCAAGAAATGGTGACGGCTTTGTAGTTGGATCTTCTCTTCTAATCTTCATCAGATGTTAGTTAGATCAACTATGATGCTTTGGTCAAAAACACAAGAAGAAGATCCAATAATTATGCACGAAAAACTTCCAGACTATCATCCCTAGTTTTTGGCGTATAAGTAACCAACTCCACTGCAGCAAAGCAATGACATATCTTAGCATTCTCATTTCTTGAGCATTGGAAAGTCACAAGTCACGAGAAATGCCATTAGCATTTGATTTAAGTTTTTTTTTTCTTTTTTTTCTTCTGATTCATTACAAAATCTTTGACAAAGCTTTATGAAAGAATTTGAGCCGATTAAATAGAAAGCAAGACACTTGAGAGGCAACAAAAGCTGGCTTTAATCGACAGCAAAGTCAAAAACCTGAATTTCAATTAACAAAAGGGTACATCACAAGAAATTTACTTTCAATATATTGTGGATATGGCAAATGTAAAGAATCTATAGCAACCCCAA
The DNA here is from genome assembly GCA_963682095.1 of Potentilla sterilis. Classification (NCBI taxonomy): domain Eukaryota; kingdom Viridiplantae; phylum Streptophyta; class Magnoliopsida; order Rosales; family Rosaceae; genus Potentilla; species Potentilla sterilis. Next base: position 46,165,108 of record OY821758.1, read on the forward strand.
TCCTGGGGAAACATATGAAACAATTACAAGTGAGATGAACCAAGGAAAGCCTCGTGCTGCTAGCAGCCTAGTTACTAAAGAAAAGCAATTAATGCAACATCCAAGGTCACGACAACATAAGAAAGAATCTATAACACATTCGATCCTCAGGAAACATGTAAAAGCAATTAAAAGTGAGATGAACAAAGATGGAGACTCATGCTGCAAGCATACTAGGCAATACTGAAGTAGGTATAGAATGCTGCAAAACTAGGCAAGAGGTCCTCCAATCAAGAACCACCCTTCTGTTTCAAGGTGATTTTGTCTCCAAGACTCAGTGCAATACCTTGAGTCTTGCTTCTGATTCTGATGTATCCACTTAGCTTACCATCTGCTTGTTTCTCAACACTCAAATTCACCAAAGCATCCTCCCCAAAAACACTCTTTGCATACAGATTGGCAGCGAGGACTCCACACTCTCCTTCCAGTGCCGATCTGATGTCATTTCAGAAAGAAATGAGAGGAGCAAAGGAAAATACAACAGAATGCAAAGGACATTAGTACTCTTACATGCCACAAACAATGCACCAATGGAATATGTAGCAAGAGCACAAAAATATTGAACCGTACATCATGTTTTCCTTTTTGAATAAAACTGTATATCATGTTTAAAACGACATATGTAGCCAAATACTATAATTTTGTAGGTTTTTATAAATGATGTACGTAGTACACATGTAAGATGCATGGCATGATAGTATTAATACTCATACATGGATGTTGCATGCATGTATGCACCTGTGGAAAATGTCGTGAGAACAATATTGAACCATATATCTCATGTATATTGACATGTACCTGAATTTTCGGCCCGCGCTTTCTATAAATTTGTTAAATCCACTACCAACTTCTCAGGTATTAGTTAAATATGATAACATTGAATATTTTCTTTTTTAAATTTTTGCTTGCATGGAAACTATAATTATGTGTGACTACATGTGCTTGGAATAGTCTCTACTTCCGAATGTATCAGACGAATAATAAAAACAGTTGAGAGAGTCCTGAACTTACGGTGGAGTCAGGCACTTCATGTTAGTTGCTTTAACAAAATGGTTCAGAAATTCCTTCTCGTCTTCAAAAACAGTACTTACAGCAACCTGGGAGGGTAAAAGTGTGTTATTAACAGGATCCAAGTGCAAATACCAAGGCAAAGCAGAATTTACAATAACACACGACATGTTGAACTGACATGAAATACCCAAAAAAAAACAAGTACATATCAACATCAGGCTTGTATGAACTAAATTTCATCAAGGGCATGAGATACACATTGTTATTTGATTGAAGGAAACCCGAGTCCACAATAACTAGACAGCCATACAAGGAGCTGTGTGTGCATTTGTGCATGCCTGTGTATAGATGAAAAGAACTATCTGAATGAGCTTCTCTTGAGCCAATATTGATATTGATCAATCATACTATAGGATAAATTTGTAGCAGGCATGGTGCAACAAGCCCACACCACAAAATTGAAGATGTAACTGCTACAGCTAGGAAAGTGAATTGTAACGCTGAAACCTAGTACAACCAACCATAAGGTAAAAAGACATTACATCATTTTAGGTCATTTTGAATTACTTTGTTGCAAAAGCATTGAATCATTAGTCAGTGAAACATAACAGAGAGTCAGAGAGAATGATGTGTAGCTAACATACCTTATTTTCCCATTCAAACTCAGCCCACATTGTCCGAAATAACACATCAGCACATGAAGAAGGTGAGATGTAATCCATTATATCAATATGGATGTCATTAAGAACAATAACTGTTCTCTCAAGCAAATTTGAAGACGTCTCATAAACAATGTTACCGAAGATAACGCCTGTTTCAGTTGAGGAGACCTTGATGTTTGCCTTTATCTGTTTGGTAGATTCTGGAGCTAGAGTATAGTTCTGAGGACGCTCCACAAGTTTGAGATCACCCATCGTGGCCAACTCCAAGCACAAATTCTGAAGGGTTCCCTTGGTTCGATTGATGACGGTAACATCAAGAACAATGTCATAATGATTAACTGTAACATAGGCTTCAGTATAAACAGGATCGCTGAATCCTGTCAGCTGAAGAATGCGGTTGAGTTTATTTGCATCATCTCCATCCTTTACAAACTCTCCAGTAGCACGTTTGAGATCATCTTGAACCTCATCTTCCAACTCAAGCTGGCTCATGCCCTGAGAAAAGATATGCATATAAGAAAAGAATTCAAAACTAGGTGATGCAAGCAAAGATTCACTGGTAGACTAGCTATTTCTTTTTAAATTTATCTTTGCAAAAGGTCTATCTTGCTCAGTTCAAATTATAAACCACGATAGCATTTTTGAGCCTCAACATCAAAATTACAAGATGCCCAACATTAATACCAAACTGAAACTAAAGAGGGGTGCAAGAACCGTACAAAATGAACAGTCAGAAATCAGTGCCAGGAGACCCTGCAATTATTTCATCCTGATTTATACTCGACCTAAATTATATCAGTGTTGGAAAAAGTATTCAAATTCAGTGCCAAATAAGACCAAGTATAGTAAGCATAGTTTGAAACAGTCTTGACCATAGCAATGCAGAAAGAAATAACCTCCACTGTTAAGTAGGTGTCTACTAATTCCTCTGTATAAGAAAACCATTTAGACAAAGAAAGGCAACATGACATTACCTTTCTGCTCTTAAGATGGTAGAAATCAATAAGGTCATCGGGTTGCGCATTTGATATCTGGGCCATAGCTTTACTTTCCTCTATTTCCCGATGCTTCTTATCTTCAAGCATTGTAACAAAACTCTCTCTACAAGACTTTAGCCATATCCTCTTCACTTCTTCACCTTTATTGCATAGCAATCGAATGCAAAGAACAATTCTGTCATGAGAGTCATTATCAATTGGATGTGGAAGGACCGATGATTGACCCAGTTGCAGCATAGACACCATGATCAACAAAGCCTGTGTGGTTGCCTTGTTAACTTCAACTTTAGAAGGCTGGACCTCTTACAGTCTCAAAACAAGCTTTGTTAACGTGCAGGCCACAACTGACTCCAAGAAAAAGTCACCTGAGAGAATAAATGATCTCAAGTTCCCTACAGTTGCCAAAGATCCTTTTACATGAACAGGTGCAGACATAGCAGTCTCCAATGCAGCAGACTGGGTAGCATAAGTCCCATCTGCAAGGACTACAGGTCTCCTGGAAGACACAGTAGAAGAGTTTACCAGCTGAGTATTCTTTGAAACATCTTGTGCCTCGCTCTCCTCAAAAGCTGTGTAAAATGGGAGCTCCCCAAGACAGTGCTTAATGATTGCAATCCCACTTTCAACCTCAGAAAGTGAGAGACAATACTCACCTATAATCCAAAGAGCATAAGGACACACCCTTGAAATCCGTATCTGGTAAAAAGTATCTAACAACCGTGTAATTATAGAAACAAGCAACTTGGGGTTGGTTTCAATAATCTCACGCAGAAAAATAGCCACATCCATAGCTGAAGCAAGATTAGTATCCCCCAAGAAATCCATCAAAGGATAAACCACTGTGCTCGCCACCTCAGGAAACTTCACTGCACATGAATATATAGCTTGCACCAGCATCTGCCTATATTCCCCATTCTTCTCAAGCTCAGCCCCTTGAGTCTTGACAACCTCCTTCTTCAACATCATCACAACCTCATCAATATTCCCAGGAGTAATCAAGTCAAGCACGATATCAAGAGTCTTCCTTCTAATATCAGGATTCGGACTCGACAAAGCCCTCAACACATCCATAACCAACTCAACCAAAATCTCCCTATGCGAAGCCTTAAGCTCATTAATCCTATCCAGCACAATCAGCTTCACATTGTTGTCGCTCTGCGATTGCAACAACTGGCAGTAAGTATTGGCCGCAGCTCGAATAGCAGTCGGCGCAGACGACAGGGACACGAGTGTATTGGCACACTCGTAAACAACGGCACTGGACTGAGCATTAAGCAATGATATAATAACCTTAATGTACTTCCCCTTCTGACTTTTATTGACTCTACAAACCTTCCTAATCAGCTCCAACACAACCAATTGGAGCTGCTCACCCCAATCAATAATCTTTTCGATATGCGAAAACAGATAACTAACAGCTCTATCTTGCGCACAATTAAACAGCATAAGAAAAGCATTTCTCTTACTGCTCGGAGCTCAATAACCGCTCGATCATCTCCGGCGCGTCCACCAGTAACTGCTCACCCTGCGGAAGCTTATAAACTTACATAACGGCGCTGACGGCGTTCCGTCTCACGAACGGGTGGCGGTGCTCGAGATTGACCAGAATCGAAGGAATCAACGGCTCGATGATCTCGGACTCGTTCAAACGGCAGAGGAAACGGAGCGTGACGCCGCGGATGTACTCGTTAGGGCTCTGGAGATTGTTACGGAGATTCTGACAGATGAGGATCATCTCCGGGAGGACCTTGCCTCGGGAATCGGTCTTGTCAATGATCTCGAGATAGAGAAGGAGAAGCTTCTGGACGGTGTGGTCCTCGGAGGGAAGAACGTAGCGGATTATGGTGATGAAGAGGTGGGGGATGGTGTCGCCGTTGAGGAGGAGCATGATGGCTTTCTTCATGGCTTCGATCTTGGCCTCGTCATCGTTGCCTTCGAGAGCTTCTTTGATCTCGTTGGCCAGAGCCGGCGTGCCCTTGTCGAACTGGACTAGGAGCGTGCATGAATTCTCCATGACTACTAGAGGAAGAAGAAGAAGAAGAAGTGAGGAGATCTGGGTTTGGATGGGTGTCTCATTGTGACCACATTAAGTAGTACTGCCTCATCAAACGGGTCGGGTACTCGGGTTGAACCAACAGTAGCTCCATTTTATTTTTATCTTAAATTTTTTATATTTGTTAATAATAAAATCTTAGTTAGAAAATACTTAGAAAGACTGTCTATACCAGTATGGACGGTGTGCGTTAAAATCGGACAAGATATATAAATTAGAAAGAGTTTTGAAACACACCGTCCATACGAACTGGTATGGACACAAGTATTTTCCAAGTCTTAAACTTATTTGGATTTTCTTCTTCAGGAACTTTGAAGAGATTTATGATGTCGAGAAATTTATTCTTAGCCTGGACGGTGTTGTTAGAGTAGCAAAAGAAGAACCTGGTAAACTATCATCAAGGAATCTTGCTGCTGTGAAGGTGCCTAATGGGGTTACAGAAGATTACATTGTAGAACATGGGGAACCAATTTACAGGTCCAAGGGAAACATAAAGCTGGCAACTTACTTTCCCTCAGTAAACATGAAGAAGACAGAAAAGAAGAGTGCTAGTGATTCAGTTGCATGTTTAGTAATGTTTGGAACTTTAGGGTTTAGCGCCTGAGAACTTTGAGGCGCAAGACAAATGGCCAATTTGTAGCAGTACGTGGACTTGAGGGTTGAGATGTTGGAGCAGAATGGTTGACAAGGAGATGAAAGTGGAACAAAAACTTGTTACAATCCGCAAGAAGTCGCTTTATTTCTGAGGAAAATTGGATTTGGTAAGGATACTACCATTTATGTGACCGAATCAAAATGGGACAGCAGCCTTGATAATCTGAAAGATATCTTTCCTAAAACTTATATACAGGTACAAGCTTATTCTGCTCTTCCTCAATGTTTTACCTTTTTTTATTTGTTTATCTATTTATGCATGATTAGAAAGCTTTTAACCTCAGTTGACGATTATTAGTGGATGAAAATACTAATATGAAGAGATATAGTAGAAAGCTAAGTACAAGAAGTTAAAGAACAGAGATTTATTTACAACAGTGAAAATCTCAATGAGATTAAAAACACTGCGAGACTTTTAACGTAGTCTACACGAATTCACTATGAGTAAGGAAGATACAAGATCACAAGTTGAGATATTTACACAATCTCTTTATAAGCACTGATCTGCTAACTTGATATACAACTTATATCAACCTATCAAAGTAACTAACAACCAAAGATAAAGTTTGCTTGTTCAAATGATCAAGTACACAAGTACTGATCAAGAACTTATATAGCTGCAGAACTATGCTGCACAAAAGATAAAATGAGAAATGAAAATGCTGACTTCTTCTTTCACTTGTCTCTGTATATATAGAGGACGACTCCCCCTCAACTTGTGATACACATATCAGATCCAAAATTATAAGAGAATATCACGACAGAAGATTTATCAAAATCTGTAAAAGAGGATAGACAAATCTTGTTTCCAAACAGATAGTTATCGAGATATAAAAGGTAATACAAGATATTTCAAAGAATAAACAAGTATTCCTAGTCATATCAGGAAACTTAGCAAAATTGTAGGAAGAGCCAATAAACCACTTACCTTCAATCTCCCCCTTTGGCCTTCCATACAATAAGTTTCTGATGAACCTGCAACTCAAAAATAACATGAAAAAGAGACAAGAGAACAGAAAAATGAACCTAGGGCCTATCTAAGATAGCTAATCTGAAAGAAATTAAATCAGAGTATAAACCTTCTTGGATCAATGAACATCCTTTCCAAAGAAGGTCAATTAGAGTCATCAGTCAAATAGAAAGAAGAAAGAATAAGCAAAGATCCAATTTGTGCTTATGCACTTTACAACCAAAAATTGTTCTTGAAAAGCAAATAAAGAAACTAAACGTTTGTGAAGAAAATTTAAAGAGAACTGCAGCATCAGGGAGCAGTCTTTCATAGCATCATTTATTCAGAACAATTTGAAGGTCCAGCAGATGGTCCAGCACCATCATCATCTCCCCCTTTGGATGGAAGGGCATAGGGGACATCTTCATAGGAGCCATCAGCAAAATGATACCGAACAGCACTGGGGCCATAGGATTTCTGAATACACCATCGATAGAGATCTTGAGCTTCAGCAACAGAAGTAGTCCATCACTCGCAGGAACAGCAGACCAATCAATCTCCTTGTCCTTCTCCTTATTTGCAGCAATGTTGGTTTCGTTAGCACGTTTGCAGATAGCATCCCAGAGAGGATCACCAATATGAGTCTGAGGAGCATTCCATCTTTCAGGAGAAGGAGACCTCTTGGAAGAAGGATCAAACTCAGAGGGATCCTGGCCAAGATGATGAAGCAGATGAGAAACCCTAGATGCAAGAGCATCAAAACTTCGATGAAGAAGCTCGAACTGGTAATCCATTCAATTAAAGCGATCATCAAGCATGGTAAAGCGTTGAGCAAGATCTACAACATCATCTTCTTCAGGAGCAACATGATGATCTTCTTCAACACTTCTGAAACCGGCTTGCCGCATCATAATCTCACGTTCAATAGGAGTCCACCGCCAGGTATCCTGATACACATAAACTCTTTTGTTGCTGGCCATAACTACACACTGAGCAAAGAAGTTAGAAGAAAACAAGCAAATATAGAATGAAGATAAACAAGAGAAAAGACGTGAATATATAGAGTTAATCAAGCGTCATAACCCTAGTAAAGACTCCTAAGGAAACTGAGACGTTTCAATAAAGAAAACACGACTCTTAAAAAGAATAAAACATGCAATAAAGATTTCACAATAAACGAAGATATGAAAAGATTTGTTTCTCCGAGAAATCAGAAATCAGAGAGCGGAAGCATAAAGATAAGTCTGAGACTGAGAGATATTCTGCATAGCAAAATCATCAAAAGATTACTTGACGACAGGAAGAAAGATAGTTTCAGACGTCAGGAATGTAATGTACTCAATTAATCAAGATACTAAAAACCCTTAACAGTAGAAAATCTAATCTCATGCATTGTGTTTGTGTGAGCAGCAAGAAATAAAGAGGTAACTGTAGCAACAATATTTCATAACGTGACTCCCCCTTATAACATCTGGATAACAATTTTTTATGTGAGCTTATGTAACAAGTTATTCAAAGCAATACTCCCAAACCAGTTGGTCTTAGGGTATTAGATATAGCAAGGATATCACAAGGCTGACAACTCAAGCTTGTTTCACATACTTCCTCCAGATGTCCAAGCCATTCCTGTTTCTCCTCATAACTGAAATCATTCATGAGTGACTTACGGCATGATTACTTTGGGAATAACCTGGACAAGTTGCCAAATAAACAGATTTTGAAGGGCAACTACTAAATTTTTGTTCAACTACACCAGTAATACAGTTTGTACCAATAACATATTTAAGAGCTGCATTGTGCAAGGATATAATGCATGATATCAGATTTAAGAATGTAGAAGGGACGAATAGTAGATGATCCTGAGTAAGATACATGACTGAAAAATGAAAAGATTTAATATCCTGAGACAAGTAAGTTAAGACAAACTAAGATCAAACATCCTTGCTCAGATTTTCACATTCTGAGCTTCATCTCAGAGTAGGGATTTCCATTACCCCTAAAGCATTTCTCAAAGTAACAAAACGGTCAGTATCCAATGGCTTTGTGAAAAGATCAGCTAATTGATGTTCAGAAGACACAAAACATAAAGCAAGAATTTTCTTTTCAACTAAGTCACGTATGAAGTGAAAACGTAGATCGATATGCTTAGTTCTTGAGTGTTGAACATGATTTTTTGATATATTTATGGCACTTGTGTTATCACAAAAAATTGACATTGTACCTTGCTTGATGCCATAGTCATCAAGCATGTGTTTCATCCAGAGTAGCTGTGTACAGCAACTACCAGCTGCTATATACTCGGCTTCGGCAGTAGAAAGTGAAATACAGTTTTGCTTTTTGCTGTGCCATGCAACAAGATTATTTCCAACAAAGAAGCAAGCACCAGATGTACTTTTTCTGTCTTTGAGGTTTCCACCCCAGTCTGCATCAGAATAACCTGCAATCTCAACATTGGTGTTATTAGTGTAAAAGATCCCACAGTGTATGGTGAGAGCAACATATCGGATTATTCGCTTCACAGCATCAAGATGCGATGCTTTAGGATTGGCTTGAAAGCGTGCACAAACACCAACACAATAACAAAGATCAGGTCTGCTAGCAGTGAGATATAACAAGCTGCCAATCATACTTCTGTAAAGAGTGTGATCAACAGATATGCCATCCATGTCCTCAGACAATTTTGTAGTTGTGCTCATGGGATTGAGCACTTTCTTCTTGGAGTCCAATCCAAATTTCTTGACAAGATTTTCAGCATATTTAGACTGAGATAAGAACATGCCATTGTCAAGTTGAGAAACTTGCAGGCCAAGAAAAAAAGTTAGTTCACCAACCATAGACATTTCAAACTCTTTCTCCATAACATGCTGAAAGTGTTTAGTAAGTTTGTCAGAGGTAGAGCCAAACACAATATCATCGACATAAATTTGAGCAATAACAAAATCCTTACCAGTGTGTTTTATGAAAAAAGTTTTATCAACAGACCCTCGTTTGTAACCACTTTCCATTAAATGAGTTGAGAGACGATCATACCAAGCTCTAGGAGCTTGTTTAAGACCATAGAGAGCCTTCTTTAACTTATAGACATGATTAGGATATTTTAGATCCACAAAACCTTTAGGTTGCTCAACAAAAACTTCTTCCTCAAGAAGTCCATTTAAGAAAGCAGTTTTAACATCCATTTGGTATAGTTTAAAGCAGAGATGACATGCAATGGATAGAAGAAGTCTTACAGACTCAAGACGAGCAACAGGAGCAAAGGTCTCATCATAGTCAAGTCCTTCAATATGTGAGTATCCTTGAGCAACAAGACGAGCTTTATTTCTTGTGATGTTCCCCTTTTCATCGCTTTTGTTTCTAAATATCCATTTTGTACCAACAACATTTCCTGATTCAGGTCTAGGAACCAGATCCCACACATTGTGCCTAGTAAACTGGTTCAGCTCATCTTGCATAGCATTTATCCAATCATCGTCTTTCATTGCCTCATTAACAGTCTTTAGTTCCAAAGTGGAGACATAACCGAAAGTCTTAATGGTCTTTGTCACTTTCTTGTGAACTGCAATAAAGGTTAGAAAAGCAAGATGATTTATATCAGCATCAATTGTGTTACCTTCCTTAATTTTAGAACCAGCTCTAGTTCTTGTCATGATCCCATCAGAAAGACTACCAATAACATCATCTGTAGAATGATCCTTCTGAACCTGTCTGTATCCAGGTTGGATTTTTGTTTCAGCATCATAGATTGAATCATCATCAACATTGCTTTCTTTAGTTTTAACTGTATCAGTCCCAGCATCATCGACTTTCCATAACTCGTATGGGGTTTTATGCTCACCTGTCCTTAAGAATACTCGATTACTTGTATAACAAGCAGTACTTACTGCTTCAGCCCAAAATGTGGATTTTATACCTGCAAAATGAAGCATAACTCTTGCCATGTCCAACAGTACACGATTTTTCCTTTCAACCACTCCATTTTGCTATGGAGTAATTGGAGCAGAAAATTCATGAACTATACCATTTTTATTACAATAATCATCAAAGTTCTTATTTTTGAATTCAGTTCCATTATCAGATCTGATTCGTGTGATTGAAAAATCAGAAGATTTCTTTTCATTTGAAATTTGAAGACTCAAGTTTAAAAAGGTTTCAAAAGTTTCATTTTTGCCTTTTAAGAATAAAACCCAGGTAAAACGTGAGTAATCATCAACAACCACAAGAATGTAGCTCTTTCCTCCATAGCTTTCAGGAGAGGCAGGACCAACCAAGTCCATGTGAAGCAATTCAAGAATCTTTGAGGATGAAGTGGCATTAATAGCACGATGAGGATCTTGTTAATTTTCCAAGTTTACATCCTCTGCACACAGGGTTAGTTTTAGCTGATAATTTTGGTAACCCTCGAACACACTGTTTAGAGGAGAGTTTAACAAGGTCTTGAAAGTTTACATGTCCCAATTTCCTGTGCCACAAAATTGTGTTGTCATCTGCAGCAGTAGAAATAAGACAAGTTTGCAACTCAAAGTCTTTGTTAGCATATACATGATAACAATTGTCATTTGCCCTTGTTCCTCCCATGATACATCTATGATCCGAGTCAAGGACAACACATCTTTTCTTGTTAAACCATCCGTCCTCATGTTCATCACAGAGTTGACTAACACTCATAAGATTTGCAGTTAGTCCATCAACAAGATAAACATTTTTTAATAGAGGAATATTTAGTGTGCTTACACTGCCTTTACCAAGGACTTTTGCTCGTCTTCCATCCCCAAAGGTAACACTACCACTTGTGAAATCATTTTCAAAGCTTGTAAACCATTTCTTGTTACCTGTCATATGTTTTGAACAGCCGCTATCCATATACCACATATCAGGCTCTTTATCTGCAAGAGCAGTTAGAGCAACAAGGCATACAGCAATAGTTGGATCAACTTCATTTTTACTGACACTTGCCATAAGACTTATCAGATCAGGTGAATCAAAAACAGCATTTGAATTGGTCGTTTCTTTAGGGATAGAGATGTGCTCAGTAAGCTTATTTATCAGGGACATATGTACATTCAGCTGATTTTGCAGAACCTTGAACATATGGGAGTTATCAGATGAAACAGGTTTTATCAATTTATGACACATAGGTCTAATATGACCAATAATACCACAGTTATGACAAGTAGGAGTAAACTTGATATTTTTCCTCATACCATGATTGACATGATTCAAAGATGAGGTAGATTCAGTAGAGTTAATTTCAGATTCCTTAAGAGCAGTGGGAGAAGTTGAACAAATATCAAGATTTTTAGTCTCCACAGGTTTATTCACTACAATTTTTGTAGCAGTATTAGTGAAACCGAGACCAGACATGTCATTATAGGATCTAGTATTAGAAAGCAGTTCATCAACAGCCTTAGAACTCAACTGAAACTTGTTTAATTTTGTGTTAGCATCATCAAGTTTTTCTTGCAGAGAATCAATATCAGCATAAAGAAGATTATTTTGAGTAACATACTTCTTTACCTGATTTTTCAGATCCATGATCTCAGTGATGTAATCAAGATCCTGCTTGGGAGAGGAGGACATAAGATGATGCAGTTCTTTGTTCAATTTTTGTCTTTCTGAGTCCCAGCATAGTTGATCTTTCTTGGATTTCAACTCTAAGTTGTCTTTTTCCTGAGTAAGAACCATGACTTGAGACTCAAGCTGCAAAACTTTCTCACTCATACATTCAGACATAGAACATAATTTAGAATACATGTTCTCAAGATCAACATTATCAAGATCAACATATCGGTCAGATAAAAATGCATCATCTTCATCAGAAAGATCAGAATTATAAGAGGCAACAAAAGCAATATTTTTTTTCTTCTTTATCTTCATCATCGTCGCTCCAGGAACTCTTCAAGACCTTTTTCTCTCTTTCTTTGAATTTATTGTTTCCACAGTCATTTGCAACATGACCAACTCCACCACATTCGAAACATTTTGGTCTAGAAAACGATTTCCTTTGATCAGACCTGCCAAACTTTGAAGATTTATCAACAGAAGAGTTAGATTTATTTTTAGAAGAGAACTTTCCTCTAGAGGCATTCTTAAGCTTTAGAATTTTTCTAAACTCTTTTGTTAAAAGAGCATAATCTGCTGCAGTATAACTATCTTCTTTTTTATCAGGTTTTTGAGATACTTTAAAAGCAATATTTTTTGGTTTCTTTTGAAGTTTTGAATTTAGTTCCTGCTCATGAGTTTTGAGATTACCAACAAGCTCATTCACAGAGTAAGTGTCTACATCTTGAACCTCATGAATTGAGGTAACTTTCTGAGCAAATCTGTCTGGTAGCGCCTTGAGAATTTTTTTTACAAGTTCATCTGAAGGAATTGGTTTTTGTAAGCCCTGGCACTTTCTTACTTCCTTCAAAAACAGTTTCTAAAGCTTCCCAGGCTTCTTTTGATGTTTCACAGTGCATGACATGAACTCTTTCATTTTTTGACAAAGCCAGGTTTAATGCATTGCGAGCTTTATGTTCAGCTTCACCTAGAGCTTTTTCTTTTTCATCCCATTCACTTATGGGTTTGGGAATTTGTTTTGTTGAATCTTCATCATCATCTTTTGTAGGATGAGACCAACCAGTTTTTATGCAATGCCAAGATCTAGCATCCATGGCATGAATGTAGGTTTTCATCATGCATTTCCAATCATTGAAATCATCCGGATCAAATGGAGGAGGTGCATTGACACTAGATCTCTCCATTTACAGGATCGAAACGAGCAGTAAAGAGCTCTACTTAGGCTCTGATGCCAATTGAAAATACTAATATGAAGAGATATAATAGAAAGCTAAGTACAAGAAGTTAAAGAACAGAGATTTGTTTACAACAGTGAAAATCTCAATAAGATTAAAAACACTGCGAGACTTTTAACATAGTCTACACGAATTCACTATGAGTAAGGAAGATACAAGATCACAAGTTGAGATATTTACACAATCTCTTTATAAGCACTGATCTGCTAACTTGATATACAACTTATATCAACCTATCAAAGTAACTAACAACCAAAGATAAAGTTTGCTTGTTCAAATGATCAAGTACACAAGTACTGATCAAGAACTTATATAGCTGCAGAACTATGCTGCACAAAAGATAAAATGAGAAATGAAAATGCTGACTTCTTCTTTCACTTGTCTCTGTATATATAGAGGACGACTCCCCCTCAACTTGTGATACACATATCAGATCCAAAATTATAGGAGAATATCACGACAGAAGATTTATCAAAATCTGTAAAAGAGGATAGACAAATCTTGTTTCCAAACAGATAGTTATCGAGATATAAAAGGTAATACAAGATATTTCAAAGAATAAACAAGTATTCCTAGTCATATCAGGAAACTTAGCAAAATTGTAGGAAGAGCCAATAAACCACTTACCTTCAGTGGATCATTAACTCTTAATTTAGATTAGTCAAAATAAACTTTGATCTATATAAATCTTTGGTCTACTTGCTGGTTATTCTTTTGGAATGCTCACTTTTCCTATTAATCAATAACATTGATATTCAGGTTCTAAGTTTTATGTACTTAATCCCTCTGGAATCTGTTGCGGGATGGCATTGTCCCAGCAGACAAAAAAATCAAAGTTCCTGGATTCAAAGAGTTCTGAATATGAAAAGATCATCGACTACTATATATGTTCTCAAAGCGATGTATTCATACTAGCCATCTCTGGCTTGTTTTATGCAAACGTAGCTGGTAAGAGAATTGCATCCGGCAAAACTGAAATACTTGTACCAGCTGACATTTTCAGCTCATCTACATCTGCCGCCAATTTCATCACACATTATGTATCGAAGAAGAACCATTTGGCATATTCATGTTTTTTGATAGGAGCACAATGTGCGACGACATTAATATGTATTTGCCCTCGTTTATGTTTTGTTTAACCATTATTTATCTAATACAGAGTCATAATATAGTTTAGTGTCATTTTGGTAGAGTTTTGAAAATATGTGCTTTAGAATCCGAAAAATGACTAAGTTTAAGAATTCTGGAAAATATTGCAAAATGTGTCTTTTTCGTGATTCTGAGATTAGTGCAATTGTGAACTATCCTTTTCCAACTTTGCTGAAATTTGGTATGCAAATTATTGGCTTGCTAATGGGTTTTGTGTCAAAAATTCAGATCAATCGGAATTCGGAAAGTCGCTAGAAAAATGGCTGCAAAACAGCAGTTCGAGCAAACCAATCCAAAGACTTCCAGGATTTTCCTGCGTCTGTGCCTCAACTTCGAAAATTCATTCCCGACGTTTCCCAAGGAGTTTGATCAAGCCCTTTTATATGGAGATAGCTCTATGTGTTTAGTTTCTCTGAGACTTAGAATCGCATCAATCGGAACTCAGCAGAGGAATTTGTGGCAGATTTACCGGAGCAAGGTCATATATGTCGATTCCAGCAAGTTTCTGCCTCTTTTCCTTTGTTTCGATTTTCGACGGACATTTTGGCGTGCCATTGCATATTTGAAGATTGTCCAAGCTTATTGAAGGATAGAGGAAGACATTGAGCCAAGGCAATTGAGGAAAAAGTGAAGAAAAGAAGATTTTCTAGTCAAGCTAGGATTGTATGCCGAGAAAACCAAGCTTGCTGCCGGTTCTGTGTTCTTGACGTTTTGTGTATTTTTCATGGATCAAAGTTTACCAAATTGAGTTGTCAAGTCTACATATGAAGTCCATAAAGATATGCAGCCCATGCCATGAAGAAAATTCAGAAAAAGAAGTTCAAGAATGCAATATTTGTCCCACAACGAAACCTTAACCAACTTGGAAAAGGAAATGCCCTTCCTTGTTGAGGCCGGCAACCCTAGCCTTTTTCCTCTATGTATAGCCATCTTTTACACAAAAAAACTGGTTCCATCTCAAGCCAAAACACAAAGCCAAAGCTCTACCAAATTCTCCCCAAAAATCCTACATAAACCCTAGCCGAAAACCATCTTCACCCTCGCCCAAGTTTCTGCCGAAACTTGGATTTCCTGCCGAGCAGCCCTTCCATACAGCCTCCATCTTCCGCCGGATCCACACGAGTCGAAGTCATCAAGGTGTCTACAAAATTGTGATCCGCTCCCCTCTTTCAGTTTAGTAAAGTTTCTGTGGTTATGTTTAGTTTTGTCTATGAAACTTGCATGTATTTTTGGTTTCGGATTATATGTCTATGTATGAACCAAATTGGAGATTGGTTTTATAATTTTTATGTTAATGATTTGTTTGATTCGATGCTTAGATTTAGGTTTAAGTTTCGGCAACAATGATTTTGCATGTTAATTTGTAATATAAAACTTGTAAGATTTGTACACTTAGATAATTAGGACAGCGGTATAGATGCATGTTGGGGATTTAAATCGGTTAGTAATCTAAGGGCGTGACTTAAAAACCGACACATTAGTTTTGTCTAACAAACAAGTAAATCTAGATGTTAGGTTTCATCTAACCCGAGTAGAATGAATAAAGATTTAACGTATGTAGCTTTGATTCTATTGTGCTCACCTAGGGTATAACATTAGCTAAAACTTGCATGTTAAATGAGATGATTGACAACCTTGCTTGTTTACATGTCTTCGATTATAGACTTTCGTGCTTCAATGTTACGAGTTGTATAACGGTAGCATAACTTTTAGGGTCACTTTGCGAATAGCTCGATCTTAAAACATTAGAGTCTCTCAACTAGGTAAGATCGGAAACGTTCTAGTTGTAGGTCGAAACTTGTTTAAATCCAATGCATGCTAAATACTTGTTCCTTACTTTCTTTTGTGTGAGTCTTATGTGTTAAAGAGTTAAGTGCCGAGTGCTTTGTGTGAAAGATGTCGACCAAACTTGTAAATAGTAATTTAGGATTTATTTTCTTGCCTAGCTTTAGGGCAGCCCTTGCTGCCGAACCTCATCTTCATCCCCCATGATAAATTCGTATATATGTATATAAGAGTGACAATTGTGTGCATATGTGTTTGTGAATATTTGTTTTAACATTCTCATGTTTCAGGTACTCTTAATCCCCGGCTAAAACGATCCCTACTTATTCTATACTACGAACGATTGTAGGGTTATTATTACTTGATGCTCGCTTAGGCGACTCATCAATTTTGCTAGTGACTGCTAGAAGAAACCCAGAAAAGGAAAAGGCAACATGGCTGATGTATTGAAGCCTTCAAAGAGGGTGGTATTAGGTAAGGTATTTATTCAAATCGAGCTTTATGGTTAAGAAGATGGACAGGCTAGTTTGTATAATGTATACTCAATCTGTGTTACATACAAGAATCCCTAAACATAAGTTTCTCTGTTCTGGTGAATCTTTTATGACACTCATTGACAAAGTTTTCAACCGATTGTGATTGCTTCATATGTTAGATACATTCCCGAACAATTTTCTTCTATTCTTTGTAATTGTTGAAGGCTGTATACTGTATACTGTATATAGTTGCCCCTATGCTTTCCTAGTTCCTAGTTGCAACCTTAGTTGCCTCTTCGAACTAAGTTGAGTTGTTGCCTCCTCTGTGGTGTCCTGCAGCAGCCTCTACAGCAGCTTGCCTCCTCTATATGTCTTGGCTCTAGTTTACTTTAGTTGTACCCTGAATAGTTATTTTACTCCCACTTGTATGTTCACTGTAGCTCTAGCTCTTAGCATTACTGATATATACATGTAATCACCTTCTGTTGTCATTATCAAGAAATTAAGAGGAAAATTCCCACACATTCATGTGTTCTTCTTACGTTCTTTCTTGTTCATAAATTATTTATGGTATCAGAGCAGGAAAATTAATTTTCTGTCTCTCTTACTCTATCATTGTCATCCTTGTTGAAATCTTTGATTCAGTATTAACATGGCTGAATCCGAAGTTTCATCTCGGGATACTTTCACTATTTCCGCTGCTCCATCTATTGAATCTGAGAGCAATACTAGTCATCGCCTCAGTTCAACCTTGTTGAATGAATTCAACTATCTTTCATGGTCAAGAGCAGTTACACCTGCTCTTGGAGGAAAGTCAAAGCTGGGATTTGTCAATGGAGCTACTCAGATGCCTGCTCCTCTATCAGATGGGTATGAGTCTTGGCTCTGCAAGGATAGGTTGGTCATGATATTATATGAACCTCATTATTCTTTGTATATTCAACGATTATGTGCCATAGCTTTTTAATGAACTATAGAATGCTAGAACTTAATCTTGTTGATTTTCAAAACGTTTTTAGTCATAAAATACCTTGATTTTGAAAGTGATTGAAAATATGTTTTAGGTTTACCACCATTGCCAAATAAAACATGTGCCATATTTGTGCCCGTCGTGGGACACCTTAGTAAACCCCCTTTGAGCCTACATTTAGCCTTTTCTTTCATCACCCTTAAACACTTTCCATGAGCTTAGTATAGTTGTGCCTTTACCCTTGATCAAAGTTTTGGTAAAGCTTGATTTTCGAAGGAGTTTTCGTGTGAAGTGATGTAGGAAAATAAGTGTGGGGTAGAGACTTGTCCATAAAAGAAAAAATTGAGTAGTGCTGTGCCGTAGAAAAAAAAAATTTCGGATCAAAGAAAAAGAAAAAGAAAAGAAGTGATCCGAACCAAAGAAAAAGAAATAGGCACGGATGAGAAAAATAAAAATTTGTGTGGATATAGTCTTGAAAAAGTGCTGTGAATTTGGAGTATGTATGCATGTGAAGGTCTACTATTGTTTAAATTTCGACCTTTGTTCATATTCACTATGTTTTGGGGAAGAAATGAATGAAGTTTGGGTCCAACAAGAAGAAATCCGATCCTTGGTGAGAAGACATAAGGAGAATTGAGCTTTGCTAAAGGCAATAGTGACGTTTTGAGCCTCCTTATCCTAAATTTCGAATGCCTTTTAAGCCAAGCCCCATTACATCCCTTTTATTGATCTTTTCATGATTCTTAAGATGGTTAAACTTGATTTGTGGAGATTATCTCAAGAGTAAGCATATGGCTTTGGTTCATTGGTGCACATAGTTGTTACATGAGGTTTTTCCATAAAATTTCACAAAGAGCTTTCTTTTCTTGATATATGCAAGTTATTTTCGTACCATATATCTTTCTCTTGCATATACTATTGAGTGAATGCCATGCTTCGAGTGAAAAGAAGAGAGTATGCCTAGTGAGGAGGATCGAATTACCTTAACATGTTTTCATGTTTATATGTTGTTCTTACATGTTTATATTGATGTTACATGTTCATGAAACTTGGAATTTTCGTGCTTAGCATTCTCATGCATTAACTTGAAAGCTATGTGTACATACGAGCCTGAGACAAATTTTTAGGGGCAATAGTTTGTTTTGAGTCTTAGTTTTAATTTAGTTTGCTAAGGGACTAGCAAAGGATAAGTGTGGGCTAGTTGATAGGAGCACAATGTGCGACGATATTAATATGTATTTGCCCTCGTTTATGCTTTGTTTAACCCTTATTTATCTAAGATAGAGTCATAATATAGTTTAGTGTCATTTTGGTAGAGTTTTGAAAATATGTGCTTTAGAATCCGAAAAATGACTAAGTTTAAGAATTCTGGAAAATAGTGCAAAATGTGTCTTTTTCGTGATTCTGAGATTAGTGGAATTGTGACCTATCCTTTTCCAAATTTTCTTAAATTTGGTATGCATATTACTGGCTTTCTAATAGGTTCTGTGTCAAAAATTCAGATCAATCGGAGTTCGGGAAGTCGCCCAAAGATGGCTGCAAAACAGCAGTTCGAGCAAACCAATCCAGGGACTTCCAGGATTTTCCTGTGACTGTGCTTCAACTTCGAAAATTCATTCCTGATGTTTCACAAGGATTTTGATCAAGCCATTTTATATGAAGATATCTCTATGTGTCTAGTTTCTCAGAGACTTAGAATCGCATCAATCGGAGCTCCACGGAGGGAGTTATGCCAGATTTACCGGAGCAAAGTCATATCTGCCGATTCCAGCAAGTTTCTAACTCTTTTCCTTTGTTTCGATTTTCGACGGACATTTTGGCGTGCCATTGCATATTTGAAGATTTTACAAGCTTATTGAAGGATAGAGGAAGACATTGAGCCAAGGCAATTGAGGAAAAAGTGAAGAAAAGAAGATTTCCTAGTCAAGCTAGGATTGTATGCCGAGAAAACCAAGCTTGCTGCCGGTTCTGTGTTCTTGACATTTTGTGTATTTTTCATGGAACAAATTTCACCAAATAGAGTTGTCAAGTCCACATATGAAGTCCATGAAGATATGCAGCCCATGCCATGAAGAAAATTCAGAAAAAGAAGTTCAAGAATGCAATATTTGTCCCACAACGAAACCTTAACCAACTTGGAAAAGGAAATTCCCTTCCTTGTTGAGGCCGGAGACCCTAGCCTTTTTCCTCTATATATAGCCATCTTTTACACAAAAAAACTGGTCCCACCTCAAGCCAAAACACAAAGCCAAAGCTCTACCAAATTCTCCCCAAAAATCCTACATAAACCCTAGCCGAAAACCATCTTCACCCTCGCCCAAGTTTCTGCCGAAACTTGGATTTCCTGCCGAGCCATCTTTTGCCGAGCAGCCCTTCCATACAGCCTCCATCTTCCGCCGGATCCACACGAGTCGAAGTCATCAAGGTGTCTACAAAAGTGTGATCCACTCCCCTCTTTCGGTTTAGTAAAGTTTATGTGGTTATGTTTAGTTTTGTCTATGAAACTTGCATGTATTTTTGGTTTCGGATTATATGTCTATGTATGAACCAAATTGGAGATTGGTTTTATAATTTTTATGTTAATGATTTGTTTGATTCGATGCTTAGATTTAGGTTTATGTTTCGGCAACAATGATTTTGCATGTTAATTTGTAATATAAAACTTGTAAGATTTGTACACTTAGATAATTAGGACAGCGGTATAGATGCATGTTGGGGATTTAAATCGGTTAGTAATCTAAGGGCGTGACTTAAAAACCGACACATTAGTTTTGTCTAACAAACAAGTAAATCTAGATGTTAGGTTTCATCTAACCCGAGTAGAATGAATAAAGATTAAACGTATGTAGCTTTGATTCTATTGTGCTCACCTAGGGTATAACATTAGCTAAAACTTGCATGTTAAATGAGATGATTGACAACTTTCTTGTTTACATGTCTTCGATTATAGACTTTCGTGCTTCAATGTTACGAGTTGTATAACGGTAGCATAACTTTTAGGGTCACTTTGCGAATAGCTCGATCTTAAAACATTAGAGTCTCTCAACTAGGTAAGATCGGAAACGTTCTAGTTGTAGGTCGAAACTTGTTTAAATCCAATGCATGCTAAATACTTGTTCCTTACTTTCTTTTGTGTGAGTCTTATGTGTTAAAGAGTTAAGTGCCGAGTGCTTTGTGTGAAAGATGTCGACCAAACTTGTAAATAGTAATTTAGGATTTATTTTCTTGCCTAGCTTTAGGGCAGCCCTTGCTGCCGAACTTCATCTTCATCCCCCATGATAAATTCGTATATATGTATATAAGAGTGACAATTGTGTGCATATGTGTTTGTGAATATTTTTTTTAACATTCTCATGTTTCAGGTACTCTTAATCCCCGGCTAGAACGATCCCTACTTATTCTATACTACTAACGATTGTAGGGTTATTATTGTTTGATGCTCGCTTAGGCGACTCATCACTTTTGCTAGTGACTGCTAGAAGAAACCCAGAAAAGGAAAAGGCAACATGGCTGATGTATTGAAGCCTTCAAAGAGGGTGGTATTAGGTAAGGTATTTATTCAAATCGAGCTTTATGGTTAAGAAGATGGACAGGTTAGTTTGTATAATGTATACTCAATCTGTGTTACATACAAGAACCCCTAAACATAAGTTTCTCTGTTCTGGTGAATCTTTTATGACACTCATTGACAAAGTTTTCAACCGATTGTGATTGCTTCATATGTTAGATATATTCCCGAACAATTTTCTTCTATTCTTTGTAATTGTTGAAGACTGTATACTGTATATAGTTGCCCCTATGCTTTCCTAGTTCCTAGTTGCAACCTTAGTTGCCTCTTCGAACTAAGTTGAGTTGTTGCCTCCTCTGTGGTGTCCTGCAGCAGCCTCTACAGCAGCTTGCCTCCTCTATATGCCTTGGCTCTAGTTTACTTTAGTTGTACCCTGAATAGTTATTTTACTCCCACTTGTATGTTCATTGTAGCTCTAGCTCTTAGCATTACTGATATATACATGTAATCACCTTCTGTTGTCATTATCAAGAAATTAAGAGGAAAATTCCCACACATTCATGTGTTCTTCTTACGTTCTTTCTTGTTCATAAATTATTTATGGTATCAGAGCAGGAAAATTAATTTTCTGTCTCTCTTACTCTATCATTGTCATCCTTGTTGAAATCTTTGATTCAGTATTAACATGCATGGCTGAATCCGAAGTTTCATCTCGGGATAGTTTCACTATTTCCGCTGCTCCATCTACTGAATCTGAGAGCAATACTAGTCATCACCTCAGTTCAACCTTGTTGAATGAATTCAACTATCTTTCATGATCAAGAGCAGTTACACTTGCTCTTGGAGGAAAGTCAAAGCTGGGATTTGTCAATGGAGCTACTCAGATGCCTGCTCCTCTATCAGATGGGTATGAGTCTTGGCTTTGCAAGGATAGGTTGGTCATGATAGGGCTCCTCAACTCCATGGAGCCACAAATTGCAGAGATATCTAGCTATTCAGAATCCTCTGTGGATCTATGGACGAGCCTGAAGGAGATGTATGGACATCAAAATAATGCTGCAAGAGTGTTTCAGTTAAAGAAAGAAATTTCTGAACTGCAACAAGAAGAGAAGTCATTTGTCAAGCATCTTGGAGCCCTCACCAACAAGTGGAAATGATTTGAACCTCTACAGGCCTCACACCACTGATGCTACTATACTTCTCAAACGTGCTGAGGAGGACAAGATTTTCCAGCTGCTTGCTAGCTTAAGCTCTGAGTATGAAGATATGAGAAGCATCAGCCTGATGAACTCAACTCTTCTCTCCTTCACTACTGTATGTGCTACTATACTTCTCAAACGTGCTGAGGAGGACAAGATTTTCCTGATGAACTCAACGCTTCCCTCCTTCACTACTGATGCTACTATACTTCTCAAACGTGCTGAGGAGGACAAGATTTTCCAGCTGCTTGCTAGCTTAAGCTCTGAGTATGAAGATATGAGAAGCATCATCCTGATGAACTCAACTCTTCCCTCCTTCACTACTGTATGTGCTACTATCCAAAGAGAAGAAGTGAGGAAGAATGTAAGAATTTGGAGGTTAAAAGCAATATTCCTGAAGCTAGAGCATGTGCATCAAGCCACAAGCCATCTGAAGAGAGGAGCTTTAAGGGAAAGAAGTCTGAAGTGAGATGCAGCCACTGCAACTCTACCACTCACATTGTAGATACTTGTTGGATCCTTCATCCAGAACTCAAGGCTAAGTTCAAAAGAGATCGAGAGATGAGGAATGGTTCTAAAAGACCTGCAAGTGACAACTTCAAAGCAAATATGTCTGCTGCCTCTACATCCACAGCTCCAAACCTCATTGCAAATCCTATTGCTCTAATCAATGAATTTGCCATGTATCTGCACCAAAGGCAAATGAACGATGAAGGCTGCAACTCAAGTTCTTTTGAAAATCACACTGCTCTTCTAGGAAAGTTTGCAGGATTCATAGCTTATTCTGATCATGTCAAGTCAACTAATATTCCAGGTATCATTCGAGCCTTCTCTACAGCTTTAGACTTGACCAGAAATCATGATTGTTGGATAATTGACTCAGGTGCCAATGATCACATGACAAACAATTTGTCCAGTCTTTCTGATAGTTTCGGGCAAAAAAAAAATATCTTGCTATACACTTATACATTACAGCCTCTCAAATGCTCTGTAACTGCACCAATCAAAATACAAACCCAAACACTCAGCTTTGCAAATACTTACAAAAAGACCACAGCAGCAGCCAATCAGCCATATGCTATTACAATGCAAGAATTAGGCAGAAATAGTTATTAAGATAGGAGTGCAAATATGTAATTAGTACAGGTTTACATAATTTTGAAGAGAAGGATGAGAGATTTCATCTTTCAGTTAGCATCATGGGGATGTAGTTGATCTATTCAGTACAAAGGAGTATTATTTCCATGAAGATGTGAACAATGGTATGCAGGTCATTTGTGAACAATGTTTGGTAAATCCAAATTTCAATTTCCAAATATCCAATGCCAGCAAAATTACATTCATAATTTACAAAAACTGAAATTAAAAAACACTTACAGTATTGTAACTACTGTTTGTGGAGGGCTGGAGGCTGCTTAGACGAGCGACAGAGCAAGGCTGCGAGAGAGAAGCAGAACGAGAGATTGGAGAGAAAAGTCAGGAACGAGCGATCTGTGGATAGCTGGGCTACTGGGCGTTCGGCTTGTGGGAGTGTGGGACACTGGGACGGCTGATCTGTGGAGGCTGGTCGGGTGTCCGGCGTCGGTGATGGAGGGCTGGAGGTAGGAGAGTGGTCGCCTGGTGACTTGGTCGGGCTACTGAGTACTGAGTTAGGGAATTAGGGATTTAGTACACATTTACACATTTACTATTTTTTTTAATATATATTATTAAGGATTCGGGCCGGGCCGAGCTTTCGGTCCAAAAATATTTAGGGCCCGAGCTCGGATAGACAATATCATTTTCGGGCCGGTCCTAAAAAATTTGGGGCTCGGCCCGTGTCGGTCTTTTTTCGGGTTTTCGGGCCGGGCTTTCGGTCCTTCGGGCCCAAACGCCCAACCCTACTTTCTGATTTTAAAACTATGTCTTCTAGTGTTTCTGTTGCAAATGGAAAAGGAGTCACTATCTATGGGAAAGGAAAAATTAGGATTTTATCAAAAATAGTCTTGTCTGATGCATTGTTTGTGCCATCTTTTCCTTTTCAGCTCTTATCTGTTGGTCAGATTACAACCGTGTTAAAATGTTTTGTTATGTTTACACCTCAGAAGGTGTTTTTTCAGGATATCATCACCAAGAGGATAATTGGTGAGAGATTTTTCAAAGATGGACTCTATTATCTTTTAAAGGAGTCCTCAACATTCAAAGCTCTTCATACTAACTCTCCTCAAGATCTCCAACTCTGGCACAGACGTCTTGCTCATCCATCAGACAAAGTTTTATCTTTTTTGTTTCCAAATTTGTGTAGTGATAACATAGCATGTGATGTATGCCAGTATTCCAAATCTACCAGACTCCCTTTCTCCACTTCTACTTCTAGAACTAGTTACCCTTTTAAAATTGTTCACTCTGACATTTGGGGACCTGTCAAGGAATCTTTTGACGGCTTCAAGTATTTTGTAACTTTAATTGACGATTTTACAAGGACCACTTGGGTGTATGTTTTGAAATTCAAGAGTGAATTATGTGAAATGTTCAAGGATTTTCACAGTTTGATAACAACTCAATATTCTTCTAAAATTTCAGTGTTAATATTTGATAATAGCAATGAGTATTTATCCAACAAAATGAAACAATATTTGAGTTCTTGTGGAATATTACATCAAACAAGTTGCGTGGGAACCCTTCAACAAAATGGTTTAGCAGAAAGAAAGAATCGAGATATTCTTGAGAAGACAAGAGCTCTTATATTTCAAATGAACATTCCAAATAAATTCTGGTCTTATGTTGTTCTTGCTGCCACTGATTTGATCAACAGGCTCCCAAGTAGGGTTATTGCGAATAAGTCACCTCTTGAAAATTTGAAAGGCAGAAAGATTGAATTGTCTCATCTTAAAACCTTTGGCTGTGTTTGTTATGTTCACATTCAGTCTGCTCACAGAAGCAAGTTGGATCCCAGGGCGGCGAAATATGTCTTCCTTGGCTACTCTTCCACACAGAAATGATACAAATGCTATAATCCTGTCACTAAGAAGATTATTGTGTCTCGAGATGTAAGATTTGAAGAGTCTACACCATTCTTTGTAGATCATGGACAGGTGGAGTCTTATTCTGATCTCACCCCTATGCTTGTTGTTATTGATAACTTGGGAACTGAGTGTGTCAATCCTACCAGTCAGTCATCAGCTGATGTCATTCTTAATCCTGATAATTCTCATGAAGGGCCAGAGAATGAAGATCAAAATGCTACAGACCAAGTTGCAGACAATCTCAACCCCATAGAGCCTGCTCCTGCTCATGAAGAGGTTGATGCTCCCATTCCCAGAAGAAATCCTAGTCATACTAGGAATAGACCAGCAAGGTTTAAGGTTATGTTTTATTGTCTTCAAAACATCCAATTGCAGGGTCTTACACCTACAAGAGAATGTCTGAGTCTCACAAAGCTTTTTTGAGCAGTTTAGATAATGTTGTTGAGCCACAGACGTTTGAAGAAGCAAACAAACATGAAGATTGGAGACAAACTATGTCAGATGAGCTCGATGCTCTTCATGAAAACAAAACTTGGTATGTAGTCAAGTTGCCTGCTGGAAGGAAAGTTGTGGAAAGCAGATGGATCTTCGAGACAAAGTTTAATTCTGATGGGAGAATAGAGAGGAAGAAAGCCAGGCTAGTTGCTCGTGGATTCACTCAGACCTATGGAGTAGACTATAAGGAGACATTTGCTCCTGCGGCCAAGATGAATACTGTGAGAGTTCTACTTTCAGTTGCCATCAATAAAGCTTGGAACCTCCATCAAATGGATGTGAAGAATGTCTTCCTCTATGGTGATTTAGAAGAAGAAGTCTACATGCACCTGCCTCCAGGACATGATCAAGAACACAATCCTGAAATGGCCTGCAAACTTCACAAAGCCATATATGGCCTAAAGCAATCTCCTAGAGCATGGTATACCAAGTTGAGTTCAGTGCTTGAAGAAGTTGGTTTCAAAAGCAGCAATGCAGATTCATCATTATTTGTCAGGAATGGAACATCAAGGAAGTTGGTTGTGCTCATCTATGTTGATGATCTAATTGTTATTGGTGACAATTTAGATGAAATCGAGGGTCTGAAGCAAGCACTCCATGAGAAATTTACAATCAAAGATCTTGGAAAGCTCAAATACTTTCTTGGCATCGAGATGGCTTCATCTCATAAAGGGCTATTCTTGAATCAAAGGAAGTACATTCTGGATCTTCTCAAGGAAGCAGAGATGCGAGACTGCAAACCAGCTTCATGCCCCCTTTCAAGTAAGTTCAAATTGGAGACAGAGAGTGATCTTCTTGAAAATATCAGTTACTATCAGAGATTAGTTGGGAAACTAATCTATCTTACTATCACAAGACCTGACATATCATACAGTGTGAGTATTGTTAATCAATTCATGCATGCTCCCACTGTATCTCACTTGAGCATTGTGAAGAGACTTGTTCGATATTTGAAGGGATCTGTTGGTAGGGGAATATTGTTCAAAAACAATGGATCAACTGATATTGTTGGCTATGTTGATGCCGACTGGGCTGGAAATGCTCTAGACAGAAAGAGCACTACTGGTTTTTACACTTTAGTTGGAGGAAATATGGTCACTTGGAAGAGCAAGAAGCAGACTGTGGTAGCTAGATCCAGTGCTGAAGCAGAATATAGGGTTATGGCCTCTGCAGCATGTGAATTAATCTGGCTCAAAGGTCTTCTCCATGATCTAGGATTTCCTGTAACTAATTTCATGATGCTTCACTATAATAATCAAGTTGCTATGCACATTGCCTCCAATCCTATGTTTCATGAAAGAACAAAACACATTGAGGTAGATTGTCACTATATTCGCTCTCAAGTCCAAAGTAAAGTGATCGAAACCAGGTACACTCGTAGTCAAGATCAGTTGGCTGATATCTTCACGAAATCATTGCCTACTGCTCAGTTTCTTCTTCTCTTATCCAAGCTTGGCTCCATCAATCTTTTGGATCCAGCTTGAGGGGGAGTGTTGAAGACTATATACTGTATATAGTTGCCCCCTATGCTTTCCTAGTTCCTAGTTGCAGCCTTAGTTGTCTCTTCGAACTAATTTGAGTTGTTGCCTCCTCTGTGGTGTCCTGCAGCAGCCTCTACAGCAGCCTCTGCAGCAGTCTTTGCCTCCTCTATATACCTTGGCTCTAGTTTACTTTAGTTGTACCCTAAATAGTTATTTTACTCTTACTTGTATGTTCACTATAGCTCTAGCTCTTAGCATTACTGATATATACTTGTAATCACCTTCTGTCGTCATTATCAAGAAATCAAGAGGAAAATTATCACACCTTCCTGTGTTCTTCTAGCGTTCTTTCTTGTTCATAAATTCTTTAGTAATATTGTCACATTTTCTAAATTGGGTTGAAAAGAAGCATTATTAATGATTTCATTGAACTAGTCCCATGTAATGCATGACTTTGATTTTCTTAATCTTGTATCTATGAGCTGCTTAAAAGTCGAAACAACCACCTCCAAAGCCATTATATTACAGTCTCTGAACATGGTCTCTTCACATGCATGTTCAGAAATGTTCAGCCATTACCCTAATATAACCATATGAATTTCAATATTTCATGATAGAACTCAGATTTTTGTCCAAGAAGTTGAGTAGAGAAAGATGAGAGCAAAGATAATATCTGCACAATTGCACCAACAGAGGCACTGGCTCAGGTTGCATGACAATTGTAGAGACAATAGAGTATGTGAGGTTCCTTTCTGAAGAGTCTTGTTTTGCAGCAGCACAAGGTCTCCCTCTTTCAATTGCATATTCTCCATCATCCAGTTAGGCATGTTGAAGGTATTGGCTTTCCAAGTCAACTTAGGAATCCTTCGGTCAAAGCTGCAAAACCCAGAAAAACATAGTACAAATATTCTCCTACCTTATTGAATTAGATATTCCTTGATTCTCAATAGGATTTACAGAATTAATTTTTATTATCTCATCCTATTTGAGTCTATCTATTAGATTAGAATATCTATCTCTTTAAGAATGTATATCTGTAACAAAAGGCAATATAATCTAATAAGAGATTTGATTATGGGGGAGACTTGATTGTGGGGGAGTCCAAGAGAATCTGTTCTCGGACTATGTCTCCTATATATACTTGTGTTTGTTCATGGTTGCAAGGTATGTCTTGCGCTCAAGAAAAGAAAAAGTCTCTGTGTTCAAGAAACAAGTTCCCCCTACATCTGATACTGCTTGAGTGAAGTTGTTGAGTTCTTGAAAAGATCGAGCGTCGAGCAAACAGACCAAAAGTATGTGTGAACCTGTGGAGAGTTCAAGATTTTGCCAAATAGCTCTTGTTCTTTCAAAGAGGTTGAGATCGTGTTGAAGGATCTTTGAATAAATTCTACTGTGTCTAGAGTAGGTTGATTGTTCAATAAGTCTAGTTGTGATAAAGAACTAGTTTGAATAGGTATCATAGCTGTGTTGAAGAGCTATTGAGTGTGTAATCTAGTTGTGTTAAGAGCTAGATCAGGATCTGTATTTCAGTTAACCTTAATTGAAATTCAAAGTTCTACCACAATGCTTTTTCCCTCAAAGAGGTTTTGCACTGTAGTTATATATCCCTGTTTATTTCTGATCTTCTTGTGTGTTTGTTTCAATTCTCTGTTAGAATGGACAAGATATTAGAGTCTTAAAGTATAATAACTTTTGCACAATTACAGAATAAGTTATGTGAGATTGATTTTCCATATTAACCATGAAACATTTATTAGCTGGACAAATAAATGTAATGGAATACATTGTGGATCTTGATTGACAAGATTATGGAGATAACCAAATTAGTGCAGCAGGAATGAAGCTCAATCTCTTTGATGGAGCTGTGATTGAGTTTTTCTTTCGCACTATAAAAGGGGTCCCTATGCACACTCAAAGATATGCTGAAATCAAGTGACTAATCCATCTTAGTCTTCACAAATTGAGTGCTGCATAGAAGACCTTTTTCGTGCTTTACTTTCAGTTCTTTGTTTCTTATCAATGGCTGCTGTCAATGCCAAACAAGGTATGGATCTACACTCTTGAAATATCTTTAACATATGTTATTATGATATTGCGATTGATCTTGTATGATTGATTATGTGTTTATGATTTGTGTTTTGTTTCCGTGATTTATTTACAACAAGTGGTATCAGAGCCACAAAACACTTTCATAAATCATATTACAAAGATCAAAATCATCTTGTGAGTTTACTTTTCAAATTTGGGAAAAAGACTTAATGGAAAGAATAAGTTTTTTGGTTAAAGAATAGGAACATGAAGAGTTGACCAAAAAAAAAAAATTAAAGTGAAAGGTGACAAACGGACGAACAACCAGAACAACATTTTTTTTCTTCTCTTTTTCTGGAAAACCAACGACTGGGAACAAAGTAAAAGGGGCCAACTTGATTTCCAGGTGTTTCTTCAAATTGATTGATAGAAATTGTTTATATTGCTTCTTTAAGATCATATGAGATCAAATTTTGTCGAATTAACTCTTTTTTTGCAGCGCTGGGAGCATCCTGGTATGTTCACTATAGATTTGGGTTTTCTATTCAATTATGTTTTCTCAATTGATTGTTGAAACCCTAGATGCTATCCTGGGGGCAGTTAAGTTTTTAAGTTAGATGCCCAGATGAAATTTATTATAAATGAATGGAAATTGAATGATATGCTTGATGAATCTTTGAATGGGTTGTGTATAAATTTTCTACATACCATTGTTTGCTTGTCTGGAATCATCATGTGCATAAATATATATGGAATGTGTTAACATAATTGCTTGTTGAAATTTTGTGGACATTGAATGATTGTAGACAGTTTCTCCCATTCTGCAAGTTAAATGTCGATCAAAATTATGAGCAAATGACTGGGTTTTCTCGACATCAGTCACAGTTTAAAAACCACCATGAGTATTTTGAATTTCATATAGCATACAGCTTAGTTATTTGAAAGACTCTTGCTGGTGATAAAGTGAAAAACTGGAAACTTGCATAAATTGAGTTTAGATTCTTTTGGTATCATCTACAGATGGTTATAAACTAAATATAATCTAAACACACTTTATGGTCTTGTATATGATGTGTGGAGTATATAAGAATAACTTGATATCTTCTTTTCGCCCTACAGGTATTGATT
Organism: Potentilla sterilis; assembly: GCA_963682095.1. Taxonomy (NCBI): domain Eukaryota; kingdom Viridiplantae; phylum Streptophyta; class Magnoliopsida; order Rosales; family Rosaceae; genus Potentilla; species Potentilla sterilis. The sequence goes on from OY821758.1 coordinate 46,195,492, forward strand.
TATCTATGTTATAACATACTCTACTGCATGATAGTACATTACAAGAAAATAAAGAATAACTAGTATTTTGCCATACAGGTAATCAAGTTATTGAAAAAGGAATGTATGCATAAAGTTTAATATCAATTTACATTGATATACATTCTGCATTATATTTATATGCTTGAGTGTAATCAGATTGTGATGAATTGGTATTGATTGTGGTATTGTTTGTTCTGTTTTGAACTTCAAAACTCTTGAAAACTAAAAGCTTGTAAAACCGAGACTTAGAATCTTTTTTCCTTTGTTTTCAGTGCTTAGCATTGGGACCATAGTCCAACTGAATGGTAGTAACTATAAGAAATGGAGGACTGACCTAGACCTCTATTTGCTGGGACAAAATGTCGATTGGTGTCTCAAGGAGGCTGAACCAATGATTGTTGAAGGTAGTACCGCTCAACAAAAGGAGCATAAGATTGAGTGGGATAGAGCCAACAGAATCAGCATCCTAACTATTAAGAAGACCCTTTCCGACACTGTTAGAGGAGCCATACCTGATAAGACCCATGCTGGTGAGTTTTTGAAGTGTATAGCTGACAAGTACATGGGCAGTGATAAAATAGAGACTAGCATGTTGTTGTCTAAACTGCAAAACATGAGGTTTAGCATGAATATGAACATGAGAGAGCACATTATGCAAATGATTAACATTTCAGCCCAGCTTGGTGACCTTAATATGCGTCTGGATGACGGCTTCATAGTTTACCAAGTCTTTCACTCACTGCCTGATCTGTTTGATAGTCTCCTAACTACCTACATTACCCAGAAGAATAAGTGGACCTTAGATTAGCTCATTGCAATTTGTGTGCAAGAACATGAGAGGCTGAAGAAGAATAAGGTTGCTGTTGTGAACCTTGTCACCAGGCCTCAATGGAAGAAGGGCAAGGGTAGAAACCAATATAAGCCAAACCTCCACAAAAAGCCTGAGAACATGAAAAACAAGGGCAGCTTTAAATGTTTTTTCTGCAAGAGAGTGGGGCACCTCAAGAGGGACTGTGAGAGTTACAAGAACTGGAAATCTAAGAAAGGTAACAAATTAACTTATTCAATTGAAGTTAATTTAGTTAATATCAGTTCTAGTTCTTGGTGTATTGATACTGGTTCGCCAATACATGTTTGTAACTCTTTACAGGGGTTCCAAAGCAGCAGGGTGCCAAGGAAAAATGAGGCTAGGATCCATGTGGGGAATGGCATGAGAGTGGCTGTCAAGGACATAGGGACAGTCAAGTTAGAGATTGGACCAGGAATTTTTATTAAATTGAACGATGTCTATTACATTCCTTCTATGAAAAGGAATCTTATATCTATTAGTTCTTTGGTTAGAGAACAATATTGTTTTACTATCGATTCAAGTGGAATAAAAATCTCTCATGGTTCCCATTATCTTGGTTCTGCAATTTTGAATGGTGATTATTGGTTATTGAATGATGTGTCTACTACTTCTAGTGATGTTTTATTGCTTGAGAATGGAAATTTTGTTGATAGTGAGAATTCTGAGATGGCTGTTTTCAAAAGGAGTTTGAAAAGAAAATTTTCAGAAAATTCAGCTTATTTATGGCATAGAAGATTAGGACATGTGTCTAAAGAAAGATTGAAACTCTTAGTTAAGCAGGAAATTTTGCCTCAGCTAGACTCTGGTGATTTGACAGAATGCATAGAGTGTGTGAAGGGGAAGTTTGTCACATCCCGAACCCAATTTAACTGAATTATGAGTATTGGAATTTCGTACGCTTTATTTTAATTGTCACGCAATGTCGGAAGTATTTTCGGAGGTTAAACTTGAAATTTTTTTTTAAGTTTTAATGGGGGGAAAAGTCGACTTTGTGATCCTTCGTAAATTTGGAAAAGTTTCCTTCACGAAAGTTGTGGAGCGCGACGATACGAGTTCGTGGACGCGCGGCACGCATGAAACGGACATCGTATGAGAAAGTTATGACCAGAGGAAGTTATTTACTGTTCATAAAAATTTACTATATAAAGGGAAAAATTTCGGAAAATGGTAACTTTCCATTTCGGGTAGATTTTAAATTACTGTAGCAAAATTACTGTTCACCTTCTCTCCCCCGATTCTGATTATTGTTCATATCGATTTTTGCTCCGATCTCCGTCGTCCGGTCACGGCGTCACGCGTGCCACCCATCAACATGCTCAGCTCCCTCTCCTCTTTCGATCGAGCTATGGCGCAGCTCGAGGGAGCGACGGTGGACGGCGTGGCGAGGCGGGGAAGTATCGCCACCGTGGGAGGCGGCGCTGCAGGCGACGCCCGGAGGTGCGCCACCCACCGATCGGTAGGGTTTCTCATGGCGGTCCTCTCTGGTGTGGTGGCGACAGCCATTTCCGGCAGAGACGAGCGGATCGAGGCTGAGAAGAATCGACCCCGATCGGGTCGATCCGACCCGTTTCCAGCAGCTTCGACCCGGCCCGGCCCGGACCCAGCTTTGACCAGTCAACGTTGACCAGTCAACGTTGACCAGACCGTTGACCAGTCAACGTTGACCGACGACCGGCGTTGACCGGTGACCGGATTTGACCCGATTTCGGAACTGCGGCGATTTGGTCCGACGCGATCCTCCAGCGGTCCGGCTCGATCTCGAATGGATATTTACCATTTCTGGTAAATTAAGGTGAGTAAATCTCCTGGTATTATTATAAATTATGAGTGCAAATGTTAGTATAATTATCGTTATATTTAGAATGATTTATATGGAAAATTTGGTATTTAGCGAGTAGAATTTATTAACAAAATTAGCGATCAAAGAATTGATCGAACTTTGTTCCCAGTGGGTGGGTGTTGGCGGTTTGGGAGCAAAGTGATTTTTATTTTGTTTTTGGTTACTTAGGAGCTGTTTCGGAAGTTTCCGAGGGGAATTTCCGGGACGGGTCCTCTCAAAGTTTGCAAAGCAGAAAAAGAAAACTGCAACCAAAAGTACTTGTGTGCTACAACTGATTCACACAGATATATGTGGACCATTTGCGGTGCAAACTATATGTGGAAACCACTATTTCATAACTTTTATCGATGACTTCACTAGATTTTGCTATGTATACATACACATGTGTGGGGTTGTAGGGCAGAAGCAAGAGCTTATAATCCTCGTGAGTCAAAACTTGATTCGAAAACCATTTCAACTTTCTTTATTGTCTATCCAGAAAATTCCAAGGGTTTTAAATTCTATTGCCCTTCACATACCAGTAGAACCATTGAGACCAATAAAGCAGTATTTTTTTATGAAATGAGCTTCACAGATAAGTTTGAAGATTTTGTGTTTGAAGAATTGTCTGAGATTGATACTTGTGATGTTGATATGCCTGTTTTATTTGAGCCAAGTGTTGTGTCACCAGTAGCTACAAACCAACATGTTGTGCCACCAGTAGTTCAGAACCAAAATGTGAATGTTGTAGAACCAAACCAGAATGAAAATCTTGTTGTAGAGAATGCAGTAGTACAAGACCATGAACCTGTAGTGGAAAATGCAGTACCTGAGCCAATCCAGCCTGTTTTGAGAAGGTCACAGAGGGAGAAAAAGTCAGCCTTAGCAAACTTAGCTGTAGATTTCCAGATTTACCTTCAAGAAGATGATTTTGACATTGGTGAGATGAGTGATCCCATTACTTTCAAACAGGCCATTGAAAGTAAAAATTCTCACCAATGGGAGGAGGCAATGGTTTCTGAATTGAAGTCTATGGAGGTGAACAAAGTGTGGTCACTTGTTGAACTACCTCAGAATCATAAACCGATAGGTAGCAAATGGGTATTTAAGACTAAGACCAATGCAGATGGCAGCATAGAGAGGTTCGATCAAAGCCAGATTGGTGGCTAAGGGCTTTATACAAAAAGAAGGCATTGACTTTAATGAGACCTTTTCCCCAGTTTCAACAAAGGATGCTTTTAGGCTGATAATGGCTTTAGTAGCTCACTTCAACATGGAGCTACATCAAATGGACGTAAAGACAGCTTTTTTGAATGGTGAGCTTGATGAGGAAATATATATGAAGCAGCCTGAGGGATTTATAAAGCCTGGAACAGAAAAATTAGTTTGCAAGTTGAACAGGTCAATTTATGGCTTAAAGCAAGCTTCAAGGCAGTGGTATTTAAAATTTGATGCAGTAGTTGGAAAGTTTGGCTTCAAAGAGAATCAAGTAGATGAGTGTGTGTACATGAAGACTGAAGGTAAAGATTTCATTTTCCTAATTCTTTATGTGGATGACATTCTACTTGCAACTACTAGCATGAAGTTATTGAAGAACACAAAAGATTTGTTGCCAAAGATTTTTGACATGAAAGATTTAGGTGAGGCGAGTTATGTGTTTGGGATTGAAATTAAAAGAGACAGAGTTAAGAGAGTGTTGGGACTATCACAGGAAGGGTATATCAACAAAGTATTGAAGAGGTTTGATATGCAAGATTGTTCAACTGGTGAAACTCCAATGTCAAAAGGTGATAAATTGACAAAGGATCAATGTCCACAAACTAAACAGGGAAGGCAAAGTATGAAGGGAAAGCCATATGCTCAACTCATTGGAAGCTTGATGTATGCACAAGTGTGTACGAGGCCGGACTTAGCTTATGCTGTTGGGATTTTGTCTAGATTTCAGTCCAATCCTGGACCGGAACATTGGGTGGGAGGCAAGAAGGTTTTGAGATACTTGCAAAAGACAAAATCTCACTTGTTAGTTTACAGAAGAGTCAAAGACCTTGAGGTTGTTTCTTACTGTGATTCAGATTTTTGCTAGTCACTTTCCATCTTCAAATAAGTCAATTACTGGTTATGTTTTCACTTTAGCTGGAGGTGCAGTAGCTTGGAGAAGTGTAAAGCAGGGACTGATCACCACATCCACAATGCAGGCTGAATTTGTAGCTATTTATGATGCAATGTGTGAGGGTGTGTGGCTGAAAAATTTCTTGGTTCAAACAAACTTGGTTGACAGCATTATTTCAAGACCTATGAAATTTTTCTGTAACAACAATGCAGCAGTATACTTCACCAAGAATAACAAGAGGTCTAACAATTCTAAGCACATAGCCCTTAAGTATTATGATGTTAGACAGAAAGTCAAGGATGGTGAGATTGAAGTTCTGAAAATAGGAACCTTGTCTCAGTTAGCTGATCCATTTACTAAAGCCATGCCTATAGCAGCTTTCAAGGAACATGTTAGCAACATAGGCGTTTTGTCTGATTTAGATGCTTAAGAGAGCTTAAGGACAGTGTGAGTTTTCTAAAATAAACTTCAATTGCTTTTGTTTAAATTGTTTCCTGGACTTGGTTTGCTTTTGTATTAATGGTTTAGCATTTTTTTTTGCTACTGCTATTGAAATACAGTAAGTGCATAACTCCATATTTTGATTACAGTGAATCACTGAATTCTATATTTCATGTCTAACGTTGCTATAAGTGTTGTGATTCTGTGATTTTTTGCTTGGAAGTTTACTAGGCAATGTATGAATACATGAACATATTTGCTGCATCATGTTTTTGCAGGGTAAATTGAGCACAAAAGAAAGTTTTCAATTTTGAGAGCTTGTGTTCAGGTTCTTGCATACAGAACCAAAGGTAGGACTGTTTTGCTTAAGTGTTGTATTCCAGTTACATAAAGAAACACTTTTGCAATTCTGTTATCTCTGATTGATCATGTATTGTATTTTGAATTATGTTTGTGGTCTTCAAGTATCCATTTTCTTTGATTGTGGTTTACTTAAGGTTCTGCATAATTCAAGTATGATGACAGATTAATGGTTTTATGTATTACTATATGGACAACGATCTCAAGTGCACAAAAGAACATTGCTATATCTGAACTAAGTGCAGATTCTTGTTATAGACCCTAATATCAGTCCAAGTGGGAGAATGTTAGAATGGACAAGATATTAGAGTCTTAAAGTATAATAACTTTTGCGCAATTACAGAATAAGTTATGTGAGATTGATTTTCCATATTAACCATGAAACATTTATTAGCTGGACAAATAAATGTAATGGAATACATTGTGGATCTTGATTGACAAGATTATGGAGATAACCAAATTAGTGCAGCAGGAATGAAGCTCAATCCCTTTGATGGAGCTGTGATTGAGTTTTCCTTTCGCACTATAAAAGGGGTCCCTATGCACACTCAAAGATACGCTGAAATCAAGTGACTAATCCATCTTAGTCTTCACAAATTGAGTGCTGCATAGAAGACCTTTTTCATGCTTTACTTTCAGTTCTTTGTTTCTTATCAATGGCTGCTGTCAATGCCGAACAAGGTATGGATCTACACTCTTGAAATATCTTTAACATATGTTATCATGATATTGCGATTGATCTTGTATGATTGATTATGTGTTTATGATTTGTGTTTTGTTTCCGTGATTTATTTACAACATTCTCCATATAGTGTATTTTCACATGTCTACTGTCTACATGCCCTTCATCTGCAGTGAACTCCCAAACCCCACATTAATGAGAAGACACGAACGCTCTCAGTTTCATTATTGTTATCAGCATCGAATAAAATATGGCTGGAACTCGAACAACAACGGATAAAATCAATATGTAGAGATGAAAGGACTTTATCACTACTAGGCATGCGAAGATGCATGACAACAATGATACCCCTGCCAAAATGATGTCGTCTTAGCATAATTACCATAGGCATACCGCATACATACTGATGGCCGCCATAACTTGGCTCAGAGTGCTTCCAGAAAAGAGCAATATTGTGACGTTGCTTATAGTCTGTCAATATAAACCACTGCCCAAGGAAAAAAAAAGAAAAGAAAATAGGGATCACGCTATACAAAATGATCAGAAAAATTCAAAAACAATGTTACTTGATCTTACATTGACCTCTAATGTAATTATGTCATGTTGTAGCTAGTCTGAGCCAATACATCTCATGTATTTTCGGGATAAGGATCATCTCCTAACCTTTTCTTTCACCTTATCTTCCTTACATTCCATCTAATGGCTCACAAGTGTAGAAGAAAAGAACAAGAGATTGTGAGCCATTACATGGAAGGTAAGGAAGGTAAGGTGAAAGAAAATGTTAGGAGAGGATCTGAATCCGTATTTTCGTGGCAGAGCAGCAGAGGTGAAAAGTGATCGAAACTGATGATAGATGTTAACTTGAACCATAAACCATAAATATATAAACACATTGATAAGCATACTTCCATATCGTAAGTGTCTCACTCGATCTTACGGAGTATCTTCAATCTCGCAAAACTAATTCTACTACGTACAACTTGCAGCAAGGACAACAACAGACGCTTCATGAGTCGATCCCAATCAAGATTCTAACAGTCATTGCTCGAACAGTGTAGTCGGATGCATCGACTAGAGCCAAGAGCAACAGAAAACTCATATTAGGATTTTATGGTCGAAAGAGAGAATAACTGTGAGCAGGCTTCAATTCAGCTTATTCCTAATGAAGCAAATAAAGAAGAAGAAACAAAGAAACTTGAATCAAATAGAGCAAGTCACTGCAGGAGTGCAGGTGATACCAACAATGTTGCGATTACTTGAAAAACTCTATATTACTTGATAATGAAATAACAATATTTATCAGTTGGAAATCTGATTGTTCCATCTATTTATGGAAAGATTTAACGTCCTGAAAAGGGGAAATTCTAAGATACTGGTATGTACCACATACTGGGATTTTTTTATAATATATCCAACAGTCACAATTATTCTAAATGCTAATATATCCAAGGGTTGTAAATATTCGGTATAGGTTGTTGAACCAAAGCTCTCAATATTGAATACTGAATATCTGAATAACTTCGGTTAAACTTATTGAATGCAAACTTAGGCTTATATAGCCTTTACAAGATAAGAATTCAAAAACAGAAGAACAACCACGTTCTATAAACATGGTACCAATAGAAAACTCAAACTCTAACAAATGTTCCTAATATATAGGAACTTATTAACAACCATTGACTAAGCCTAGCTGACTAAGTCAAGTTTCTATCTAGTTAAAACAACTTCAACATTTCCTCCCCTAAACTGAAGCGGTATGCTTTCAGTTTAAACCAAGAACTTCACGAACACCAAGCTCACTCCGCAGCTTTAAGAAAGAGTCAAGCTTCAAAGGCTTAGTCAATATATCAGCAACTTGATCATTAGAACCACAATGAACCAGCTTTACTTTTCCATCAGTGACAAGATCCCTCAAAAACTGAAATCTCACCCGTATGTGCTTAGATCTCCCATGCATAACTGGATTCTTGGACAGCTTTATAGTTGAACTATTATCACACATGATAGTGGTGCTCTGTTCTTGTGCATGACCAATCTTCTCTAACACTGCTCTCATCCAAACACATTGACAAGCGCACATAGCTGCTGCAACATACTCCGCTTCGGTGGTAGACAAAGTCACCACTGGCTGTTTCTTTGAGGCCCATGACACCGCTCCATTACTCAGCATAAATACATAACCGGAAGTACTCTCACTATCACCAGTGTCTCCGGCATAATCACTGTCAGTGTATCCCAACAACTCTTCAGCCCCTCCTCTTTTGTAGAACATACCCAAACTCATAGTTCCTTTCAAGTACCGAAGCACTCTCTTAGCTGCTTGCATGTGAAGAAAAGTAGGATTAGCCATAAATCTGCTTAAGAGACACACCACAAATATTAAATCTGGCCTGGTTGCTGTGATGTACATTAAGCTTCCAATGAGTTGCTTGTAAACTGAACTATCAACTGATACACCCTCTCCTTCTTTAGAAAGCTTGAAACCAGGGACAATGGGATTTTTCAGAGAATTCCCATTCTGTAAACCAAACCTCTCAAGTAGCTCACGAGCATATTTCCTCTAACTCAAATAAATGCCTTCTGACTTTTGTATAACTTCAACACCAAGGAAGTATCGCATCCTTCCTAAGTCAGTCATCTCAAACTCTTTCTTCATAGAGTTCTTAAAGCCCTCAATCATGCAAGCATTATTTTCAGTACAGATCAAATCATCAACATACAAGCTTACTATTAAAAACTTCTTACCTCCTTCTTCCTTCTTAACAAAAAGAGTGTGTTCATGATAACACCTTTCAAAACCTTCTTTCACAAAGTAAGCTTCAATCCCGTTATACCAAGCATGTGGTGCTTGCTTCAACCCATAGAGCGCCTTCTTAAGCTTATATACTTTATCCTCTTCACCTCTTCGAATATACCCCAAAGGCTGATCCACGTACACTTCTTCAGACAACTCACCATAGAGAAAAAAGCACTTTTAACATCAAGTTGATAAACAACCCAACCCTTCTGTGCAGCTAGAGCTAAAACCATTCGGATGGTGTCCCATCTTGCCACTGGAGCGAAAACTTCATTATAGTCAACTCCCTGCTGTTGCGCATACCCCTTGGCCACCAATCTCGCCTTGCATTTGTCAATTTCTCCTTCTTCATTTAGTTTGGTCTTAAAAACCCATTTTACACCAATCTTTTTCGCTCCTGTAGGCAAAGTAGTAAGCTGCCATGTTCCATTCCTTTCAATGGATTCAATTTCCAAATCCATTGCATGTCTCCACTTTGCATCCTTCTCAGCTTCCTCAAAAGAACTTGAATCTTCAAATGAAGTGAACATAGCTAGCTGATTCTCCTCTTCTTCTTCGGACAGCCCTTCACCTGTCACATAGTCTTGCAAGTAAGGTGGTGGTTGTCGATTTCTACCTTCAACTGGAACTGGTGAACCCTCTCTTGATGTGTCTTCAATTGAAGAATTGGTAGCAGCAACATCAGAACCTTCTGTCTCTGTATCTTCTTCGACTTCTTCATCAGTCTCTTCATCACTATCTCCCTAAACCAAAACATCTTGCTTAATTTCTTCTAATGTCCTCCCCCAATTCCAGCCCTTTTCTTCTTCGAATATCACATCCCTGCTCACAATAACTGTCTTTGTAACTGGATTAAACAACCTATATGCTTTGGACTCCTCACTGACTCCAAGAAACACACACTGAATAGTCTTGTCATCTAATTTCTTTCTTTTCTGATCCGGCACATGAACATGAGCGAGACATCCAAACACCCTAAAGTAGTCAACTTTAGGCTTCACTCCACTCCACATCTCTTCCGGTGTCTTGTCTTTTGTCACCAGCTTAGGACTTCGATTAATGACATGAGTAGTCCACTTTACAGCTTCTGGCCAAAATTTCTTGGGAACTTGTTTGTCACAGAGCAAACACCTCACCATATTCATAATTGTTCTATTTTTGCGTTCGGCTACCCCGTTTTGTTGTGGGGTGTAGGATGCTGTCAACTGCCTGCTAATACCATTAGCTTTACAAAAGTCATTGAATTCATTAGAGGTAAATTCTCCCCCTCTATCAGTGCGTAGGCAACATATCAATGCATTGGACTCCTTCTCAACTAGACTCTTGTAAATATTGAAAGTTACAAATGCCTCAGACTTTTCTAACATAACTTTTCGACTAAAATCATCGATAAATGTAAGAATGTACCTCTTGTCACTGTTGGAAACTGGTGTGATTGGACCGCAAAGATCAGCATGTACAAGCTGTAATTTGTGACTTGCTCTCCACTTACTGCTTTTCGGAATGATCTCCCTATGTTGCTTACCCACTAAGCACTCAGTACAAGTTCTTGTTGCAGCCGTCTTAAAACTTGGAAGTCCCTTCACCATTTCTTTATTTTGTAATGTACACAAACCTTTGTAGCTCAAGTGCCCAAATCGCTTGTGCCATAACTCCGAACTATCTTCTGTAGTTGTTTGCAAACATGTTGGAGCCTCACGAACCACACTAGCCAACAACACAAACATCCGATTAACAGTCATCAATGATTTCATAATCAGACCTCGCCTTGGATGATAAAGTCTGCACTCCCCATTTTGTATAAGAATAGCCAAACCCCGTTCTTGAAGTTTTCCTATACTCAGTAAGTTATTCTTCAAGTCAGGCACATAGTATACATCTGTCAGTACCTGCTTCATTCCATTCATCTCAAGCCTTATGCTACCTTTGCCCATCACTCTCATCCTTGAGTTATCACCAAGCTTTATTGAGTGTCTGTATGCCTCGTCAAGAACTGCAAACCACTGTTTACTTCCACATATATGATTACTGCAACCTGAATCAAGGAACCAAATTTCCTCTCTTTTCGAGTCATTAGCTTCCACATACGCCATGAGAAGCATCTCATCTTCTTCATCAATCTCAACATAATTGGCTTTCTTTTCCCAACTAGGACATTCGTACTGGAAGTGCCCTAGCCTGTGACATTTAAAACACTCCACAGTGGCTTTGTTTAGAGTCTGTCTCCCTCTACCTCTTCCTCGGCCTCGAGCTGAGAATCCCCTGTCTCTGCTACTTCCCTCAAACTGTTCCCCATAAGAAACTTTCAAGGCTTGCTCTTCTCCTGTATCCTTATTATGACGGTTCAACCTCTACTCATGAACAAGAAGACTGCTTTGTAGCTCATCTATTGTCAACTCATCCAAATCATTGGACTCCTCAATTGAACACACAACATAATCAAATTTTGAGGTCATTGATCTCAAAATTTTCTCGATGATTTCGACTTGTGACATACTTTCACCCCCATGGACTTTCATCTTGTTCACAATTGTAAGTGTCCGAGCAAAATACTCTTCCACTTTTTCTCCTTCTTTCATTTGGAGAACCTCAAACTCCTTCCTTAATGCCTGCCGATGTGCCCTCTTCACTCTGGTTGTGCCTTGGTACTTTCTCCTCATCGAGTCCCAAATGCTCTTCGATGTCTCCCTGTCAAGAATAGTCTCCATTATTGTTCGATCTATGGCCAAGAACAAATAATTCTTGACTTTGAGATCATTTAACTTTTGATTCTCTATCCTCTTCCGTTGATCCTCAGCTTGCTTTCGTTGCACTTCTGTAACCTGTCCTCTCTCTGCCACACTGAAGAGAAAGTGACTGGCTGATCAGCTCCAACTATCCCTGTCGAAATTCCATCTTCTACAAGACTTCACAATTCCTTTGATCGAAGAAAATTCTCCATCATCATCGACCAGTGGTCATAATAACCATCAAATCGTGGAATCACTTCAGTTGCTGTTCTCTCACTCATTTTTCTGGCTCTCTCTCACTCTGCAAAGAAATCTGTAATTTCTATTGCCTTAGGTCAGACCCCAATGATGGGGCTCTGATACCAGATTTGTTGAACCAAAGCTCTCAATATTGAATACTGAATATCTGAATAACTTCGGTTAAACTTATTGAATGCAAACTTAGGCTTATATAGCCTTTACAAGATAAGAATTCAAAAACAGAAGAACAACCACGTTCTATAAACATGGTACCAACAGAAAACTCAAACTCTATCAAATGTTCCTAATATGCAGGAACTTATTAACAACCCTTGATTAAGCCTAGCTGACTAAGTCAAGTTTCTATCTAGTTAAAACAACTTCAACATAGGTAACCGGATGACCCGGTCATAAATATTAGAGGATGATGTTCTCATCTGATTCCATTCACTCACCCACACAAACCTCCAACACCCACCTCTCTCTATATCTCTTCCTCTTCATCATCTTAGAGGTGCACTGAGGTAAAAAAGCTCGACTCTTTCATATCTGGGACCTTGAAATTTCACTTCTTCCTCTCCAAGATATTAAATTTCTATAAATCCTAGCTAGCTACAATCTCCCATACCACACTAGTTTCTAATATTCACCTGCTACGGCACTGACGATCCCCCGTATATCTTTTTATCTCTCCATCTATCGATCCATTCATCAGTTTCAAGTTCTTTTCACGTAGAAGAAATCCCAAAACAAAGATCTCAAAGAAACCCTAGCTTAGTTTTCCATTCATATGCCTCTGCCTGGCCATAGGTTTTGCCTCATGAGCTGCGTAGCGCGCCATTTGAGCTTTCTTCAGCTCAAGAAAACATGTCCGTAGAGTTATTAGGAGCATGCAGTAGCCATATACGTACAGTACGATCGGAACAGTGCATAGTGCAAGTCTTTCATAGGGTCTTCACACCCTCGACTTGTCATTCCCTTCCCCAAAACCCCGCAATCACTCGACCTCTCTTTCCCATGTCATGAAAATTATTATGATGACCGGAGGCTGATCGAGACGACTCAGACGAGAGCATATATGATTGGAGGAAGGATGATACCTTAGAAACTTCCCTTGTTAGATAAGGCCCCAATGAAGCAGCCGCTTCAATTTCTTTTGTTTGTTATCTCCATTTTTTTTTTTCCAAGGTTATGGTTTACTACGCTTTATCATTTGGCTTTTGAGCATTTTGAGCTGATGGCTACAAGGCCGGAGGAGGCTGTGATACGACGGCCTAGCTCTCTTTTGGTCAGAATGGATTCAATGGAAGCAACTTGCCCGTTGAACGGTGGTGGAGAGGGCTTGGCACCGGATCAGAGGGTGTAGCTGACCCTTGAGCAAATTACTTAGGAGTTTTAGTGGATTACTTAGGATTGTCTGATTTATTACATTTCTAACGTCACTCGTCAATCTGTAGTGACTAGTAAGTTTTGTAACTCAAAACGATTTTAATGATTCGAAGTTAATTTAACTTAGGCCCGGCCCGTTAAGAGCCCGTCAAGCCCGCTCCATCAAAAGTCCGGCCCGTAAAGCCCGTTAAAATCCATACCTCAATAATTAAAGAATAAGTTACCCCCATATAGAGTTATTTTATATTTTTGACACATTAATGTATTAATTAGATCTTCATTGTCACACATTTTAATGGATATTCACACTTCACTAGCACAATATGGATCATCTTTTCTCTTAAACTCATCTATTTTATCATTTATGTTCGTTAAAAATAATTATTATATTAATATCTTTAAGAATTTTAAATTATAGTCTAAAAATCACAAAGTAAACATATCATCGATCGAGGCTTTAACTTTGTCGGATTTAAGTGATTTTTTTACCATCACAGTATTTCATCATAACGATCAAATGTTATCTCATAGAATTTTTCAAAACTTGACTTCTTTTATATAGTTGTTTCGAAAAGTTGTACACTTGAATATAATCTACTAATCAAGTTATACCGCATTAGTAAGCATAGCCACTGATCAAACCACGGCGAGCCCGGCCGCATAACTACCACAGAGGAGAAGAGGATGAGGAAGCGGTCCAAACGGGACCGGTGGAGCTCCGAACGGCGACCCGAACCTTGAAAATACCCTCTAAAAGTTTTGAATTATTTTGACGTTCCGAAGGGTTTAAAGGTTGACTTTTTATAAGTTAACCCGACAGAGAATCTTATTTCTCGGCGAAATAGATGTCGTTAAAACGAGTTCATAGACACATAACGAGTTTGATTTGAATTTTGTATGAAAAAGTTATGACGTGAAATTGGGAGAGGAATTTCCGGAAACGAGCGGAACGTTCCGGATCGGGGAATATTCTTGGAAAGGGGGGAATATTCCATTTTTCTTATTTTTCTTTCTTTCTCCCTCTCTCTCTCCCCGATCGGGCCCGAGCCCGAGCTCCACACACAGCGGCACCGGCTCTCGGTTCTCCGCCGTCCTGTCGCCGTTCGGAGCTCCACCGGTCCCGTTTGGACCGCTTCCTCATCCTCTTCTCCTCTGTGGTAGTTATGCGGCCGGGCTCGCCGTGGTTTGATCAGTGGGAGTTCGGGAAGGGTCGACTGTGTCGACCCTAAACTAGCACCTCCGGCCACCGATCGGCCTAATTCCGGGGAGAAAAAGAAAGAACTCGTTCCGCTCGGCAATTCCATGGAACGAATTAATCCGAATCAACCTCGGTTTGGGGGAAAAGGGCCGCCGTATCGGCCGCCGTTCGCGGCGGCTGTGTGGGCTTTTGGCGGCGGAAATGGTGGTGATGCGTTCTTGAGGTGGTGGTGATCGTTTTAAGTTGTTTTGGGATGAAATTAAGGTGTTTCGGGTCACTGTGGTGGCGCTGCCGGCAGCGTGGCGGCGGTGCTGCGGCTGCCGGCGGCGGAGGAAGGAGAAGGGTGAATAGTGAGTTGGTAAAAAGTGAAAGTAAACAGTAAATAGTAAATAGTAAATGGAATTTTGACTATTACCGTTTGACTTTACTGTTGACTTTACTATTACGGGTTGACTTTTTTTTAGAATTTACCGTTGACTTTCTGGAAAAAATAAAAGTGAGTTAAAACGGGACTTTCCGTCCAAATTAGCAATAAAGGAACGGATCAGACTTTGTTCCCAGTGGGTGGGTGTTGGAGGTTTGGGAGCAAAGAAATTTTATTTGGTTTTGGGTTACTTAGGAGCTGTTTCGGAAGTTTCCGAGGGAAATTTCCGGGACGGGTCCTCTCAATACTGACCCTACCGAGCCTGGGTCCGTAAAGTTAGATCACGGTCTTTTATCAGTGGACACATCTGCTAGCTGGTTTGAGGATAAACCATTTATTCTTGCCGCCACGGCAAGACAAGTGTTTTATCTGGATGACCCGAAGGCTGGTGAACCTTGGAAAGTGGTTAATGTGATGTCACACAAAGGTATGTACAGTGTTACCACAGTTGCAAGGGAACCTAACATACCTCCTAGGAGGAATGAAGTTGATGAACCCTATCAAGAACCTACCGCGGACTCGATCCCAACTTACACTCCTATATTTGGTTTCACCATGGACTTGGGTTCTCTTCCACACATAGATGTTCTCATTCAATGTCACAATGATGAAGAGGACGACGATGGTGACGAGGATGATGACGAAAGAGACGATGACGAAATGTATGAAGGCGAAAGTGAGGAAGATGAAGGCGGAAGTGATAGAGAGGATGATTATGCTCATTATGAGGAAAATCTATCTGATGAAAATTGATCGTTTTATTCAGTGTTTTATGTAAACTTCAATTTGTAAACCCTAGTTAAGCAACTGTGTTTTATCTGGACCTTAAATTGATCGTTTTATTCAGTGTTTTATGTAAATTGTAATTTGTAAACTATTTTTTTTGCCTGACCTTCAACAGATAATAGTTTCAAATCGATGAGACGCAACTAATCGTATAAAAATTTTACGATTTTGATTTAACGGACGTCAGGCTACCCATAGGAAAACAGAAGTAAAAAACAGCTAACCGCAACATTCGGCACACAGATTTTATCGGAATCTTCCCATTTTTCAACCGTAGACGAATTTCATTATTTCGGTCATATCTTATTTCACGACATATTTGCATTTGAAGAGTCTACGTATAGTAACTATTTGAAACTATACATTAACTTAAACACTTAGTAAACAAGTTAAGGAACATTAGTGCATATGTTCTGATTTTGAATCTGAAAGTTTAGAAAATCTATTCCAACCGTCAGATATCACCGTTAACATGAAATACATGTATGAAAAAAAATCCGACTACGTCTGACAACGTTAAAGGCTCAATCGGAACGGTCAACCGGGTCAGTCAAACCTCTAAACGCTTAGAAATGGTAATTGGACTGTCTAAATGACGTTTTTTTGCCTGACCTTCAACATATAATAGTTTCAAATCGATGAGACGCAACTAATCGTATAAAAATTTTACGATTTTGATTTAACGGACGTCAAGCTACCCATAGGAAAACAGAAGTAAAAAACAGCTAACCGCAACATTCGGCACACAGATTTTATCGGAATCTTCCCATTTTTCAACCGTAGACGAATTTCATTATTTCGGTCATATCTTATTTCACGACATATTTGCATTTGAAGAGTCTACGTATAGTAACTATTTGAAACTATACATTCACTTAAACACTTAGTAAACAAGTTAAGGAACATTAGTGCATATGTTCTGATTTTGAATCTGAAAGTTTAGAAAATCTATTCCAACCGTCAGATATCACCGTTAACATGAAATACATGTATGGAAAAAAATCCGACTACGTCTGACAACGTTAAAGGCTCGATCGGAACGGTCAACCGGGTCAGTCAAACCTCTAAACGCTTAGAAATGGTAATTGGACTGTCTAAATGACGTTTTTTTGCCTGACCTTCAACAGATAATAGTTTCAAATCGATGAGACGCAACTAATCGTATAAAAATTTTACGATTTTGATTTAACGGACGTCAGGCTACCCATAGGAAAACAGAAGTAAAAAACAGCTAACCGCAACATTCGGCACACAGATTTTATCGGAATCTTCCCATTTTTCAACCGTAGACGAATTTCATTATTTCGGTCATATCTTATTTCACGACATATTTGCATTTGAAGAGTCTACGTATAGTAACTATTTGAAACTATACATTCACTTAAACACTTAGTAAACAAGTTAAGGAACATTAGTGCATATGTTCTGATTTTGAATCTGAAAGTTTAGAAAATCTATTCCAACCGTCAGATATCACCGTTAACATGAAATACATGTATGGAAAAAAATCCGACTACGTCTGACAACGTTAAAGGCTCGATCGGAACGGTCAACCGGGTCAGTCAAACCTCTAAACGCTTAGAAATGGTAATTGGACTGTCTAAATTACGTTTTTTTTGCCTGACCTTCAACAGATAATAGTTTCAAATCGATGAGACGCAACTAATCGTATAAAAATTTTACGATTTTAATTTAACGGACGTCATGCTACCCATAGGAAAACAGAAGTAAAAAACAGTTAACCGCAACATTCGGCACACAGATTTTATCGGAATCTTCCCATTTTTCAACCGTAGACGAATTTCATTATTTCGGTCATATCTTATTTCACGACATATTTGCATTTGAAGAGTCTACGTATAGTAACTATTTGAAACTATACATTCACTTAAACACTTAGTAAACAAGTTAAAGAACATTAGTGCATATGTTCTGATTTTGAATCTGAAAGTTTAGAAAATCTATTCCAACCGTCAGATATCACCGTTAACATGAAATACATGTATGAAAAAAAATCCGACTACGTCTGACAACGTTAAAGGCTCGATCGGAACGGTCAACCGGGTCAGTCAAACCTCT
Organism: Potentilla sterilis; assembly: GCA_963682095.1. NCBI lineage: Eukaryota > Viridiplantae > Streptophyta > Magnoliopsida > Rosales > Rosaceae > Potentilla > Potentilla sterilis. The sequence goes on from OY821758.1 coordinate 46,213,417, forward strand.
AAACGCTTAGAAATGGTAATTGGACTGTCTAAATGACGTTTTTTTGCCTGACCTTCAACAGATAATAGTTTCAAATCGATGAGACGCAACTAATCGTATAAAAATTTTACGATTTTGATTTAACGGACGTCAGGCTACCCATAGGAAAACAGAAGTAAAAAACAGCTAACCGCAACATTCAGCACACAGATTTTATCGTAATCTTCCCATTTTTCAACCGTAGACGAATTTCATTATTTCGGTCATATCTTATTTCACGACACATTTGCATTTGAAGAGTCTACGTATAGTAACTGTTTAAAACAAAAAATTTGGAAATTCACTGTGTTTTTTTGTAAATGCGACGGATATAGAAGGTTCCGTCGCTTAATTAGTTTTGGAAATTGTCCTTTGCGCCAAAAATTGGCCCGAAAATTAAATGTTCTTAAGCGACCGACTAATTCAAGGTTCGTCGCTTAAGCTTAGATATAGACAGTCCCTTGTGTCCCGTTCCCTTAACCCGATCTGCATTATTCCCAATCGTTTTCATTCTTTCATTCCTTACTCCCTCCTCCGCCCCAACCACCGTCTCCGGCTCCCCATTTCAGTCTCCACTGCAGTCTCCAGCCTCCGCCCCCTCCCCAACCTCCGCCTCAGTCCTCCACCTCCTGGCCCCCTGCCCCAGGCTCCGCCTCGTGGCCCTCTCTCAGTCGCCGCTCCGTGGCCCCAGCCTCTTCTCAGTCCCCGCCGCCGAACCTAGTAGCCTCCATCTTCCTCCATCCTCCTCTGATTCTTCGGCCGCCTCAATAACCGCCTTAACCTCCGCCGGTTCGGTGCTTCTTTCGATTTGATAATTTCTGCATTTACTTGTGTGTGGTTCATTTCATGTATTGGTTTCTTGTCTTTTCTCTTTCCTATGAATCTCTGGATTGGTGAAAAGCTAGAGAGATCACGTTTTATCTTGATTTTGGTTGTTGGAGTATTCTGTTTCTGTGGGTGATTTATAATCAACTGTTTATCTTGAAAAACTTGAATTTGTTTTATATCTGCTGAATTAGGGTGTGTTTGGGCGTTTTGGATTTTAGAGATTGTTGCTGTGTGCTTGTTTTGGGTTGGATTGTTTGGATTGTCATTGCTTGATCTTGAGTTCTATGATTATGACTGAGAAATTAACCATATTTGAGAAGATTTGTTAAAAGGCATAGCATTAACCATATTGGTTTAGCTTTTAATGCGATTGGTTGAGCTTAATTTATTAACCTACATGGGATATGTAACATTATTGATGATCTATAAAAATTGATCTTGATGTAGTTAAGTTTAGTTAAGTTTAGTTTAGTTAAATACAGGGTTTGCTACATTCTGTGATCGCATTCTTGTTAACTGCTAAGTTGTGTTCTGTTGTTGGAAACTTGTATGATAAGATTGTTGTTTTGGCGAATGTGTAGGATTGTGTTTAACACCTGTAGTTTCAAGCCTAGGAAGAAGACTACTTTAACTGTTTTGAGCTCAGAAATTTCTCTATTTTTTGGTAATTTATATGCAGCAGATATAAAATAAATTCAAGTTTTATATGTACTGATTTCGGGTTGGCAGATTTAAGGGTACTAATTGGACACAATTTGGTGGTATTAGACATATTTTTTTACGTAGATTGACCTGGATCAAGATGAGAGAGATTATATGAATGATAGTGCATGTTCAACCTTGCACAGCACATTCACACTTCAAATTAACCATGAGTTTACTCAACTCCACCTTTAATTGGCTATCAAGTTTGACCTTTAATTATGAGGACAAGGTTAATGAATTGGCTATCAAGTTTGACCTTTAATTATGAGGACAAGGTTAATGAATTGCTCTTTCCAGGGATGCAAGATCTCTCCTCACTTTGCAACCATATTACAACCTAGAACCCTTACACTTTTGATTTTTCTTAAGGCCGTTTTAGTTTTTAGTTTTTTTTTAAAGAAGGGGGGGGGGGGGGGCGGGTTTACCTCTGTTTTCAAATATCATTAAATAATAAATATAGTTCCATTTATGTCATGTGTGTAAAGTGAACAAAAAATTGTTTTACATTTTCATATATGAGTAATAAAAGGGGCAGAACAACCTGATGAACATGACGTATTATGCTTTTACTCCGGTCTGAAGCCACTTTTTGCTTGTTTTCACTTTGTTTGTCCACAAAGAGACTCTGAGATGCTTTCAAGTCCATCCTGCATAGGAAAAAATCTCTTATCACAACTGCATTGACATAATTGTGGTTTTTACTTTGATGACTTTATTATATTGATCAATGTTTTTATTTTAAGAATAATTTTTTTTTAATTTTATTTTATTACCTCTTATATCAGCAATGCCTCCAAAACTTCGATATTCGAAGACGAAGAAGACGGTCGAGCTTGAGGACCGTGAGCTTCGGCAGGACTTGATCAGACGATCACTACGAGCACCACCACTATCGACGCCACAGGCTGATTCATCTGGGCTCTCACCGGCTTCTCATGCACAGCTTCCTTCAACTCCATCTCTTCCTCCAAGTTCAGCTCCTCGCCCTGCTGTTTCAGCTCCTGCTCCTGGTCCTGCTCTTTCAGTTGTTGCTGCAGTACATGCTGCTGCTTCTTTAAATGCGTCATCGGGCTTGCAGCTAAGCGCTCCCCCACTCCCACCAATGACGCCAATGACGTCGAGCGGCCCCAGTACCGGTTCTGCATCTACCGGGGCTTCGACGACTGCACGCAGCATTCGTTGCAAAAACTTGGAGACGAGCGGTATATTTCAGCAACTCGGGTGTTTCATTTCATTAAAGATAGATATAGACGATATGAAAGCTTAGAATATCTCCGGTAATTAAGGATTTAACGGTTATAAGCTTATTTCCCTTTTTCTGTGTAGATACACCACCAACAAGGAGGAGAGGCACCGAGGTCCGAGGGGTGGGACGGTGCATGCAGCGGTCGCCGAAGAAGAGGGGAGGGGCCCGGCAAGTGGATGTTGATAGCATCGTGGAAGAACGAGTTCGTGTAGTTGAAGAGCGAATGGCGGCGCAATTGGAAGAGCGTGATGAGCGCCTGCGTCAAATGGAAGCCATGATTGCGATGCTCGTAGCGCAACAAACGCAAGGGGATGCGGGTGCAGGTAGTTCTTCTCAGAACCCGTGACTTCACGACTTCGAGGCTCTTGACCACTGCTACATATGTTTAGTATATATAGTTTGTGCTTAAAAAACAGTTTTATGTACTAGCACAATTGAGTTTGGATTGAATGTGTTGGTTTCGGATATTTGAATGAATGTGTTGGTTTCGGATATGTGAATTGAATGTGTTGGTTTGATATGTTTTAGATGTGCAGGTTTGAATTGTTTGGTTTTGTAAAAGGGCAACATACAGAAGCAAATTATGTGCTCAATCAGACACCCCACTTAAGCGACAGATTTTCGCGATTATCCGTCGCATAAAACACACTAAAGCGACTGACAATATTCAAAGTCAGTCGCTTACAACCCACTAAAGCGACTACAGCAGGCAGACCATGCAAGTCGCTAAACTAAAGCGACGGATAATCGACTAAAAGGGTCAGTCGCTCTACCATTACAGCGACGGATAATTGAGTACAAGAATCAGTCGCTTTAGTGTGTACTTATAGCGACGGAGAATTGAGTACAAGAATCCGTCGCTTAAGCTCACATTTATGCGACTAACCAAAAACGAATGTCAGTCGCTCCAACTTTATAACGACTAAGAAATATCAGAATATAGGTCAGTCGCTTAAAGGAACTTAAGAGACGGAGTTTGTAATGTTAGTCGCTCAAAGTCTTAAGCGACTAAACTTAACCGACCTCGGACACGCGACGGCGTGTTCGTCTCTTTAAGAGGCTGGCGACGGACTTGGCCACTTAAGCGACTGACATTGTCCGTCGCTTTAAGTGGTAAATGGCGTAGTGTCATTATAATGGCTAAATTCACAAAATGAAAATTTTGACCGTCTGATGTGATCGTTATAGTTAAATATGAGTAGAGGAGAAAAATCAACTCGTTTCGTGAACGTTCAATGCTCGATCGAAACGGTCAACCATATTTTCATAAAACTTATCACATGAAAACGCTATTAGGTACCTTTAGATGACCTTGTTTCGTTGACTCTTCCAAACATTAAACTCTCAAATAAATGAGACGTAATCAGCCATGTAAAAATTTGGGAACGTTTACCTCCCGATACTATGGCTCCCCATAGAGAGTGATAAGTTTAAATAAGGTTGACCGCACCGATCGGGGTTCTAACTTTGTCAGATTTAAGTGATTTTTTGACCATCGCCATATTTCATCATAACGATCAAATTCTATTTCATATCATTTTTCAAAATTTCACTTATTTTATATAGTTGTTTCGAAAAGTTGTACACTTGATTATAATATTCTAATCAAGTTATACCGCATTAGTATGCATATTGTCATTATAATGGCTAAATTTATAAAATAAAATTTTCATAAGCCACATATTTATAGGGTATATTTATAATTGAAAATCAATTGAATTTAGAGTTAGGGTTTAGAGTTTAGAATTTGGAGTTTGGCGTTTAGAGTTTCCAAACCCTTTTTAAAAAAAATAATCTATAATATTTATTTATTTTAATTAAAGCCCGGCCCGGCCTCAACCCGCCAAGGGCTATTCGGCTCGGCCCGTAAAAGCCCGTCAAACCCGCCTTATATGGTTAGGCTTGGATCCTAGAATTTTTAAAGAAGCCCGGCCCGACCCGGCCCACTATTTCTAAAATACATTGTAAAACCCACTATGAATGGGTCAGGCCCGTTGATGAGGCCTATATTAACCAACTTTCAAATTGCACTAGCAAAGGGAAAACTGAATGAGGTAAATGGACTATTGACATGACGTAAATCAGTAAATGACATTAATAAATGCATATTTCTTCTTGGTCGGTGATACTGGGCTAATTTTTGCTGAAGTAGATCTATATGTCACCCTCGTACGAAAACAACAACCAAATCTAATTATATTGGGGGGCCATTTAATATGGCATAACTACAAGAAAAAAAAACGTGCTTTGTTTAATGAGTAATGTTAGGTGAACCATTTTTTGGCATCTCACCTAGAACCTAACTTATGTGTCAGTTTATGTGGCACAATCACGTTAATGAAATACTCTGATTGGGTGGTGACACGTCATGTACATGTCACATAGGCTGACACATAAGGTGAGCTCAAAGTGGGATGACAAAAAGTGGTTCATCTAGCATTATTCTTATTTAATTAAAAGAAAATGACATGTAATTTTCATATGTGAAAGATATGATTGGGAAGAGAAAAACACGCCTACGCCACGTCACCTTTGGATATGCCAAGAATATTATTAGCTACATTTTGATATCTACCCTTACAACTTTACATGTTTGCATTTTAGTATATAATCTGTCTACTTCTTCCTTTTTGTTGCTTCTCTTTGGCTAACGTTTTTTTCTTTCAAATTATTTTGTAGAAACATTTTTGTAGGAGACCCATTGATGTAGAAGTAGAAGAGAATTTCCTACCTAAACAAAAATAAATAAAAAAGTGGGTGTTAAATACCAAATCAGTTCTTTTGTTTATGATGTTCTTTTGTAGTTGGATATTAATTATTTATAAATTCACGTAAACTCTTTAAATTAATTTAAACCTACAAATGAAATCCGATTGACCGATCGCAAAATCTATTAGGAATTGATTTTTCAAATCTTTAAAAAAAAAAGACGGCTATGTATATTAAGTAAACATGAGGAGATCACCATAATACTTAAACAAGATGTAAAAGTACATCTAAAGCTCTAAATTAAAACTTCATAACAATGCACCAAGCTTTTGAAAAAGTATTATAGTTATACCGTTTTGGCCTATTTGTAATAATACTAAGTATTTAAGCATAGTAACTAATTTTAAAGAAGGTGATTTCTAAAATTAACTATGTATTAAAGTAAAAGCTTGGAATTATAACAATCTTCTTATCGTACACTTGTTTTCTACCCGTCACACTTGTCATTCGTAATCGTTTAAAAACTGTGTTTTAGATGAAGGTTGCAATTTATCATATTACAAGTGATATGGACAATGGCCAATTAGCCGCCGTATCTGATCTTAATCGATCTCTATACATGAAGTAGAGCTATAACTAGTGGATCATGAGGTATGCAAAACAAAAGTCAATTTCGTTTTGGATGGAGATCATAGAGTGGCTCCATAACTGACTACAAAGCTTAATCGGGAAATATAAAATACCGTCCACACCGGAACAAAAATTAGATTTTTCCGTCAGTCCAATAAGATCTTACACCGCCTAAAGTGTTTACGAACACAATAATAACACAAGTGAACAACCAGTGGTTCCAAATTAATAGGCAGCATGCTCTTTGCTTCTTTAATAATTTTCTTAACTTATTGGGTAGCAGAATAATTTCTCAAGTTATAATAAGGTTTTTATATGATTTTCTTCAAGGTGACAAGGACCTATAAGCTACTTGTTTAATCTGATCCAATCATTTACATTTGATTTCTCTTTCTCATTGTATGAACGCCACTCTTTCATATGATTTAGGTGTGGAATTTTTATACGAGAGATGTAAGTATTTTGCACCATAGGAAATTGTACAATATATTAGTATGTCATGGTGTCATGTATATACTATAATTTAAAGTTGTAAAATAAGTTCTCAAAATATAAATTTTAAAAGTGAAGACGATACATGCTTAAACTTCCAACAAAACGGTCTTATTTTCTAGAAGCACAAGGTCGAAACCTAGGTCGCTTCAACGTACGCGTGAGTTACAAAGGCATGGTGGTGAAGGTAGCGGAGCCTAGATCAAATCTTGACTTCTCTCCTTTGTGTGAAGTTTTTAGTTCGATAAAACTAGAAACTGAAGCCCACACGCAAAAACCAAACTCAATCCCACCAAAATCTAGTGCTTCTTGTTAGAACGCAATAACGTCACAAGGATAGACAACCACCACGGAAAGGACCAAACCCAAAATCCAAACACTGACTCTAGACCTTCTCGGGAACAAATATCGATCTCTCGTCCGACAACAGATTTCATAACGTGCCGTTGAGTCGGAGACTCGCACGAACGCATCGAGCGCCGGTGGACGAGCGGTATTTCTCTGTCGAAGGTCAACTCTAGGGTTTCGCTAGAGAGAGGCCGCAATAATTTCTCTAACTCAAATAATATTGAGGGAGCAGTTTGGTGTTTTTCTTTACAATTTCAAGTAATTCAAGCTCATTAAAATGTTTTCATTGTATCTATCTTGGGCAAGCATAAACTGTAATATATGAGGCAGAAAAGTCACATGCATTTATATGATATTGCGGAAGAAGATAGAGCAAAACATGTATTATTGTTGGATCTCCATCATTGATATCTGATAATTGAGTTGTACAGAACATTGTTTTCATAATTCATTGAGGAATCAATAATTACTACGAACTCATACGACACACACTAAATTAAGTTTGAGACGTACGATGAAATAAATTAAAACACGAGTAAGTTTTATTTATCAATTCTCACTTGCAGTCCGGTATCATATGGTCTAGTGATACTTTTTTGTAAGTGAGAAATTGTGAGTATGATTCACAGAAAGATTAATTGTAGCGTTTGATTGTTTACCTTTAGGAGAGTTAATTTGGTTAAGAATTTGAACCCTAGTTCGTTTACAAGTTGTGTAATAACGACAATAATCTCTTCTTGTTTTATCAGGGCATTTCTATAATGTCGTATTATGTGGATCATGTCAAGGGTTCCAAAATCCACCCTTCTCTTATAGGGTAATACAGACCGGATATACGAGCAACATTCTTCAAATGGATCGTTGTTCGATAGTTATTGTAGCCGGAATAAGCAGGTATGAGCGTCCGCAACAACTCAAATGGACGGAGGCTAGCTAGCTCCTTAATCGCAAAAAGTAGTGGTGACATTTTTCTACTGAAACACTAACTACTAACACACTATATGGGTTGTATATCACATCAAATTGTACTATTACTTTTTTGTTTCACTTTTTCATGTCGGTGCCCGCAAATTCTATAGATGATATAGAAAACCAATTGACATCTTTCTCTCGTCTTCTCTTCTTCATTTAGTTTTGCTCACTAGTGTCAACTCAAGCTTTTTTCTCACTGTCTCGGATATGCAAATGAATAAATCGACCGATGACCTATATGAGATTATGGAGGAAGATAATTGGCGCAGTGAGTCAGTCACTAAATGTATATCAATTTTTTTTACGATGGGGAGACTATATAACTATAGCAAAGGGCACGTGATGAAGCTTAGTTTTATATATTATTAATAAATAATTTAAATACAACAGTTAGTTTACTGTGAGTCAAACTCATAATTTTCCATTTAAAAAGAAGGGATTCATGTCACTAGTCTAAAATATTAGATAAATATTGTTGAAATTTAGTTTTAGAGGAAAGTTGCATAATAAAAATAGAGTTATCCGTGCTAAAAACGAAACGTAGAATAAGAAAATGTGATTGTTTTTCTTCTATCATCACAACTCTCAAAACATGCTAATAATACCCAATTTTCATTAATGGTAAACCACACCAAAATTATTTCCCTTTTTTTTGACAAGACCAGACCTCTCATTTTCATTTGAAAAAGACCACAACAAGAATTCCACAAGTAAAGAAATAAGTTCTCAGTCAAGGATGACGGTATTTTACCAAATATAGTGAATTGTAGTGTCCAAATTTATAACAAAAATGAATATAGGTGGTGTCACTCCTATGAGGTAAAAATGAGGGCGAAAACAAAAGACGTTGAAGAACAAGATGGGATGTATATCAACTGTATCTCCATATCAATAATAGGACCCAAGTAGACGACAACCCACCGCACCTTCCTAAACATGTTCATTTCATCACAACAAAAGTAGATGATTGTAGAGGTCAAAGACTCTAGCTTTCTCTATTTTCATCTGCATCCTTTTTCTCCTTGAACACACAAAGTTGGTATTCTCTCTCCATCTCCAAACAGGGTTGGTGGTTTGAAGAGAATAATATTGGGTGTGCATAAAAAAATCATTTCTTTTTGCCCTTTTTTCTTCTGTTAGAACAAGTCTGATCCTCATCTGCTAAACCCAGACGCAAGTCTCTCCTCTATCACATCTTCACTTTTCTTGAATTTTCCAACACATTTTCAAAATAAGACCCAAAGATTGCTGCTTTTTAGCATTTTGTTGATTTCAGCTTGATTTTGGAATTGGGTTTTGGGAGAATTGCGATGGTGCCAGCTCTGATTGAGTCGGCATTGCCGGAATCGTCGTCGGAGAGATCTGTGGTGGTGGAGGATGTTCGATTCAAGGAGCTGAGGGGGGTGCAATGGCGCTTAAATCTTGGGATTTTGCCTCTTTGTTGTTCTTCTGTGGATGATCTTCGCCGAGTCACAGCTGATTCCCGGAGAAGGTACCCTTTCTCATTTCTACAATCTCTATACTTACAAGGTTGCATTTTTTATTTTATTTTAAATAAAGGTATTGTTTTTATTAGTCTCAAACTCTCAATTAGGGAATTTATGCCATTTTTGTTCTTGTGATTTGCTGTGGTTATTGCCAGATACTCGTGTTTGTTTGATGATTGGCATTTCGAGCTTAAGTACTTTTTGATGCTCTGTGAATTTTATGATACATGTCGATAAATTATGATAGATACAGTTTCCATACTCGAGTTGATGGAGTTTTCATGGTTTTATGAGCTGTAAAACTATCTGTGAAACAGGAAACTGCGTTACTCGGATCTTTGTAGAGTAAATGTGTTGAATGCGTATATGCTGGGTTGATTAGTTGTGTTTCATTGATCCAGAGATTTAATATGATTTATGAGTTTATGATCTTGACCATGTGTTCAGAATTTTGACTGAATTTGGTGGTGATTATTTTGTATTTGTTTATTTCTGTGCTGAGTAAATGTTGTCTCTGTCTCGTAGATATGCTAGGATGAGAAGACGCCTTCTGGTTGAACCACCTAAGGATGGGAGTAGTTCTCCTGATCTTGCCATGGACAATCCGCTGTCGCAGAACCCAGGTAAAGTCTATGACACCTTCAAAGTATGCATGTGTACTCCCTTAGCTTGTTTCAGTTATTTATCTGTAGTTGCTTTACTGTCTGACATTAGCTTTCTAAATGCAACTTTTTTCAAGGCCTGCACCAATTAGTATATGGTTATTAATGATGTCAGTTCTAAGTGAAGTAGCTTTCGCTTGGCAATGTACCAATGCATTTATAGATTTTCACGAGAGAAGGACGATTCGATTGGGATGCTAGCAGATGATGTTTTAGATTAAATTGTGTCAACTAATGAATAAATAGTGGCTTTGTTTAAGATTGGATTGCCAGACTATTGTAAAACAACCAACCAAATCAGTGGGTGACATGTTATCTCATTGGTAATAAATGCAAGTTGACCTGTTACTATAAGTATCGATCAGGTCAAAGCAAAATAAAACTATAAGAATGGAAATTGAAGGATTTCTCTGTTGCAATATGCTTCTAAATGAGCTAGCCACTTGTGATGCAATATACTGATCTATGTGAATCATACATGCAGAAAGCACCTGGGGTCGCTTCTTTCGTAATGCTGAGCTGGAGAAAATGGTTGACCAGGACTTATCACGTTTATACCCAGAACATGGGAGCTACTTCCAAACACCAGGATGCCAAGGCATGCTGAGAAGAATCTTGTTATTGTGGTGTCTTAGACATCCAGAGTGTGGTTACAGACAAGGTTAATTACACTCTTCACATTCTTATAATTGTTCTTTCTTTTATTTATTTTGTTTTTTAATTTTTCACAGTAGTTAATCTGTGATGTGCTTAGCATTTACATTACTTCACTCTTTCTGTGTGTGTGTGCGCCCGCCTGTGCCATTTTAAATTCTAAATATTTCTTACAGAAAACATGTAGTGGCACTGATCCAGTGATTCTGCGACTGCGTACTAATGTAATCCATGATAAACCCTAAATCTAATCATTGTCCTGTTGGAAAATCAATCACAAATTGGTTACCACATAATGGTTTATACACTTATACTCATCGAGTACTTCCTTCTTCTTCTGAGAAATGGATATCTGGGTTTTGCCTTCACTGGGACAAGTAGTGCTTATTGGTTTTGTTTTTAAATTTCTGTGACATTGATGTGCTGGGATATTGAATGTTCTTGTGCAATGTTATTAACAAGTTGTTATCTTGTGGTTTATTTGATAATGTATTTTATTTCAATATTGTTGTTTTGTTTACATTGAAGATTATGAAATTAGATGGAGGTGACGAAAGGAATTTATTTTAGTCTAAATTTTCATTCAGTCTATGGAAGCTTCTCTTTCTTCTCCTTGAAAAATTAAACTGATTATTGTTTCATTTCATCACAGGAATGCATGAACTCTTGGCTCCGCTTCTGTATGTTCTTCATGTTGATGTGGAGGGTCTATCTCAAGTGCGGAAACAATATGAAGATCACTTCATTGATAAGTTTGATGATCTATCATATGATGAAAATGATTCGACTTACAATTTTGATTTAAAAAACCTTACTGATTCCATGGAAAATGAGGATAGCTTGCAGGGAGATGCATCAAAAGTTAAGAGTCTTGATGAGCTTGATCCCAAGATACAGACCATTGTAATGCTCAGTGATGCTTATGGTGCTGAAGGTGAATTGGGTATTATCTTATCCGAGAAATTTTTGGAACATGATGCATACTGCATGTTTGATGCGTTAATGAGTGGGGCGAATGGCTCCGTGTATATGGCAGAATTCTTCTCTCCCTCCCCTGCCACTGGCTCTCAGACTAGCTTACCTCCTGTCATTGAAGCATCTGCTGCATTGTATCATTTGCTGTCACTTGTTGATTCATCTCTACACAGCCACCTTGTCGAGCTTGGTATCGAACCCCAGTATTTTGCACTCCGCTGGTTAAGGGTTTTATTTGGACGTGAATTTTCACTGGAAAATCTATTGATAGTTTGGGATGAGATATTTATACGTGATAATCGTAAATTAGACAAAGGTGGTGAAGATGACGCATGGTCCAGCTTTAGCATTCTTAGTTCACCTCGAGGAGCATTTATTTCAGCCCTGGCAGTTTCCATGTTACTTCATTTGAGATCTTCCCTTCTTGCGACTGAGAATGCTACTACATGTCTTCAACGGTTGTTAAACTTTCCTGAAAATGTTGATTTAAAGAAACTGATAGAGAAGGCAACGTCGTTGCAGGCTCTTGCTTTGGAGAAGAATTGCTCATCCTCATTTCCTTCATATATGGAGCCATATAACCATAGTAAATCAAAGGTTGTGAGAGGTCACAGTCTTTCAGTTGACTCTGTTTCTCCAAAAACTCCATTAAGTTTGGTAACTGAAAGCTACTGGGAAGAGAAGTGGAGAGTTATGCAAAGGGAAGAAGAACTTCGGCAAGATAGTTTGAAAAAACAGGTTCCCAGCCAGAAGAAGCGATGGACTGAAAAAGTTAAATTGACCCTATTGAGATCAGAATCTGACCCTTCTCCAGCAAAGGTTGAGAATGGCAAAAAGACCCCTAGGTTTACTGTTAGACGAAAGTTGCTAGAAGATCTCTCGCGAGTGCTCAGCTCAGAGGAAGATATTGAGGAATTAGGCTCTCATGAAGACAAAGGCTCTTCAGAAACTGTGGTTTGCAAAGAAGATGGTATCAGTAAGGATCTTACTTCCACAAATGAAGACAGATGTTTGAATGGAAATCCAGCTAATGAAGAGAGCTCATCTGTTAGCTCATATCCAGCAAGTCCTCTGAGTGGGGCAAATGATGAACCTGAATCAGAGAAAAGTAGTTTCAGATCAAATATATCTGTTGATGAAAATAATGATAATCCAAATGATGTTAATCCACAGAGTGTATCAGAAGGCCCACCTTGTCCAGTATCTGATCCACCTGAGGCCGTATCTCAAACATCCGAGTGCAGCAATCATTCAACGGGTAATTCAGTGACTGGAAAAGAAAGAAAGCTTCTTTCTGGTAAATTCCAGAGGTTTTGGAAGTTGGGATGGAGTGCAGCTGGTGAAGGCACGTCTGAGAAAGGGAGCAACGCCCTAGATACTGCAAAATCTCCCAGGAGTGATATTAGTCAGAATGCAGCAAGCTCTTCTATGGCTGAAGGGTCTTCTGTAGTTAGCTGCAAAGGGGAAACTGTGGACCAGAATAGAACCGGTACTTTGAGGAATCTTGGGAATTCTATGCTTGATCATATACAGGTAACTTCCTTGTTTCCATAAAACTTGGCTTCCATTATTCTAGAACTATTCATCATATCCGCTCAATGACATGAGAACTGATTTTTAAAGAGATGGATGCTAACCATTTATTACCTTGGGCAATAAATAACTAGATATCAGAATGGGATTATTGCTGATAATGATAACAATGCAAGATTACCTGTAATACAACTCTATTTAAGCTAGTCCAATTGTAATTGGAAGAAAATAAAAGTTCTAAGTGCACTGTTTGAGGGCAAAAACAGATTGCTTCCAACAACACTAATCAGCATATTAGATTTCATTCTGCATTTCTCTGATTTGCTTACTCATCTGATTTTTTAGGTAATCGAGTCTGTTTTCCAGCAAGATCGAGGTGTTCAACTGGGATCAGTTGAGAACTGTTCGAAAAATACTTTAGTTGGCAAAGGACAAGTAACAGCCATTGCAGCTCTCAAGGAGCTTCGGAAAATCAGCAATCTTCTGTCAGAAATGTGAGGTTCATAGTTAACTGTATATACATTTTGTAATTAATCGTTTAGTGCCAAATAAATCGAGTTCTATTGGCCTTTTTTCTATTTGGGCATCAGAAGTTTTGGCAGTGAGTCAGTGACAGACAGGTGTAAATATGAGTTTCTGTAATAACCTTATAAAATTAAATGTACGATAGTGCCAGACTTTGTTCGAGTGGAATTTGACTCAAGTAGGCTTAAGAATTAGCTTCCGACTCTCGGACCATGTACTAAAACAATGTATTAGCAGAGCGAGAAAGAAGACCTAACAAATAAGAAGAGTTCGCATAAAGCAATATGTTTCAAGATCGTATCATTACTATCATAATCATTAAGCAGTGAGAGCCACTCCTACTTGTCAAATGTTCTTCCTCAATAGGACTAACACCATCCTGATTTGCATTAAAAACAGGACATGTTTATGTTTCCTTCGGAAAATATGGCCTCATTAAACTCTCCCTTTCTTGTTTTTGTTTTTGTTTTTGTTTTTAACCACAACTCGGTATTGGTGCATGGCATACCATTCAGTTACTATAAGCACCAAATCCACTGCAGCAGTACAAACTCGAGAAAGCTTCAACACAAGCAATTCTAAACATACATAAAATGTTTTAAGTTGATGGTGTTGCACTACTCTTACATACATTGATTCCTCTGAAGGTAAATGATAAGCTAAATTGGGGCTATAACTTACATTTCTCTGGTTTTAATAAAGACCAAGAGCAAGAGGTGTATAACGATAAAAGGGCAACTCTTCTCCTTTTGGTTAAAAGGCCTAGTACTTTCCCTGGGTGTAGTCTATTCTATATCATGAAAACCTGGGAGGAGAGAAGTGATGAAGCCAAAAACAATCATTTGAATCTCCTTCACAATTCCCCACCAGCGGTTACCACCATTGGCTCCTGGTTCCGGGGCATTCTCATTCGCATCTGCAGGCCGATTTTCAGTCTCGACTCCTGGTTGTCCATCTGCATTAGTTACCATAAACATTATTTACAGTTAGTATAAAGCAGAAATCTGTGTCATAGATAAATAACCAAGTCCGAAAAATAAGATATATATATTATTGGAAGAAGAGAAAAGCGTGGGAGCTTGGTCAATTGGCATCCAAGACAAATAATAGACAACGTCCCCAAGACCTTTTCTTTTTACAATGTGTCCAATACTGTTGTTCCAGGGACGCACTATGAGATAATGCACAATTGTAAAACATAAATTTAAACCATATGCTCAATATATGTGGCCCCTCAGCCTTAATTCAAATGGCATGAAGTGATATTGTGGTGCAGGGCAGAAGCTGGGAGTTTCTGTCCTTTTGGCTAGATGAAGAAAATAACACTAGGGAGCAAAGATCTCAGCGAAAACAAACAAGATCATAGAGATAGTCGCTGTAAAATTTATGCAGGAAAGAATATATGAGTTCTGGGCTGAGTACCCCAAGAAACTCTATATTTTCTATCAGAAAGTGCCTACCCTCCAAAATAGCAAGATATACTAGGTTAAAGCAACCCAAAAAAAAAACATAAATAAATGAAACCAGCAGGAATGCAGAAAGACTCAAAAGAACAATAAAAGATACGATCTCTTTTGGAAGCTCCTCCACCATATTGGGTGGGTAGAACAAAAGTCAATTTATCTTTCAAGCAAGGGACAATCATTTATTATATTGGGACATTTGATGTAAGCCATACAAATACCCATCTCACTGCTGAGCATGCCCATGGCGTGGAATATAAAGAGATCCACTCCTCTACCGTACAATATTCAATGCAAGTGCTCAAACAAAAGGGAGGAAAAATATTGTAGCACAGGGATGCACAGAAACATGACACCATCTGTATGATATCTTCAGTTATGGCTTGATGAATCCATAACTATGCAGATGTACGAGTCGACAAACCAGCCATTGCACATTGGCTATGAGATTTTCTCATTTCCTAATATGGTGGTTCTTAAGGCAGAAGCATTCCAAATAAGGAAAACCTACTTAGGCCAACAGAACCAAACTCAACTGGTACATAATAAAACCCAGTACATTCTGTCATTCTCAATGATTGGAAGTGGATTCCAGTAGACTAAGGTCATATGAAACCCAATATTGACTTCATCATTAAGTCAGGAAAGGGTTGAGGCTGAACTAACGACAAATTTACATGTGTGGCACAAAGAAAAACTTACCAAAGGACTCCTATTTTGAGTAGTGCAGAATTATTAGACATGTTGGAAACACACAATTAAAAGATATCCTTTTATATTATTTTCTACTTACAAGGAGTATTCCTTGATATTAAAACTCAATGCTTTATGCAGGTCATAGTAAAGAAGCATGTGAAAGCGTCATCCAAAAGTTGGTTACATTTAGCAAATACAAGCAACATGAGTACCTGGCAAAGCAGCATTATAATTCCCCTGCCCTGCAGCAGCAGGAACATTTTCAACCCTGGCTGCAGGTCTTGGTGGTTGGGGAGGCACAGCTGCCCTATCCATGGCGCGAGTGAGCCATTCTA
Organism: Potentilla sterilis; assembly: GCA_963682095.1. Lineage (NCBI taxonomy): Eukaryota > Viridiplantae > Streptophyta > Magnoliopsida > Rosales > Rosaceae > Potentilla > Potentilla sterilis. The sequence goes on from OY821758.1 coordinate 46,229,695, forward strand.
TCAATGGAGTGAGTGAGCCTGTTTTATACCTGCAACATCCAACATCACCAAAGTTTAGCTTCCGTCCACACAACTTATCATGCTTAGTTTGGTCAAGTAAATGTCGGAACAATAACGTACTGCGATTTCCTAATATAATATACTAAAAAAGACATATAGAATGGTTCCCTGTAACGTTTATGATTTAGTGACTTACAGATAGACAATTGTTGCGCAAATCACAAGGATGACCATCTTTTGTCTAGATCCATCTTGATTGAACAAAAGCAATAAAGCTATCAGCTTCAGAATGAGAACCGGATCCAGCCGAAACTCAATTTGAAATCTCCTAACAATAACTCGTCTCTGAGCTCCAGGATGTTGCTGTTGACGCTGTTGCTGTGGTTGTTGCTGTCCTTCTTGGCCATGCTGCTCTCCACTAGTGCTGACATCTGGGGTTGCTCTAGTTCTGAACGCATAAATGCCATAACGGTAAGCATAAACGATAATAGTTTTGTACCATAACATTAAGAAGTTGTGGTTCTAATATTTGCATTCAATGTTAGGCATGACAAAGTTTCAACAGGAACATAATATCAGAGCGAAACAAACTTCAGTTAACATTAATATACTCACGTGGGCACATTGTAGGTCAGCGGAATCAGAGTATTAGATGACAATCCACTAACTGGTCCCATAAACGGGTGAACCGGAACAGCATAAAGGCCCGAACCATGGTTCATCTGTTCCTGATCCTGCAACCCAGGAACAAGCACCGGATACATGATTGGCATAAACTGAAACTCACCATTCGGGAAAGATGGTAGCCCGGACACTGCCGGAACCTAAACAACAGCCACAAAACCATTCTCAGCAACTCAAAAGGAACATCAAAACCACCAAACCATCGGCATTCCAAAATAAATACATTCATACACATCAATTACTGCATTATAGAGCTTCATAAAACAACAGTGAATGATGTAGGCATAATCAGTAAATGTAGAGATTACATGAACACTATTCTTTTTCTTATTTACAGAATCAATTACTGGTTAAACAATATGCAATTTTTTCCTTAACGAAACTAAAATCCCAAAGCTTTATCCTTTACTCTGAATCTTATTAAATAATGAAACCCATAACAACCCTAATGCAAATGGCAGAATATAATGAGCAATCAAACACGTAATTCGATTCAAGCATTAATTAAGGACAAAAAAGAAGACTCTAGGAATTGAAAAATTGGGAATTGGGATTGGAGCAGTGGCAAACCTGTGATTTGGGGAGAGATTCTTGGGGCAAATTGGGGGAAGAAGAAGAACTAGGGTTTGGGGTGGAGGGCAACACTACAGGGTCTTCGGCCATCTTGGGAACTCAGATCAGCCTCTCACCAGGCTATGTGTTTTTCAGTTCATTAGTTAATTGAGCGAGTTTTTATGACGTGGAGGGGTTCTAAATCCACCAATCACCCGCTGCCAAGTCATGATGAGTAAGAACTTTAACTACCGGATTCGAATTTGCTCACCCAGTTAAATATGGTATCACTGTCCAACAAGCACACGCCATGCGTAGTTTATCTACTTAATTGTGATTAGTAACAACAAATTAATAATTTTTAATCTACTTCATTATCTTCCAAGTAACTGAGGTAGCGAGACTAGTCGGAATGCAGGTCTTGGGGTTGTTCCCTTGTACCTGAATCTGTCAACGCGTCATGGGATAGAACGGGTTCAAACTTTCCGATGCTTACTGTTGGGGAATGCGGAAGAATAAACTGTAGAATGAAATCAGAAATAAACTCACAACCACAAGCGGAAATAAAATGATAGAGAACACCGGGAATTAACGTGGTTCGGCAAAATGCCTACGTCCACGGGATAACAACAACAAAGAATCTCCACTATACGAATAAATGTTATACCGAGAGAAACACTACTTCAAGACACACACTTGAAGGGATACACTCTCACACTCACTTTGTTTTGCTACACACACAAACTATTTACTCGGAGTTTTTCTCTCTATCTCACTCTTGATAATCACACAAGTTGATAGAACTCTCTCCGGTTTGCTTCTTTCTATTTGTTTTGCTCCAAAGCAACATGCCTTTATATAGGCAAATGATCAAAGCTACGTAGTGCATGGCAAGAAGCAAAGTCATGCTTCTCCTTGATTCATGCTCAATGTTTCCATACTTCATAAGTGCTTCTCCATTCATTTGTCAAAGAAAATGGCTGCCACCCACAAGCCTATATGCATAGACTTCTCTTGCATTTCAACATTTGCTGCATCAAGCTAGCTGCCTCACATTGGATTGATGGGCATGAGGCAATGAATTTTTCTCCTCCAAATAAGGAGGGATGTTTTTACCCCATCAATCTCCCCCTCCCGACTTAGTTGGAGGGATGCGTCATTCCCGACGCATTTCTGCAAAACTCGAACTTCTCTTTTGGTAGAGACTTCGTCATCATATCCGAACTATTATCATTTGTGTGAATCTTCTTTACCAGTATTTCCTTAGCTTCCAGCACATCTCGTATCCAGTGATACCTCACATCAATGTGCTTCGACCTCGAGTGAAAACTTGAATTCTTGCTCAAGTGAATGGCGCTCTGACTGTCATAATGTAGAACAAACTCTTGTTGTGTATGACCCAATTCCAGTAGGAATCTCTTCAACCATAAAATATCTTTGCACGCTTCCATAGCTGCAATGTATTATGCTTCTGTAGTTGACAAAGCGACACATTTTTGTAGCTTTGATTACCACAAGACAGCTCCCCCTGAAAACGTAATCAGGTATCCAGATGTTGACTTCCTCGTGTCAATATCACCGGCCATATCTGCATCTGTGTAGCCAACTAGCTTAGACTTGCCTCTTCCAAAGCCTAACCTCATCTTGGAGGTTCCTCGCAAGTATCTCAAAATCCACTTAACAGCATTCCAGTGCTCCTTGCCCGGACTAGATAAGAATCTATTAACAACACCAACTACATGTGTTATGTCTGGTCTGGTACAAACTATCGCGTACATCAAGCTTCCTACTGCTAAGACATATGGCACTGTTGCCATTTCTTCCTCCTCCGTATGACTTGTAGGACTCTGCTTTGAGCTGAGCTTCATGTGACTGGCAAGTGGAGTAGCAACTGGTTTTGCATTCTCCATGTGGAACCGCTCCAATACCTTCTCGATATACTTTTCTTGTGATAACCACAATTTCTTGTTCCCTCGATCACGGGCAATATCCATGCCCAAAATCCGCTTTGCTGGTCCCAAATCCTTCATATCAAAGGACTCTGATAAACTTGTCTTTAACTACTGGATCATAGCAATATCTTTGCCGACAATCAACATATCATCTACATAGAGTAGTAAGATGATAAAATTTCCTCCAGCGGATTGTTGAATATACACACACGGATCAGCTGACGTTCTCTTGCACCCATGATTCACCATGAAGGAGTCAAACTTCTTGTACCATTGTCTTGGTGCTTACTTCAATCCGTACATGCTTTTCTTTAACTTACAAACCATATGCTCCTCTCCGTTGACTTCAAAGCCTTCTGGTTGTTCCATGTATATTTCTTCTTCTAAATCACCGTGAAGAAATGCAGTCTTCACGTCCATCTGCTCCACCTCAAGATCCATGCTCGCAGCCATGCCCAAAATGACTCTAATCGAAGTCATCTTGACAACAGGTGAGAAAATCTCATCAAAATCGATTCCTTCTTTTTGGCTGAATCCTTTGACAACTAAGCGAGCCTTGTACTTCGTCAGCTTCTCATTCTCGTCTTGCTTTAACTTGAACACCCACTCGTTCTTGAGTGCTTTTCGGCCTTTAGGAAGCTCCACCAACTTGTAGGTGTCGTTCTTCAATAATGACTCCACCTCAGACTCCATGGCTAGCCTCCATTTATCGTGGTCTTGATGAATCTTTGCTTCCTGGAAACTTTCAGGCTCTCCGATCCGTCACTAGTCAAAAAGATGTAGTTTGCATAAGGATCATCTCCATCATTAGTCACCAAAATATATTGTGACGATGAATATTTGGTGGATGGTATCGACCTCTTGGTGCTTTTGCGTATTGGTTCTTGATTATCCACAGGCTGCTCTCCCTGATCAAGCTCCCCCTCATCTTCGACTTCAGCATCGATAATGTCAGGTACATCTTCAATTCTATCACCTTGCAACCCAACGTTGGATTCCTGTTGCAACGGTGAATCATAAATGCGGCTGGCTGTTGCTGCATTTCTTGGTAGTCCCTCCTTGTCGAAATCTGCAATAGATTGGTCTTCATGGAACACCACATTTCTGCTGCTTATGAATTTCTTCGTCTTTGGATTCCACAACCGGTAACCAAATTCTTCATCGCCATAGCCAACAAATATGCATGGCGTCGCCTTGTCATCCAGCTTTGTTCTATGCTCCTTGGATACATGCGCGAATGATTTACATCCAAATACTCTCAAATGCAAGTATGATGCATCTTTCCGGCCCAGACTCCATTTGGAGTCTCAAATTCCAAAGGTACACACGGTAATATGTTGATGAGGTAGCACGTAGTCTTCATAGCTTCTCCCCAAAATTCTTTTGACAACTTGGTCATCTTCAACATGCATCTGACTTTCTCCATAATGGTACGGTTCATCCGCTTAGCTACGCCATTATGTTGAGGGGGTGCCAGGAACTGTCTTCTCATGTCTGATGCCATGCTTCGCACAGTAGTCTCTGAACTCGTGCGAGACGTACTCTCCACCATTGTCAATGCGAACGCACTTCAGTTTTCTTCCAGTTTCTCTTTCCACCATGGCGTGGAAAATTGTAAACGTCTGGAATACCTGGTCCTTAGATTTTAACAGATAAACCCAAACCTTCCGTGAAGCATCATCGATATAAGTAACAAAATACTTATGCATACTCAATGATTCGACTTCCATCGGACCACACACATCTGAATGTACTAAATCGAGAATATTTTCCTTCCTCGTGAAAGATTTCGAAAAACTAATTTTGTTTTGTTTACCAAATAAACAATAATCGCAAGAGTCGAGTGAGTTACCTTTGGCAACAGGAATTAGCGACTTCTTTGCCAACATTTGCAGTCCCTTCTCACTCATGTGGCCAAGATGTCTATGCCACAAACTTGATGAAGAATCTTCGACTGCATTTAGCTCACTCTTGCATATCTTCCCATAGGTCTTGTAGAGCGTGCAACACATTTTTCCTCTAGCAACTACAAGAGATCCTTTGGTATGCTTCCACTTTCCATCACCGCCATGATATTGAAAGCCTTGTCGATCAAGTACACCGGTTGATAGAAGATTGAGACGTAGACCATGAACATGTCTCACATCTTTTAGCATTAACTGGTAGCCCACATCCGTCTGTAGGCAAACATCTCCAATCCCAGCAATATTGGAGTAGCTGTCATTGCCCATCTTCACTTTACCAAAGTCACCTGCTTTGTACGTAGTGAAGAAATCTACATGGGATGTGGCATGAAATGAGGCTCCGGAATCAATGATCCATTGAACTCTAGGATGATCTACTAGTAGACATTCACCTCCGAGTGACAGGAACTCACACTCATCATGAGACACCGCAGCAGCTACATTGTTTGTGTCCTCCTTTTGTTGATGAGTAACGCTTTCTCGCCTTTCTTTGAATTCCCGCTTCAGCTTGTAACAATTTTTCTTCATGTGGCCTGGAAGACCACAATGATGACACTTTCCGCTGAACCTTGTTACGGATTTGCTCATACTCCTTCCTTGGCCTCTCGGGCCTCTGCTCTTACTCCTTCCTCTATTCTCCGCAACGAAGAATTGACCATTTTATGAACTTGACGAAGAACTCCTTCTGGTCTCTTCGTTCATCATATTATCTTTGATACTTTCCATAGATAATACACCATTAGGAGCGGAGTTACTTACAGTAACAAAAAATGTTTCCCAGCTATCTGGTAACGACCCGAGCAGCAGCAAAGCTTGTAACTCATCATCAATCTTCATGCTCATCGTGGCTAATTGATTGAGTACACTCTGAAAGTTGTTGAGGTGCTCGGTCACTCGAATGCCTCCTTGATACTTCATGTTGAAGAGCTCTTAAATGAGAAAAGCTTTCTTGGCAGTAGTCTTTTTCTCGAACAAGGACTCCAACTTCAACCAAAGCTCATGCGCACTGGTTTCGTTTGCAACGTGGTGGAATACACTATCGTCCACCCATTCACGAATATGACCGATGGCTTTGCGGTTCATCTTCATCCAAGTTGCTGGTATAGTCCCTTCTGGCTTGGCATCGTCTCCCTCGATCGGCTCATGCAAATCCTTGTAATAGAGAATATCCTCCATTCTCGGCTTCCATGTAATCCAGTTGGAGTGGTCTGATCATCGTACTCCGTGATCCTTCCATTCTAGCAGCTCCTGATCAGAACCAAGAGCTCTGATACCACTGTTGGGGAATGCGGAAGAATAAACTGTAGAATGGAATCAGAAATAAACTCACAACCACAAGTGGAAATAAAATGATAGAGAACACCGCGAATTAACGTGGTTTGGCAAAATGTCTACGTCCACGGGGCAGCAATAACAAAGAACCTCCACTATACGAATAAAGGGTACACCGAGAGAAACACTACTTCAAGACACACACTTGAAGGGATACACTCTCACACTCACTTTGTTTTGCTACACACACAAACTCTCTACTTGGAGTTTTTCTCTCTATCTCACTCTTGATAATCACACAAGTTGATAGAACTCTCTCCGGTTTGCTTCTTTCTATCTGTTTTGCTCCAAAGCAACATGTCTTTATATAGGCAAATGATCAAAGCTACGTAGTGCATGGCAAGAAGCAAAGTCATTCTTCTCCTTGATTCATGCTCAATGTTTCCATGCTCCATAAGTGCTTCTCCATTCATTTGTCAAAGAAAATGGCTGCCACCCACAAGCCTATATGCATAGGCTTCTCTTGCATTTCAACATTTGCTGCATCAAGCTAGCTGCCTCACATTGGATTGATGAGCATGAGGCAATGAATTTTTCTCCTTCAAATAAGGAGGGATGTTTTTACCCCATCACTTACATTCAAAATCCTTATTATGTGTTGGCAGCAGGTACAACACTCTGTATTTCCTCTAATTTCACGTATTTTTGTTTCATTGCACACCTTAGTATTCATAATTTTACCAGCACTTTTACCATGATTGAGACAAATTAACGTAATAATGCAGAGCGATGCTTTACGATATCAGGAGGGTCAAGCTCTCCAACTCGAAAGAAAAACCAATGACTGAGTTGGATGGTGGACACACTGGGTGCTTAACACACTTGCTCATGGATCCGTACAAAATAGTTACAGGAGGCCGAGATAGGGGAAATTCTCATGTTAACGTGTGGGAATCCAACACCGGTTCGCTCATTAGTTCCTTAACTTGTGAATTGGAGGAAGCAAGTGTGGATGCTATAGCAGTAAATGGGCATCAAATTGTTACCACCAACACTAGCCATGTGGAAGAATCAGGAGTTCTACGCTATAGGGACTTTAAGGATGCTTCATGTCCTTCTGTTAATATTGAAGGTGATCATGCTTCAAAGTTTTGGAATCCACAATCTTATAGTGATAGTGAGACCAAATAGGTACATTCTCAAAAGAAAGGAAAATGTGAGACTGAATAGATTTGCTTCTACATAATTTCTGGAGCCACAAAGCTGATATGTAAGTGTTTGGTGGAATGTTTGCTTATATTGCTTGAGAAGTTATAAAGTCATAAACCGTAACATTATGGTCTAGTTTGAACCTTTTTCTTAGGGGAGTGGATTACTTTTGTTTTACTATTTATTTCGGGGAATAAGAATTAATTGATTGAAATCATACGACTTCTCTTGGTGAAGGTGAAGTTTGAGAGATCTGAAGTGCTCCTAATCCCCAATTCATTGCAATATGAAAAACTAAATTCTTTTTTAATTTTATTTTAAAAAGACCCCATGAAGAACAACTCAAATGGCCTAGGCAAAAAAAATACTAACTAAAAAGACTACTCAAGAAAAGAAAAATCCTACACCATTAGAGAGACCTGAAAGATGCAGACCAAAAGGTGCAAGCTTTTATATATATACATATATATATATATATATATATATATATATTAGAATGTATACTTGCATTATATTACTACTAAGTGTTTAGTTTGATTAAGAAGATGCAGACCAAAAGAAGTCCAAGGTAATAAACTCCTAGTAACACTAGGAAAGCTTATATATATATATATATTAGAATGTATACTTGCATTATATTACTACTAAGTGTTTAGTTTGATTAAGAAGATGCAGACCAAAAGAAGTCCAAGGTAATAAACTCCTAGTAACACTAGGAAAGCTTATTTAAGAAAGTGCACCAATATTGGACTAAACAAAAGGTGCAAGCCTATCATATTTGTTGGAATATACTTGCATTCTATTATCTTTGGTTTGTTGACTAATGACTACGATACTTATATTAGAGGTTGAAATAAACTTATAGCAATGAATGTTGTTGTGCGCAATCGCAATCCACCTAGTTCTGAAAGTTCATAATGTTTTCTCTTCCAATTGTATATGTACCTATACCTATATACCACCTAAAGAATTTGTAAACATAATGAGTGTACATATAGCATGAGACAAATACAATCGATGGCAAGTATTATCATGTTAGTTCCTGTTCTAAGTATCTGTGCTGTAAGGCATATTATTCATTTATACCTTAGTTGTAATTGGATGAGATATTGAGTTAATAGTAATTACAAAATATAAACTTGGTTACCGCTTCATTCTGAGTATATAACGTTGGTTCATCTCACAATTTTTGACATTATCGTATAAGCAAGATAAATCAATTCTTTTCAATGTTAAATTTTGAATTGCTGTGGAGGGTGGAAAAGATAAGACAAGTTTTTGTATACATAATGTGAATTTTTCTGTTCCCTGGTTACGGAAATTCAAAACCTGGAGTTCCCTTGTTGCATTTCATACTTTGAAACTTGATTAGAAGCTTTAATGATAATAGACTAAGAGAAACTTGATAGACTAGCGTTGTTCTCAAATATGTACGTCACTGATCTTTTGATGTTTCATTCTTATCATTCTCTTATTTTACTCTTGTTTGCTGATTTTTTATGCAGGAAACTGTATGTTTACTTCTTGATGATTATGAGAATGAGAAGGGAATCGAACGGGACCGTGCTTTGTACCAAATTATGACGTTTCTAGCCATTGGTTCTGGATCTAAAGCAGCGAATGTCATTCTAACCCAAAAGTGGAAAGATTACGGAATGAAAGCAGGAGTGGAAAGATTATGGAATGAAAGCGGGTGTGGTAGAAGGCATGCGCATTTTAAGCATATCCTTTCTCTGGGCCGCTTTACACGATTTCTTTTTACACAGAAAGTTTATTAGTAACTTTCTCCTCATTAGACTAAGAAATTGGTTAATACTTAATTCCCCAAAACCCTTAGGAGTTAGCAATTAAGATCAGTTGTAGAATAATTTTTTTAAAGTAATAACATTCACATTTTTGAACGACTGCAGTGATTTGTGTTACCGAAGATGGTATACGGATCGTCCTCACCACCACAGTAGCAGAGCTATACATAGAGTATTACGACGACGTGCTATATCTTCCGCACTGCAAAACGATACCGTTTCGCAGTTTAGAGTCATCGGTAGTATATATATATATATAATTTTTTTTTCTTCTTCAAAATAACAAATCATCCATCTTTCATAAAAGTGCAAGTGTAATCATCTAAGCATTAGATGGGCAACAACAAATACCTTTGGAATGTAGAAAGTCAAGTCCTCTAGCCCGACCTTGATCCTGGTGAACCCTTTGGTCATCTGCACTGCTGTGATCAGTCCTTGGCGGAAGCACTTGTGAAGCAGCTCCAGCATAATGTACTCATTCTTCTTCATGGCCATAACCAGCACCTTCTTCACCACCTCGTGGTTAAGAAAATGCATTCTGATATCATGGATGCACTGGCAGGCTTCAGCCACATCAAATGAAAATCAAGTAAGCGGATGTTATATCCACAGATGGGTTTTCTTCTTAGTTGATGGTTGCATTAGATTTTTTATGGCACATCCTTCTATTTCTGCAAGGCATCAGCTCAATTTTACCAAGTCTAAAGATCATTTTTGGTTTCTGAAGATTAATAACAGGATTGTGTATCTTGCTCCACATTCTTTAGAAGTACTCAAGGCTTTGAAGATCTCTGGTGACCTTAGAATTCCTCACTCTCTAGACTTTGTGAGGTCACTAAGATATAGGTGATGGTTTGCTTTTTCTTGTTAGTGACTTATTGTTGGCCAAGTTTGTTGCATTCTATTGTGTTCTATAAATGTTGATTTCTAGTTTCTTTGATATAAAGGCTTAGATATATATAGAGCTATTAGTTTTGGTTGTGCAAATTATGTTTGTTCTATTGTGGATCATATTTCTAATCTTTATTTTTTTTTTCGTCCAGGGAACCACAAGTGTTCAGGAATTGGAAATATTGATGCTTCTTTGAATTTAGACAGGCTGGATGAACTCTTCAAACTTTCCCAGGCACAGGAATTAGGAGACGATAATGGTAGAAGTGCCTTCCTATAATTGAAAGGTGGGGATGTTCCCAAATATTATTTTTGTAAGTGGTCTACCCAACGCATAGAAATTTGCCATGTACCTATTTTTGACATGTCATTCAATCTGGTATGTTTATGGCATTTGACTGTGTATAACAAAACGATATCATAAAAAAAAAAACATTTTTAGTCTCTGTTGTTAGCTTCCATCCATAAGAAAACAGAAACTCTAAAAATAACTTTTTGCCGCGTTTGACATATTAGCAACTGAGAATTCATAAACTCTTGTCAGTCTTCTTGTCTCTCAACAACACTTAAAATGGAAGACAATGATCGTAATCAAGGTAAAGCATGTAGATATCTTGTTCCTCTTCTTTATTTTTGTTTTCTTTTTGTGAATTGGGTACCCAATGGTTTTGTTCTTTTGTTGCAAGTTGTTGCGACGCAAACCTCCTACCAAAAAAAGCTTTAGCAATAGATAATTTTAAGGGTAAATTCCTCCTATGGTATATAAGTTATGGTCAATTGGACACTTTGGTACTCAATGTTTAAAAAAGGACAGTTTGGTACCTGAAATTAAATTTTATGTGACACTTTAATACTTATGTTAACTTTTTTTGTTAAATATAAATTGTAAAATTAACATTTAGGTTCTATTTATAATAAAGAAAATAATAAAATGCATTTTCTTAATGTTTTTGGGTTATGTTGAAAACATAAGTGAATCGTATGTTTAAAAAATTCAAACGTGGTGATGCAAACACTCACAAGACTACTACGCGGAGTTATATCTAATTAAATAATGGGTGTTCAAATCACAAATACTAGATTTTCAAAACATAATTCCAATTATTTCATCTTCAACAGAACCTAAACATTTAATTCAGGTTTTTTCTTTGACAAAAACTGATTCATATTTATTTTCTCCCAAAAGATACAAAAAATGATGAATATTAAGTTGATAATCAATAGCCTTGAATCCAAAACAAATGTTTTTAATTTTATTTTTATAAATATAAGCTATATATTTATTTTACTTTTTAGATTTAATAAAAAATACAACATAAATACTAAAATGTCACACAAAACCTAACTTCATATACCAAATTGTCAAACATTGGGTACTAATATGTTCAATTGGTCATACCTCAAGTAACATAGAAGAAATTTACCCTAATTTTAATGTGGCACTGGGTCTTTTTACCTGAATTTAGTTATATCATACAATCACATCTTTATTGTTAGCTTTAAAATTGTTGTTGAGAATAGAAAATTAGGTTCCAACTATTACATCACATGTTGTTTTTATGAACGAATGATATTTCTCTATATATTGTTTTAGACCTCCTCTGGTAATGAAATCTTATTTTCAGTAACATACAGAAATACGCATAAGGGGGTAACTATATCACACAATTGACTCAAGTACAAATCATACATACATTTGTTAAAGTATTATTCATAATTTTTATATCACACTTCATATTTTTTGTTTTTCGTAACATAATTCAACCACAAGGATTGCTACACAAGGACTTTAATCAGTCAAATCCCTCAATTGCGCCATATTTCAATGATATATTTCTTATTTATTTATTATTAATAAAAAAATCTTTGAAGTGTAGGATCCTCAGTCTATTTTTTTTTATTTTCTTTTTAGAAGCTCAGTCAAGAAAGAAAAAGAAGTCTAGTATGTATTTCTCAGTCAAGTAAAACACATCGTTCTTTTTCTTATTACTTTTTTCTCACTACTACAAGTTTCCCCAATAGCACCCCTTTAATAGCCACTATTAATCATCCGTTCCAAAAGTGAATGGCCTCACACTGATATTGCATATTGGTGGGTTTTTTTTTCCTCTCACTGACTATCAGTGTGTACTCTCTACAATAAAGGAAAGAAACATTTGTTTAATTTTTTGGACACCATTAATGGTGTCTAAGATAGTGTAAGATATTATGTATCTTGTTCCAAAACCTGACATAAAGAATAAGTTGTACAACCCAATCATATATAGTATTAAGATATTCATATATGCTACTTTAAGCTTCCAAACAGTTGGAAGAATGAGCATAACACACTGAAGTACTGTGTCTCATTACCCACCCTTGTTTAACTAATAAAAAATTAGCTTCAAAATTTGAAAACCGCGCCACTTATACTTGATAGGGGGAAATCTACCCAATTAGGTGTTGTTTCCAAAAAAATCTGATATTTAACTATATTAATTTAGTAATAATTTTTTTTAATAATCGCAAATTATGTATACTTTACACAAACCTTCTCAATAGAAAAAAAAAAGTCTGTACAACTCAAGAAGATAGAGATCTATCGAAAAAAAAAAAAAAAACTCAAGAAGATAGAGACAACACTGAAGGTAAAGAGTTTTCCAACTTACAACACAATTCTCTTCAAAACCAGCTCTGTTGGATAGCTGGGTTAACGAACAAGGCTAAATATATTAATTCTATTAGGTGTTGTTTTATTCTTCTATTCTGTTGGGTTCTCTTACTAGTTCTTTGTTTTCTTCTCTGCGATCGTTAACGAATTTGGCGAGGGGTTTATCGTTCTTGCAGCTTTTGCTATCTCAGCGTACAGAAATTGAGCTGACCTGCGAAGGTGAATGACTCTCTCACTCTTTTGGTTAATACCCAGATCAGTCTTTTGCATTTTACTGCTTAAAGTTTGGGTCTTTTATGATTGTGAGACAGTTTATTGTTTTCAATTCGTATTGCAATTGGGTTTTTGTCATTGATTTCTTTAGGTTTTGGTAGTGATGGTGTTTGTATTGATGTGGGTTTGGTGGTGGTAATGAAAAGTAGCTTGATTTGAATCATTTGTGTAGTTCATTGTGTGATTTGACTTTCTAGATCTTCGTTGGCATTGATTGAAGAGTTGGCTGAAACTTAAAAGTTACTTTGGTTGCTAAGAATAATTGGTGTGTTTGTCAGTAAGTTGTATTGCGGGCACACTACCTAGTCTCTCCTACCTCCTAGTCTAATTTTCACTTATGAATATTGCAGGTATGCTTTCTAGGTTGCTGCGTGGAATGGGAACAAGTAGCCACATCGGAAGGGTAGGTTTTTGAAACACAAACTTTAAATATTGCATCTATTGTTTGTTGCTAGTGTAATTTTTTTTTCTCACATTTTTATTAAACTGCATTTCTCCATTTTATGTGATAGAACACTGATTCCGGTTTGGCTGAAAATGGAGATCAGCTAGTTATATCACTAGGTGCAGACTCCGAAACTCAACTGGAGCTTGCACCATTGTTCCATTACCAGGGAGGAATTGATCTTGATCTGAATGAAGATAATTTTCAGTTGAACACTGATCATGACCTTGAATGCTATACTTGTATGCATGAAAATCGAAACAAAGTTATGATTGTTATTTTTTTTCCATAGTGATCCATATGGTGGGAGACTAAATATAGTATGAGAAATGAAACTTTAATGTGTTTAACAGTGTGATGGTAACATGTACTCTAATAGGTTGCCTACTGATTAATCTTGCTTTAGTAACTATATATATGTTTTCTTTAAATTAACAAGTAAGACAGTTTACTGTAATTGCATGTATATAATTGTTTAACTCTTACCTACAATATCAAAATATCAGGAGCAAGTATACGGTCAAGAGCTTGATCGTCTTAGTTTTTTCACTGTAACCCATACCCGACCTGATGGAGAACCGATTGATGCAAAGTCTGCTGAAATCATTGTACAGTATATTCTTTATAACTCAATAATCCATTTAATGCTTCCATTACATTTCTGAACACAACAATCTGTTTGCAAGTTTTATGAATGCATATGGTCTGTCAATGTAGGCTGATTTCAAGGAAAAATTGAAGGAGTATATTGACAAAGATAAAGAGGTCACTGATGCAGTTCGTCATAAGGTATACTGACGTTCTTGGTTCTGAAAAAAAGAATAAGGTCAGAGGATTTGGAGCAGGAATCAACTGGTCAGATGTGCCTGGCATTGTCACTGAAGACAAGCCTATATCTAGGGAAGTTAAAAAGCTAAAAGCTGCATACGAGCTTCAACTAGAGGCTGCGACTGTGGCAAAGCAGGAAGTTCTTATGCTTAGGGTGGAAGCAACTGAAAGAGAAGAAAGGTGGAGTTCGGAGGTTTGTAGCATTGTTGAGAACCTGAAGAAAGAACAGGCAGAGGCAATAAGCAAGCAAAATAGTGAAATGAAGGTGGAGATTATGGCAATTAAGCGTGGGATGATTGAGTTCATGGCTGAGTTAAAAGACTCCAATGGCAAGGGCAAGACAGAAAAAATAAGATCTATTGTTGCATTGGAATCATTGTTTAACAAGGTTGATAGCACTCATGCATGTGGTCATTCGAATACATCTACAGATGAAGAGTATGAGGCTGTTTCTATGGAGACTGACGAGTGGGCTATCCCGAGCACGCCACAGGGCAAGCCAAACAAGTGAATACAGAGGTACTAGCTCAATATGCATTTTGGTATGTCTTTGCTTTTTTGTTTTTGTAAATGATGACTGTTGGGATTAAGCACTGAAACATTTGGAGGTTTTTTTTGTAACTATAGTGGAATGTTGTTGTAGAAAGTTAGGGTAGAAGGATACAACATTGATATCAACAGTAAGGCTACTGAGCTTCTAATATAAGGTGCCTTGCAAAGTAGTTTTGCATAAGGGCATGTAGTATGTGTTTTGTTAGGGATACCAAGCTAGCTAGTATGTTTTATGTTAGGGATTTCAGGAGTATTTGTATCAAGAAACTTGACATCCTTTATAAAGGATGTTGTCTAAAATGTAATACTGATGTGAATCCTGTAATGTAAGACTATTTTAATTTATTAAGTATGTGCTTATGTTCAAACTTTGAGTTCACGATGGCTTGTTAGTCATTTTCATTTTACTGTATAGAAATGTTGATACAGAGAAATTTTGATATATTGATGCTGGAAACTATTTCACTATTGATTTATTGAATATATGTAAATCAGAACAGATTTGGTACTGATATCAGTACCCAGTTGAAAAAAAATTCACACTGATATCAGAATGTTTTAGAAATTAATAATATAATTGATTGGTTGAAGATTCACACTGATATCAGTATCACATTGATTCACACTGTTATCAGCATCATTTGGTTCACACTGATATCAATACTTTTAACTGATTCACACTGATATATCCATTAGTGGGAACTATGCACTGATTCATATGCAGTGTAAAACCCCATTAGCACCTCTTATAGAGGGCACTGATGCATCATTAGTGGCTGCAACGGTTCTAATGACCTTACCCACTGGTAATCAGTGTGTATTGCCCCCAATAGAGACTAATTCACATCAGTGTGGATTGTGGGACTTTGTAGTAGTGTCTCTTTAGTATATTTTATCATTCGAAGCTTCTATTCATACCTTCAAAATCGGTATCTAGATTTCCCCACTTAATAGACCTCCTATTTACATTTACAGATTGTGAGTTTATTGATATTTATACCTCCTCTGTTTACCCACAATGTCCCTCGTCTAATAAACTCAATAACTTCAAATAATTCAATCTTTCAAAATTACATTCAAACATCCTTATTTTTTCATAGAATATATGGTCCATGACGTCCTTAATCTGATCAAGATTTCAAAACATAATAACTTAAAATAATGCAAATCTATCATTCTAGTGTTATATCATATTGTAAACTCTTGCGATCATACTTCCTCAAGTGATGATGAATCAATCAACTCAACTATTTTTCCACAACTTGTTCACGTTCTTCATATCAGGTCATTAAAATATCATGATACACACACACACACACACACACACATTTATACAGTTTCTATCCAGAGTGAACCTTCGCTTTGAACTTACCGTGCGAAGTTCAGTTTTTGGCACACTTTTCGGTCATATTTTAACATCTTCACCGTTCATATGTTAGAACCATATGTGTAGATCGTCTCTGCCAATCTTCATTCAATTTGGTGATCGTTAAGGTATCGAAACTATATTAAATCAATGAACAAACCGAATTTGTTCAACCTAAATTGTTCGTCTAAATCACCATAACGAATTGCCAAATGATTATCAAGTTGGATGAAATTTTGCATAGACGATCTACACGTTAGGTTCTACCATCTGAACGGTGGAGATGTTAAAATATGACCGAAAAGTGTGCAAAAAACTGAACTTCGCACGGTACGTTCAAAGTCAAGGTTCACTCTGGATAGGAACTGATATATATATATATATATATATATATATATATATATATATATATTTACCTATATCACTCGATGGAACAATTTCAGTGACATCCAAAACTTACCTTTAGTTGGATTAAAGAATATGAACTCCTAAACTCATCTTATATATCAATCTGTTCAAGGAAGGTTAATTCTGTAACTTTCGTGGTGTGTCTTGTCCTAATAAGGCTAGTAGTCTAGATACTTTATTAGATAGGGAATCCCTGATTACCAGGGATACTTGATGTAATGTCTATATAAAGGCCTCCTTATCAATCAATAAAGATACAGTTTATTATCATCTATTTCTCCTAGAACACGTTATCAGCACGTTGCTCTAGCCTCCCGTCTAATAGACCTAAAACCCTAAAACCCTGATTTTCCGAAACCCTAATCCCGACCGCCGACCGCCGTCCTTACTTCCGGCACCGTCGGTCCATTCTCAGCAGTACCTGCGCTGCCGACCTGCCTCCCTGCCGCGCCGTACCTTCACGAGTTGCTCCTCCTCTGCCTCTCGGCAGACCGGCTCACCTGCAGCCCAACCCGCTCGCCCGCAGCCCTCCCTTGCGTGCTATTCTTTGCATGCATCCCTCGAAGACCAAAATTACTCGCAAACCAAGCAAGCAGCCCTCGAAGCCTTCTTCGTTGCTGAGAAGACATCAAGAAAAATCGAAGAAAACAAGCTTCCCCAAAAGTCAAGTTTCTTTCTATCAAGTTTCAATTGAAGAGGTAAATATTTTATAATCGTTCCCGCTTATGAAATTTCAATACTTCCGGGACCTTTTCGTGTCCCTGCTACCTCATCCCGATTCTATCGCTTCTCGGGACGGCATACGAGGATTTAGTCAACCCGGTGCCAACGTTTATTGGGGTAACTGTGATGTTACCGGCTACCGTTATGCTTGTGACTGTGATGTCACTGTGAACCATAATGTCTCTTTTTCAAAAGAAAATAAAGGGAAGATATCGATTGTGACTTGATGTCACATTATGCATCGATTTATGTGACCATAATATATCTTGGCACTGTTCTAAAAGAAAAAAGAAAAACAATCAAACTTGATTAGTATTTAAAATACTAACGTCTCCCTATTGTGTTCTGTAGATGGCAGACACTCAGCGTCCAGAATTCGACATCTTGGATGTCCAAGGCAAGGAATACAAGAGGTGGGTCTCAGATGTAGAGAACACCTTCATTGGCAAAAGATTTACAGCCACCATTGTCCCTCCTGAGGATGAAAACTTGCATGCTTCTCCTGAACAAAAAGCTCAAGCCCTGATGTTTCTCAGGCGCCATATCCATCCAACGCTAAAAAAGCAATACCTGAGGAAAACCGATCCCAAAGAGCTATGGGACATCCTCAAGGACCGCTTCAACAATGTGCATGACGCACAACTCCCTGACCTTCTGTCAGATTGGGAGCAAATCCGCTTACTGGATTTTGATTCCGTCCAGGAATACCATCAGACTATGCTTAATTTACAATATGATCTGAGCTTTTGTGGGGTCGACAAGACCGATGATGATATGATGGAGAAGACATTCACGACGTTCCCAGAATCTGCGTCCATGTTGTCGCATCAGTACCGTGATCTCCGTGAGAAAGGCACCATCAAAACCTTCAGTGACTTGATGAATGTGCTTCAAAGAAAGGAGAGGTACCATGAGTTGATTCTTACTACCAACAAAAGGCCTAGAGGTCCGAAATTCTTAGCCGAATCTCACCAAGCCCATGGTAGGGCTCCTAAGCCAAGGAGTCATCTTCGCGAACGTCAAGCACCACCACCACCACGTGCGCCAAGAGCAACACGTGGGGGAAGAGGAGGTGCCGGCCCTAGCCGGAACCTCACATGGAAACGGGACGGCGGCGGTGCCACCGCTACTAGAGGGGGGAACCGATTCGGTTCCGGCCCCAAGCGTGGTGGTTACGCCTCAAACAATGCTTCGGCTCCTTGCTTCAAATGCGGCTCTAAGAATCACTTCCAACGCAATTGCAAAGCAAGTAGAGATGTCTAAGCTGCCTACAAGAAACACAAGCAATACATAGAACAAGAAACAAACTATGTAGGAGACTTTGAGGAAGAAGACTACGATGAAGAAGATATCAACCTCACCGTTGATGACTTCCAACCTACCAAGAAGCGTATGACTCAGGAGTATGACACTCCGGATTATGAATAAGTATTTGACTTAGGTCATGAGATACATGTTCAAATTTGATTTTGATTGTTATTTTTGGCTTTCTTTAGTCATAATTCCCGACTTTGTTCGATAAGTAGTTTAGAACATCCTTGATGTACTTTTGAGTTGTCATCAATAAAAATTCTCTTATTCAATGAATGATTTGAGATTTTTACATCCCTATGAAAGCATAAATGGTTCAATGCGTCCAATTTACAATGGCATAATTATTTTGAGTTCACCACAATTCTGGTGATGTTAACTCACAACCGAAATAAAATCACAAAGACAAATGAGAGACTCGCGAGAAATCGCGTTGCATATTAGGCCAGCCTATCGGCAGCCGCTTGGCCGCGACTCGCCAGGCCTCGCTCGCCAAGCCACTCAGCCGCTTGGCTGCGATTCGCCAGGCCTCGCTCGCCAAGGCCACTCAGCCGCTTGGCCGCGACTCGCCAAACCTCGCTCGCCCAGGCCACTCAGCCGCTTGGCCGCGACTCGCCAGGCCTCGCTCGCCAAGCTTGGCTCAACACTGAATCTGGTTTTTTGAAACCAACATCGATAGCCTATCGAACAAATGCAACTTTTGCATCAATGGCTCGGCAACGACGTGTCTTCGGACTCGCCATGCTTCGGATTTAGCTCAACCGTCGCATCGTATTGCCTCAATGCCCGACCGGCCCTCACCACTCGCCTTGCTTCGGCTCGGCCTCAGGGTAGCTTCAGCCTTACCACAGCTTCAGTTTTGGCTTGGTCCCAGCCTTTGCCTTGGCCTCGGCCTTGGCTCGGCCACGCCACCTACGACGGTGTCCGGTCTCAATCTCTGACCTAGGCTATGTTAACTCTCAATGTTGGTTTTCGGTGATTAAAATAAGGCTTATCTCTTTCTCTCAAGTTATGTCGTTGCCATGGCTATGTTATTGGCCTTAATGCACTTGATTTTGTGATGATATATTGCTTCAGTACACTTACTTTAAAGTGTTCGCCAAAGTCTAAAGTAGACTATTGATTCAATTTACATTGTTTTTGTAGATGTATCAAGGCGAGATTGAGTGTTTGTTGGACTGTGCAACAACTCACAGGATTCTGAGGAATCGGCAACTGTTTTCGGATTTTTCGCCAAGAGAATTGTCATTTTCTACGATGACAGGAACTGGACCCGTCATTACGGGTCGTGGCACTGCTCAATTCTTATTGCCAAATGGCACTGAAATTCGGGTAGAGGACGCCCTATATGCGCCTAAGGCGCCAAGAACCTTGCTAGCTTTCAAGGATGTGCGTGACAACGACTATCACCTCAGCACTTATGTTGAAAATGGAACTGAATATCTGTTGATCACCTCCACTAAGAATTTGCGTACTCGCATTGTGGAGAAGTGTAAGCGTGTTCGAAATGACACGTATTTCACAACCATTAGAGCCAATGAATCTCATGTTGTTGTCTTATGCGATTCAGATGCATACAAGCTTTGGCATGAGAGATTCGGTCATCCGGGTCGTGATCTGATGATTCGTATTCTGAAATGCTCCCACGGTCATCCGTTTTTCAGATCACAAAAGCACAAAGGGCGCCTCGGCCTCGGTTCGGCCGCCATGCCGTCGATAGCCGCCTCTCGGCTCCAAGGAGAGGTTCGGCCTCCTCCTGCTTCTCATGCTTCTGTAGCGATGTCTAAAGCTCATCGTTCGTTTTGCAAAGCTTGTTCACTAGCAAAACTTCAAGCAAGACTATCTTTTGCTATTGATAATAAACAGAATATTCCGTTCCTACAACGAATAAAAGGTGATATTTGTGGACCTATAACACCAGAATGCAGACCATTTAGATATTTCATGGTTCTAGTTGATGCGTCAACGCGTTGGTCACACGTAGCGTTGTTGTCCACGAGGAATGCTGCATTTTCTAAACTCCTAGCTCAGATCATTAAGCTTCGGGCTCACCACCCGGACAATCCGATTAAGTCAATCAGACTGGATAATGTTGGAGAGTTTACCTCAAAGTGTTTTGATGACTATTGCATGTCAGTTGGGATTGAAGTTGAACATCCCGTGCCCCACGTTCATTCTCAGAACGGTCTTGCAGAAGCCGCTATTAAGAGACTACAGCTTGTTGCTAGGTCCCTTATCATGGCCACTATCTTGCCAATTTCGGCATGGGGATATGCAATATTACATGCAGCTATGCTTATTCGTCTACGACCCACAGATAGCCAACCATTTAGTGCGTACCAGTTGGTAACTGGTTACGAGCCTTATATTTCGCATCTGCGTACTTTTGGTTGTGCCGTATATGTGCCTATCACGCCTCCACTGCGTACCAAGATGGGTCCACAACAACGATTAGCTATTTATGTTGGATATGAAGCACCAACAATTGTCCGCTACATAGAGCCTCTGACAGGTGATCTGTTTACTGCAAGATTTGCAGATTGTCACTTTAATGAGACATCCTTCCCGCCATTAGGGGGAGATGGGGCCGCATCCGTCCCTAATGAACATCAGGAATTGACGTGGTTCTCTCCCACTATGTCTCATTATGATCCCCGTACGTCTCAGTGTGAGACCGAAATACAACGCATATTGGAACTATAAAAGGTGGCGGATTCGATGCCTGACTCCTTTACTGATATTGCAAAAGTGACAAGATCAACCATACCTGCTGCGAATGTACCTGCAAGGCTCAACATTCCTCGCCACGAGCGAGCACGCGCCGCCGGTCTCGGACCCGCAGCCCTAGGTGCCATCGGCAGCCTAGGCTCGACACCTCCAAGTGGAGGGCCGGCGTCGACTTCGGATCCTCCCAGAAAGAGGGGGAGACCAATCGGTTCCAAGGACAATGTACCTAGAAAGAAGGCATGTGTCCAGGCACAAAGCGATCCGTTCATCATCGATACTGTGATGCCGTCACACGAGATTGTCTCCGACTATACCTATGTCCAAGAATCAACTCTGAATCATCTGGGGGACGCCTCAGACTCACCGTTGATGTTGGAGAACAAGGAAATCTCACTAAATTAATTATGCATGCACAATCTTATGGAAAGGAATTCCATGTATATCGATGATGCATTCGCCTACGCCGTTGCTCAAGAAGTCATTGACTACGACGATATGGAACCCCGCACTGTTGATGAGTGTCAACGTAGGGCGGATTGGCCGAAGTGGGAAGAAGCAATCCAGGCTGTACTAGACTCTCTAAAGAAAAGTCAAGTATTCAGACCGGTTGTGCCTACACCGCCGAACGTGAAGCCTGTTGGACATAAATGGGTCTTTATCAGAAAGCGCAATGAGAATGGTGAAGTCCAGCGATATAAAGCTCGACTTGTGGCGTAAGGTTTTTCTCAACGCCCTGGAATTGATTATGAGGAGACGTATTCTCCTGTCATGGATACTATTACCTTCCGATACTTAATCAGTTTGGTAGTCTCAGAGAGACTCAATATGCAGCTTATGGATGTTGTAACAGCGTATCTTTATGGGGATCTAGATACGGAGATGTACATGAAAGTGCCAGAAGGACTTTCGTTACCCAAGTCAAGTGAACAAAAACCACGAAGTTCATTTTCTATCAGGTTGAGACGATCTCTATATGGACTCCGACAATCTGGTAGGATGTGGTACACACGGTTAAGTGATTACTTGATTGGGATATGATACAAGAATGATGAGTTGTGCCCTTGTGTGTTCATAAAGAGAACAAGTTCAGGATTTGCCATTATAGCCGTCTATGTTGACGATATGAACATCATTGGAACTCTAAATGAGATCAATGAGACCGCAAGCTACTTGAAATCCGAATTCGAGATGAAAGATCTGGGAAGGACTCGGTTTTGCCTAGGCTTAGAACTAGAGCACCGAAGTGGTGGAATCTTTATACACCAATCTGCATATGTCCGAAAGATGCTCAGGCGATTTAACATGGACAAAGTTATGCATCCTACAGGCACTCCCATGGTCGTTAGAAGTCTGGATATCAACAAAGATCCCTTTCGTCCGAAAGAAGATGACAAAGAGGTATTAGGAGTTGAATATCCATATCTTAGCGCAATTGGAGCTTTGTTATACCTAGCTCATTGTACTAGACCAGACATTGCTTTCTCAGTGAACTTGTTAGCTAGATTTAGCTCTGCGCCAACACAACGTCATTGGGTTGTGATAGGAGCATAAAATGCGACGTTCTTAATATGTTTTACCCTCATTTATACTTTGCTTTAACCCTTAGTTTTGTAGAACCGAGTCATATAATCGAGTCATGAGTCTTTGGTAGAGTTACATTGAAATCGCGCTAAGTATAGATAAAAATGTATAAAAAATGTCAATAGCCGATTTAAAGATATTTAGAGATGTTTCGTTGGATATGTAAAGCCTCAACTTTATATTTGATGAATTTTTCTTCTCCCATATGCAGTATACATGTCAATGATTGAGCAATGAAAGGAGTAGAGAAATCGGAGCAAAATTAGTTGCCAAGAATTACAAAGCAAAATCGGATGCAATCCAGCAAAGTTCCAGAATTTCCTGTGCACATTACTCAACTTCCAGAATTTATTCCGGACGTTTCACAATGAATTTGAGGAAACCCTTTTATACAGAGAAAGCCCTATGAGTCTATTTTCTAAAGAATTTGGAATTTCATCAAAAGCTGTTCTGAGGAGAGAGTTATGCCAGTTTCAAGACAGTAAGGTTCCTACCCTGCCGAAAGACAAAGCTACTGCCCCCTTTTTATGATTTTCTATCTTTCTGCACAAAAAAGTCATCCAAATGCATTAAGTGAAGCTTGGAGCTGCAATTCTGGACTAAGGGAAGCATGCAGTTGCAATTGTGGACTAAGGAAAGCTTGGAGCTGCAATTGTGGACTAAGGGAAGCTTGCAATAAATTTCAGTCATTTCCTAGGCACAACATCCAACTTCCACAGACTCTCCCGGACAACTCAAATTGAACCAGAATTCGAGCCATATATGGATAGAAAGATATGGATGTCTAGTTTCCAAATCCACTGGAATCATCTCAATATCTATTTTCTAGAGAGAGTTATGCCCAAATCAAGACACAAAGGTCAAAGCTGCCAAAAATAAACACATGTTTCCTCCACCAATAAACCACCACCAACAAACTTCCACCATAAATCTCCACCTATATTGCCAAACTCTCACATTTGCTTCCTCTATATATAGCTTGGCACAAATTCAGAATAGACCATCTCATCTCTCTCACTTTCATTAGTCAAAATTCTAGCCAAAAATTCTCTCAAGTTCTAGTATAGAAATTTACATAGCCAAAACACCATCTATTCCACCACCACAAATCGTATCCGATCCTACCTTCAACCGTTCACTTCGCCACACCATCCGAGCTTCATTCTTCAAGGTGTCCTTAAAGTGTGATTCTACCATCTCATGGCTTGTATTTTCTTATGTATAATGTCTATGTTATATGTAGCTATAAACTTTGATTCTTGGTTTTGTAACTTTGTATTGGATTTCCGAATTCTATTTTGGTTTTTATGAAACAATTTTTCAACTTGTAACATGTTTGAATTCGTGTGATAGACATAGGGCAGTAGCATGTTCATGTGTTGTTAGGTTGTTATTCGATTAGTTTCATGAATTCGTGCATAAAAATCAATGTTTACATGAAGCCACGGCCATGGTTTTTGTGTAGGTTGCGATTTCATTCACCATAAGCAAATCTAAGATCAAGTTAGGCATTGAGTAAACTTGATTGTAGGATGCTTAGTCAGTGGTTAACATAATTCATAGAAACTTGCATGTTAATAAGATGTTGACGCCATACTTAAAAGCATGTTTCCGATTTAAGACTTTCGTGCACAATTACTTTTCATGTTTGATTTCGACGTTGCGTGTTTTCAAATATGATTAGTATAATTTTAGAATTCGACGTTGCGTGTTTTCTAAATACTTGTGTAGTCTAGTAACGATTAGATAACCGTTGAGGCTCTAATTGAAATCGGAATTGAATAGAGTCTAGGAAACTTGAAACAAGTTGCTACCAAGTCTTGCATGATATTCTTGTGTGTTCTTGTGTATTTTTGTGCTATGTGTTGTGTGAAAGATGATGATCACTTGTAAATATTAGATTAGGAATTATTTTCTTGTTTTGTCTTTATTTTCATAGGAACTATAATTGATTTTCAAACCCCCCATAAACGTGTATATATATGTATATATTTGTGACATGAAGTATTTATGTATATATGCATGTAACATTCTTTTATTGAATATTTGTCTAACATTCTTTTATTCAAGGTACCCTTAATCCCCGGAAAGAACGATCCCTATTTACCAATGCTACTAACATCTTTTGTAGGGTTTTAAATTAACGCGTGCTATTGGCACTCGTTCAATTTTTGGCGCCGTTGCCGGGAATTATAAAAACTTGTTTTATATGAATGTTGTTTATATATATTGCTGTAAATTTTTGTTGGGTTGTAATTTTTCTTTTAATTTTCGGATTATTTGGGATTTGTAAAGTAGAAATATGCTTCGGCATGTAGAGTTTATTTTCATGCAATTTTCGTTCCATATATGATTGTAATAACTTAGTTAAAATTGCTAGGAAGGTTAGATGTTTATTTGTGTTTGATTTGTTTTGAGTTTCGAGGGGAAGAGGAATAGGTAAGGTCATTCGTGTCAATATTTGCCTTAACCCTTCATGTTACTTCTCGAGGTCTCATGAGGTTGAGGGCGGCTTTTAGCAACACTTATGGTACTGTCAACACGTTGTTCTCAACAGAGTAAGGGGCATAAAAGCTCGCCTATTAGTGTGTGTTGTCCCGACTTAGTCTCAAGGTTTGTCGAACTAGATCTTAGAGGCCCATTGACTGCTATCTCTTCTCGGTGAAGGGGACGATAGGGGACTTGTCCTCCATGGTTTCCAACAAATGAGTCTTGCCTTGAGCTATTTTCGGATGATACACGCTAGCCTTCTGAAACCACGGAACAATGTGTCTAGACGATTGCACCTAGGCCGCACGTCCACCGAGCTTCGAAACTTGAAATAGGATTGACATGAGTAAGTCTTGAAGGCTTCAAAAGTAAAACGTTATGTGGTTTCGAACTCTCGAGGTATATCGGATAAAGCATGATACTACCGGGGGCTGTATCAGTCCATTGCACCGTTATCTCTTCTGCTCCACGTACTTTGAGAGTTCGAACAAATTTAAAAGCAATTAGACTTAACCATTACATGATCACCTTTAAATTGCCGTAATTTTCTCTATTTTGTGCCATGCATTTTCTTCTTCTTACCGATTGTATATTGCTTGTGTATAGCTTGAACCTTTGTATATCACTCTTGTATTATTGCCGGCCATGTATTAATATCCTTGCTTTTTATTTCGTTATGAAGGAGCTAACTTGTTTCGTGTTGAATCCTCAGAATATGTATGTCCGCTAATCTTTGGACAAGAGATAACCTCGGACGTCTTCAACGAATCAACGAGGATCTCAACATTGCAAGCAACACACCGCTACCACCATCCGAAACAAGCAGTTCGGCATTATCAACACCATCATCACCGAGCTCTCCATCACTCGTTACTTCACCAAGCTTTCGAGAGTCTTCGTGTGAGCTTATCATCGAGGAATCGAAATTTGAGTTACTTGCCGAGCCATTTCCTCAAGAGTTCTTTGATTTTCATCTAGCCGATCCGCAACCGAAAATGACTTTTATCCGAGCACGAAACGGTCATGTGGCTGGAGGAGGAGGGGCTGCACCGTCCAATATAACTTATCCACCTTTGGAGACTGACAAGACCGGGGAAATTGAGTTGAAAAGCGGATTTCTCCACAAGCTCAAGTCATTATAGTTTTTTTGGCATGCCATAAAATGACTTATGACTTGAGCTTGTGGAGAAATCCGCTTTTCAACTCAATTTCCCCGGTCTTGTCAGTCTCCAAAGGTGGATAAGTTATATTGGACGGTGCAGCCCCTCCTCCTCCAGCCACATGACCGTTTCGTGCTCGGATAGAAGTCATTTTCGGTTGCGGATCGGCTAGATGAAAATCAAAGAACTCTTGAGGAAATGGCTCGGCAAGTAACTCAAATTCCGATTCCTCGATGATAAGCTCACACGAAGACTCTCGAAAGCTTGGTGAAGTAACGAGTGATGGAGAGCTCGGTGATGATGGTGTTGATAATGCCGAACTGCTTGTTTCGGATGGTGGTAGCGGTGTGTTGCTTGCAATGTTGAGATCCTCGTTGATTCGTTGAAGACGTCCGCGGTTATCTCTTGTCCAAAGATTAGCGGACATACATATTCTGAGGATTCAACACGAAACAAGTTAGCTCCTTCATAACGAAATAAAAAGCAAGGATATTAATACATGGCCGGCAATAATACAAGAGTGATATACAAAGGTTCAAGCTATACACAAGCAATATACAATCGGTAAGAAGAAGAAAATGCATGGCACAAAATAGAGAAAATTACGGCAATTTAAAGGTAATCATGTAATGGTTAAGTCTAATTGCTTTTAAATTTGTTCGAACTCTCAAAGTACGTGGAGCAGAAGAGATAACGGTGCAATGGACTGATACAGCCCCCGGTAGTATCATGCTTTATCCGATATACCTCGAGAGTTCGAAACCACATAACGTTTTACTTTTGAAGCCTTCAAGACTTACTCATGTCAATCCTATTTCAAGTTTCGAAGCTCGGTGGACGTGCGGCCTAGGTGCAATCGTCTAGACACATTGTTCCGTGGTTTCAGAAGGCTAGCGTGTATCATCCGAAAATAGCTCAAGGCAAGACTCATTTGTTGGAAACCATGGAGGACAAGTCCCCTATCGTCCCCTTCACCGAGAAGAGATAGCAGTCAATGGGCCTCTAAGATCTAGTTCGACAAACCTTGAGACTAAGTCGGGACAACACACACTAATAGGCGAGCTTTTATGCCCCTTACTCTGTTGAGAACAACGTGTTGACAGTACCATAAGTGTTGCTAAAAGCCGCCCTCAACCTCATGAGACCTCGAGAAGTAACATGAAGGGTTAAGGCAAATATTGACACGAATGACCTTACCTATTCCTCTTCCCCTCGAAACTCAAAACAAATCAAACACAAATAAACATCTAACCTTCCTAGCAATTTTAACTAAGTTATTACAATCATATATGGAACGAAAATTGCATGAAAATAAACTCTACATGCCGAAGCATATTTCTACTTTACAAATCCCAAATAATCCGAAAATTAAAAGAAAAATTACAACCCAACAAAAATTTACAGCAATATATATAAACAACATTCATATAAAACAAGTTTTTATAATTCCCGGCAACGGCGCCAAAAATTGAACGAGTGCCAATAGCACGCGTTAATTTAAAACCCTACAAAAGATGTTAGTAGCATTGGTAAATAGGGATCGTTCTTTCCGGGGATTAAGGGTACCTTGAATAAAAGAATGTTAGACAAATATTCAATAAAAGAATGTTACATGCATATATACATAAATACTTCATGTCACAAATATATACATATATATACACGTTTATGGGGGGTTTGAAAATCAATTATAGTTCCTATGAAAATAAAGACAAAACAAGAAAATAATTCCTAATCTAATATTTACAAGTGATCATCATCTTTCACACAACACATAGCACAAAAATACACAAGAACACACAAGAATATCATGCAAGACTTGGTAGCAACTTGTTTCAAGTTTCCTAGACTCTATTCAATTCCGATTTCAATTAGAGCCTCAACGGTTATCTAATCGTTACTAGACTACACAAGTATTTAGAAAACACGCAACGTCGAATTCTAAAATTATACTAATCATATTTGAAAACACGCAACGTCGAAATCAAACATGAAAAGTAATTGTGCACGAAAGTCTTAAATCGGAAACATGCTTTTAAGTATGGCGTCAACATCTTATTAACATGCAAGTTTCTATGAATTATGTTAACCACTGACTAAGCATCCTACAATCAAGTTTACTCAATGCCTAACTTGATCTTAGATTTGCTTATGGTGAATGAAATCGCAACCTACACAAAAACCATGGCCGTGGCTTCATGTAAACATTGATTTTTATGCACGAATTCATGAAACTAATCGAATAACAACCTAACAACACATGAACATGCTACTGCCCTATGTCTATCACACGAATTCAAACATGTTACAAGTTGAAAAATTGTTTCATAAAAACCAAAATAGAATTCGGAAATCCAATACAAAGTTACAAAACCAAGAATCAAAGTTTATAGCTACATATAACATAGACATTATACATAAGAAAATACAAGCCATGAGATGGTAGAATCACACTTTAAGGACACCTTGAAGAATGAAGCTCGGATGGTGTGGCGAAGTGAACGGTTGAAGGTAGGATCGGATACGATTTGTGGTGGTGGAATAGATGGTGTTTTGGCTATGTAAATTTCTATACTAGAACTTGAGAGAATTTTTGGCTAGAATTTTGACTAATGAAAGTGAGAGAGATGAGATGGTCTATTCTGAATTTGTGCCGAGCTATATATAGAGGAAGCAAATGTGAGAGTTTGGCAATATAGATGGAGATTTATGGTGGAAGTTTGTTGGTGGTGGTTTATTGGTGGAGGAAACATGTGTTTATTTTTGGCAGCTTTGACCTTTGTGTCTTGATTTGGGCATAACTCTCTCTAGAAAATAGATATTGAGATGATTCCAGTGGATTTGGAAACTAGACATCCATATCTTTCTATCCATATATGGCTCGAATTCTGGTTCAATTTGAGTTGTCCGGGAGAGTCTGTGGAAGTTGGATGTTGTGCCTAGGAAATGACTAAAATTTATTGCAAGCTTCCCTTAGTCCACAATTGCAGCTCCAAGCTTTCCTTAGTCCACAATTGCAACTGCATGCTTCCCTTAGTCCAGAATTGCAGCTCCAAGCTTCACTTAATGCATTTGGATGACTTTTTTGTGCAGAAAGATAGAAAATCATAAAAAGGGGGCAGTAGCTTTGTCTTTCGGCAGGGTAGGAACCTTACTGTCTTGAAACTGGCATAACTCTCTCCTCAGAACAGCTTTTGATGAAATTCCAAATTCTTTAGAAAATAGACTCATAGGGCTTTCTCTGTATAAAAGGGTTTCCTCAAATTCATTTTGAAACGTCCGGAATAAATTCTGGAAGTTGAGTAATGTGCACAGGAAATTCTGGAACTTTGCTGGATTGCATCCGATTTTGCTTTGTAATTCTTGGCAACTAATTTTGCTCCGATTTCTCTACTCCTTTCATTGCTCAATCATTAACATGTATACTGCATATGGGAGAAGAAAAATTCATCAAATATAAAGTTGAGGCTTTACATATCCAACGAAACATCTCTAAATATCTTTAAATCGGCTATTGACATTTTTTATACATTTTTATCTATACTTAGCGCGATTTCAATGTAACTCTACCAAAGACTCATGACTCGATTATATGACTCGGTTCTACAAAACTAAGGGTTAAAGCAAAGTATAAATGAGGGTAAAACATATTAAGAACGTCGCATTTTATGCTCCTATCAGGTTCGAATCAAGAACATCTTTCGATACCTTAAAGGAACCCTTGACATGGGCTTGTACTATTGATAGACTCATCAGGATTCGACACCTAGTCGATCTCTTGCATCCAACAGCACAAACCGTGGCTCGGATCGCCACCGGTCAGCCGCCAAGACTGGCTTTGGCTCAACAGCACACTGCCTCGCCACAACAAGCTGCGGCTCAGCCATCCGCCATCCTGCAGCCATATCCGCCAACATATCCGGACCCGAGGATGCTAAGTCGTGGTCCCGATACGGCTTTGGCAATACCCCCTCCTACTCAGATACACCAAATGATGTGATGGTAGGATTTGCTGATGCTGGATATTTGTCAGATCCACATAAAGGACGTTCCCAAACTGGTTATGTTTTTACCATTGGGAATACGGCGATATCTTGAAGATCAACCAAACAAATCCTTGTTGCTACCTCTTCGAACCATGCTGAGATTATTGCACTACATGAAGCAGTCAAAGAATGTGTTTGGCTTCGCTCAGTTATATCTCACATTCGAGAGTCTAGTGGACTTGAGTCTACTACGATGGGACCAACTTGCATATTTGAAGATAATGCAGCATGCATTGAGCAGATGAAGTTGGGATACATCAAGGGTGACAATACTAAACACATTTCGCCTAAGTTCTTCTACAATCAGCAATAGCAAGAGACTTTGAATATCCAAGTGAAGCAAGTCAGCTCAGAAGATAATGCAGCTGATCTGTTCACCAAGTCTCTACCCAAATCTACATTTATGAAGCATGTAAAGCGCATTGGTATGTGTCGCTTATCCGAACTCAAAGACTGATTGACTATCAGGGGGAGTTCTCGTCTAGACTTCATGGGGAGTCTAGTTATGCACGTCTCACATACTTGTAGTTGGTGCGTTGTACTCTTTTCCCTTAGACCATGCTTTTATTTTTGCCCAAGAGGCTTTTGTTTGCTGGCAAAGGTTTTAACGAGGCAACAGTTCATGCACCATTGAGGACACGACACAAGGGGGAGTGTTCAAGGAAGGTTAATTCCGTAACTTCCGTGGTGTGTCTTGTCCTAATAAGGCTAGTAGTCTAGATACTTTATTAGATAGAGAATCCCTGATTACCAGGGATACTTGATGTAATGCCTATATAAAGGCCTCCTTATCAATCAATAAAGATACAGTTTATTATCATCTATTTCTCCTAGAACACAATCTTAATAATTAACTCAATTACCAATCTTCAAGATTTAAAAGAAATACAACATTCAATTCTTAATGATTTTCTTAATTAGTTTTTTAGAAAGGAGGATTTCCTTTTAGAAGGAAGATTTCCTTAATTAATTTTTCTAAAAGAAAGATTTCCATATTTAGTTGAAATCACAATAAAATAAATATATTCTTATTTTGTTGTATATTTTAGAATTTATAAATGTTACGTACTTTTTAATAATTTGACACAAGTTGGCAAATCAACTATAGCGTTGAAAAAGAAAGAGGTCTAAGTACTAATTTTAGAGGTAGAGAGGAAACGAAAAAATATCATTACGGTAAGAATAGCACAAACCATAACATATCAGAATCATAAGCAGTACAACTAGAAACACAAATTAACCATATATATCGAATGAAAGATTACTAGTTGATGATGTAGATGCCATTCCAATGTTGAAAGCACGATTTTTCTATTCTCTCCAATAGGGCACTGATGTAGGGCCTCATTGAGCCCTAAAATTTATGGCCACAATCCTATGTGGCATACTATGTCATCTAAACACATCATCAATTGAAAAATTCATGTCATGTCATTCTTAAATAAAAAGACGATTTTATCCTCTTAATTAGAAAATCCGTATATTAATTAATGTATTAATAATTATTTTGGTTAATAAACATAGGATTAATTTCAGTTTACTACCCAAATCTTAGGGTCAAGTTTCAGTTTCGTCCTTAATCTTTTAATTTAATCACGTGTGTCCTTATACTCTTAATTTTTCATCAACTTGAGACAAAACTTCAAATTCACTTCGAATATGATGTCACCATCCGATGTGTAAATAACAACTTTAGTTGTAAATAGTCTATTATACCCTTTTAAGAGTGTTGGAAACTGAAAAGTGTGTCAGCGTGTCTTGACCGCGTTGGATGGTGACGTCATATTTGAAGTGAATTTGAATTTTTGCCTCAGGTTGATGAAAAATTAGGATTATAAGGGCACACGTGATTAAATTGATAGATTAAGGACGAAACTGAAACTTGACCCTAAGATTTGGGTAGTAAACTGAAATTAATCCATAAACATACCAAATTAGGCAATAATCATACCAAAAATTTTACATAGAGATGATTTAGTTACCTTAGATGAACTATATTAAATTTATTTATGGGTTACGATATTTAATAAACATTTTCCATCTTTATCAATCTTGATTTAATTCTTCACTTTTTTGATGTATCAAGTTTTCTTACTTTAATGGGTTAAAGTTATGATATATATATATATAATAAGATTTTAAAAATAGAAAAATCTATATCATATTTCTTTTGGACGGATTATATATATATATACACATATACCTATTTCTTGGACGGATTTTTTTTTAATAAAGGACGAAATTTTATTTCTTGGAATATATATATATATATATATATATATATATATATATATTCATATGGATATTAGCACTTTCGAAGAAGTATTCTTTCAAAAATATTGAATTTTCAGAGTAATTTTGGTGTTGCATTCTAAGAAAAAAAGACGAAAATACAAAAATATATGTTTTTTTTTATAGAATAAAGACAAAATAATCTAGAGCCGTTAGATTAAAAAGGACAAGATTGTATTTTTAGTTAAGAATGAGATGACATGATTTTTCTAGTAGGTGATGTGTCTAAGTGACATAGCATGCCACTTAGGATTGATGCCACAAATTTTAGGAGGAATTTTTCAGTGCTACAGGAGAACTACGTGACAATGCCTAGTGGTGCTCCCTACCAATGAAATTTTGACACGTAGGATTTTATGACGAAAAATTATTTCAGTTATTTTATCAAATACTATTTTTAATTTATTATTGTTTTCCTAAACCCTACACCCTAAACCCTAAACCCTAAAATCCTAAACCCTAAACCCTAAACTCTAAACCCTAGTCCAAACTCATCAAATATTGATTAAAGTCATTTTACAAAAAGTAAAATACATAAATTTATAATTTATGTGATAAAATTCTACGTGTTGAAATTTAATTGGAAGTGATGAACACTAGGCATTGCCACGTGGTCCTCCCGTCATATTAAAAAAATTCTCCTCAATGAGGCCCCAAATCCTAAACCCTAAACCCTAAACTCTAAACCCTAGTCCAAACTCATCAAATATTGATTAAAGTCATTTTACAAAAAGTAAAATACATAAATTTATAATTTATGTGATAAAATTCTACGTGTTGAAATTTAATTGGAAGTGATGAACACTAGGCATTGCCATGTGGTCCTCCCGTCATATTAAAAAAATTCTCCTCAATGAGGCCCCAAATCATTTTCCCTCTCCAATACTTTAGCAGTCTATAATGGGGTAGAAAATATTGCTTGGTTAATTGCGAGAACATGGACCTTGCTTTATATAAGAGTTGATGGTTCCTAGACCGTCTAATAAACTCAACTCCTTTGCTCATCAAAGTTTACTTTCATGTCTAAGTAGACTAATATGATTAGGTTTCCTCGATTTACATCCCTTTATCATTTTTACTCGTTTAGAATGCGTTAGAAGACTTGGACTTGGTATTAAAGTTGGTATTGGACTAAAAAGAGCATCTTCAGCTGTGGTTGCTAGATTCATTCACTTTTATAAGTTATGTTCAAGCAAGGGTTGCTAAATACTTGAACATAAGTTGACGTACTGTGTCAATAAAGTAACTTTTTGCAAATACTTACTGTGTCAATAAAGTAAAAGATTGAACATAAGTTGACTTACTGGTTGTGGTATTAGGAATCCAGAGAACAGATTGAACATGGTGTAGCAGAAACTTGCTAATACTGAAGCTACTTGGAACGTCGGGGTCACAGAAGCAACCAATATACCAAAGTAAGTGAAGTAGAGCATCGTACAGAATATAGCATACACGTACCAAAATACTTTGTAAAGTGACCAACGGAAACCAATGGTTGGATATGTAATGGTCGAAAACAAAACTGCTTGAAGGAATATATATGCAAGTTCAATGATCACCTGCAACATATGGAAGAGTTAGGTAGAAACCTTTTAAAGTTCAAAAGATTGCTGAAAACCCTTTAAAGTTTAAAAGATTGCTGAATTGTGGTCTAGGAAAATGATCAAAAAGCATACCTGCGATAAAGAATATCCCATGAGGAGTACACTCCACCAAACCTTTCCCGATACACAACATTGAGCTCAGAAGCGAACAATGGTAATACAGAGGAGCAGTTACCAATTCCCATGGAATTTTGTAAAACAAATATTGATGCTAGAATGCTGAAGAACTCCTGTTCACCATTTCTACAGAACAAAGATAATAACTTGACTTTTTGGAGGTGCAAGATGATTATCTAGTACATATATAATTGCTGTGGTAAATTTTCCACACCTCTAGGTAGTGATTGCAGGTTTTGTATGCATTATATGGAAAAGTAACATTAGATTTCCTTACATTTTCAGTCCTTTTTTCCAAAATAGTGCTGCAAATATCGAAGCAGATGCAGCAGTAATTGCCAATCGCCTCAGGTTATATCTTGGATTTCTCCAATAGGAAAGATGTCGCTTCCAGAGACATGCTTTAAACTGCTCCCTTGTACTGGCAATTCCTTTGAACCTTGTACTGGCAAGCTGAGTTCTTTAACTAGATCATTGTTCTTCCTGAATAGAACGAAAAATGTTTAGGATGATTCAATAAGATCATTCAACGATATTAGATGATGTTGTGTGGGGGGACTAATTGCTCACGTTCTCTAGAAATCTAGAGTGGTCTAATAACCTGATATCAGTCATTTACAAATTGTACCACTGCTAGAACTTTGCAAAAGGTTTTAAAAATACAGCTAAAGATCTTTCTGCTGTATAGAGAAAGCCTTTGCCTTCTTTTTCTGCTGCATCCCAGATAGTTTGGAAATGGTTCCATTGTGAGAGTGTAACTAGCTAGTGCAAGGTGTTTTAAGATAGAAGTCAAATACAAGAGTTTGGCATTTTAACAGTGCTTATGAACTCAACAATATACGCTAGTGCAGTAATACGCTAATACTCACTGGCATAGATGTGATTCTCTATAAAGCTCAGCAAAATCTAAGGCAAGTTTGGCTTCTGCAGCAGGACTTGTGACTTCTAACATCCATGTTGCCGGGTTGTAATTTTCTTTGATTTTTGGAACCCCAGTAATACCCTACAACAGAAGGGAGGCAAATGGCAGAGTTGACATAGTTGATATAAGGAAACAGATATTCATTATAATATTGTATTGTTATTTAACTCACCTCAAAGTATTGGATAAGGTTACTTGAATCTCTACCCAGCTCTCCACAGTATATTACTTGGCCTCCTCTTTTCATCAAAATTAGCTGTACAAAGTTGATATTAATCCACACTTTATATCTTGTCATATAGTAAGGGCCATGCATTATATACTACATAAGATATTGATCTCAATTAACATATGCAGAATTACACTGGTCAATTACCTCATCGAAGGCTTCAAATATGTCAATACTTGGCTGATGAATACTTGAATAGTGCATACAATTGTCCTTCCTGTACTGACAATGTTTTTAAGTTAGAACCAATCAATATAGGACATACAAACAGTTTATATATATAATTAAATACTATCAATTTTACTAACAACAATCAAACAAATTAAATTAACAACGAAATTGAATTAGAAATTTACTAACTTGATCAGATTGAGGTCTGCTTTGCAGTGTCCTTAGACAGAAATTCGTCCCCACTCGTGCTGTAGTTTCAGACGTCTATTTAGAGGATTCAACAATCTAAACAAGTTCTTGCAAAAGAACTTGTTTCTAGCGAATATACTTTGTGTATCTCTAAAGAACAGAAGAAGAAGAAGAAGAAGAAGAATTTTTTCAGCGAAGACCAATTTCGTCTATATATAATAGTCTAATGAAAAGATATAACTGACCGAACAGTTATAACTGTTCTGAACAGTTGTAACTGTCTGTCAGATAATATCAATTCAAATTTCAAAAATAAAATTAAGAACAAAATTATTTTCGAATTTAATCAACAGAACCCCAAGGCCCAAGGCCCAAGGCCCATCTTTTGACTATTAAATATATATTTAAGTTATGTACAATTCTATTGAAAATCCAATAGAAGAGCCCATAAAACCCATTCTCTCACACTTCACCCATTTAATAGACTAAATGGGTTAGTCCTTATAAAGGGCAAAAACCCTTTCTACTTCTTCAATGTGGAACTAAAGTCCCACAAGTTCCTATAATACCCCACATTTTCTATTCAAACTCTAATAACACCCCACATTTGAATAGAAAATAAGATAACTAGAAACTTATCGCGTTTTCGGAGAACTTAGATATGACATGCATCAGAAAATGTGTCTTTTGGGCTTGAACCTATCGTAGTGAGTACTTATCGGATTCACTTTGTGAAGTAGTGAACAGAAGTCTTGAACTATTCACTTTGTGTAGTAAATCAAGACAATAAGTATCACACATTTCAATTCTTACAGTTGTGTTCATTTTGGTCCTGAACAACTCCTTCATGAGATTTCTAGAGAACGTAGCCATTTCGGTTCTCATAGATGAGACCCGACATCAATCTCATATAGGTAATGCTAATTAAGAATAGTCCGTACTATCCCACTTTAAGAAAAGCTATTAGCATTATTAAGAATACTAATATTCATCCCATAATCATCAACGGAAACACACTTTGTGTCATCATAGGAATAGGCATATGTGTGTTATGCTTCTTGAGTCTTCTCTAACTAGTTTGCCTATTGAACCTAGACCACGGGATCTCCAATGCTGCTAGGTTAGGTTTCCGCCAAGTGGTGACTCATTGTATAGGCTTTAAGCCCATTCACCTCGATGTAAATATAACTTGCTCTCGATTAAGGCCTTTAGTCAAAGGATCTGCTATATTCTCCTTTGATTTTACATAGTCAATGGAAATAATTCCATTTTTGAGCAAGTCTCGTATTGTCTTGTGACGTCGCCTTATATGCCTTGACTTGCCATTGTAGATGTCATTCTTTGCTCTTGTAAGAGTAGCCATACTATCACAATGTATGCAAATGGCCGTTACAGGCTTTGGCCACAATGGAATACCTTCTAGGAAACCTTTGAGCCATTCCGCTTTTTCGGCGGCTTTATCCAAAGCTACAAATTCCGCTTCCATCGTTGAACGTATATTCACAGTTT
This sequence comes from Potentilla sterilis, assembly GCA_963682095.1. Lineage (NCBI taxonomy): Eukaryota > Viridiplantae > Streptophyta > Magnoliopsida > Rosales > Rosaceae > Potentilla > Potentilla sterilis. The sequence goes on from OY821758.1 coordinate 46,267,617, forward strand.
GTTTTGATGATTTTCATGACACGGCTGCTCCACCAAGGCCCATCTTTTGACTATTAAAATATATACAATTCTATTGAAAATCTAATAGAAGAGCCCATAAAGCCCATTCTCTCACACTTTCCCCATTTAATAAACTAAATGAGTTAGTCCTTATAAATGGCAAAAACCCTTTCTACTTCTTCAATGTGGAACTAAAGTCCCACAAGTTCCTATACAACTCGCATAACTGTAGCAGCTGCTCTGGCATCTAAACCAGAGGTAGGTTCGTCCATGAATATTACGGATGGATTTGAAACAATTGCTACTGCAATTGTTAGCCGTTTACGTTGTTCAGTCGATATACCACTACCACCTGGTATGCCAACTAACTCGTCTTTGATTTCATCAAGCTCTATCATTTGAAGCACTTCTTTCACAAACTCCTGAGAAATGGATAGGTCAGTTGGAAACATCATCCAATCTTCTATGATAATAGGACTTAATTTTTGTAGGAAGTATTATGTACTTGACATTTGACACTATTATTACTCCTAAGTGGATATTTGAATTCTTAATGCAGCATCATATTCAGTTCCTGGAAAATCTTGCTATGCCAACTTTCTGGCTTTAAGTCTAATTCATTGATACGTAAATTCCATCTATATAATCAAGTCTAACAATACTAGCACCAGGTCTTCCTCTTAAACTTGAACTATATGATGTTTAAAATTCATAATATATTGAAGGACCTAGAGGGGGGGTGAATTCGAGGCTAGCAACTTTTTCGTTATATGTTGTAATTCGAGGCTAGCAAGGAGTTGTGCTATCCCGATTCACAGTTTGCAACGATTATGCAAGTAATGAAAAAGATTGATGAAAGTAAAAACAACACAGAGATGTTTTTCTTTAACGCAGAAACCCTGAACTCAGGGAAGAAAACTGCGTGCCCTTATCCGAAGGACAAACCTTTCCACTATGTGATTCGTAGACTTATACAAGAATAGAGCCTGGGATACCAGACCTTGTTGTTATCCTGTTCTATGACTCTACCTAGTCTATTTAGAACGCTCTCTCATCTTGTCCCCTAAGTCCTCACACATAAAAGCTTACCGAACTCAGCTATCACCAAGCTGGTTCATAAAAGCGCTAAACACTTCTCACAAGATTACAACTCCTGAGGGGATAGCTAAACTCGTTACTATCCTGTCTAGACTCGCCTAGTCTAACAACTCAGCTCTCGTGTCTCTCTTGTCTCTAAGTGTTGTCCCACGCATATAAACAGAAGCTTCACCCTTGAATTCAGCTACTTCTCAACTGATTCAACTATGAACACTTCTCGGGTTGTTGCATCACCAATCACAATCTCATGGCATGCAAGTGTGAATGCAATATGAGTTTTGAAAGATTGTTCAAGCCAATGCTCTAAGATTTATAGTCACTAGGAAGACTTAGAGCAAGAGGGCTTTATGAACTGAAAATCATACAAAAGATGATCTTCACAAATACAAAACAAAGACACAAAAACAACCACCAAACAAAGGAAACTTTGCTTGGTATTTATAGGCCAAGGTGTGTACTAAGAGGGCATCACACTTGCCAATGAATTTCAGAAAGTTTGGACTGATGTGTTTGGCTTAGATGCTTGTTGAAAACCTTTGAGGACAAAGCCAAGCACTAATGGACAAAACCAACTTTCCAAAAATGGCTAACTTTTCATAAGAGGGAAAAAGGTTTTGCAAAAACATTCAAAAGGAATGCTAACATGTATGAATAGGCAAAACAGTTTTCTCCTAGGATTAGACAGCCTACTATCAACTGCATAGGTAAGTGTATCACAAACCAAGCATAAACAAATGGAGCTTGAAAACATCAAGGTCACGGGTTGAAGCATTTCTTCACCCATTGATAGTTTGAGCGCCAAAAGCATCACATGCTTGGCTAGCTGTTTGAATTTTGAAAAACAAATCGACTGGAAACAACTGGAAATGCATTGAGAAGATAAATCACAGTTTTCAAGACGATTTGAACATAGCCATGAAAATACCCAGAAAACTCGGAAACAAAGCAGTACTCCTATCCTTAGTAGAAGACATAGGATACAAAGTGGTACTGCTATCCTCAGTGAAAACATGATATGAATATGCATGAATATACCTTAGTTTTCTGAGATTGTGTTGGGCCTTGAACTAGTTGGGCTTCAGTACTTCACTTGTACTTGTGCTGGGACTCATCATACTACATTTTGGGCTGTGTTTTGATCCATACTGAGGACTGCCAACATCTTTATACTTACATATATGTTTCGTATGTTTAAAGGGACTTACAGCTCTAGTGTTTTTATCAATCTGGGATGGCAAGCGTAACCGAGCTGAGTATGCTACTGACTCTTCTACTGTAAGCTGTGGAGAATGTATGTCGCTTTGCACGCAATATCCAGATATTCTGGCATATGTTTCCTGGACTTTTGGGTACCCTCCAACTCTAATTTCTCCTTCAATAATTCCACCAGTTTTTCTTCCAGAAAGAACATCCATCAGTGTTGTTTTTCCAGCTCCACTAGCTCCCATCAAAGCTGTGAGAATACCAGGTCTAAATGCCCCAGTTATATCTTGAAGAAGCTGCAGTCGATTTGGTGAGAAACCGTGCTCTCTCAGTTTCTGCAATTATAAGGCCAGGGTGATCAATGAAATTAGTATATAACTATATATATACTGTATATCCAACATTATGGGAAAAAGGAATTCATAATAAAGTAGTTACCTGGGGTGTTTCAATAAGGTATTGCAGTTTCTCAAATGATATAGTTATGGGTTCAAAAGGTAACACCATGCCTGCAGTTTAACAAACCATTATGCATGTAACATTGATATGCATGGCAGACACAGAGACATGATTTTTGGGAAACAAGTTCTTTACTGATTTGAACTAGTGTAGTATGATATCTCACCTACTTTTGTAGATTCTGAAGCAGTTATGTCTGTATCTACACAAGTTAATTCATTTTCTTGAGAGGAATTGTTTAAAATATCCTTTTTCTTCAGACAGGAGAATCTTTCATGAGAGATGATAGTCCGAGAACTCCCTGGAGCTGTGAAATTTCAAATTTCAAGTACAGTTTGGTATATAAAGAGTTTTATGGTCTGATAGATTTTTGCATATTGTTTCTTGTATGTGCATAGGTGGAGGGAATTACACTTTGAATAACTAAGTACGCAATAGAAGTTGTCACTGAAGTTTAGACCGCGGTTTATTAGAGCTTGCTGGCCGATAGTAACATTGGAAGATAAAACCTGCAAGGAACAATACCTGAGCATTAATATTAATAACATGTTAGTTAAGCTACATTAATCTGATTTGAATTAACGAAAAGTAGTTGTTGTACATCACCTTTTACCACCTTGGAGCATGAAATTCATTTATTGCAGCAGCTATGTCTGCATAAGCCAATGGAGAAACCCAGAATCCCCATTCCAACCAAGCAGGTAGAGAAGCTGCATTAGTTAACGGTTATTAGATTGACTAAATGCCACATATTTCATAACAGTCTACTGAACTCACTGTATAAAGGCACCCTCTGGTATCACCTTTTCCACCATACTTCCCGCTGCGTCACTATATAAGGCACCCGGCTGCTAGATTGTAGGCATCCAACAGTTCAATATAAATTTAGAAACACACAGAGATTTATCTCACTTAATTATCTCAGTCTTTTGGGGTTTTATTTGTCTAACGTTAATGGAACCACCAACAAACATCTCTGCAACTACGGACGAAACACAAATTAAAGACAATTGATCGAGTTACCGAGGATGTTGAAGTGAAGGTAAAGTCAGTTTCAAAGGCTGATGAAGTCAGTAAACTCAACGCAGATACAAACGTAGATGAATCCGCTCAAGATGTAATGGATGAAGATGATTTGGTTTCTGAGGATGAAGAAATGGATAAAGATGAAGATGAAAAGGAACCACCTGTTTGTCGGGTTTGTATGAAGGATAAGGAACACTGGACACTTGAATGCCCATTCTTTAAGTGTATCCCAGACCCTAAAAACACAAAGCTTGGATTTGAATATATGATCATCTGCATGCAAGTGTTGCCATATGGAGGATTGCCACAAAGATGATGACGGTTGGGTAGGCCAAGCAGTGGTTGATCCTCATGCTAAGATGTATATTCGCCCTTTAGATGAGCCTGATGGTATGATAACTGATTTAAGGAAACTTGAGACGCTCAAATCAATGCTCATCAAACATCCTGAACTTCGTCAGATGTATGAAGGTGGTGCCAGTGAACTGGTTAAAATACGTTAAATGTTATTTATTAAGTTCATAACATCTGCCACTTGAAAACTTTGATTTTAGCACATGGATTAATGGTCTGTAGTTTGGAGAACTTCTGTGGCAGATTGTTTGTAAATTGCCTTCCATGGGTACCGTAACTATTTTCAGTAGAAATGATTATGCTTGTTCTTTAGTTAATTTGCAGCTGTCACTCTCTCAAACTACTTATTTAGAGTCCAAAGAGGCTGAAATATAGAACCATCTTTTCATTTACAGTTTTCAATTATACATCTATCCATGCCTTTTCCGTTTCCTGATAGTACTTGGAATCTTTATCCTCTAGTACGAGAAGGTGAAAAGGCTTTGTTTAGCATTTGAGCAACAGGTTTGTACTTGACTCGTTTTACAGCCGTATCCTTTTGAATAGGTCATCATATTTAAGCAAACTGTAGTTTTATCTAGACACATGAGTTGTTCACTTATACTCAGTTTTCTCTCTGACTGCAGTTCCATAATGGCGTTTTCTTTGCGTACATGACGTTGAGGGAGCAGGAGATCAGAAATCTGATGTGGATATCAGAGTACTGTGTGGCTCAGAACCAGAAGTCCTGGGTTCATGACAGCGTGGTCTTCATATTTTAGTTGCACCTAAACTCAAACTAAGAACAGTTCATTAGTGATTACTATTTGTTCTTTCAGCATAATCTTCTGTAAATCTCTTCCCTATCTACCCCCACCCCACCCCACCCCCCATATCCTCATAATGAACTGTAGAGATGGGTTTGCATATCTTCTTCCAAATAAGTCACTTTTGAAATGTATTCCAATTATTTTTTGGAGGAAACATTGCCGGTATTGAATACGTTGAGTTGAACTGAAGTTATATGTATATATATTGTACGTTGAGATGTACGTATTCTTATACACATATGGCTGTACCTTACCCTGCATTTAGATGGGAATGATTTTTTCATGGAGTTGTATTCAACAATTACAATCGAATTCTATTCCACATCCAAACATCTGATCGAACCAGGATACGATCGACTTGGTAATCTGATTCTCGAGAGGGCCTTCACACCTTCCGAATTGCAATCGGATTAATTTCCATTCTTTCTGGAAAACTACCCGGAGAGGTAAAAACATGCAAGAGGACGCACCACATTTTTATGACTAATAGTTACTTGGGCCGTACAGTCACATCATTCTTATGTATGTAATTGTTATCATTTCTCAGTTACCTAATACGGTGTTTATGTATGTAATTGTTACATAGTCGATTGTATGATCGCATTAAGTTACATACAAGTATACTCTAATCTATAATGACTTTGTTGCCTTTACTCATCCCGTTTCGGAGGCCCTGTCCTAGTGTCCTGCAATCTGTTTCTGAGCTACAACCTCTTTCATAATGATTTGCCTCTCCATGGTTACAATTCTCTTTATTCTTGGCACTGCATCCTGGAATTTCATCTCTTCCAATAGCTCCGTAGTGTATGAATCGTGCATCTACTTTTTCAACCAAAACTGATGCAAACATAACTAAGCACAAAACGCTCATTGCCTTGAACAAGACCGCCATGATTTCAATTTTTGTTTTGATTATGAATGAAAAAGATAAGTGAGCTTTTCAAAGTTTATAAGCACAACTTTTGTCTATATATAGACAAAAAAAGAGAAACCATAGAAGCACGAGTGAAATTTGTTATTGCCTCGGAAACAAACTTTGTTATCCTTTTGGCCTCGATCAAATCTTTTAGTTAGAGCTATTGCTCATTGGCTTGGGAACAGTTTTGTTTGTTTGTTGTTATTGAAATCCGCCAGAATCTAAGTAGGCTAAAATGCTCTGGAAACTAGAAGAGTATTCTATTAGTTATGGAAACACGGCTGCGTTCTTTTTGTTCTTTGAACTGGTTAGTTATGCTCATTGTCTCGAGTATCCTAGAAATGAAATTAGTGAGCTTAAAATGAAATTAATAATTCTTTCGAATTGGCGTCTTCAGTGATGGTGAACTCAATAAATTGAAATAATTACATAAACTATTTAACAAAAGCTCATCTCTTGGATATAGATTTAAAGACAAGACTGGATTATTTGTGGATATCGCACATAAAATTCAGTTATTCACTGCAATAGGTAGCCAACTTCACTAGAAAACATCACTAAGTGAGTAATTCATCTTTGATCATACCATAGTATACAAAATTGTTGTAACATTTAAAACTTGAACCAACCACGACAGGTTCAAAGAGACCAAACTTAAACTGTAATGTCTCTCCAAAACTGTTAAAACTTTGATAAACAAAGGAAAAGAAAGTGGACGCCCCATACAAAATAATATTATGAGACAACTGTCTCTCAACCCTAAACCCCTTCCCAGGTATGATTTATTGATCCTTCTGTCCTGAGTTGAGAAGATATTAAACGTTGATGATAACTGTAAGAAACAAAGAAAGTTGGATTGTGGCCTCTACCCAACCTCACAGTCCAATCCCGTTTTATGGAATCACAGATAACCACAATTACAATTTGAACACTATATATTCTGATATCCATGTGCTGAAACTAACAAAGAATGGATACCCATAGCTATCAACTCAAGTAGAATAGAGCCACTCGATGTGCATATATTGTTCTCGAGTAGAAGATAAAAGTATTCTCTGATCATCTTTCATGGAATCTCACAGAAACTAATTCAGCAACAACCACAACTGGCACAACAGAAGCATAAAATGGGGTCGTTGACAACAATAAGAAAGGCTTATTAAAGCCAATTTTCAACCCCAAGGGACAGGATCATGACTATAATTTCTCAAGAAAAAAACAACAGAGAATGACTGTACAAATTCCCATCAGCTTGTTTGGCTCTTTACGGCCCAAACTTTGCATTTCTCAAACCCACAAGGGCACACTTTCCAACCTTGAAAATATTGGAAAGAGCCTGTTCATATACGCAGATCATTCACTCTTAGAAGAATGTCGCAGTAGAAAACTGGAAATAATCGAATCTAGAAGAGAGCATAAGGGGCATGATCACACACATGAAAATAAATCCACTGTTTAACTCTATTCACTACATAAATTTCTCAGTGGAATCAAGCACAATTTTGTGGATGCATACAACATAGTTATCATGAAAAGTTCAGTCCCTTTTGTTGTTGAGATTTCTATTTCCAACTATACAGCAACAGAGCACAATGACATAAACGCAGAAGATAATAACTAGAATACATCTGTCAAAGCAGAAAAGCTGGATTACCCCACCAAGTTCAACCCTTTAAACCTTACTAAATAAGTTCAATCCATGTCCTAAAAGCCAAACTGACTTCGGCCATAAGAAGGGTGACAAAGAACATCGGTGGTGCTTGTCAATGAGAAGTAAGGGAACTCACCCAAGCGACAAGGCAGCAAGAGAGATGAGCAATCCTTATTCATCCTCAAAGTTGGATGTCAACACCTTCACATTCACCTCTACTTCTCCTGATTCTCCTTCTGCCTCCTCATCAACCTCCTTTGTTTCCACAGATTCACTTCCTGCAGCCAAGAAATCGCGTTCATATTATTTTTCCATTCTAAGGACAAAACATTCCAAGGAAGTGGAGGTCTAAACTGTAATTGCGATAACAAGTACATGTCCAACATACAGAAACCACTATTCTCTCATACACAATTTAATACCACTATTTTCTCATACACAATGTAAGAGAGGTTTCATTTGATATATATGAGTGACTTACTACTTATCAACTCAGCAAGTTTTTAGTATCTAATAGTAGCATGTAACCAAACTACCAGAGTTTCTTTCTTTCTAATGATGATCAGCTCGAATACCCATTCAATCCAAACACCCATATCAAATTTGATCGAACCCATTTGAAACGAGATTAATCAATCATACCATTGATAAAGAATCCAGAACAGGGCCAGCCGCGGTCGGTGGCGACAGAGAGTGACTCCTCATCGGACAGCCTGTCAGCCAATCTCCCGACGAAGTCGTTAACTGCGATGGGCGATCGTCGGGGTGGGACCCAGAACGATGAGCCGGGTACGAAGGGGAGCCAATCGGGTGTGGCCTTCTGGACGAGGATTCTCTGCACGATGTCGTCTAGCTTCTTGAGCATCAACGCCTCCGACTCGCCTTCCGTGGAAGGGTTTATCTCGATTTCGAAGAGCTGCCCGGATCGGGTCGAGAGGGCTCGGCGGTGGGCCAAGGAGTGGCGGAGCTGGAGAGTCCGTGTGAAGAGTCGGGCCATGGGTTTGTTGTGTTGGAGTAAAGAGGGAGAAGAGAAAATGGGATTTTATGGGCCGTGGAGGAGATTGCTTGTTACTTTGCTTACGTCGTAAAACACTAGTATGACTTGGAATACTAATCATGTTCCTCGATGATAAAATAAACACTAGCTGCATCAAAATACTTGTTACTCTTTTACTTAAAAATAGTTTTATTCCTCTACTTTTAATTATCTAAAGATGAAATTCTGAAAACTCGATCCTACAAATAAGGAGTTTTTTTATATCCTACAAACAGATGAGTGTCCACCACGCCTACAATCATAGGGATTGTTCCTAATTTAATAAACGAAAGACAATTCTAAAGATATCGTGGTTACATAAGAAGAATTTGCTTAATTAATAGAGATGTGCTTGAATCTTACACTAAGTTGCACATAATCTTGACTTTCTTTTCTAAGTTGCACATAATCTTGACTTTCTTTTCTTTCGTAAGAGTCGATAACTAGACTAGTTAGAGTTCGTACAGACGAATAGGAATGAGGGCTAGCTTCACTCCTCAAATCTAGTAGCACCATTACCAGGCAGTGAGTGAGTAATCCAGTGTTGATGATGCTTCTACTGATGGGAGAAAAGTACATAGCAACTAGTTTCACTCATTTCGCATAATAGTTAGCAATTTGGGCGGTTCACCTTCGAGCTCATCAAATCTCTGAATCATATATGACCTAATTTGAGAGACGAGATGCAATACAAAAATAAAATAAATAATACGACAAAAAAACATTTATCATGTCACAACTCATAACTACTGACTACAGTACGTGTTGATTCACAGAAGTACATAAAAGAAATTTAAAAAAAAACTAATACGAAATAAAAATAAAAGAGGTCCGCCCTTACATCCAATAAAAGGAAGGAACCTCCAGTCTCTCTATTATTGTTTACATGTATGATTTCTGAACAACAAGCAAAGAAGTTGATCAAAATAGCACATACATTGGTACACATTCCATAGCCAATGACCGTCCAAAACAATATACAGGAGTACACAAAGAATGAGCTTATATCAACAAACTCTCACTACTTCAAAGAATCAAAGAATGAACTGGAATTATATTATGAATTAAATAACCTCTACAGTAGGTGCTGGTTTCCCTGGTTAGGCGTTGCACTAGAAGGAGGAGGGAAGCTGAAAGGGTCTCCAAATGGATTCGAAGGGCCTCCGGGTTGTTGCATCTGGTTATATTGACAATAGTATGGATGAGGTACCATCATCATGTTTTGCTGCTGTTGATACTGTTGCTGCATTTGGTGTTGCTGATGGTGTACGTGGTGTTGTTGTTGAGCCATTAGTGCCATTTGCACATTCGTAGGCGGCGCTATGCTATTAGACATTGCAAAAGGATCATATACAGGCTGCTGCTGCTGTGCTTGTTCAAATGGATTCTGCACACTCATAGCGCCATAACCATATCCTGCATTCTGGAGTTGTAGGTGTCTCCTTGCACTTTCATCTTCATACAAGCTATCGAGTAATAGCTTGTCAAACCCGCCAGCCTGACCCAAAATCCAAATTACGCACATGAATAAGCAGACATAAGATGATGCTAACAAATAAAATGTGCAGTGAATCAGACTCGGAATTTGACTTGAGCTCATTCATCCATGCATACAACTACTATCTAAATGCAATATATTGGCAATATTTACTCCGGAGTCAGGACTAGACCGTATTCAATCAACCACCGAAGTTAATCTTGTGTTTACTAAATATAATGCATGCCAAGGTAGATTGTAGATTCCATACATCTGTGATTCTTAAGAAAGTGTGATTGGTATTCTAGTTTGATCAAAAAAGTTCACTCCCATGTAACTAAAGGTCATGAGATTAATTTGGTGATTTAGGACAAATAGAATCCATCGTATCAGTACGTATGACAGTATCTGTTATCTTGGTTATTCAACACCACTGCATTGAAAGTGAAAGCGAATAGCAAACAAGACTAACCAATTTTTTATCCACCACCGGGCCAGTATTGGTACTTGGTGTTGTTACCAGGGCCATCTCCCAACCTGAAGTCCCACCGATGTCATTCAAACTTAATCCAGATTGAGGTTCAGTCCCTGCAAAGCAAGGTAGTCCCATCAAATTCTACACTACACATATTTGGGATATTTCCTCAATCAAATACCAAGGAATGGAGCATACCTTGTGGAACTATGGCTAGCGCTAAAGCATTGCTTTCTTCAATTTCTGCAGCTCTTGGATTTATTTCATTCAGGCCCTGGACAAAGAAAAAAGGAATGAAGCAACAAAAATGTAGAGCTCAGACACCCCAACATCAAAGAAAACATGAACTTAGGCAATTTGGCACATGATAACTTACCAGCAGATCAGTTTCAATCAACGGAGGAGGTTCAACTACCTCTTCCTCCTTTGGTGGGAGTTCGTCTTCCTCAACTTTTTCCGGTGCTTCCTCAACTTTTTCTTCTTCTTTTTTAGGCTCTGGAGGCGGTGGTTCTTCAGGTTTCTGGGGCTGCTCTTCTGTCTCCCTGTACTCCTATTGTCAGAACAAAAATATCAGAAATTAAAAATAGAAATTGAGCATGTCTTCAGTTCACACAAAATCAGCTTAGAGTAGTCGACACAGTAATGTACACATATATCTAACACTCAAATATAAGTAGTCCTAAGGACATTGTCTCACTAGTCTCTTCTGAACAGCACCGAACTGAGGTGCTTCTTTTATATACTCTTCCATTGTTGCAAGAAATGATGGCGGTGGCTGTTTAGTGTAGAGAAGAAGAATGTCAGATATGTCCGGAGTGGTGTCAACTATCAACTTATACATTTGACTATGAGGCAAGATGAAACCTGTCTCAGTGTTGGAAACTGAAATGTTCTAGCAAGATCCAAACCCTTGCAATACTCATAAAACTCAGCAAGATGCTCAGCCTGCAAAACACCAAAGCGTAAAGGAATTAGTTCAAGCAAAGAAATAAACAGAAATTGATAATTCCATATCCAACTAATCCAACAGTATCTAAATGCGTATCATCGTACAACATACTGTCATGATTCATACAGTTTGTTTCATAAGAAAGTACTACTCCTCATACCTGTTGACCGGCCCTTTTGTAAATATTGAGAGCTTTAACTGCATCATGTCTTGGCATATCAAAAAACTGCATGAACAAGTAATAGAATCTTAGATTCAACTATCTTAAATAACCAAAAGAAGGATAAGAATATAGCCTCTTACCATATCTACGAGATTTATGATTCCATCATTGATGGCACAATATATTTTAAAGCTCTCTTTTAATACCTACATCAAAAGAAAATAGTTAAAACTGACCACTAGCTAGTAAAATGGGTGCAGACATGAATAAACACTGACACAATTAAAATTGGAGATCAGTATCATGCTTACCAGAGCCAGGGCATATTGTACGAGGTAATTGTTATAAGCTGTTCCTTCAGGCTGAAAAATGTGAGCAAAGTTAGAACTATCCTTATAAAAGAAATGGCAATTACGTATTTGGCTATATGAACAAAACCAGATTAGTTATTCTGTCTCAGGAATTACCTGGCAACCAACTAGACGGTAAAGAAGTTGCTGCAGTGCAGGTAGCTGCTCCAACAGTTCATCAGCTCCCAACATTCGTGTTCTACTATGCACCTGGTAGAGTAAGTAGTATTATCTTTCATATGCTAAATATCATTCACTAAGTTCAATATGAGACACCAAACATTGTTTTACAGCCGTAACAGCATAGACAGACGCCATACCTTGGTTGATCCTGGATTTGTTTTGGTCAAACGCTCTGACTCAATGTCATATTTCAAAACTCGGAAACATTCTAGACGTTCTTCTAAAAAGAGTGCATATGTCCTAACCCAAGAAGAACAATCCCAAGCTGCAAGGTAGATTTTGGTTTAAGAAGGGAATGTTGCAACATTCATGACATGTTATATAAATCCAGCCATGAATGGTAAAGGCAGTTTACCAAGGGGACTTGAGTCGTCTTTAAAATTGGAAATTTGGAGCATATGTCCTCTTTGAGAATAGTTCAGAAGCTCCTCTCTAAAGGTAGGATCACCCTCTCGCAATGTCCTATGAATAACTATCAATGTCTTTATGGCAACCTGTACATTATCATATCATTCTCAGCTGTGTAAGTGATTTTCTAGACATATAAATTCAGAACTAATCTCTGGTAAATACATCACTGATTATAGCATGTTTACATTGGACTCGTTTCGTGCTATGCTTTACTAGTACTATCACTAAAACAAGATTTCATCTTTCCTACTTTGAAGGTTCTGGAAATGCATATACCAAGTCAATTATGAACAATGAAGAAAGAACAAGAAGAAGAAAAGGAGAAAATAAGAGCATTACAATCCAACTCCGAGTCTTGGATAATCTCTTGCCCAGCGCATGAATGCAATATGCCACATCTGCTCGCGGGCGTACCACCGATGTTGCAGAGAATATCTCTATGCAGAAGAACCAAAAAGACACAATTCATTTAATTGAAACTATGAAATAAAGACATTAATGCAGTACAAGGCATATAGATTATAGACCATGGTAATCAACACAGAATAGAAAAAATGATTTAAGATATTAATACATGAAACATATATATACAGAGAAAATCAACCCCATTACAAATCTGGCAATTTGTTATACAGATTCAAGACCTCATCATTCGTGGAAACATATACAAATGCATAAATGTAGGAAAAGAGATGCATCAACTCACTTCGGACATGACGCTCTTTCGGAGGGCACTCAACGTGACTTGTAGCCTTAACAGTGGCAATATCCAAATCCTTGAAACAGATTCACAAATCAAAAAACCAAAATTTGAGACATTGAAACAGCTCATGAAATGAAAGCCATAATTCCTTCTCCTGTTTGCTAGGTTACCTTGAATTCGCTGTTGACCTTGATAAGGCCAACCTTGGTAGAATCCTTCAGAGCTCCATAAGCCTTTCTAAAGCCAGAGAATGTACCCATTAATAAATCTCTTTCCAAAAACACCAACACCAACAATGTAGCTAGCTAGTGTTGGCTATAGATCTTAGGTCATAGTCTCTCCTAGGTAGAGATCAGTGAGAAGAGGATCGGAAGGAGATCATGGTCGTGATGAATGAAGAAGAAGATGATGATGATGATGCATGTTCTTGTTTTTTCTGTAAAGCCGTAGTGTCGTTCCAACAACAACAAACACAAATACAAAAACAACTAACGACTCTCTCTCTCCCCCCTCCCAAGGCTCCAAAATGTGCGCAACAGGAAGAACTATTATTGTGAGGGTATATTCGTACAGTAAAATATATATCTATATATATAAATGTACAAATATATATTCTTTTTCTTTTTCTCATTTTTTCTTTTTCTTTCATTCGACAAAGTCAGAAAGGTAGAGACAATGTTCTTCTTCTTCTTTTTTTAGTGAGAATTTGCTCTATATTTTAATTTAGTTGAATTACATCAATCCTAAATCATTATCTTCTCTATATATATATATATATATATATATATATGATCTTCTCTAATATCTTTTTTGGAGGGAATGGATAGTTGTTTTGGTCATTCAAGGAATCGGAATCAAACATTTTGGTGGGTTGGTGTATAGACACAGGCTGGTGTAGATTGTGGAGTGCATGAAAGACAAAGTGGATTCATAAGGTTGTGGTAAACCATGCCTTTCAATGTGAGCTAGCTAGCACCAGATCATTGTTCTCAACTTTAGAAACTCATAGGTTGGGATTGGCCAAATGAGAAAAAAATAAAGAACTCATAGGTTGGGAGGGAGGGATGATCTGGTGAGAATCATAGGCTAGCTGCACTTGCTCTCTACCAGTTCTAAGTTTTATAACTCTTTGTGTACTGTACGTATACTTTTTTTTTATTATTATTATTTTTTATGTTCTGTAACTAGTGCATTTTTGTTTTCATTTTTAATTTAGTTATGTAAATGTGATAGTGTACCTTGGCTGAGAGAAGAGAACTTGACCAAGAATGGTACGAACCCAACGCAAACGCGATTCATGCAGTAGACCAACTTATGCCTCTGTTGAAGCTGTCTACATATAGTAAATAACCATGCGCCTGCCGAAAACTTATTCTTGACCTAATCAAGTGACATCCTCTCTCTTCTGACTTTTATTAAAATCAAACAAATTTATCGATTAATTTCTAGATTATATATACTGATATGTCATTGAAATTCTTGAGATGAGGAAGCATTCTGATATAATTCCTGATACGTTTTAGAAAAAAAAAAAGTTCACACACGAACAATCTTGGGCAGTTGGGTCGGTACATGGTCTAGGACCAAACATTTGAGATCAAGACTGCGTCAGGAGTTGGTAACAATTATCTGAAAAAAAGTTTGACGTCCTTGCGAGTGGCTTATAAATGAGGATATATGCTCCTATTTGTTTGCTTGGAAGTGACTTTATATTGGTACCACAATTGCGTATAGGCTAATGGGGAGTTAGAAGATGATTTTGCCCTAGAAGACACGGAGTGCTCTTTGTTTTTAAGTTCGCTTTTCAGCGAGCTTATAATAGACTTGTAATGAGTTTGTTTTACTTAGAATAGAAAATGTCTATTTAGTACTAATTTGACCCTCTCATTACCCATTCTAATAACTATCTTATTTTTCTCCCCTATTGAATATAAGGTAACAACTCTATTGCCCATTAATATTTGAATGAATCTTTTTCAACCTTGTACAATTTTAATTTTTTTTCTTCGTTTTTTGTTCTTCTGTCTTATCTAACTGATTTTTGAATTATAATGTGCTGAGAAAGTGTGAGATAAAGAAACTTTGCCGAAATGTCACCCAACTCCGCCGGCCTCCCATGGCCGGTCGCCGGATTCCGGTCACCAAATTTTTTTTTCTCCGATTTTTTTTTTTTAATAATCAGGTTCCGGTCAATATTACTTTAGTCGCCGGATTCCAGTCACTTGACTCAGGTTACTGAGGGTCAGTAATGTGATTACTGGGGGTCAGTAATGCGATTACTGAGGGTCAGTAATAGATTAGTGAGTGTCTTTAATGTGATTACTGAGGGTCAGTAATTGATTACTGACGGTCAGTAATCACATTACTGTGATTATTGAGGGTCAGTAATCTGATTACTGAGGGTCAGTAATCTGATTACTGAGGGTCAATAATTTTTTGAATATGAATGGTAATCCTTTTGTTTTTGTTCCTTTACAGATTAGACAAGTGAAAATAGCAAAAAGCAAACAGAAGCAATTAAAAGAGCAGAAACCTAATCAAGGCACCCAAAAATTTACTCGCTCAGATTTTCTTTTAGCCAAGAGAAAAAAAAAGAAAAAAAAAAAAGAAACAGAAAAAAACCCTAATTTTTTTTCCTTTCCGCCGCTGGCAGCCTCGCAACCACCCAGCCTAACATCGCTAGGCCTGCACCAACCGGATTCTCACCCCAGCCTTGGCCCAATGGCCCAATTCCTTTATTCCTATTCAGTCCTCTCGACCTGGTTTGCCGATCGAAGGAGGGGGGGACGGCTGGGTCGAGGCAGCGTCATCCGAGGGATCGGAGATCGGAGGTCGAGGCTCCGGGCTGCTGGGTCGAGGCAGCGGTGGTGAGCAGAAGTGGTCCTATCGGAGGGTCATCGTGCTTGAGCGGCGGGGAGAGCAGGCCGATCTGGGTCAAGCAGCGGTGGCGTCAATTTTGGGTTGAGTAGTGGTGGCGCCAATCGAAGGAAGGGGGGGGGGGGGGGGGGGGACGACTGGGTCGAGGCAGCGTCGTCCGAGAGATCGGAGGGATCAGAGGTCGGAGGTCGAGGCTCCGGGCTGTTGGGTCGAGGCTCCGGGCTGTTGGGTCGAGGCAGCGGTGGTCCGGTCGTCGTTCGCAGGGTCTGAAACCGTCGTTCGAGTTGGGAGAGGGAGGGGGCGGAGGAGAAGGGGAGAGAGAGAGAGAGAGAGAGAGAGAGAGAGAGAGAGAGAGAGAGAGAGAGAGAGAGAGAGAGAGAGAGAGAGAGAGTATGTAGGTTTAATTAATAAATCAGGGGTATATTTGTATTTTAGCTATGATTCATTGGAACGGGCTAGTACAATTGATCCGGGTAATTTTTCAGCTCTTTATGTGTAAATGGTCTTTATCCCTACTTAGAATAGGGTTCCATTGGCAGCTTATCGGCTGTTCGAGCTATTGCAAATTTGCAATGAACTTCTATTGAAAAAAAAAAGTTTCACACACTGTATTGATCCGGATAAACCTCTTTCTTAAGAAACTGATCCACATTAACTTGGCCCAATTTTCTTTTTGGTGTGAAGGCCCAAATCTCAATCCAGCCAAAAACAAAAGGTCATACAATAAACTCAACTCGGTCTGGATCTTCGTCTCACACAATCCCCAAATCCCTCTCAAATCTGTCTCCCATCATTTTCTAGGGTTAGGGTTTCCAAAAAATGGCGCAGAAGTTGTACAATCAGATCAAGGGGATGAAGGTGAAGGAGTTGCCGAACCACGTGAAGCCGATGTTCTCACTCGATTACCTGAAGAAGGCAGTTGGGAAGGGCCTGGACAACTACCACGCCAAGTACATCGAGACAAGCTCCATCGATCCTCTCCTCCATGTCTGCTTTGGCGGCATGGTCTTCTCTTATCTCGTCGCTCTTCCCGAGGAGCGCCGCCACCTCGAGCACGCCCAGCACGCCAAGGAGCACGGCGGCCATTGATCCCTCACATACATTTCGGTATCTTTCACCTCCTCAGAATTTATTTACGGATTATTAGATATGTGTTAATTTTGTGTAGTTGTTGATGTTATGATAACCCGGTGAATGTGATTGTTTATAGTAGTGTTGGAAGGAAATACAGGATCGGGCGTTTTGTTTTGGTGTCTTAGGAGTGTGCTGAGGATAGGTTAAGTAATCCGGTTGTGGAGGAGATTAATAATTTTGGTATCTTTACCTTGAGTTGAATCGGAGCTGTTAGGTTAGTTGATATATTTAAACCTTCGTTGGCTTTGTGCCTGATTGAGCTGCGGTCCATTTTTGTGTAATGTAGGTTGCAATCTTCTTTAAAATTGCATTTCGGTTAGCCTTTAAGGGGTAATCAGGTGACAAAAGCTTGTCTTGCTATTGGAACAGCAAGCTTTAATCACTAAAACTTTGAGCTTGCATTTGGTTTATCCTTCAGCATGGTCCTATTTCTAAGATCTAAGGGATAGTCAGGTTACTTAACTCTATACTGCAGGTGTGGCCTTTCTCGTGTTAAATTTGTGTAACCATTCCTGTTATAATTGCTACTGATGCCAATTTGAAGAAAGAGTAGTGCTGTCATATATATATATATATATATATATATATATATATATACAGTCCGTCTCTGCTATGGACGTCTGCACGGTGCGGATTCGCCGGAAACGGCCGCCGCGGCAAGCCGACGACGGCGAGGATGGTGCCGGCCTGCTCCTCCCCTCCCCGCGCTCCTTCCCTCCCGGCTAGAGCTCCAGCACCAGCCCCCGGCGGCCGGAATCTGGAATTTTCCTGAAAAATTCAAATTCCAGATTCCGGCCGCAAGAGGCCGGTGCTGGAGCTCTAGCCGGGAGGGGAGGAGCAGGCCGGTACCATCCTCGCCGTCGTCGGCTTGCCGCGGCGGCCGTTTCCGGCGAATCCGTAAGGTGCGGACGTCCGCATATATATATATATATATATATATATATATATATATAAAGTTTTTTTCAGGTGCGGACATCCGTACGGTGCGGATGTCGCGTTTCCGGCCACCGGCGACGCCGTATCCGGCCACCGGGGAGCAAAGCCCAGTGGCCGGATACGGCGTCGCCGCCTCGCCGGTGGCCGGAAACGCCGCATCCGCACCGTGAACAGTGCGTGCGGACGTCCGCACAGGAAAATGACTGTGTATATATATATATATATATATATATATATATATCTCCCTCAAATTCAAGTATCCACTTGGTCTACTAAACCATAGGCTATGATTGAGCTTCACTGTGTGTTAAGGGAGGATGATTTGAGGGATGCTGGGTTCATGTAGAGACTGGGGACTCAGATTGTCGTGGTCTCAGAAATTTATTTGCACCTAAAACTCCTTTTTTCTAGCAAGCACTAGGAACAAAATTTATCCTTCAACTCCTCATCCAATATCTGGTGATGCCCCTGACGTCATGAACGTGCTCATGATCACTACTATCAGTGCCCTTGTAAGGATTGTATCTTATTCTGCTCATGATCTTCTCATTTGAAGGGGGAGTGTTATATTGTGTCTTCTATTTAATATCTACGATGTAGAAGGAATATTATATTCTTGAAAAAGGTCTTGTACCTATCGCTTTACCATTTTAGCTGAAAATTGATGGCGTGTACACTGTTATTGCCCATGAGTGATTTTAATGGGAAGAGCTGATCAAAAAGTGGACAGAGCAGTTTCTAAGATGAATGGACAATGACTCAAAACTGGTGACCTATAAATCTTGTTTAAGTTTTTATTCCCCCACAGTTTTTACGGTAAATTTTCCATATTTATTTAATTTATTTTGTCTTTAACTACTTATTTGATCAGAATTAGATGGTTTATTGGTTTCTTTCACCTCTTTTTGTGCAAAGACAATGTTTGAATGAGGGCCAAAGAGTCAGTTTCAGATCATTGGTATACTTTGTGTTTGGAGTCTATAGTAGTATCATGCTATGCACTCCCTAAAAATATATTTGTTCACACACACACGCGTGCACACACACACGCGTGCACACACACACGCGTGCACACACACACATATTGTACATATGTGTGCATGGTTTCTTTCATGTTTTCATGAGCACTGCAATGCTGAACTGAATTTGTTAGTTGGAACAGACATGGGTGCACCATAGATATCTGGCTCCATTTATCTCACAATGCTGTACTATGTTAGAAGTTATGCCTCTTGGTTTGTTTGAAACCCCTCTACATTTATGGCTTTGAAAAAAATTGTTAGTTGGAACTGACATGCGTGCACCATAGATATCAGGCCTATGTTTATTTCACAATGCTGTACTATGCTAGAAGTTATGCCTCTTGTTATGTTTGAAACCCCTCTACATCTTTGGCTTTGGATGACTACAAAACCTTTGTAATGCATTACTCAGAGCATTCTGCTCTCTTTAGTTTGTCCTTTGTGTTCCTGGAAGTAACTTTTTCACTTACAAATTCTGCAGGTTAATGAGGCGGTTTGGGTAATGTTCACCGTATCATTGTGATACAATAAATTCACTTGGACATTGGGTATCTTACCTATTACTTCTGTAATTTGACTATTAAATGAGCTGTTAACAGGAATAAGCAACCTTTGTCATTTAATTTTTTCTGTTGCTGGTTTTATTATTGCCATTCGACTACTGTGCTGCATGTTGGATTTTAATCCCTATGCGGTGTTTTCCTTATTTTTGAAGGGTTTTCCTTACTGGATGCTTTCATTGTCCTGCTCAGTCTTTGTATTCTGAGGTCTGACTAGCTAATGGAATGACTAGTTTTCATTGGTTGTTAACTATTTAAAGGTCACCTTTGAAGGTTAACGGTGAAAATCAAAATAACTTGAGTTAAAATAATCCTTTCCATCAGAGGATAGTGAAGGTAGGCTAATTAATAACTTGAGAGATAAAATAATCCTTTACATCCTATTGTTAGTGAATGTAGACTAATTAGTGCAAGTGTAGGAACTAGGAAGTTAACTGCTTAGGAACCTGAAAATGGAATTGACAAACTGATGCACAGCATCTGCAAATAGCCATAGAGAAAGGCCAAATACTGGTGTATACATGAAGGCTTCAAGCAGGTAGAAGTGGAAAAGTGATGTAGTCGCAGTGGCTTCAGCTCTATGCAAGAAAGAAACTTGATCTCAGTGTGGAAGGGGCAGTCTTTGATGAAAGCCTATAATCATTTTCTTGATTTAGTCTTCTGGAAGAAAGTAGAGATGTTACCAACGCAGCTTATACCTTAGGAAAATAAACTCCATTTGGAAGGAGGCAAGGCCACCATGGCTTTCTTAGATTTTGTTTTGGGGGAGAGATTATTTACATGAAAAAGCGAACAATTTTATGAGCCACTTATTTATCTTCTTCTAAATTGAATAACCATATACTTACTCAGAACCTACTTTTATCTCTCATCGATAATACAACAAAGAGGACTGTAAAAAGTAACTATCTAGAAGCCACTGGTTACCATATCAAACTACACATAATCCCAAAGCCACTGGGTTAACCATAAAAACAATCTCAGATATTAAGAGCCGAGTTGTGAGTTTTCGTTTCTCCTCAACAAGAATAACAGGAAAGGGGGGAAAGAAATAAACCATATAATTCAAATGGAAGTCACACATTGTTTCATTGCTAGAGATCATAAGGAATTTAAGTTGAAGAACACGTACAACAATTTGTAGAGTTCATCGCAAGAAGGCAAGTCATGAAACGGTGTGTGAGTGGTCAACTGGTTGTATGGGCAGGTTTTTGCTTCTGTATTAAACCGTTCGCACACTCTCCACGTTAATAATGCAATTTAGATCCTCTTTTTTTTGTTCTTCGATCTGATTCCTGTATTTGCAACCAACTTTTAGAAAAATGGTGGGAAATCAGGCTAAATTATATGTAAGTATGCTTCTAATGCTTGACTTCATCTCAACTTATTTTCATATCTGGCCTGTATTCATTGAAAACAAGATATTTTGGTTGAATAGAATTTGGGTGCGTCTATGAAGGAAATTTACATTTACAGTATACACATAATCAAGGAATAAATAAGGCACTAGATATATGCCTATAACTACGTACATTCCATAAAACAGTGTTGAATTGAACTATAAAAGGTGGATCATCTTTCATCACACAAAAGCCTCAAACGTACCCAGGGGCGGACGCAGAAAATTATGTGAGTGGGGGCAAAAAAAAAAGTTCTAGCTGCGCGAAGCGCAATTTTTTATTTTATTTCAATATTAGTTTTTACTTTTTTTCAAATATGTGTACGTATTGAGATCTGTCATAAAAAATGGTGTAAATGAATGCGATGCCAAGTTCTCAGCAGCGGATCTAGAAAATTTGATCAGGGTAAGGCAAAAATAATGAATCGTATCTCTTCTATCAGTTGTCGAACGAATACAACGCATAGTAATAAAGATATACAAAAAAATTCTCTATAATTGAGATTTATGAAATTTAAGACAATTCAATATAAATTACGTCATTCAATAGAAATTACGTCTTATTTGAACTCTTGCACGCATCAGTTTTTTCTTGGTTTATTATAAAGTTTTTGGCCTATCATTATTCAAATCAATATCTCAGAGTATTTTTGAGTTGTGATAAGAAGAAAAAATAATTAAGAAAAACCTGAAAGTCTCCCCAATTCACCATGGTTTTGCCCTATTTTTGCCATTTACACAAACTTTTCTTGTACTAAATCTATATAATCTATTACTAACTACAAGAACCCAGCCTAGGCAATTGCCTAAGCTTGGCTCTACATGGATCCGCCCCTGAACGTACCTACTCTAAGCTAGGATATATGGCTTCATTCCTGCATAAGTTACTGCCGCTAAAGCTGCTTTTTCTGTTGTGCTTCACAACATCTAGTGAAGGACTTAATCTTGGACGCAAGAGAAGACATATCACCGTTAAGAATGGATTGGAGTCTGGTCCAAACCTGGACCTTACCGTCAACTGCAAATCTGGGGACAATGAAATTGGTGTCAAAACTCTCCCCAGAGATGGAGTCTACGAATTCAGTTTTCGACCCAGAGTCTTACCGCGGACGACACTATTCTTCTGCAGTTTTAGGGCTTTGAAGTGGAAAGGTTTTGTTTACTATTACGACGTGTGGCTTGATGGAGTCGACTGCAGTAAGTGTGATTATTTGGTCAGAGATTTTGACATTTGCCGGCGCAACCCGAAAACAAACCAGTATGATATTTGCGATGCCTGGAAAAAATAAGGTTTTATGATCATGCATGTCTAATATCTCGACGTATGTAAGAGAAAATAAATAATATGAGTACATGCTTCTATTCACTCCATGTACCTCTTTTCTAATTATGATATAAGAAATTTATTTTTGCTCTTGGATCCCAGCAGCTTGATAACATGAATGCTTTGGTTTGTAGTTTGAATGGAAAGAAGAAAATTGCTACCTATGGTTGCAATATCAGTATGTGATTTCATATTTTCATTCAAATGTACGTGAATAAAAAAAATATATATATATATATATATATATATATATATATATATATATATATATATATATATATATATATATATATATAAAAATTTGAGCAGCAAAGTTACTAGAGGATTCGGGGGTTATTCGAATGAGATTGATGTAGAGAAAATATCGTAATTCTAGTCGTTACGTCTTTATGAGGTTTTGATTCAATATATCGTAATTCAACATAGAGAAAATATCCATTTAGTACTAATTTGACCCCCTCATTACCCATTCCAATGACCATCTTATTTTCTTCCCCTATTAAATATAAGGTAACAACTCATATTGCCCATTTGAACAAATCTTTTCAACCTTAGTACAATTTTAATTGTTTTCTTCTTTTTTTGTCCTTATGTCTTATTTAATAGATTTTTGAATTATAACTTACTGAAAAAGTGGAAGATAAAGAAACTTTGCCGAAATGTCACCTAACTCCGCTGGCGTCCCATGGCCGGTCACCGAAGTCCGGTCGTGGGAGTCGCCGGATTTCGGTCACCAAATATTTTTCGCCGATTTTTTTTTTTTTTGCCTGAATTTTTTTTTTCAATATTAAATTAATGACTTTGACTTTAAGCATATTACTGACTCTCAGTAATCAGGTTACTGACTCCCAATAAGCACTTACAGATTTCAGTAAGTATGTTAGAGCATCTCCAATGAATAAGGCATTTTTGCCACATGTGCTCTACGGTAACAATTGGCAGTTTTTGAGAGACTCCAACCATTGAGTTATTTCCACGTGTAATTGACTAATATCCCCCACTACTGTCAAATTTGACAGGAACCGGGGAATGAGTCAAAAAAATATTTATTTTTTCTTTCTCTCTCTTTCTCCTTCGTCTTCTTTCTCTTCGACCTCGCCTCCTCAGAAAACCCAAAGCGCTCAGAAGAAAAAATCTCAAAACCCAAGCACAACCTCTTCAACCCATAAACCCATCTTTCTTTTTTTCTAAAGACATGGATCTTCAATTATCCGATTCATCCTCAGAGGCAGCAAACGAAGAGTTTTAGAATCTTGCTAATTCATTATCTGATGAAGAGTTGTTCAATAGGGAAATAAGTGTTGTACAAGAAGAGAAGGGAAGAAGAAGAAGGCGTCAAGGCTCTGTTCCAGGTCGGCGATATAAGGATAGGGAACCAGGTAAATACCACCAAACCTTGTACGATGATTATTTTTCTGAAAATCCAGTTCATGGAAAAGAAATATTTCGGAGGAGATTTCAGATGCATAGGCCTCTTTTCCTATGAGTTGTGGATGGGGTGACATCGCATGATTCTTATTTTGTCCAAAAAAAAAAGACGGGACAGGCCGTCTTGGGTTATCGTCACTTCAAAAGTGTATTGCTGCGATGAGGATGCTTGCCAAAGGAAGTGCGGCAGATTCGGAAGATGATTACATGAGAATCGGTGAAAGCACTACAATTGAAGCTTTTAGAAAGTTTGTCCAAGCAATTATCGATGTATTTGGTGCTGAGTACTTGAGAAAACCCAATTTGAATGATATTTCAAGATTGTTAGCTATTGGTGAGAGCAGTGGGTTTCGAGGAATGCTGGGGTAGTATTGATTGTATGCATTGGAAGTGGAAGAACTGCCCAGTTGCTTGGAAATGTATGTTTTCTCGTGGAGATCATCGTGAACCTTCATTAATCCTTCATGTTGTTGCTTCAAAGGATCTTTGGATATGACATTCTTTTTTTTGGATTACCTGGTTCACACAATGATATAAATGTATTGGAGCATTCGCCTCTATTCGCCGACCTTCATGAAGGCCGAGCTCATCCGGTTAATTTTAGGGTGAACGATCATGATTATACAATGGGGTATTATTTGGCTGATGGCATATATCCTTCATGGTCTACTTTTGTGAAAACCATTCCGTGTCCACAGGGAGAGAAAACAAAGAATTTTGCTAAAGCTCAAGAGGGATGCCGAAAACATGTAGAAAGAGCATTTGGTGTGCTTCAAGCACGTTTTGCTATAATTCGCGGACCTGCTCGTTTTTGGGATCGTGAAACTCTCCAAAAAATCATGAAAGCATGTGTTATTTTGCACAAGATGATTATTGAAGATGAGCGTGATGAACGTATTGCAGTCAATGATTCTGAAACTCTTGCAAGACAATATGATGAACCGGATACGAGCCAAGAGCAGATTGAAGATGTCCAAGTTTTATGTACTCACACAATAGACTTCCAAGATTTTATTAGCAATCATTTGGCTATTCGAGACTGGGGAACACATACTATGCTACAAGCTGACCTTGTTGAGCATTTGTGGCAACGCCATTTGGCTAGAGCCAATATGTAGAAGGTTGATTACATGAATATTTTTCTTTTTCAGTCTGTGCCTTTACTTAGATATGTGTGCAATTCGCAAGCTGGAGTTGTTTGTTAATAATGATATTGTTTTTGCAGGAAAAATCTTTCTAAGAAGTGATGCTTGTGAAGATGGAGTAATGATTATGCATTAGATGTTATCTTGGTTACTGGTATTTATTAATGAAATTGCAAGTGATTGTGACTTTGTTTCTAGTGTTCATTCTTATGTATGACTCTGTATGTTGTAAGTGACTGATTCCAAATTGACTAGAAAAGTATTTCCTCGCATGAAAGACTTGAAGCTTGGTTGACCATGTTACTTTAGTAATCATATACAGTAGTTCTATATCTAACCTTAATTTACATATAACTATGATTTTGGAGGAATGAACCATGAGACAGTGAATTTACACACAACACTTTCTCGTTTTTCTTATTGCTGGAAGATGCTATAGTCCTACAGTGTTACAGTTCTGTTCGAGTGTCATTTTTTTCTCACATCTTTACTTCGTATCTGTTCAACAAGTTGTAAATGGTTAGCAATAACTCTTTATCTTTCTCATTGCTGGCAAATGCTATAGATAGGTAAACCAACTCTGTACTTCTGTTTGAAATGTTCTACATTGTACTAAATTCACCTGATTAGCAATAACTCTTTATCTGTGGAATTAATTTTCTATACCTGTTTGCAGTTTGCATACTGAGTTAATAGAGTTGGTGTGCAATAACTGTCCGTACCTAGCAACTTAACACCTTAATTTTCACTTTCTTTCACTTATACAATAACTATCTACCTGTTATTGTCCTTCAATCACTCATATATAACTCTCCATAATTTTTTTATCTTGCAGATGAAGTCTCTTTCTTCCACTTAGTTCAATTCTAAACCTGTAAGTGCCTCTCTTATATTAATAGTTCTTTTATTTCTGTATGAAACTTTAGTTTTGTATGAATGTTTTACTGAATATAGTAATGGACTAGTTCTTTCACTTATGTATTAATGTTAAATCCATCACAGATCTGAGGGAAACTTCCTATATATGTTACAGAGTTCCCATAAGTTACTTTCTATATGGAAAAGACAAAAGTACGAGCTGTTTCATTCTTGTGTGTCTGTGAGTGATAGATTTGTTGTTGTGTTTTATTTGATGCTGCTGTGTTTCTACATATATTTAATCATTGTTAATTAAAGTAAAACTATGAGCTAGAAGTCATTATGTATTACCGATCAAAGACTAGAAGTTTGTCTTTACGATTAGTGATAAAGAAACAAAACATATATCAGCATCACCATTTACATGATGCAAATGGATTATCAGGATCCTAATTTTTTTGCACAAGAATCGGAGCATGAGCCAATTGCGGAAGTCTCTTAAACAATATAAAAAAAAACCTGCAAGAGGTCCAGGCTTTACACCAGAAGAGGATAAACTCCTTATAAGTGCTTGGTTGAACACTGGACTGGATCCTATACAAGGCAATGAGCAGAAACTTAAAACTTTTTGGGAAAAAATTGAAGCTTATTATCATGAGCACAAGACATTTGACAGTGATCGTTCTCAACTAATGTTGTGCCAACGATGGGAAACAATACAAAGTGTGGTGAATAAGTTTTCAGGAGGCATGGCAGCCATAAATGGAAGAAATGAGAGTGGCAAGACTGAACAAGACAAGGTAAACTCTTTTAACAACAATTACTCATTTAGCATGTCTTCAAACTATGGAACTGATTTTAGATTATATGTCTTTTTAGATTGCAGATGCAAAAGGAATGTTTGAAACACAAGAAAAAGTCAAAAAGTTTAATCTCGATTATGCGTGGATTCTGCTGAGGCACCAACCAAAGTGGATACAGCAAAATCAAGAGCTTAACAACAAGACTAGTAAGAAAAGATCTAAACCTCATATCTCATCATCTTCAAATATAGGAACTGGTATACATGTTGAGGAAGATTCTAACATTAACAGTCATGTGTCTAGACCACTAGGTGATGAAAATTATTCTACACGCATATTTGTACCTCCAAAACAATCTCATACATATATTACCCTTCTTGTGTCGAGTGTAGTATTGACAAGTAGGGATCGTTCTATCTGGGAAAATCAAGGGTATTTAATCACATAAAGCATCACATAATAATATGGGGGGTTTGGATTTTGATCTAAACACTATTGAATTTTACGAAAATTAAAAGACTAAATTAATATATACACTTGATCATCTTCTTCCACACATAACATTCCACACAAAAATCACACAATATAAAGCAAGATCAAACAAGATATTTACGGCAGCAATAAACAATAGAACAAGATTCAATTTGGTTCCAATTTAATTAGAGCCCTCTGCGGTTCATCTAATCATTCAAGACTTCTCAAGTATTTAGAATTAACTTTACGTATAATCCTAAACATGGTGATAATCAGTTTAAAAACACTCTGCGTAGAAATTAAACATGAAGAACACATAAGCACAAGAGTCGAATTGGAGACATGCAACAAGTATGGCGTCACCTCACCTTGCTTTAACATGTATATTTTCATAATTACTCTATCCCTTAGAACCAACATCAGGTAAATCAACTCTGGACATAATTAACCTCATGTTGTATTCGGCATATGAAGCTATCACCTAAGGAGAAACCATGGCTTAGGCAGCCCTCAAGTGCATCACTTTTGTGCGTTCATTCAGAAAATAAACCAAATATAAATCAAGAACATAATCGAAACATGCTGTCCATAAACCCTAATTAAAATCGCAATATACAAGGTACATAAATCAATTCATAGAAAACCTAAAATAGAATTCGGAAATCAAGAACATGAATTATAAAACCAATTCGGCAACACAAATCCTTACAATCTTCATAGACAAAATATTGTATTTATACAGAAAATATAAAGCTATGAGAGAAGAGTGAATCACACTTTGATGAGTCTTCAAAGAAGTGAGTCTTCAAAGAAGCTTCGGCAAAGAACAATTCGGTGATGATGGATGATGCGAACTAGGTTGTGATGGAATGGATTCGGCTTGTATATTCTCTTTGGATATGTGTAACTATTTTGGCAGAATTTTAGCTTGTGAAAGTATGTAAGAAGAGATAATTTTCTGTCCTTAATTCGTGCTATTTATAGAGAAAGGCTGGAGGAAATCGGCAGCAATTAGGGTTACACAAGTCCTAGTCCCAATCGGTTTTGCTTGCTTGCTGGCCAAGTTTGGCTCTTCTAGGCTCTTCCTTTGATTGAACTTTGCAATTGAATCTTCTCATTAAGTAAGTATGGACATGTCCAACAAGTCTTTAAGTCCATCAAAGCTGATCCGTGCATCAAAAGTCCAAAGGAAAGCTTTCCTGACACAACCGGAAACCACAGTTTCTCGGCAGATTTGACCCTACTTCAATAAATCCGATATAACTCCCTCCTCAGTGCTCCGATTGTCATGATTCTAAGTCCTGGAGAAACTAGACTCATAGGGATTTCCATCTATATAAGGAAAGTCCTCTTGTTCCAAGTGAAGCGTCGTACAGAAGTCCTGGAAGTCAGGACACAGTCCCAGGAAAATCCTGTTAGTCCCTGCATTGTTTTGCTCAAGCTGCCAAGTTGTAGCCATCGTTTGGGTGACTTCTCAAGCTCCAATTGATCTGAATTTTTGATACAATACACTTCAGCTTGCCATATATATGCCTGACAAATTGCATCAAATTTGGAAAAGAATAAGTCAGTCAAACACAGGCATCAAAATCACGAAAACAACATATTTTGCACTTTTTCCTCAGATTTCTATACTTAGTCGTTTTTCTGACAATTAAGCACATTTTCTCTAAAACTCTACCAAAGCGACACTAAACTATATTATGACTCTATCTTACTCTAAATAGACTTAACAAACCACAAATAAGGGATAATAACACATTAATAACATCGCACATTGTGCTCCTATCAACTACCCCACACTTATCATTTGCTAGTCCCTACCAAACTAAACACAAGACTCTACTAAAACTATTGCTGCCCTTAAATGATTGTCTCAGGATCTTTATAAACACATAGCTTTCAAGTTTAACCATTCAAATGCAAGCACATAAATCTCAACCGTCATGGATATGATTCACGATATGAACAAGTCAGAGGTGAGAGAAAAATAAGCATGTAAACATGTCAAGTTAATTCAATCCTCCTGACTTCTTTTCACACATGATATGGTAATTATTCACTCATAGTATATGCAAGAGAACAGATTGTAAGGCAACAAATAGCTTGCATATTTCATCAGATAAAAGCACTTTGTAAATAATAATTTTCAGAAAAATCTCATGTAACAATTATGTGCACGAATGGACCAAAACCATATGCCTACTCTTGAGAAAATCTCCACAATCAAAATTTACCAATCTTAAGAATCATGAAAAGATCAAAAAGGTGATAATGGTATTAGGCATAAGGAATTCACATTTAGAATAGTGGTGATAAATGACACCAAGACTTAGCAAAGCTCAATGCTCCTTATGACTTCATTCCAAGGGCCAAATTTCATCATGTTGGACCCAAACTTCATTCTTGTCTTCCCCATAACATAGTGAACATGAACAAAGGTCAAGTATAATAATAATAGACCTTCAATTATCAAACAATCTCTAAATCCACAACACGAACTCAATCCAAACCTTTTTCTTTTCTTTTGTTTTGCCGAAACCTTTTTTCTAATCTTTTTTTATTTATTTCGGATCAGATTTTGGTTTTTTATTTTTCTGTCCGATTTCTTTCTCTTTTCTTTTTGTTTCGGCAACAAGTATTTTTCATGCTTTTGGATTGACTCACCCCACACTTGCTTCAAATCATCACTCCAAATAACAATTCCACAATAAAATTAAGCTTTACCAAGTCTTGATAACAAAGGTTAGGATAAAACTATTCTAAGCACAAGGAATGTGTATCATGGTGATGAAATAAAATGGCTTAATGTCGGCTCAATGGGGTTAAAACTAAGGAGTCCCACGACGGGCACAAATTAGGCACATGCTTTATTTGGCTTTGGTGGTAATCCTAACAAGATCTTTTCAATCATATTCAAAATCATGGCATAGTCATGAATAATAGTCTCAAAAATCATCAAGAGCAAGTTCTAGCATTCTAGAGTCCATCAAAAAGCTATAGCACATAGTCATTCATTATGCATAGAATAATGAGATTCGAAAATTTTCTGCTCAATTTTAATAACTCATGAAGAAAGCAGATAGGCTCTAAAGCTCACATAGGGTGTTATGGAATAACATCAACTCAAACATGCATGCTTTTCATATATCAATCGACATCTCAAATATTCATACCGATCATATTATCCATGAAACTCACAATTTAATTTTTATGATCATGCAACACCATCATCTATGTATTCAAAGATATAATCATCATAGATTTTTTTTAGGGGCACCCTAAGACTCAAAGAAACCTAAAAACAAACGAACATTTTTAATTTTTCTGCTTTTTCCGATTTTTATTTTCTTTTTCTTTTTATGACTCAAACAAAAACAAACAAATATGTGAAACATGTATTCCTTACCCCACACTTAGAAAATTACATTGTCCTCAATGTAAATCAGAAATAATGTTGTAATTTCTAAGCATATGATAAATTCCACAAGTTCCACATTTATACAATTCAACCAAAAAGAGTTTAGGGATTTAGAAAATTCAAACTCTCGTTGATGGCTCATTCACAATTTTGGTTGAAATGGGTTGCCTCCCATGCAGCGTTTAGTTGTTTATAGTCCTTTAGCCTAGACTTTTCTCATGTTCACTCGTAACTAGCGCCTCTTGGAGGTGAACATCCACCAAAAGTCGCTCCTCGAATTGCTCATATGAGGTTTTAATCGATTTCCATCTAAACTTGCTGCCGGTCACTTCACTCATAATCCGCATAGCGTCATCAGAGAGAACAATAATGAGAGCCGAAGTGGGAACCCAACAAGCACATTTGAGGACACAAGGTCCTTGATAAACTGAGTTCCTTCAGCCATAAGATCTTTTGTAGAATTCAAAGAATGAGTTAGTATAGAGTTAGCAAATTAGCAAAAGTCAGTAGAAGTTAGTGTACCAATATTCAACAATTAATTAAGTAGAATTTAATTGCAAATCATGAACACAAGTTTAGAGTATGGAGTCTCTTCTTATAACACAAGTCGTCCTTCCCAACTTATTGAGAGTTCCAATCAATTGTTAACAATGTAATTCTTCACCTCTTTCTTATGATCTACAGCTGACAATCAAACTCTACAAGTATGTTAGATAAACAAAGACAAAAGCTCAACGAAAATTGAGGGTAGTTACAACATGTTACAGGAGACATACATACAAGAAAAGTATAAAAATTAGAAAGTTAGATTTAGAGTTAGCAAGTATGGTTAGAGTTACAACCATTTTGTTTTTTTTTTTATTTGTTTTTTTTTGCAACCTTTACACGAATTTTATACAACACTACAAAATTACTTCAAGTATATCACACAAAATTTTCACACGAAATTTACACAAGGTTTCACGAAAATTTACATGTATTTTTGCAAGAAATTCGGTTTAAAGTTTTCAAAGTATCCGAAAATATATAACACATCAAATATGTCGAACTCTTAGTGTCTAATTGCTTTTATTCACAACTTTAAAATTCGAGGTACGTGGAGTAGAGGAGATAATAGTGCAATGGGCTGAAACAGTCCAAGGTAGTCTCATGCTTTTATCCGATATACCTCAAAAATTAAATACAACGTTTTAATTCAAGCTTTAAGACTCACGCATGCTCAATCTACTTTAGGTTTCGAAGTTTGGTGGACGTGCGGCCTAGGTGCTATCGTCTAGACACAAAATTTCGTAGTTTCAGAAGGCTTAGAACGAAAGTTCTATTATGGAGCAAGGCACAAACCTTGACATCCATAATAGAGACAAACGAACTAATAGGCGAACCTTTATGCTCCTTACTCAGCTAGGAACATTGTGGTAACAGTACTACTATTGTCTAATAAAATCTGCCCTCAACCTCATAAAAATGGATCTGCCAAGTTATCGCTCGTATGAGAATTGAGGGGCCAACAATAGCAAACGCTATTATTGATCAGGGCCACGTTTCTCAATCTCATAAAAGACGGGTCTAACAAGGCATCACTCGTATGAAGGGTTAAGGTCATATATTGACAATAGAGACCTTACATATTCCTTCTTCCCCTCAAAACTCAAAACAAATCTAACACAAATAAACCTCTAAACTTACTAGCAATTTAACTAAGTTATCCAACACATATCACATATTACAATTATTTTGGCAACCATAAAACGAAACCCTATTTAACTATTACAAATCCGAAATACCTATTATACAAAACTAAAACTATGAAAAAAAATACAATCCGAAATTCAACCAAAATATATAATTGTTACAAAGTAACACTTCATGAAATTAAACAATTTTAATTTCCCCGGCAACGCCGCCAAAAAGTAAGCCATGCTTGATTCTTGAATGGCTCTCCGCCTCTCTCCATCTCTGCTAAAAACCATAGCCGTCATGGCTTGGGACTCCAAGGGTGCCCGTCGCCTACACCATGCAGATCGTTTGTGTCTGCCTCTCGTGATCTCTATACAGCAAGCCAAAGCTGGTTTTTTCCGACCAAACTTCTTTCTCTTATTAGTTCCAATGAGATTTTTCAATTTGTTTTCATAGCAGAACCCAAAGAGATTGTCTTTGGCCTCTCGAACGGGTTTGTAGCAGATCCGGCTAGAGTTCGACCGGGCAGGAAATGGCTGAAGGTAAAATGGCCAAATCAAGGGCGACCCAATGCTTGGGGAGTGCGCAATCTGCTTCGATTTCATCTGAATTGGACTCGCATTAAAGTGGATCCATGTGGGATTGATATATGTGAGAGTCCAAGGAGATCTTGGAACAATGAGCTTTCATCTGTCCCATCTTTGCTGGTGGTGAAGAGATACGCGGCGATGATGCGGTATTTGATGACATGTGTCGAATTCACCGGCAGGGGAAAGATGCCTGAGATGGCGGGGTTGCAGTTGTGGAAAGGTGATGTCGGCATTGATTGCAAATCTAACCTTGATTTGGGTACTGAGATTCAATGGCTGATTTCACCAGTTCTACTCCGTTTTGGAGGCTCAGAGGCTGGTTGTGAACACAACACCGCCGTGATAATGGCAGCTGTCGGGAAAGTGACCGTAAACAGCAGAACGAGTGGGGAACCCCGTTCAGGTTGGATACCCTCATCACCCTTTGGGCTTGAGCTTGTTTTGTGGCCCAGACCAACATGGGTGTTCAAAGTTTTGGAGCTCGATGAAGTTTTGGAACCAGAATGGAGAAGGGCTTCCAAGTGGCCTGATCTTGGGACACTTAGATGGAATTGGGCTCTCTTATGGGGCACACTTATGGACTCTGGGCTGCTAGGGTTCCATGTATATATGGGACTTGCGGGGTTATCTGGCAAAGTATACTTACCTCGGCACTAAAGAGATTATTGAAATATCTGGAGTAGTACTGAAGGATGTTTCAAGTTATTCTATAGCGGATCATGGAGTGTTCAATGAATGGACTTATTTCTATATACCAATGTGAGTACTACCATAATTTTTTATTATGTCTATATATGGCAGCGGAAGGGTATGTAACGGTCATTTTGGCTTGAGGTGACACTACCAGATCCGAGGGCATAACCGACGAAAAAATTTTCGTCGACTATGCCGAAATTTCGTCGGCTATACCTTCTGCCGACGAAATTTTCGTCGGCTATAATTCGTCGGAAAAACGCCGTCGGCTATACCAATGGCCGACGAAAAAAAGAAAATCGTCGGCAATATGCGAGTATGGCCGACGACTTTACCGACGAAACATCATTTCGTCGACCAAACCTTGGCAAAATATCCGACGAAATTCGTCGGGTATTTTCAAGTATGGCTGACGATATCGTAAACTATAGCCGACGAAATTCGTCGGCTATTTGTTCTGAACTATAGCCGACGATTTCATCTATTTCGTCGGTTATTCCTTCGAAATATATTAATATTTTAATAGACATTAATTAGTTATAGCCGACGAAATAAGGTAATTTTCGTCGGCTATAAGACTTATAGCCGACGAATATTGGTAAAAATCGTCGGCTATAGTGCTTATAGCCGACGAAATAATGCCAAAATCGTCGGCTATTCTTACATTTGGTGAAAAAAAAAATTAAATTATTTTCTAAATTACCATTCCAAGCAACCTGCAAATCACAAAGACAGTCCATGCATTTGCACTAACAAGAAACACGTCTAAATGACTTATTATTTAATTCGTTCCAATATACATAAAATATAACCCTAATCATCACCTAAACCACTAAAGCCCACCAGGTCATCCCCAGCATCCTGCTCTCCATCATGTGCGTCATCCTGCTGACCGAACTCGGGAGGTTGAGGCATTGGAGGTTCAACTAACGGCTGAAACGGGGGCGGGGGTTCAAGGCTTTGTTGTTGTGCGGCGAACATCTCATACCACCAGTTTTGTTAGCCGGCGTAGTTGTGTTGCCGAATTCTCTCGCATTCAGCATGCCAACTGGACAGATCTAAATAATACTGCTGTGTTCTGCGGTGGTGCTCTTGTGTTCTGCGGTGTAGCTCCTGTGATCTGCGTTGTTCCTCCTGTGATCTCTGGAACTCGGCCGCCAACCTGGCATTTTCTTCTGCCAATCTCCGCACTTCCCCCCTCACCTGTTGGCTCTCCCCGCCTCCCTTCTTTTGACCTCCCTTAGTGGTCTTCAGGAGCCCTAGTCCAGAACTTCCTAAACCCCGGCAGTAGTAGTTGTTTGAGCGGTTTGGGAAGGCTGCGTCGAACATCCTCGTTGCCGTTTGGACATTGGACCGGTCGACCTGGCGCAGGGGTTCTTCCAGATCTGCCTCTGAAATGTTCGGTTGTGTCTCCCGAACTACTTGCTGGAACACCTCTTCTTCGGCCCGGTTCACCCTCTCCTAATTAGACGGGAAAAAAAAAATTAATATTCTAACAAATATATAATTAAGTAAAATTAATAATTAAAATTTTTAAATCGTAATGAACGACTTACGAGCTGTTCTGTCGCTTGTGGATAAGCGATCTTGAACGTCTCCACGTACGGGTTGCTATCAGGATGATCTCTAAGCGCCTCCTCCTGATATTGTGGAAACGGCCTAGAACCAGCATGATGGGGGGTTGTGTTCCGGCGGCGGTTCTCAGAGTTTATCCTAGAACGTTGCTTCAAACAAATAATAAAATGTTAGAAAAATGCATAAAAAAATATTAGTGTAATAATTATAAAATAATTAAACTAAAAATTAAATTTTTAACAAAATAAACATTTGTAGTGAAGTTTAGTATTTATCTGCATAACTGGGTTGTTGAAGTCTACTGTCTTCAACCAACGCCACTCGTACTCCCTGAACATAAACTCCCTGGGAGTACCCATACGACCAAGGTTGTCGTATTCGTTATAGTGGGAACGGAGCTCGTTCTTCCACTCTTTGAACCTACGAAAAAAACAAAAGTGCATTAGAAATATTATTAATATCATAAAATATTTCAAATTATAGGATGAGGAATTCCCAACGTACCTCGAGTTCTACACGGAGTCCGCCCAATCCCGCTTGTGTTCGGCAATCTCGAAGAATGTCTGAAAAATAATATTTTATTAGTTTTACAATTGTAATAATACCGAAAATTATTAAATATTACGATACATAAATTAAATTTTTTAAATTACTCACCGACGCGGTGTTGTTCACCTCCCTCTTTATCTCTTCGGGCACATCAGCCCACCGGGTCCATAACATAGGGACTCTGTCCCTAATCAGTGCCCCCACGCAACCCGAGTAGTCGCGTTTTTTCTTCCCTTGAACCTCCTGATTAGAAGGTTCGTTGATCTGGATCCTCCCCCTCAGATCAACAGTTTTCCTGAGCGTGTCAAAACATATGACACCTCTCGTGTTCCTTGTTGAATTGCTAGCGGCTGTCCCTATCACATAAACGACGATTGGTTAATAAAATTAAATATTAGTGCGTTAATTTTAATAAAACATTTAATTAATAAAATCGAATGTTACCTGAACTCGATGACCCGTCTGTCGACTTTCCTTTTCTCCTCGCCGAAATCAGGAGGTCAGGGTTCTCAAATGGCTGATGCTGGTATGCCTCCGCAGCACTCACGTACTGAGGCATATCAGGCCATATGGGCACACCACGATAGTCGACCTCCAGTATCGCAGGAATGTTGTACGGGAGGTACAGCTGGTTTGGGAGAGTAGGACCGTCAGTCGAGTCACCAGCAGACGTCGTCGGACTCGTCATCGGCTCCCGATGAACCTCAGGCATACGAACCTGAGGAACGTCTGCAGCTATCTCGTCCTGAAATAGCTGCCGACTGAACCTCGGAGCATCTGGCCCGACAGGCGGAAGTGAACTGCTCGACGGCCGCCCCGCCTGGAGAAGGGTCTGGTGCCGAGAACTCATACTCCTCCGCGGCTGGGATGAATCCACAGTCCTCCGCGGCTGGGAGGAATCCACACTCCTCCGCGGCTGGCTGGTGGTCCTCTCAGGCTGGCTAAGGGTCCTGTCGGAGTCTGCGGAACCGGCAGGACTTCCAGAACCTCTCGATCTGGAACGACGGCCTCCGAAGAACTGTCTGAATGCATCGGCCATCTGCAGCACTCGTGACATTAATACATTAATTAATATTAAATTATATTATATTACATTAAATAACAAATTCTAATTAATATAATAACCAATAATACTAACATATTTCAAAACATACTAACAAATTAATATTTAAATTTTAACTAATTTTAAATAATACTAACCATTAACCTAAATATAACTATTTATATACAAATATAACTATATTTCTTTATTAACATATATATATATATAATTAAACTACCAATTTATATATATAATTAATTTAACAATTTATATAACAATTTATATAATTAAAATTAAATATATAACAATTTATATACCTAAATTATAACAAATATATAACAATTTATATAATTAAAATTAAATATATAACAAATATATAACAATTTATTATATAACAATTTATATAATTAAAATAAAGGGCTAATTATAAAAAAGGGCATTTGAAGGCCCATAATTATAAAAAAAAAAGCCTTAACTTTGAAGGCCTTATAAAAAAGGGCACTACTTAATAAATAACCAAACAATATTACATAATTACGAAATATGCCACTGTAATTCTTTTAATTAAAAGAAAAACGAAACTTAAAATCTCTCCCTCTTCTATATAATACCGACGATCCAAGATCCGTTGGCAAAACGGAGGCGTCGGACCGGGCGAGTTTCTGGAAGCTGCAGGCGGCGACGGCGGCGGAGAAGGAGGCGTCCTAGGCCCAGGTGTTGATGGTTTCGAAGCCGAAGAGGAAATCGGGGTTGGTGGAGTTGGCGGAGGGCGGATCGGTGGGAAAGGATCCCTCTGGGGACTGGATCTGGATGGAGTTCAAGGCGTCGACGAACCACTGCCTCTCGGACTTGGACTCGTTGGAGCCGAAGCTCGTCGGAGCCGGCGGATTGACCGGAAAAAGAAAGAGGCGGAGGCGCGGTACAGGCGGTCGTCCTCGATCATCTTGTGTTCGAGGTCCTCGTGGTTATCGATCATAGTAACTCTGTGTCTCATCCTCCTGGGAGACTAAAGTTGGCATCTATCTATGTATGTTTGTTGCTTTACATTTTGATCGAACAAATCAGACCCATAATCGTTGCTCAAAATTTCTCTATACATGATCATGGTCTATATATATTCTTGCTTTTACCAAACAAAACAAAAAGAAGGTAAGGACAGTTGTGATCTTATAATTAAGATGCGGTGATTTTGATCTTGTTGGATAAGTGAAGCAAAGGATAATAATGCATAAAGCTCGTGGTTTTGAAACACCCATGTAGATATACATGTCATGCCAAATTAAGTATTTGGATTTGTGTTTTTCATCTTCTTCCTTCTTCTTTGCAGAACCACAGAATATGATATACAAGAAGGAGTTTTTCTTTCATTGTTTTTTATGTCAGCAAAAAGCCGAAGCTAGGCCAACTTCATTTTACATTCAAGAAGATTATAATAAGGAGTTTTTTCTTTTGATTGTACAGTGAACACCAAGGTGGATATGCGATTCAATGTTAAAAAGGCATATTGGCTAAGTGACAAGATCAAGGAGAGGATTCTGCAAATGGTATGTTGCTATTATTTCTAATAATTTGTGTTCTTGAGGAAAATTGAGATTGTTATGTAGGAAAGATGGTTGTAATCATTACTAAGTGGTCATAGATATATGAATTAATGGATAGAAGTGGTGGCTGCCGTATGCTGATTCTATGGACCTTCTACTACTAATCCAAATGCATCCTGGGAAGCATTTGATTCAAATGGAATGCCTGAAGTGAGCTCCGCGTGGCAGACCCCGGCTGCTGAGAGTGGTAAAGCAGATTGGGAGTTGGCATTGGTTGAAACAGCTAGTAATCTGTAGAAGCATAAGGCAGATTTGGCTGGTCGTTTTGAATAGTTGCTATTGAATGGGATGTATGATCAAGGGACAGTGAGGCAGCATGTGAACACCTCACAAATGAGTGGTGGGAGTGCAAGTAGTGTGGCAATGCCACTGCCACCAGGCAAGAGTTCTACGCCGGTGCTAGCCCTGCCTGCCCCGGATGGGACAGTTCAAGCTGTGGGACAGCAAGATCGTTTCGCTGCCTCCCTTGCTGTGCCTCCTCCTTCATATGTTCAAATAGCTGACATGGAGAGGAAGCAACCGTTGCTTACGCAGGAACAACTTCTTTGGCAACAATATGGCAACTTAAGGAGTTATATAAGTAAATGATTTGATGTGTTCATTGTGTTGTGATTGTAGTATGTTTAATCTGATGGTTTGTGAAACCTTGTGCCTATTGCTTCACTCAGTAAGAAACAATGTTACTAACTATGTTACTAATTATGTTACTAACTATCAAACTAACTATAATCTTATAAATTATCTTACTAACTATGTTATTAACTATCTCAGCAACTATCATTTTAATAACAATCATCTTAGTAACTATCTTACTAACTATCACAGTAACTATGAAAAATAAAAAAAATGCAGGATGGAAAAGCAAAGAGCTTAAAAATCGAAAACAACTGAACCAACAATGAAAAATATAAGACAACATTTTCTGTAACTATCTTACTAACTATCTAAATAACTATCATCTTATTAACTATCTAAGTAACTATCATCTTAATAACTATCTAAGTAACTATAATTTTAGAAACTATCAAAGTGACTATCTTACTAACAATCAAATTAACTATAATCTTAGAAACTATCTAACTAATTATGTTACTAACTATCTAAGTAACTATCATTATATAAACTATCTTACTAACTATCTAACTAACTATCATCTTAGTAACTATCTGACAAAATACGCTAGTAACTATGAATGTAACAGTTCTTATTTGTTCAAAAGCTGAGAACTATCCAAGTAACTATCACAGTAACTATGAAAAAAAAAAAAAATTCATGACTGAAAAGCAAGAGCTTGAAAATCGAAAGCAACTGAACCAAGAATGAAAAATGCAGGACACAATTCAGCGTGCCGCTGCACCGCACCACGGGAGCGTAAATATTAAATTAACATTCTAGTAACTATCATACTAACCATCGTACTAACTATTTAAGTAACTATCATCTTAGTAACTATCTAAGTAACTATCATCTCAGTAACTATGTTACTAACTATCTATACAGTTACTAACTGTCTAAGTAACTATCATCTGACTAACTATCTTACTAACTATATAAGTAACTATAATTTTAGTAATTATCTTACTAACTATATAAGTAACTATTTTACTAACTATTTAAGTAACTATCATCTCAGTAATTATCTTACTAACTATCTAAGTAACTATAATCTTAGTAACTATCTAAGTAACTATCATCTCAGTAACTATCTTACTAACTATCTAAGTAACTATCATTTCAGTACTATCTTACTAACTATCTATATAGTTACTAACTATCTAAGTAACTATCATCTTAGTACTATAGTGACTGTCATACTAACTATCTTACTAACTATCTAAGTAACTATTTTACTAACTATCTAAGTAACTATCTTAGTAACTATCATCCTAGTACCTATTTTGTGTAACTACCTTAGTAACTATCATCTGAGTAAACTATTTTATGTAACTATATTAGTAACTATCTTAGTAACTATCATCGTAGTATCTATTCTGTGTAACTATCTTAGTAACTATCATTCTTGTACGTATTCTGTGTAACTAACTTAGTAACTATCATTTTTGTAACTCTGTAACTATCACATTTTCAGTAACCATCTTAGTAACTATCAAACTAACTATCTTACTAACTATCATCTTAATAAATATCTTAGTAACTATCATTTTAATAACTATGTTAGTAACTATTTTAGTAACTATCTGATTTTGAATAACTATCTTAGTAACTATTTTAGTAACTATCAATTGTGAAAATTTTCTGTGTAACTATGTTAGTAACTATCTGATTTTGAGAGCTATCTGTGTAACTATTTTAGTAACTATCAAATCTGTAGAACTATCTTAGTAACTATCAATTCTGAAAACTATCTGTGTAACTATGTTAGTAACTATCTTTGTAACACAGTAATCCCCTTCTTTCTAAGTTTCACTTCCCTTTATTTCCCACTTATCACTAAGCCATTCATTCAAACTCAGCTTTGCCTAGAGGCTAGAGCAGAGTAACATTGTCAAAGGCTTACAGCAGATGTTACAGATCAAACACTCTTTCCGTACAAAATTGGCAGCACCCTCAGAGAATGCAATCAGCAATATCTTGTGTATAAGAACTAATTCAGCGAGTTCACGCCCAGAACAAAGTGATAATGACCATCCTAGCTAAGCAAAAGCCTCAATTCCCAACCGAAAAACTAGTAACTTGCCAACACAGCAATCCCCCCTTTCTATCAAACTTTCACTTCCCATTTCCCCATCAATAACCAAGCTCAATTTTGCATTAGGTGAAGTAAGTCCAAGGTTTGCAACAGATTATATACTATTCCCATAAAAAATTAGCAGTAGCTTC
This sequence comes from Potentilla sterilis, assembly GCA_963682095.1. NCBI lineage: Eukaryota > Viridiplantae > Streptophyta > Magnoliopsida > Rosales > Rosaceae > Potentilla > Potentilla sterilis. The sequence continues at coordinate 46,308,829 of OY821758.1, forward strand.
TGAAAATGTATTCGAATTAATCCAGCAAGCTACTGTAAAACGTAGAATTGTAGAAACATTATCCCATGTACACTAGGAGTAGCCAAAAACTAATAACTGATCATACTCGTCTGATTAGCTAAGCAGAAAAACACAGTAAAATGAGCCTGGATAACCCCAAGCAAAGATATCAATTCAGGAAATGAGCCCAGGTCCAAGAAACAATTCTTCAGATTAGTATCTTCTTCTTCCAAAGCATGTAAGCTAGTTTGAAGGCACATGAGCAGGTCAGTTGCTGAATCAAGAACAGAGGCACCTCTAGACAGTGCCCTTACTCTTTTAAGCCAGAGCTCTGTTGTTTTCCCACAAAGTGAATCAAGAACAGAGGCACCTCTAGCTGGGCTCCGGAATCACATTGCCTTGTTCCCCAAACCATTCCAAATCTCTAGAAATCGCTACTGACCTCTCCAACCCGGTCTTCCTAAAATAAGCATCTGCAATCCAACACACATTCCAAATCACCAAAATTTAATATCAAAATCCAATTCAAATTGAAAGAAGTAGGAAAAAAAACCAACAAGCGACGTCACCACAATCACCTGCTTCCTCCGTCACCACAAGCGACGTCACCACAATCACGGGGCTTATGTCCAAGACGAAATCTTCTCGGCGCTTCGGGACTTGATCTCCTGCGTCGAGTTGGACATTGACGTGCGGCGGCTTGATGTCGAAATTGAATCCCTGGCTGCGGCGAATCGCGGCGGCGGTGGCGTCGTCGTCGACGTGGCCGAAGGGGACGAGACCAAGGAGGAGTTGGTGAGAGAGAGAGAGAGAGGTATGTTGGGAGATAAAGAAGAATATGATCGGATCATGTTAAAAAAGAAAAGAAAAAAACAAGAAAAGGGTATTATAGTCACAAACAAAACTAAAAACAGCCCTTTATTATAATTTAGTAAAATTGAAAAGAGCCTTTTCTGATAAAAATATTAAAAACATGCCCTTTTTTATGAAGTGAAAAACAGGGGGCTTTTTTTCTAATTTACAAAGCTAGATGGTCCCTTTCTCTAAAATAGGGTAAAATAAAATATATAACAAATATATAACAATTTGTTAAAATTAAATTTATTAACAAATATATAACAAATATATAACAATTTATATTATTAAAATTAAATATATAACAATTTATTAAATTAAATTAAATTGAAAAAAAAAATAACCGGATCGGATCGGAGGAGGAGGAGGAGAATTCGGCCGGATGGAGGAGGAGGAGGAGAATTCGTCGTCGATTTGAGGAGGAGGAGGAGGAGAGCGGCGGTGCGGATCCGTCTGAGGCGCTGCGGAGGAGAAAGCAGAAAAATTCAGAAAACGGAGGCTAGGGTTCGGCAGTTTCAAACTTATACCCGATAGAATAGCCGACGATTAAAAAAGATTTCGTCAGCTATTCTTTACTATAGCCGACGAAATCTTTAATATCGTCGGCTATACTTTGAATGTCATCGGCTATTCTTTGAATGTCGTCGGCTATACTTTAGGCGCTCAGCAGCCGTCCGATCTCCCACATCCAACGGCGGACAATGAAAAGGCGCGGATCGCAAAAGTTTAGCCGACGAATTTTAATATTTCGTCGGCTATACTTTGGACAATCAGCAGCCGTTGGATCTGAGCCATCCAACGGCGGACAATAAGCGGATCGCAAGAGTTTAGCCGACGAATTCAAATATTTCGTCGGCTAAACCTTTGGTCAAACAACGAAGTCAAACCTCTAAACGCTTTAAAACGGAAATTGGCCTGTGTAAATGACGTTTTTTTGCCTGACCTTCAACAGATAATAGTTTCAAATCGATGAGACGCAACTAATCGTATAAAAATTTTCCTCAAAATATTTACCGACCGTGAGGCTACCCATAGGAAAACGGAAGTAAAAAACAGTTAACCGCAACATTCGGCACGCAGATTTTGTCGGAATCTTGTCATTTTTCAACCGTAGACGTATTTCATTATTTCGGTCATATCTTATTTCACGACACATTTGCATTTGAAGAGTGTACGTATAGTAACTATTTGAAACTATACATTCACTTAAACACTTGGTAAACAAGTTAAGGAACATTAGTGCATATGTTCCGATTTTGAATCTAAAACTTTGGAAAATCTATTCCAACCCTCAGATATCACCGTTAAGATTAAATACATGTATGAAAAAAAATCAAACTACATCTGACAACGTTAAAGGCTGGATCGGGACGGTCAACCGGGTGAGTCAATCTTGTAAACGCTTAGAAACGGAAATTGGCCTGTGTAAATGACGTTTTTTTGCTTGACCTTCAACAAATAATAGTTTCAAATCGATGAGACGCAACTAATCGTATAAAAATTTTCCTCAAAATATTTACCGACCGTGAGGCTACCCATAGGAAAATGGAAGTAAAAAACAGTTAACCGCAACATTCGGCACGCAGATTTTGTCGGAATCTTGTCATTTTTCAACCGTAGACGTATTTCATTATTTCGGTCATATCTTATTTCACGACACATTTGCATTTGAAGGATGAAGCAATGGGTTGTCGATAGTGATAGAAAATGGAAGGTGGTCTGTTTTTTTTTTTTAAAGAATAGCCGACGAAATCAAACCTAGTACTCGTCGGCTATTCTTTTGTCATTTTGTGTCTAAAATAAAATATGTATTTTTCAATATAGTTTTGCCCGACGAAATCAAGCATTTTTCGTCGGCTATAATTAGTATAGCCGACGAAATAATGCATTTTTCGTCGGCTATTCTGTGAAAAAAATAAAAAAATCAGTTGTGTTACACCTCTCGTACCCATATGTCCTGTTCATATATAACCAAAATTGAACATAAAAAAAACAAAAACCCAGCAGTCAACATATTTCAAATTTTTTTTAAGGGGTTTGGAACCCAGCCTAGCTGGGAGGCTCATCCCCACGCCAGTTCATTAGAAATGATCGAGTGGATTACAAATGAAAGGATTACATCATCTAAATTACTTAATCCGTCGGATTGTAATCGGAATCATCGGATGAGTCTTCTTCGGTTTCTGAATTACTCGATAGGGGTAATCTATGTCTTTCCTCACCACTAGAGTACTCGTTAGTTTCTTCATTTGGATCAACATCAACAAGTAGTGGCTCTTCACGTCGAATTCGCACCGGCGTGTCTAGGCGAATAAAAGAGGAGTCAGGAATACCGTTTGAGTTGGGCTCTTGATACGCGGTGCCACCTTCCTCGTTTTCTTCAGCCACTCCAAGTGTAGACGCCCGGTAAATGTTGCGATGGTGGATAGTATTGACTACTTTCCACGGGTCCCCCTTGGCGAGATCATCAAGATAAAACACTTGTTTCACCCATGTGGCTAAAACGAACGGGTCGTCCTCATACCATGATGTACTAGTGTTCACAGAAGTTATGCCGTATTGATCGGTTTTCATGCTCTACGGCCGTGTGTCAAACCATCTACACTTGAAAAGGTGCACTTTTATGCCTTCCCCATAATGCAGTTCCACAACTGAATGGCGAACACCATAATAGTCAACTCCATCATCCCCACCATGTGCCATAACCCCTGAATTTTGTGTTTTCAGTCTGAGGTCTCTCTCTTCACATCGAAATAACACACCATTCACCTTGCACGTCGCATAAACTTTTAAATAGACCGGCCTCATCGCTAGAAGTCTGAGTTCGTGCGACCAATTTGGGTGATTATCATTTTTAATAAGGTCCATCTGCAACCATCAGAATCAACTATAAATATGAATAATTATACACAATAATATATAAACACGTATAGAATAGTGTTAAAGTTACGTACCCAGCGGTCGAAATACTCTGCGAATGTCCGGTTGTGGTAATCGAGATCACCTCCTACTTGGTCACAGTTTAGATGCATGTTCTTCCAAAACTGAACTTCTGGACAGTTGATTAGTACCCACCAATGTGCAATGGCTACCTCATAATCTTTCAACTTGTAGGAAACTGGCATGTTTCCACCGAGTACAACATCGTCGGAGAGTATGGAAAGATTGAACTGTGAAGGCACATCTTCCGGTATGCTTTCCTGTAACGCTCTTAAATACAGCTTCATGTAGGTGACGCACTCGTGCGCAATATATGCTTCAGCTATACATCCTTCAGGTGCGGATCTGTTTTGGACAAAATCACCGTATTGTCCAAGTTGCCTATAAATCAAGTTTTTTAAGTGTTATGATAATACATTAATACTATATCACATATATTGATGAGGAAATTAACATAAGGTGTAAAATACGTACCTTTCCATCGGATACATCCAAGTGAAGTGCACAGGACCGGTAAGCAACAACTGCCGAGGAAGATGGATCATGAGGTGAGGCATGATGTCGAAAAAATTTGGAGGAAATATCATCTCAAATTTACACATGATATGAACGATGTCTTGTTGCATTTCCCGGAGGTCATATTTTCTCACTTCCCGTGTGCATACCTTCTGGAAAAATCGTGCCAACGCTACTAACGGCTCCACAACATGACGGGGAAGAAACGGTCGAATGAAAACAGGGAAGAGACGTTGTAGCATGATATGATTGTCATGACTTTTCAACCCGTAAAGATTGTTGAATTGTCTGTTCACACACTTGGCTATATTTCCAGCAAAGCCTAAAGGATACTTGGCCCGACTTATCCAATGGAAAATTTCTGATTTATGCTAAGGCTTGACGGTGTAAGGAGCTTGAGGCATTTTTCTCTTCCCTTGTTTCAACCATAGTTGTTTTCTGATATTCATGTTTTGCAGATCAGTGCGAGCCTTAGGACCGTCTTTCGTCTTCCCCTCCAAGTTCAGCGTTGTGCCCACCACACTTTCAGAAACATTTTTTTCTATGTGCATAACGTCTAGGAAGTGACGGATCAGCAACTCACACCAGTACGGGAGTTCCCACAATATGCTCTTATGTGTCCAGAATTTGTACTCCTCAGGTCTTTCAGGTATTTCCGCTACAATATCGGGATGATTGCTGAGGGGCCCAAAATCGTACTCATTAAGCACTGCTAAAATTTCTCTTCCCGTCCATCTTCTGGGAGGACCACCGTGTTCTTCGGTTCCATCAAATGCGGCGGACTCGTAACGCCAGTGGTGATCCGCCGAAAGGAACACACGATGACCCATTCTGCATATCTTGTTGCAATGAGGGGTGCTCCCATAATCGCTGAGGCACTCTGGACAAGCCTTGTATCCCCTAACAACGCTGCCCGACAACATCCCATAAGCAGGAAAATCACTGATGGTACCAATAACCATGGCATGCATCTGGAATGTCTCCTTCTTGTACTTGTCAAAAGTGGGATGACCAACATCCCACAATACTTTCAGCTCTTCAATCAATGGTCTCATATACAAATCGAGACATTTCCCTGGGTAACCAGGCCCCGGAATCAACAACGTCAACATATTATATTCCTTCTTCATGCACATCCACGGAGGAAGGTTGTAAGGTACCAAAACCACCGGCCATATACTGTATGAAAGACTCATGGTGCCGAAAGGGTTGAACCCGTCGGTTGAGAGCCCGAGCCTGACGTTTCTGACATCTGACGCAAAATGAGGAAACTCATTGTTTATATGCTTCCAAGCCGCTCCGTCAGAGATGTGTGTCATGATATCTGCGTCTCCCGCGTCCCGCTCACCGTGCCATCTCATAGCTTTTGCGGTGGTTTCTGACATGTACAACCGCTCAAGCCTATCTCTCAACGGAAAATACCGAAGCACTTTCACAGGTTTCCTATTGCCTGCTCCCGTAAACTTATATCGGTCAGACTGACATATCGGACATGCGTCAAGGCTAGCAAGGTCATTCCCTTCTGCATCTTTACCCCAGAAGAGAACGCAGTCAAATGCACATGCATGGATCTTAATGTAGGAAAGCCCTAGATCTTTGAGGATACTTCGGACCTTACGGTGATTGGTAGGATTACGATGACCCTCCTCCAACAACGAAGAAGTGTACTGTAGATATTCATCCACTTGCTTGATACTCGATTTTTGTTAGATAAATATGGACTTATCACATATTAAATGATAATTATGTTTAATGACAATATCTACTTCTACATGGAAACAAATACAGAACTATATCCAGTTAATAATGATTTCGTGTATTAGATCATTATTATAAGGAATCCTATTCATAGTCTAGAAGTTAGACAACTAATCAGTATTGTATCAGGAATCTAATTAGAAGACTTAACTCTCAAGGAATGTCCTTAATGGGAGGACTCTTTAGGGTTAATGATTCTATATAAATAGATGGTATTGGTCCATGTTATCACCACGAGACATAGCGTAAGTTCTGTCCATTGAGAAGTTGATTGTGGTGACTAACAGAAGGCCTTTGCCTAGTACTTTTGTGTTTCAGGTTTATATCAATGGAAGGAGCTATGATTCATAATGATGGTAAGTTTACTCAAAGCTAAAAGTCTAACGATTATGGTTATGCATATGATATATTGTATTGTGAACATTCAAATTTGGTTTACAAATTGGTATCAGAGCGAAAAAGGTTCACAAAATTTTCAGTTTTGCATAACAAAATCGTTTTAGGGTTTTCTCAAACAAAAATTTTGCTTTACGGGTTAATGGGCTTTGCCTGTTAACCAATTCTTGGCTCGACCCACAAGCAAGCGCGGATCCAGTCTCGACCCGCTCGCCAGAAGTCAATCGCTCGCCAGAATTGACCGTGGCGAATGCATCCTGGCGGATGAGTTCGCAACAGTGGCGGATGTATCATGGCGGATGAGTTCGCAACAGTGGCAGATGTATCCTGGCGGTTGAGTTCGCAACAGTGGCGGATGAGTTCGCAACAGTGGCGGATGTATTCATAACATATAAAGAAGATGGAACGGAGACTGGATTGGAAGCGCTGGAGACTTTTACGTCTCTTATGGGATTCAAAACCCGATTGTTGTGGATCAAGAAAGCCAAGAAATAGTTGCTGCATCAAGTTTATAGCTTCCGCTGTGTTCTGTAGCAAATTGGGGAAAAAGCAAAACAGGTTTTTTTTTCTTTCTGAAATTTTTGTTTTCAATTCAAGCATATATATATATATATATTGCATAAGAACCCTAGAGCACTCCCAGCGTGCACATAAGTTGGTGATTGTGTTGTTCTGTGGCTGGATGATATTTCAATACAGATTATGCTCTATGGAATTGAATTGAAGTATGTGTTCTGTAATTGACAATGATGCATGTAGTCGTTAAAGTCTCCCAGAATTTATGCATTGAAAAGTTTTTACAGGCACAAGAGCTTAGTTTTCTTATAAAGGGTAACCTGGATAGAAATCAAGTTTTCAAGCTCAAACAAGTTTGTGATTTTCTGTTGGTATGATTGAATATATTGCACAAAGTATTTTTCATTCATATTTCCGAGAGATCATATGGTATAACAAACTGAAAGTTGTGTTTTGTATTTTAAATAATGCTTTTTATCTTCCAAAGAAGTGTCGAAGTATGTTTTAGAATGCAAACAGCAGTAAGCATATTTGATAAGAATAAATCAGGATACTTAGAATTTAATCTTCTGTCTAAAGATGTGGATTTGGTTCCTTGAATAACATGTTTTTATCAACTGTGGCTTATTGATGAAGATTTACAGTATGCTAAGTTTCTGCTCAAAAGTGTTACTTAGTATTGTTTTATGGATATGGACTGATGTGAATGCAAGTATAAATGTATTGAGTTTTCTGAGTGTTTCTGTTATGGTTTGATTAACTTAAACTAATTCATAAAACACTGAAAACTCTAAAAGCTTTACAAAATTAAGAACTCACAAAAACTTTTTCTTTTGCTCCTTAGGTAACACCTACATGACCTTCAACAATGTCTTAGTGCTCACTGGTTCAAACTTTAGAGCCTGGAGAGATTCTGTAGAAAACTACATTTCTATGCATGAGACAATAGGATTTTGTTTTCTTGAAGAACAACCTGATACCCCAGCAGAAGATGATAAACCCTCAGTCAAAGCTCACCATAAGAAGTGGATGAGATCTAATATGATGGCCAAAAATGTGATTAGAAGTTCTATGTCTAGATCAGTGAGAGGTTGTGTGGAGGAACCAGAATTAGCTACTGATTTCATTGAGGCTGTGGCAGCTAAGTTTAAAGAAAGTGAAAAAGCTGAAATAGCTAGGCTGAGCAAAGAGTATCATACCATACAGTACTCTGGAACAGGACCTGAGGGTGTAAGAGGGCATATAATGGAGTTGATTAACATCAACAACAGGCTGAGAGAGATGTTAGTGGGAGTAAAAGATCAATTGTTGGTGCATCATGCACTGAACACGCTCCCTAGCAGTTTTGACAATCTCAGAACAAGTTATAATGCTCAAAAGGAAAACTGGACCCCAGATGAACTCATCTCAATCTGTGTTGATGAGGAATCTAGGATCAAGAAAAACCAGTCTCAGTCCCTCACAGTCAACCTAGTTGAGAAGCCTAAGAAGAAAAAGACTCAAAACAAACTCAAGCCTACCAAAACCATCACCAAGGCATCTGCAGCCACAGGACCAAAAGAAAACAGACCGTTCAGATTCAAGTGCTACTTTTGCAAGAGAGTATGTCACATGAAAAAGGACTGTACAGGTTATAAGGCTTGGCTAGCTAAAAAGGGTAAGAAAATTTCTAATACAGTATTTTCCTTAGAAATTAATCTTATAAATGTTGAACCCCAGTCTTGGTGGATAGATTCTGGTTCTCCTATTCACGTCACTAATTCCTTGCTGGGATTCACAAAGAAGAGAGTCCCAAGAAGAGATGAGGTGAACCTAAGAGTAGGCAATGGCATGCGAGTGGGAGTCAAAGCCATAGGAACCCTCAAGCTTGATCTAGGATATGAAAATCTTTTAATTTTGGATAATGTTTATTATGTACCTTCCATTAGAAGAAATTTAGTTTCAGTTTCTCAGCTGATTAAAGCTGGTTGTAGACTTTTGATGGATAATAATGGAATTATTATTTCTATAAATTCAAAACAGATTGGTTCTGGTGTGATATTGAATGATTATTTACAGCTTAATTGTTCTATGTCTCAACAAGAGATTTCTCTCGTTGAAAAAGAAAACACTAACAGTACTAATGCCTTGATTGGTGTTAAAAGAACCAAAACAAAATGAAAAGTCTGCATATTTATGGCATAGAAGACTCGGCCATGTTTCAAAAGAGAGACTGAAAATTCTGGTTAAAAACAATATCCTAAATGAATTAGATTTTTCTGATCTTAATGATTGTGTGGAATGCTTTAAGGGAAAAATGACAAATAAAAGAAAGAAGACTGCAGTAAGAAGCCAAAATTTACTAGAACTCATACATACCGATATCTGTGGTCCATTTAAACACCATACTATCTGTGGTAATGTGTATTTCATTACATTCATTGATGATTTCTCTAGATACAGTTATGTTTCTTTACTATCAGAAAAATCTCAAGCACTTGAAGCTTTTAAAATCTTCAAGAGTGAGGTAGAGAATCAGCTAGAGAGAAAAATCAAAACAGTAAGATCGGATAGAGGTGGGGAATTCTATGGAAAATATACAGAGAAAGGTCAACAGAAGGGTCCATTTGCTTTGTATTTACAAGAACATGGAATTAAAGCTCAATATACAACACCCTATAATCCACAACAGAATGGTGTTGCAGAGAGAAAGAATAGAACCCTTCTAAATATGGTTAGATGTATGATGTGTACAACTGGCTTACCAAAATTCTTATGGGGAGAGGCCTTGAAAACTGCAAATTACATTTGCAACAGAACACCTAGTAAGGCCATTGAGAAAACTTCTTTTGAATTATGGTGTGGTAGAAAACCAAGTCTTTACCATTGTCATGTATGGGGCTGTAATGCAGAAGCTCGGATTTATAATCCAAACTTGAGCAAGCTCGATCCCAAATCCATAAGCTGCTATTTCATAGGTTATCCAGAAAAATCTAAGGGCTATAAGCTGTATTCTGCTAAACATAAGCCTAGAATTTTTGAAACTCATCAAGTCAAATTCTTAAATGAAAAAGCTCACAATACAGAATATGAGGATTTATCCTTAGATTTTTAAGAAATTGTGACTGATGAGGATTGAGAAAATGTTTTGCCTTTTGAAACTAAAGAAATAGCAGATGACATCATTATAGAAAATCAAAATGCAGCAGATCAAGAAATTGATCAGGAAATGCAAATTGATGAGCTACCAGTTACAGCAGAACCGACTGTTGCAGCATCTCACATTATAGAACCACAAAATGATCTTAATCCTGAACTTAGAAGATCCAAACGAGCTAGAAAATCAAAATTTGGGGGGGAAGATAGTGATTACATTGTCTACTTGGCTGAAGCAGACATTAATGAAGACTGTGCAGAAGACAATGATCCAACAAATTTTGATCAAGCAGCAGCAAGTCAAGATTCTGTAAAGTGGCAGGAGGCCATGCAAGCTGAGATTGATTCTATGGAGAAGAATGGAGTCTGGGAATTAGTTGAACCTGATCCTAGACAGAAGCTAATAGGTTGCAAATGGGTTTATAAAACCAAGAGAGATGCAACTGGAAGTATTGAGAGACATAAAGCAAGGCTAGTGGCAAAAGGATTCTCACAAAAGGAGGGTATTGATTACACTGAGACATTTTCTCCAGTCTCATGTAAAGACTCCTTCAGGATTATCATGGCATTGGTGGCACATTATGACATGGAGCTGCATCAAATGGATGTCAAAACAGCATTTTTAAATGGAGAGCTTGAGGAGGTAATTTACATGAAACAACCCGAAGGATTTATTGAAGCTGGAAATGAGAACTTAGTCTGTAGATTAAGAAAATCTATCTATGGTCTAAAACAAGCTTCTAGGCAGTGGTATAAGAAATTTGATTCAGTAATTTCTTCTTTTGGCTTTACTGAAAATCTAGTGGACGAGTGCATTTATTTAAAAACAGTAGGGAACCAATTTATATTCTTAGTACTATATGTGGATGACATACTTTTGGCTAGCAGCAATCTCAAGCTGCTTAAAGATACCAAGAGCTTTTTGTCAAAGAATTTTGACATGAAAGATTTAGGTGAAGCATCCTATGTACTAGGAATAGAAATTAAAAGGGACAGAGCACAAAAGTTGTTGGGATTATCTCAGCAGAATTACATTACTAAAGTTCTGAAAAGATTTAGTATGGAAAAGTGTTCAAATGGAGAGGTTCCCATGTCTAAGGGTGATAAACTCACTAAGAGTCAGTGTCCACAAAGTGAAGCTGAGAAAGAGAACATGAAAACAAAACCATATGCTAGACTTGTTGGAAGTCTCATGTATGCTCAAGTCTGTACCAGACCAGACTTGGCATTTGCTGTTGGAATGCTGTCAAGGTTTCAGTCAAATCCAGGACCAGAACATTGGGTGGCTGGAAAGAAAGTTCTTAGATATTTACAAAAAACAAAGAGTCACATGCTTGTGTACAGAAGAGTTGAGAATCTGAAACTTGTTGGTTTCTCAGATTCTGATTTTGCAGGGAATTTTCCAGACTCAAACAAGTCAACTTGTGGTTATGTGTTCATGCTAGCGGATGGAGCAGTTGCTTGGAAAACAATGAAGCAAACCTTAATCACAACCTCCACCATGCAAGCTGAATATATAGCAGTATATGAAACAATGTGTGAAGGACTCTGGATTAGGAATTTCCTAGAGCAGACTAAAGTATTGAGTCACATTGTGGCGGATGCACTTGTTATATACTGTGATAATGAGGCTGCTGTGTTCTTTAGCAAGAACAATAAAAGATCCAGCAACTCAAAACACATAGACTTGAAATATTATAGTGTTAGAGAAAGAGTCAAGCATGGTGAGGTAACTGTTTTGGATATAAACACCAATTCACAGCTTGCAGACCCTTTCACCAAAGCACTACCAGTGAAGGTATTCAAGAAGCATGCAGAAAGCATTGGAATTCTTCCAAACTTAGATGCTTAGGTTCAGTGGGAGTTAGGACCAGTAGGAGCAAACTTAAAAATATTTTGTTTTCTGAGTTCCTGTGTTTTCGGTTGTGATATCAGTTCAAATTGCAACTTAGTTTTGTAATGACAGTTTTTAAAATAAAAGTTGAGGTATTTCAGAATTTTATGTTGCTGCAGCTTTATGATTGTTCTGAAAATAATTGTTTTATGGTTCTAGTCATATATATACTTGCTATCAGATGATCTCATTCATGTTTAGCATGAAACTACAGTACAAGCAAAGTTGAGATTATTGGTGTTCAGTAAAGTTTGCTTGAGTTCTGGTTTTAAGAACATAAAGTAGGACTTGATATATGTTTTTACTTGTCAATACACATTAACATATATTTCAATACTGCATGATTGACATATGTGGATTACAGAAGCTTGTGTTGTGGTACAGAACCTCTGCATTTTGTCAAAGTGTAACTTGGTTCTTGCTCTGCATAAGTGACTGTAATTTGACCATGTTGTGAAGGGATTTTTGGTTCATTTGTTTTTCGGCGCGCACTACAGTAGGTAGAGCAGATGTTGTCATTCTCAGGTGCGAGTTATCATTTATGGCGAGTGATAGTCCAAGTGGGAGATTGTTAGATCAATATGGACTTATCACATATTAAATGATAATTATGCTTAATGACAATATCTACTTCTACATGGAAACAAATACAGAACTATATCCAGTTAATAATGATTTCGTGTATTAGATCATTATTATAAGGAATCTTATTCATAGTCTAGAAGTTAGACAACTAATCAGTATTGTATCAGGAATCTAATTAGAAGACTTAACACTCAAGGAATGTCCTTAATGGGAGGACTCTTTAGGGTTAATGATTCTATATAAATAGATGGTATTGGTCCCTGTTATCACCACGAGACATAGCGTAAGTTCTGTCCATTGAGAAGCTTATTGTGGTGACTAACAGAAGGCCTTTGCCTAGTACTTTTGTGTTTCAGGTTTATATCAATGGAAGGAGCTATGATTCATAATGATGGTAAGTTTACTCAAAGCTAAAAGTCTAACGATTATGGTTATGCATATGATATATTGTATTGTGAACATTCAAATTTGGTTTACAATTTTGTCTCGACTTTAATCCTCATTACCTCCATCACACTTTGAAGAACTGTCTTCTCAGAACTTGAAGACACAGGGGTCTGTTGCAATGCAATCAGTTTGTTGTACTTGTCAAAGGCAGCAGTGTTGACAACTTGTGGGAACGGCTGCACCGGGTCATGCATATATTGTTCCCCACGTACACCGCTTTCAAAAGGAAACACGTCGTTGACGAATGCCATTGTTGGATCGTTGGATGTACTACTACTGCCCGCCTCAAAAAACTGCCCATGATCATGAGATCCATCTAATGATGGCTCACCGTGATATATCCAACGTTTGTACTTCGGCCAAAACCCATTACTCTTTAGGTGCTCCCATACTGTCCTAATCGGAAATCGACACATATCACTGCGACACTTACATTTCTTGCACGGGCAATAATGGTATTCATTCCCGTTTGCATTTTTCTCGACGAACTGCAAAAAATCCACAGCTCCTGTAGTGTATCGTCGGTCATACCTTCGAAGCGAAATCCAACTCTTATCTCGATCCATATATAGCCTGATAATAATATATATGTATAACTTTAATTAATAAGAAATTAATTAACACATATATATTACAATATATATTATTATCAACATCAACTCATATATATATATATCATTAATTAAAACTATTATTTAAGTTCATTACACTATCAACAATCATTAATTAACATATTTATATATATATATATATATATATATATATTAACACTAATTAAAATAACATCAAATTAAAACACATAATTAAACTCTAACTAAAAATCAACTCAACTACAACTCAAAATCAACATATATACATACATTCTAACACTAAAACAACAACAAAACAAAAAATCACTTACTATATCAAAATCACTAAAACTCAAAATCAACTCAACTAAAACTCAAAATCAACATATATACACATATACGTACCTATATATAGCTCCACAATGTAAGAGAGGACGGATTTCAACAATATCCACAGATTTTTTACTCTTTCTCCCGTTTTTTTTCTTTTTTTTTTAAATGAGCAGCTCCTGTCCAGATCTGAAAATACAAAGACTTATAGCCGACGAAAATTCCAATTTCGTCGGCCAAACTTTCTAAAGTTTTCGTCGGCTATACTTTAAGAGAAAGGCCGACGAAAATCCAAATCGTCGGTCATTCTAGGGGTATAGCCGACGAAAAATATTTTTTAGTGACTAAAGAAAAAATCGTCGGCCATTCTTGAGGAATAGCCGACGATTTTTTATTTTTAGCGACGAAATAAAAAATCGTCGGCCATTCTTGGGAATAGCCGACGAAAAAAGTATGTTGTCGGCCGTTTTTTTTTTTTTCATCAGTAATAGTCTTTTTTCTGGTAGTGTGAGGACAAATTCTTCTTGTTTTGATGATGTTCCAGAAAGTATTCTGGATGTGTTACAATATCATTGTATTCGACTCACTCGATTGAGTCATATATTTATTTATTTATAAAGTTTTTCTTTAATTCAAAAAAATTAATGAGTAAATGCTCTTTAATTTTATTTATTTGAGATCCAATTACCATTAAAGAGGAGAAGAAATTCGCATTTATCCAAAATAAAATAAGCAAAAGATTAATTGGAAACAAGCAAGCAAAATCAAAGTAGATGCAAGCAAAGTAATTTGATCAAAATCGATCGGTGAGTCAAATCCGATCGGTATGTAATGGGTATTCTAACCTTACCTTTATTTTTTTTTAGTTTTTTTCGTACGACATTCAATTCAGAAAACGAAAAATGGAAGCTTAGAGGCCATGTCCATCTCAAGCTACAACAAGGCTTCGCCATTGAGTATGGACGTGACAAGAGCTAGTCTATCATATACAAGTAAAATTAGTAACCCTAAACATCGTAGCAAACTGCATCTATCTCAATTCTCTTTCAACTTTCTATTATGTTCTTAAAAAAATAAATAATAATAATAAATAAACATAAACATTTCCCATATTGAATTACGTTCACACTTTACAAAGCCATCTAAAATCAGTTCGATCATTTTAAGTCGACCATAATAAGTTCAGAATACGTAGGTTTGTATTGTAAGTACAAAAGAATATAAATTAATAATCAGTACGACAAATTGTCATAAATTAAGTTTTTGAGACCGAAAATAGGGAAATTATTCTATCCATCGAGGTGTAAGTGCACCAACACTCAAACATGCAATTTCGAGCTTAATATGGTGTAAGTTTCAACTATTCATTTAATCACCAACTATTCACATGACCTTAATATTTGAGGGGTGACTAAAGATGAAATTTTCAAATACAATAGTTAAAGCAAATTGGAGATAAGCTAAAATGTCAACATTACAAGAAAAAAAGTCATAAAAAGCGGCGTCCACAATACCCAATTATTGAGGCGTTAATGGACACTAACGGTGTTGAAAAAATAACAGCGTAAATGAGTTGCACACTATTGGACAAGTGCACCTTAGTGCGTGCAATTCATTCCCAAAAATAGACCTAACAAAGTTAGATAAACTGACCAAAAAAGGTTAGACTGACATGTTCGGATTCGAACTCGGCTCTTATCAATTTTGAGATCGGCCCGAGTGCCCGACCCAAGTGTAGTCCTAGAACTATTGGCCGGCACTTAGCTTGCACCACTTCAAGCACCTTAGCTTGCGATCTAAGTTGAGAAGTCGAGTTATATGGCATTGTCCGAGTCAAATTAGACTCATGGGTAACAAGAAGTATGTGTCACAACTCACACAACAATGGTGGTGGCACTACCAGAAAAGGCGTCATAGCCGACGACACCATCTCGTCGGCCGTTTCCATTAATTCGTCGGCTATAGTCATAGCCGACGATTTATCGTCGGCTATTCCCTCGTCGGGAATGCTCCGTCGGCTATAGTATAGCCGACGACACCCGGGGTAAGTCGTCGGCTTATGAAACACCAGGTATAGCCGACGAAAAAAGCGTCGTCGGCTATACTTCGAACATTGCCGACGACAAGATCGTCGGCTTCAACAATTACGTAATTACCCCTAACCCGAAGTATAGCCGACGACACTATCGTCGGCCATAACAATCGCCGGTATCAGGAACGGCTTTTTTTTTGCCTGAAGCCGGGAGGGTATAGCCGACGACATATGTCATTTTCGTCGGCTTTAACCGTTATAGCCGACGAAATTTGGTAAAAATCGTCGGCTATAGCACTTATAGCCGACGAAATAATGCCAATATCGTCGGCTATAACCCCTAAATATTTAAAAAAATTTAAAAATTTAACTCGGGCCCAATTTCACTTCGTCTTCGGTTTGGCTGCAGAAAATGCACAAACAAACATCCATATATCCAACAAATATCCACATCAATCCATCCCTAATATCCTACATACTGTACAAATTAACCCACTATCTACTCATCATCATCACCCCCTAAACGCGTAGCGTCGTCGACCGGATCGTTCGAGTTCCGGTGGCTATGGCTGTCCTGATCGGCTGGCGTACTCCGATGCGGGGGGGGAGTGGGGACGACGAACTGGGGCATCTGTGGAGGAGGCGGGGGCTGGAGTCCAGCCTGCTGGGCCTCCCAAGACTGCTGCATCCATCGGTACATCTCCGCCACAGATGCGTCTCTGGCCTGCTGCGCCGAAGCCTCCGCGGCCCTCGCCAACTCCGCCTGCTGGAGCGCCTCCACCGCCCTCGCCAACTCCGCCTGAGTCCTCTGCAGCTGCGTCTGCAAGTCTCCTCTCGTCGAAGCCGCACGCTGCGTGCTGGGATTGGCCGGCGTGTACTTGAGAACCCCATCTCCCGCCGCGCCTAGGCCTCTCTGGTAGAAGTAGTTGTTCCCCGTCCCTACCGCCGCGTGCATGATCTGAGAGGCCAAGCGCGGCTCAAGGGTGTCGATCGTGGAGGCAAACTCCGCGATCGCCTCGTCGGACGCCCCGTCTCCCAGGGTGTCTCGCGCGATCCCGAAGGTGATCGCGTCGGTCTCCGCATCTATTTCCGCCTAATTGACAAGAAAATATAATAAACGAATTAAAAAATATATATATAAATTAATTTAATGAAACACTTTTATTGAAGATGGGCGAATACTTACCACTTGGTCGGGACGCCCCGGATACATCTGCGCATGAATCCACGACAACGGCCTCAGCGGTCGGTCCCTCCTCGCCATCTCTGCCCACTGCCTCCAGGAGCGGGCGCCGCCGTGGTGGGGGTGCTCGTTCCTCCTGCGGTTGTCGCTGTTCGTCCGCGAGATTTTCTGTATTATAAGAACGAACATATAAACGCAAATATAAATTAGTAACTAAATTAAAATATTAGGAACTAACCAAAATAAAATTATTAACTAATTTAGTTACTAACTAATTTAATTTAATTAGTAACTACTTAACTAACTAATTTAATTTAATAACTAACTAACTTACTAACTACCTAATTTAATTTAATTTAATTTAATTTAGTAACGAACTAACTAACTACGTAACTAACCAACTAACTTAATTTAATAACTAATAACTAACTAACTAACTAATTAATTTAATTAAGTAACTACATAATTTAATTATTAAATAACATTAAAAAGTTATATACTAGCAGGCTAAATTTTCTTACCGAGACCCTGTCGCTCCCGAAGTAGGCTACCAGCCATAGCCACTCGTACTCCCTGTACCGGAACTCGTGGGGGGTTGCAGCTCGCCCCAAGCGCTGCTCCACATGGTACGTCCTGTAGTGCGTGGACAGCTCGTTCTTCCACTCGGAGTACCTATATTAACAGAACACAACTGTTAGATATATTCGTACACTGCCAATAAATATATTTATACAAAAAAAAGCAAAACACATAACCTGTTCTTCAGCTGCTCGTCTCTCCACCAGTCCAAGGTAGGATGGACTCTAAACCATTGCTGCAATATTATAAATTAATTAGAAAATATTTTTATATAGTTATAAGGACTGAATTCATAAATGTTTATTTTCTATAATAAAAATCATATTTAACTCACCGACAGTGCATTGTACACTCGCGCCTTGATCTCATCGGGCACAGAGCCCCAGTCGGGCCACAACAGTGGGACCCTGTCCCGCACGAGCATGCCCGTCGCGTTGATGTACTTGGTGGTGGTGTCTCTCCGCTCAATCGGGCGTCCATCCTCACCGGGACCGGGCAGGATCTCTCTGATCCCACCGGCCAGCTCCCTCTCCAGGGTCGACATGTTCGCTGGCCCTCTGGTCCGTCTCGTCCCCGCGGGTTTATTGACGAGGACGCCTGTTTCATAATTAAAATGAATACATAGTTAAATAATTATTTAAACTAACTAATTAAATAATTAATTAAACAATCTAAATAATTAATTAAACTAACCAATTACCTGCGTCGTTGTACTGCTTGTCCTTCTCACGAACGGCCTACAGGCCGCGGCAGTCCTCTGAGTCGAAAGGACTGTAGAAGTAGGCCTCCTCCCAGGGAATCTCGTGGGGCCGGTCGTGCCTCCAAATCTGCCTCCCCCTGGCGTCGTACTCAGGGATGGCAAGGAGGAACTGGACCATGTACATCCCCGATGGCGGAGACATACGCGGCGTGGACCCTGAGGGGCCTGCTCCCCCTGAAGGTGGGCCCCGTAGCTGTGGATGCTGTCGCTGTGGGGGGACAGGGAGCATCTCTGGAGGGTCCAGATCGGCGCGCGGTGGGGTCGGCTGCCGATCCTGGAACAGTGCTGAAGTGCACTGGGGCCTGGTGGCTCTGCGTCCTCCTCCGACACTCGAGTCAGGGCCCGCTCCCGTCGACTCATACGAGGAGCCCCCACGTGGATCACTCGGGGTCAATCCCATCAACGTCTCCTCTCGTCGACTCATAGGCCGGCCTAGGCCCCGACGACCGCTGGATCCGCTCCCCCCACGGCTGGCTCCTGCCTGAGCGTCGGGGTCGCTCTCGGTCCGTCTGCCAAGCCATCGGTCTACAAAGCGACGGTTTCCTGCACAATTAGTATATAAATTCCATAAATTGCACAAAAATTCCACAAAAAAATTAAAAACTTCATTCAATGTATATATACCTAAATATATTTATACGTACCTAAATATATTTATACCTAATTATATATATATATTCCGAAATATAACACAAAATTCCTTAAATTTCACAAAAAAATAAAAAACTTTTTTAAATATATATATACCTAATTATATATATACATAACTATATTTATACCTAAAGGTATATATATATATATACCTAAAAATTCTTGTTAATTCCTCAAAATTAAACAAAATTCCACACAATTCCATAAATTTCACCCAAAAATAAAAAACTTCATTAAATGTATATATACCTAATTATATATATACCTAAATATATTTATACCTAATTATATATATATATATTCCGAAATATATATATATATATATATATATATATCCTCCTAAAAATTCCACAAAATTCCACAAAATTAACAAAAATTCCACAACATTAAAAAAATTTCCACAAACTTCCATATACCTAATTATATATATATATATCCTTCACAAAATTCCACATAATTCCAAAAAATTAACAACAATTCCACAACATTCCATAAATTGCACAACAACCCTAAATTCCACATAATTTCACAAAAACCATAAAATTTCACAAAAATACCTAAATTCCACAAAATCACAAAATTCCACAAAATTAACAAAAACCCTAAATGAGGGAGAGGGGGACTACCTGACATGGTGGTGCGGCTAGGGGACGAGGACGGCGGTGCGGTGCGGCGGCGACGGCGGCTAGGGAAGGACGGCGTCGTTCGGTGCGATTCCGGGTCGGCAGGGGCTCGGGAAGGCCGGGGACGGGGTGGGGAGGGGTGGGGTAGGGCCGGGGAGGCTTGGTCGGCGTCGGGGAGGCTCGGTCGGCGTCGAGGAGGCTCGGGGAGGGGTGGGCGGCGATTTGAAGATTTAGGGTTATGCAGAAAATGGGGGAGAGGCGCCTCTGTTCGGTTTAAATCGAAGGAGTATAGCCGACGATGTTATTTTAATTCGTCGGCTATAGTTATAGCCGACGAAATTCGTCGGCTATACTCTGACGGGCCGGGCCAAAATCCGGGCCGGGCCGAAGGTGGGCTTTGCGGGCCGGTTATAGCCGACGAAGTTAAGTATATCGTCGGCTATAATATGAATATCGTCGGCTATAATATGAATATCGTCGGCTATACTTTACGCTCTCAGCAGCCGTCAGATCTCGCCCATCCAACGGCGGACAATGAAACGGCGCGGATCGCAAGAGTTTAGCCGACGAAGTTAAGGATTTTGTCGGCTATTCCCTGGTCAACTTTTGGTCAAACCTCTAAACGCTTTAAAACGGCAATTGGCCCGTCTAAATGACGTTTTTTGGCCTGACCTTCAACAGAGAATAGTTTCAAATCGATGCGACGCAACTAACCGTATAAAAATTTTCCTCCAAATATTTACCGAATTTCAGGCTACCCATAGGAAAACGGAAGTAAAAAACACCTAACCGCAACATTCGGCACACAGATTTTGTCGGAATCTTCCCATTTTTCAACCGTAGTCGTATTTCAATATTTCGGTCGTATCTTATTTCACGACACTTTTGCATTTGAACGGTCTACGTATGGTTTCGGTCAATATACTTTAGCCGACGACTTGCAAGTCGTCGGCTACAGTATAGCCGACGAATTGCAAGTCGTCGGCTACAGTATGGGCATTATAGCCGACGAATTATGGTCCATTTCGTCGGCTATAACGCTGATCTTTCTGAAAATTTGCCATTTAGGGCCTGAAAATTGCCTATTTCACCTGATAAATTCCTGAATATCGCACAAACAATTGAATACAATTTCCCATAAATTCGGAAAACGGTAATTAAGGACAGAAAATGTTTTCATACATGCATGCACCATCGTACACAAATACATACATAAATAGTATACTAAGGATGATAATCAGAATCATCCTCATCACTTGAGTCAGACGTAGTATAGTAGTTAATATCTGGCAACCGGTGCTCGTACTCGTCGTCTGAGTCATCGTCTGCCTGATATAGACGATTCGGATTAACATCATACATGGGCACCTGACCCCTAGGAAGTCGAACCACTCTGCCCGGCGTCACATTATTATCGCGGATGGTGGAGGATTCCGGAATGTCGCCGGCGTCCGGCTCTTGGTATGCGGTCGCTTCTTGACACTCTGTGCTCACACCAAGTGTGGTAGCACTGTATATGTCTCGCTGAGACACATGGTTAACTACCTTCCACGTGCCTTTGTTCAAAGGATCGTCAAGATAAAAGACCTTTTTGGCCGCTGTGGCGAAAACAAAAGGGTCGTCTTCATACACACTAGTGGCGGTATTCACCGAAAGTATGCCGTACTGATCGATCCGTATGCGGTGCGGCCTAGTATCAAACCATCGACACTTGAACAAGTGGACTTTCATGCGGTTCCCATAAATGAGTTCAACAACTGATTGTAGGACACCGTAAAAATCCACGCCCCCCTCTGCACCATCCACCATCACCCCACAATTCTGTGTTTTGCGTTCCCCGTCTCTAGCTTCACATATATACTTAACGCCGTTGACATCACACATTGGGCGGACTGTGGAAGATATCGGCTTCATCGACAACAGCCTCAATTCCTCTGAGTAATTTGTATGACCACCCCTCGCAGCCACTTGCATCAGCTGAAAAATATAACTCAAATCACTCGGTGTGTTTATGATTAAAGAATAGGGAACTGTAAAAGAAAGCCATCTAATATATATATTTATACACTTACCCATTGTGGAAAATAGTCTGCAAACGTCGTGTTGTGGTACTCGACATCACTGCGAACTTCCTTGCAGTGAAGATGGTGACGTTTCCAATATTGTACCTCCGGACAGTTTATTAGAACCCACCAGTGGGCAATCCCTACCTCATGGTCAGGCAACTTGTCCACACCCTTTTTCTTGAAGCTTCCGTATGGTACAACAGAGTTGGCGACGATAGATAGGTTGAACTCGGGGTCATCTCGACTTGGATGTTGTGGGGGGGTCCTCCATCGCTCCCAAGTACAACTTGGTGTACGTTACACACTCATGCGCAATGTAAGCTTCAGCAATACACCCCTCAGGCGCAGATTTATTGTGCACATATTTCTTGTAGTCTCCAAGTTGTCTGCAAGGTTAACAAGTGCATGTTAAGAGCATGCAACTTTTATTTAAAAACATGTATAAATCAAATTTATGAATAACATGTACCTTTCGATGGGATACATCCAAGTGTAGTGTACGGGACCGGTAAGCAACAATTGTTGGGGAAGATGGATCATCAGGTGAGGCATGATGTCAAAGAAGTTTGGGGGAAATATCCTCTCGAACTTGCACAAGATAAAAACGATTTCCTCATGCATTCTCATGAGGTCTGATTTTCTAACTTCTCTAGCGCATAACTTCTGGAAGAATCTTGACAACGCCACCAACGGCTCAACCACTTCATCCTCCAAGTACGCTCGAATGAAAATAGGGAAGAGGCGTTGAAGCAGTACATGGCAGTCGTGACTCTTCAATCCGTACATCTTGTTGTCTCGGTAGTTAACACACTTGCTTATGTTACCCGCATAGCCATAAGGATACATGCATAGCCATTAACAACAATTAGATTTCATGCATATATAGTCGTCCAACAACAGATGGATTCTTTAGGGAATACATGCCTAATAAAAAGTTACCTGACATTACTCAGCCATCCAAAGATTTCATGTTTCTGGTCCCTGGTGACGGTGTAAGGAGCTTGGGGCATTTTGCTCCTGCCCTCTCTCAACCACAAATGGTCCCGCAGTCCCATATTTCTCAGATCAACGCGTGCCTTGGGGGTGTCTTTTGTTTTCTTCTCCCAATTCAAAACTGTGCCAACCACGGCTTCACCCACGTTCTTCTCTATATGCATGACATCCAGGTAGTATCTGGTAGCCAACCTGGCCCAATAAGGAAGTTCCCATAAGATGCTCTTGTGTGACCAGAACCTATACCGATCCGGCCTCTCTGGAATCGTGCGCAACACATCGGGATGATTGCTAAGCGGACCAAAGTCATACTCATTCAACACTGCCAATATTTCCTCCCATGTCCATTGCTCCGGTGCCCAGCCCCTTTCTTCAGTCCCATCAAAAGCCTGTGCATCGTCCCTAAATGGATGGTCATGCGGAAGCCAACGACGGTGACGCATCTGCACAATCTTGCTGCAATGAGGACTGGAGCAATCAACAGTCATGCACTCTGAACAAGCCCTGTAACCCCTGGTGACGCTGCCCGACAACATACCCCTCCCAGGAAAGTCACTGATCGTGCCAACAAGCATGGCATGCATACGGAACATCTCATTTTTGAACCGGTCGTAGACCAGGTGGCCGTTCAGACTCAAGTACCGAAGCTCCTCAATTACGGGTCTCAAATACACATCGAGACACTTTCCCGGATAACCTGGGCCTGGAATCAACAATGTGAGCATGTTATATTCCTTCTTCATGCACATCCACAGTGGAAAGTTGTACGGAATCAAAATAACTGGCCACACACTGTACTGAAGCTCTTTCTTGCCAAAAGGGTTGAAACCGTCGGATGATAGCCCTAGCCAAACATTTCGAACCTCTGATGCAAATTCAGGAAACTCCAACACGTTCTTCTTCCAAGCCTCTCCGTCGGCGGGATGTCTAAGGGTGTCATCGTCAGACACATTCCTCTCAGCCCACCATCTCATAGCTTCGGCCGTGAAAGCACACATGAACAACCGCTCAAGCCTATCAATCAGCGGGAAGTACCGAAGTATCTTCACAGCTTTCTTGTTCCCTTTAGGAGTGAACTTATACCGCTCTGTATTGCATAATGGGCAGTATTCAAGATCTGCAAGTCCTTCCCCGTAAAACAGAACGCAATCGTATCTGCATGCATGAATCTTGATGTAGGAAAGGCCGAGATCTTTAAGGATATGTCGCACCTTATGATGACTGGTAGGAAGCCGATGTCCGGGGGGCATCGCCCCACCCCATAGCCGAAGCCAATCATCAACCGATTTGACAGTGCCTTTGTTCTCCGTTTTGATCTTCATCACTCCCATGACAGATTCAAGGACAGTCTTACTGCATCCGGGGTACAACGGAGTCTGTTGCAATGCGATCAGGTTGTTGTACTTTTCCATACCACTTGTGTTGACCGGAGATCGGGGTAATGGCTCGAGTGGCTCAATATCAGGGAAACACTCCATCTCCGGAGGTGGGAGTTGCACATCTGGTGCTTCCTCAAAGACACCGCTCTCACGAGGAAACATATCGTTGATCCAGTTCGTTGTTGGATCATTGGAGGAACTCCCTCTCTCGGCAAATTGTCCATGATCATGACGACCTGCAAACTCTGGTTCACCGTGATAAATCCAATTAGTGTATAGGACCCAAAATCCATATCTAGCCAAGTGTTGCTCCACTGTCTCTATGGAAAACCGGTGTCGTGGGGTGGCACACTTGCACTTTTTACACGGACAATAATGAAGTGTAGTGTCTCCACAGTTAGCCATCACAAAATCCAGGAAACTCCTAACTCCATCATGATACGCCTGATCCCATCTTCCAAGGGTAATCCAACTCTTGTCCATCCTGTAAATTCAAGAAATAAATATAGCTATATATAGATATGTATATATGCACGTACTACGTACGTACGCACGTACTAATTAATTAAAAAATTCATCATTACACACACATATATATATATATACACATGCATCCCTAAATTAATTAAAACATCGTCAATCTCCCTAATTAATTAAACACAATGTATTTTTTATATATACCAACAATATATTTTTAATTACAATTAAATTAATTAATATATATATACATTTTTTCATCAAATTCATCTAAAATCACCTATAAATCAACAATCAATCACTAATCTTCAACAAAACTTCAATTCTATCTAACCAATACAACATATATATCAACCCATTAATAATCTCATCTCAACACACACACACATATATATATATATATATATATATATATATCAAATTAATCACACATTTATTCTAATTAAACTCTAAATTAACACACCTCTGCATATAACCAACTAAATCAACACACACAGCAATATACGTACCTTTCAAGCTTATGGCCGAGGTTTTGGACGATTTCAGAGCGTTTTGGACGATTTCATCGACGAATTAGCTCCCTGCTGCAGAAGGTCGATCTGATATAAGAGTTATAGCCGACGAATACCCTCCTCGTCGGCTATAACAAAAAACTTTTCGTCGGCTATAACTCTTATAGCCGACGAATACCATTCTCGTCGGCTATAACCAAAAACGTTTCGTCGGCTATAACTATAGCCGACGAGTTGTCGGCCGTCGTCGGCTATAATATTATAGCCGACGATGTGGCCGACGAAATAGTAATTCGTCGGCTATAAGGGGTTATAGCCGACGAGGTACTATTTCGTCGGCCGTTTTTTCCCATATCGTCGGCTATAACCCCTTTTCTGGTAGTGTGGGTTTGTAACACTTTTTTAGCTTCCAAACTCACATCTCCCAAATCCTCTGTTATTTTCAATCAATTTCCAAACTGAAACCTGTTCTGTCTTCTCATCATAAACTTTTCTCCATCATTATTTGATCCTTCATTCCCGATATACCAGAGTTAAAAGGCCAACCTTTATTGGGTGCAGCTTCGGGAACACCAAAATCGATTGACCAGAGACTTAAAGAGCATCTTTCAGAAGAACAACAACAAGAAGAAGCCCAAAAGCCAGAGTTTTCAAAGTTTGAAATTGTATGAGCAGTTAATCCAAAACCCATCTCCGTGTTTCAAGAACTCGTTACTCTTGTTTATATTGTAGCAGCTCCAGAGGCCAAGAGTAACAGATCTCTAATCTCTTCAAGGTGAGAGAGTTATCAATTATTTAATAGCTTTACCATTCTTGAAAGTCTTGTGCCTTTGCTTTTGAATTCAATGTTGGTTGTATTGCTGTCGATTTTCTTCTGGGTATCTGCTGAATTGCCTTGTTGTTATCACAAACTGCTTAGAATGGTTGGTTGTTTAATGGGTCATCATCACCTTCAATGTTCATCATTGAGATCTTTAATGTTTAATGCCATTAGCCAGAGCCACACTTTAGGTTTGAATAGTAATAGTAGTACTGTTGAACTGTTGGAAACGTTGCCAATGATTTACTTTGCCTGAAATTGGTTTATGATCTCACTTTCCACAATGGGAGCCTGAAGGCCACTGTGATTGCCATTCTGCTTTCCTTTCAAAGAAGAGCTCTCTTTATATTATATAAACATTTCTACTGCATCAAGATGCATTGCAGAAGTTGAAGTAGCTGATTACTTACTTTTGATATGTTGTTCATCTATTCAGTCCTGGACTATGCATTTTATTCAGTTTGGTGTCGGAAGTTTTTTCCAGAATTTCAATACCTAAAAGAAGTGTATTACTGTCATGTTCCGACTTCTTTTACTTTCCAAATCCACCATGCTAAGCCATTTTGTGCTGGAATTTTCAGTATCCATACATTGGTTAGCAAAATGCACGGTCTTGGAAAGAAATCATCTATTCAGGAGTCTGGGAAATCTTGTTACTCAACTCCTCTGTCAAAGCTATTATCATCACCAAAATTTAAGAAAGGCAGCAAAGTTTCCCATGTTAAAAAGGTAAAACCAAAATCCAAGACAACGATTGCTTCATCTATGTTGAAGAGAAAAAATTCTGACTCATCAAGGAAAGGAACAAAGAACAATGATACAAGTAAGAAATTGACAAGTAGAAAAGGACTGCATAAAGCACGTGACGCAGATGATTCAAACAAGTCATCTTCATTGAAGCTTCAGGATGACAAAGTCTCTAAGGATGGCTCTGATGAGAAAGGCAAAATAGCTGACGGAGGAACCAGAATTAGAAAAAGGAGAAGAAAGAAGAAAAGCAAAAAGAATAAAGTGAATGTAGATGAAACTGCTCGCTTGCAGAGGAGGACAAGGTACCTGTTAATTAAAATAAAGTTGGAGCAGAACCTGATTGATGCGTATTCTGGTGAAGGTTGGAAGGGTCAGAGGTACAAGAAGGATTTAAGTTCTACACATTAGGCTTTGAATTATATGATCAATATAACATAGAATTGTGGGAGTTTAATTCTTTTTTAATATTTCACTCCTACTACAGTCGAGAAAAGATTAAGCCAGAAAAAGAACTACAGAGAGCCGAGAATCAGATTTTGAATTGCAAGCTTGGAATCCGTGATGCTATTCATCAGCTACACTTACTAGGTTCAGTGGGAAGCATTGCAGACTCTGTCATTGATCCAGATGGATCTGTTTATCATGAACATGTATGTATATGCCGTCACTTCACCCCTTTTTTTTTTTTTTTTTTTTTTTTGAGAATGCTGTCACTTCACTCAAATTATGAAAACTCCTTTATTGTTTCTTCTTCTTCTTTTTTTTTTCCCTTTTTTTTTTGAATAGGCTAGCCTTGTGGAATCTCCAACTAATTCACAACTTTTTGACTGATGTCTGATTTTCAGACAGTATTGCACAGACACCCCACTAATGAACCCCACTAATGAAGATGGTTTTTCATATAGTTACTAAGTCTCAAGTTTTTCTGCCTTCTCTTGGTTGCATATTGGACTAGATTATAATATAATAAATATGTTTGACACAGTTGAAAAAGTGATTAAATTCATTTCATTCCTAGTTTTAGGCTAGTTACTAATGTTCCAGTTTTATTACTTTTTAGATATTCTGCGCCAAGTGCAAGTTGAACGAAGCTTTCCCAGATAATGATATAGTACTGTGTGATGGGACGTGCAATTCTGCATTCCACCAAAAATGTCTTGATCCTCCCTTGGATACTGAAAATAGTAAGTTATTCACTCTTTTGAATTTGTTTCGGACCTATTGGTGACAAAATTACCTTTCTTAGAAAACTGCATATGTTTAATTGACAATCTCCAGTTCCTCGAGGAGATCAAGGCTGGTTTTGCAAATTTTGTGAGTGTAAAATGGAAATACTGGAAGTAGTCAATGCTCATCTCGGAACCTGCTTTTCCATGGATAGTACTTGGCAGGTTAGTGAGTGTCAGAATCATCTGGAAATGTCAACTATTTTACATTTTGTTTTTTAAATATCTACTGTAACCACTGTCTAAATAAGGCTATCCGCATGACAGGATGTTTTCAAGGAAGAAGCTGCTTTCCCTGATGGTGGGAATTTATTATTAAATCCAGATGAAGAATGGCCTTCAGATGAGTCTGATGACGATGATTATAATCCAGATAGGAATGTAAACAGTTGTAGTGTCAGCAAGGAAGGTAGTGATGACAATGCATCAGATGACGAATTGTCAACTGATGGCAGCGTAGGTTCTGATGAATCTACTGACGGAGATATTGTTTCTGGGCGCAGACAAAGAAGTAGCGTTGATTATAAGAAGTTATATGATGTAAGTATCCATAATTCTTGGCCTGTTTCCTAAGCAGCAAATGAAAAAGGAAAAATAAAATAAAAATAAATATAAATATAAGTTCAGTCTGAAAATGTAAATGCAAAATAAAAATATTTTTTGTAAGATTTCAGAAAATGCCATTTCTAGTTAGAATTAACAGTGAACTACTCTTCCATAGTACCTTTAACTTCAAACGGAGGCCTCATTTGGGTCCGCATGAGGAGAACTCTGAGTTTCAAGAAATCAAACTTATATACAAAGTGAACTTTTGATTCTTGTTCTTTTCTCATGTCAATTGCTTGTGGTTACATTGTTCATATTTCCTTTCAATGCTTGGCATATAGGTCCTGTTGTTAACTTCATGACTTGTGCATGTTCATAGGGTAATATTATTTCATGGGTAATTATGGGGTACAGTCTCTCACTTGTTACTCTTGTATGAGGTTAAGGTCATATATTCACTGTATAATTGTATCTTCCTTTATTTCTTTTTTCTGAAAGGAAATGTTCGGAAAGGATGGTCCTGTGCTGGAGCAAGTTAGTGATGATGAAGACTGGGGTCCTGGTAAAAGGAAGCGAAGAGAAAAAGAATCTGATGCTGCCAGCACTCTTATGACCCTCTATGAGGGTGAGAAAAATCCAGATCGTGTCCCTACAGAAGTGAAAAGTAAACCTACTACTGATATGCAAGCCAGAAGGTCATGTTTCCGGATTCCTCACCATGCAGTTGAGGTAAGCTCCTAACGCTATCAGGAACAGTTGTCTATAAATCTTAAGGTGTTTGACGCATCCTCCTTTACACTGAGATTCTGATTTAATTATTATTTCAGAAGCTTCGTCAAGTTTTTTCTGAAAACGAACTTCCTTCTAAAGCTGTGAAGGATAATCTTTCCGAAGAGTTGGGCCTTGATCCTGAGAAGGTAATGGCGGCTGATGACTTGTCAGATTGCTTGGGCCTTCTTGAACCTCTTACTACTATTTTGTTCTGCATGATCATTGTAGACACACATTTCTTATGTAGTCAAAGACTATTTATTTATCTTTTAACTTATTTTGAAATATTGGAATGAGCCTCAAGGAGAACTAAATGCACAGACAATAGTTCTTTACTATATGATATAGTGGTCTAGCTTATACCTCTTTTCATTCAATTCCCATCTTTTCTAATACTTTTTGAGTTGATATGTGTAGGTTAGTAAATGGTTCAAGAACACACGCTACCTGGCTCTTAAAACTAGAAAGGTAAGCTGTTACCCATACTTCTTTAATCCATTCATTTTTCGTATTTCATCTGTTTTTGAGTCATAAAAGACTTTTGTCGTCATCAATAAATATAGCCGTTTAGACTCCATTTTTCTTTTTAATACATGGTCGAGTTGGAAATCTCCTTGTTGAGGATTTTGTATCTCAATACAATATATTGACCAGGCTTTTGCACAACAGGCAGAGGGATCCAAAAACCTTCACACTTCTACTGCTGAAATTTACGAGGAATCCAGATTTGAAAATGTGACAGGAAAAGCTGCTGATATCATTGCATCTGATTCAGAGGATATCTCAGCTGAAACTGTGGTCCATTCCCCAAGGAAGATTAAGAAGTCCTTCCGGAGAAAGCATCCAAAGTCATTAAGTAGCCCTCTGAAGAAAAATCAACAGAAAGGATCTTCATGTTTGTCACCTGCAAAGAGCAATAAGGTCTTGCCCTGTTATCATTGATAATATTTCCAAGTATTATCATTGGTATTATCATGGTCATTTGCATAGTTTTTGTGCTGTCTGTCATCCTTGCCATGTAATATCAAAGTAATTCTTCTTGTGCAATTTGTGCTTTATTTAGTTGACAATTGATTTAATCCAAGTCCTTGACCCTCAGTGTTTTGAGTTTGAAAATCTTGGTATCACCATTCACATCTCTCCTGATAGAGGTCAACTGAGCTTATTTGTAACATTCCTAGCATTTCTTTTTGTTAGCACATATAATTCTGAATTCTTCGTGATCACTAAATCCCTGTTTCTTACTGCATGCGAACCAGAGATTTTCCATCAATTGATTTTATTTTGGTTATTGTGTTAGTCTGCGGTAATGAACTCTGACCCATGTTCATGGATATTAATTTGTGTTAGTCTATTTTATGTCATGCTGGACTTGAGTTACTAAAGATTCAACTCCTGTGTTTGTTTTTATTCATATAGGATGGAATTGAATTGAGTGATGATGTGAGCTTGAAGAAGCTTTTGAAAGGACGAACAAAGGAAAAGCGAGTCAACATTATTGCTGGAAGTGGAGGTGAGTCCCAAGTTGCAGAACTGGAAATGGAGAGACTATGTAAAGTCAAAAGTAAGCTAGAAAATATGAGACTGAAATTACTAAAGTTTCAAACAGGCAAGGGAAAGAAATCGAAAAAACCTCCATTGCATGAACAGACCATCATTTATGTTCCAGTAGCAGAACTTAAAGAAAAGATTTGATATTCTGAGATGTTCTGAATTTGTCATATAGCCTTTTTCAGATGCAGCAGTCATAACCAAATGTTTCTCTGATGTGAATGCCTCTTTGCTCATTCTAGAATGATATTATCTCTTTCTTTGAGTCGAAATTGGTCAATTCTAGAATGAACCTCTGCTATACTGAAAAGACAACCACATTCCCACTCTATAGACCATGGAGCCAACAAATCCTTAAACCCAGCAAAAAGTAGGTTGTATATCTTAGCTTACATTATTTGTAGGACCTTGAGAAACTGACCCATTTCAACCGCAGGTTGGAAAAAAAATCTTTGTATGTTTGATTTGCTCCATTGAATATTGAAATATTGAAATTGTGCTGTGGTATATTGACTCGAGTAGACATGATGTGTCACCAGGTGTCAAGTGTTGCTATGTCCTCAAACTTGGTATCTAACCCAGTTATGTTGCACTTCAAAATTAGTATCACTAATCTAAAGCAGTTGTAGGCAGAATGCAATCAGCTTCTAGTTTCAAAAATAATTGGAAGTCAAAAGGATACATACAGATCTATTTAGTTCAAGATGGAAGAATTTTATTCAAGATGTGATCTAATGATCAATACATTATGGTGAGAATAGAGATCTATTCAACGGATTTGTTAACTTTTCCAGGGAAAGCAGTTGTCATATGTCATGTTGACGAAGTCAAACCTGCAGATATGGCCATATTCTCTTACACTATACCAACAGTTAGCACAATGAAAACTGTCCCTGCTATCTACATACACGTTGAAATAGTGAAACCCTTTCTCCCACTTGAAACTGCAGAAGAATAGAGTCTCTAAACCAGAAAGCAAAGGTGGCATTATTCTTGGATTTGCAGTGAACAGTTAATTCATAGTAGGGGGGATCCAGATTATTTGTAATCTGAATATGTCTTCTCTTCCGGCCTTCACCAGACATGGCCATTGTGAATAATAGCAGCACCGTTAGCACCGTTACCTTTTCGATGAAGGAAGCCATTTCCTGAGAACACTATCTAGCTAGGAGATGAATCTTCTTTTAAGCTTCCATTAGGAGAACAGATTTGGTCGTTTCTGTTTTTATAGACAGAACTAAATACTGGTCGTCATTTTGGGGATTTTCTCAATATGCATATTCTGGATTTGACTATGAAGTTCTAAATACACTCCCCTATACACCTGATACATATTTTGTGCAAAAAATAAATTACTTGATACATTTCCCTTTGTTGTATATTTCAAAAAAAAAAAATAGGTTTGTTAAATGACTAAAATAGGCATATAAATAATTAAGAAAATCAAAAGATATTAAAATATCAAAATATCGAAAACTTAGGTGGCGTTCGGTAACGTTTTCATATCTATATTATCATTTTTGAAAATGAAAATATAGTGAAAATGTGTTTGTTAAGGTATTTCTAAAAAGGCAGAAAATGAAAAATTGAAAGCTTTTTCAACTTTTACAAAAGAAAAGTGAAAATATCAATTTGACATTTTCATTTTTTAAATTTATTTTTGAAAACCGTTTTTGAAAACGTTACCGAACAACGCCTTATTTTGGAAACTAATAAAAAAGAAATTCAAATTAAGTTTAGCGGGATATTCAAACAATCAATTCCTTCCATTTTATCATTTACTTTATAAAAAAAATATCATAATTTCCTTGTTTAAAATTCTAAATAAGGTTTCATGTTGAAAACTTTTTTTTATTTTTCATTTCTATATATTTTTATCATTTTTTTTTCTTCATCTAAACACACCGATTAGAATGCATTTTTCATTTCATACGTGCACAGCTAGTACAGGTTTCCTTGTCTTTTGTTTTAGGGCTTAATAAAAAAAAAAAATGTGTGCTTAGTTGTATGTTTGTGAAGTGGGTATGACTTGCGTACTCTGAGTGATAGTATTTTCTAACGGCTAATTTACCGGGAATGTTATCATTGTACCCAGGGACGGATGCACTTCAGTGGCTGGTTGGGCTGCAGCCCAACCCAGAAAATGCTGAAATAAGCCCAAGGTACATATATTCAGCCTAAACCTAAAAGAAAAAAAAAAAAAAAACGCACTTCCGATAATCGGACGCCTCCTCCAGTCCTCCACTCCTCCTCCTCTTTCAAAATCGATTAATCAAAAACTCAATTCACTCTTCGGTCTCCTCCCCTCTTCTCCCCAACTCAATTCACTCATCTATCATTCACCATCTTGGGATTCTTACACCACAGCTCTCATTCTCAGGTACAGCTCTCATCTTTCTTCTCTGAACAGATTGGGGTGTGTTTTTGATGTTCTTGAATCAAAACTTACGTTTTTGGGTTCTTTTTATTTAGAAAGGTTCGATCTTTGAGGCATTTGTGTTGTCTTTGGAACTGTCTTTGGCTCGGTCTTAGCTTTTGTTTTGCAATTACATTGGTTTGGTTTTGATTGAGCAGAAAGTTCATGAAAATATGAAAGACCATGTCATTCTTTTCCTGTCTATGTGATTTGTGTATGGATGCGTTTAGCTTTTCTGCATTATCTATGTGTTTTATAAATGGAATCAGCTTCAAAACCATATGTTTCTCTATATGAATTCACCTTTTTCTTGTTTAATAAGTGATCGAGTTTATGGCTTTGACTGGTTAAAAACTGAAAGCATGAGTCTTATTCTGTTTACACACTTAACTTTCATATCCATTTCATCAGATTCGGTGAATTCACAGTTTAACCTTTACCACCATCTGGCTTCTTGGCAAAATCTATGAGTCAATTGGATTGTTATGTTTTCAAGCCGAGGATATGTGGTATCTGATTTAGTTAGAAAATGAAAAACACTGCGTATAGTTGGTACATGAACTTTAGAGTAATTGGAATTGAAGTTGCTGTTAGGTTAATGACGATATATATGAGCCTGAATTAGTGTTTTTTTGTTTTTTTTTGTTTTAATGAGATGAAAATATGACCGGTTTTTGCTAATTAGTCAGAAGATGAAGAACATTTCATTACTTGTTTAAGGAAACGAAGCAAAGTAGAGCTTTTGATTGTAGGCAAATTAGAACATTTCCTGAAATGATTGATTTTTGTTGTTGTTGCAAATGCAGGCATAGGTGGACGGGTTGTTACGAAGCTCATCTCTGGGATAAAAGTACATGGAACCAGAACCAGAATAAGAAGGGAAAGTAAGGTCTCTCTCTCTTTGCAATATATGTTTATTTACATGCTCTTTTTGTGTCTGTCTCTGGATCTGTGTATACATCTGTAGTTGCTAACTATGTTTAAATTACTGCCCTGCATGGAACCGGTTGGCGTGCAATTCAATATTCCAGTTTACTTGGGTAAGTTGGTGGCTTCAATTTTCTAGAATATACCATCAGGAACTTGCTTTTATTGTGGATTATCGAATTGATCCTTGAATGGCATATGTAATCTGCAGGGGCGTATGATGATGAAGAGGCTGCAGCTAGAGCTTATGATCTTGCTGCCTTGAAATATTGGGGTCCCGGCACTCTGATTAATTTCCCTGTGAGATTTGTTGCATTGTTTTTGTTTCACATGGAAGCATATCCATGTCCTAGCACCTCGTCTTTTCTTCCCTTTGTATTGAGGATCATTTATTCTCTGGAAAGTGAGTCCATTTGTGTGTTTCTTAAATCAAGGCCTCAGTTTCATTCTTTCTCTAGATTTCGAAATGCATGACATCTTTAAATATTTGTGGCCACATCTGAAGACTTTTCTAAAAAAAATTCTTATAGTTAAATTTATCATGTCTCAATTGCATTTTTTTTTAAATCACTGCAGGTTACTGATTACATAAGAGATCTCGAAGAGATGCAGAATGTGTCAAGGGAAGAGTATCTTGCATCTCTTCGCAGGTGTGATATCTAAGAACATATTTGAATCTGATAGCTGTTACATTGCTTATAGTAAAACAGAAAAAAGAAAGAATAGTCTGCACTACAAATATGGTTGTTGATGGGTTTTACAGAGATTGTGCTGATTTTGTGTCTAATAGAATATTTATACCTGAATGCCCTTCTTTCTTTGATTGTGCTTCTACAAATGGAGACCTAAGTCGCTCACAATTGGTCTTACTGATTGTTCAGGATTTCTGTGAGTGAATTATGTTGTCTTTGTCTGTTCACATAAAGTCTTTGTCTGTTCACATAAAGTCTTTGTTTTTTCTTCTAATATGCATAATGTCTATAATCAAAATTCTATGCTTTAATTTATATACATAATTCTAATAATGATACATATATAGGTTTTGAATATAATGACTGATCAGCGAAAGCCCAAGCGATATAAAAATATTCTTTCATGGTTCGCAAGTGAGCCTCCTCCAAGTGGTAGTGGAAGTTGTAGTGTGAGCAAAAGTGGTAGTAAACATGTGACTGAGAATTCTGTGAATGATGTGCCTTTAGATTCTTCCCCATCTATACCAGTAATAGAAGAGTGTCATAATGAAAGAACTGAGAGAGTTGAGACATTTGATATTACATCTCTTGAGCGTGATCCAGGAATAAGGAATCCGATAAGCCTATACTCTTTGAATGATCAGGATAATATTCGCAGAGCTTATGTGGTTTTAGGACCTTATCAACCTAAGTTAAGCAGTTATCCCACTACTTCTGATGGAGGTCAAGGTCGAAAATTTAACTACAGATGGTTTAAGGATTGGCTTTGGCTTGAGTACTCTATAGAGAAGGATAAAACATATTGCTTCCCATGTTTCTTGTTTGATAGATATCCATCCCATCATCCAACATTCACTGAGTGTGGCTTTCAGGGTTGGAAGAATGTTATGTCGAAGCAATCTGGTATGGTTGGTCATATAGGTGGCTTAAATTCACCACATAATGATGCCATGCATAAGTGGGAGACTCTAAGAAACCCATCTAAGCATATCGAAAGAGCCATTAGCACACAATCATCACAAGAAATAGCAAATCATCGGCTTCGGCTTATTACTACTATAGAGAGTGTGAGGTTGTTAGCTAACCAATGATGTGCTTTTAGAGGGAATGATGAGTCGGCAAATTCATCTAATGGTGGAAACTTTATTGCAGTTCAAAAGTCTTTTGGGAGGATGAATATAGAAGTTCAGAAAGTCTTAGATAATGCTCCTGCAAATGCTAAGTATACTTCTCCAATAATTCAAAGACAAATTGCAAACATTCTTGGAAACAAAGTTAGAACCAAGATTCGTGATGAAGTTGGATCATCAAAATTTTGTATCGTTGTTGATGAAGCGGTTGATGCATCTAATAGGGAGCAAATGGCTATTATACTTCGATTTGTTGATTGTCATGGGTTTGTTAGAGAAAGATTTTTCAAAGTTATGAGTGTTGCAGACACTTGTTCTCAAACTTTGAAAAATGAGATATCGAATGTCCTTGCTCAGAACAATCTTCTAGTACAGAATATGCGTGGTCAAGGATATGACGGTGCTAGTAACATGCGGGGTGAATACAATGGTTTACAAGCTTTGTTTCATGAAGAGTGTCCATATGCTTATTATGTGCATTGCTTTGCTCATCGCTTACAATTGACATTGATTGCTGCAGCTAAAGGAGTACATGACATATGGGAATTCTTCTCTACTCTAAATTTTATTGTGAATTTTGTTGATTCTTCTGCAAAACGCCATTCAGCTTTAAGAGTTATTAGAGAGGCAGAAATTGAAGATTTAGTGGCTGCTGGCGAGCTTGAGACAGGTAAAGGGGCTAATCAGGCTTCCACTTTGTCACGAGCAGGGGCTACTCGTTGGGGTTCACATCTTCGCTCTATATCTAGTTTGATTAAACTATATGGAGCTACAACAACTACTCTTGCAGATTTGGTTTCTAATGGAACTTCTAAGGTACAAGGAGAAGCAAATAGTGCTTGTAAGGCTATGAAGCGTTTTGATTTTGTGTTTAACTTGCTCTTGATGAATGATGTGATGATGATTACTGATTTTCTTTGTCAGTCATTACAAAAGAAGGCCAT
Source organism: Potentilla sterilis (assembly GCA_963682095.1). Lineage (NCBI taxonomy): Eukaryota > Viridiplantae > Streptophyta > Magnoliopsida > Rosales > Rosaceae > Potentilla > Potentilla sterilis. The sequence continues at coordinate 46,345,798 of OY821758.1, forward strand.
AAACATTTTGAATGCTCTAAACTTTCTTTCAATTACAAAATCAAAGCTTCAGGATATGAGAGATGGTGGTTGGGATAACTTGATTATAAAGGTAGTGTCATTTTGCTCCAAGCATGATATTATTATGCCTGATATGTCTGCTCCTTACAAGAAAGGTATAAGGGCTTGTGAACAGGGAATTACAAATGAGCATTATTATCGGGTGTATATGCTTAAGTCTGTAATAGACTTCCAGTTAGAAGAATTGGATAGAAGATTTCCTGATGGATCATTGGAGCTTCTTGTTCTTAGTGCTACATTTGATCCTCAAGATGATTTTGCTGCATTTAAATCTGAAGATGTTTACACACTTGCTTTGAAGTATTACCCTGCAGACTTTACACCATCTGATTTGCTTTCTCTAAATATGGAGTGTGGGTATTTTCTAGCAGATATTCAGAAGGATCCAAGATTTGCCAAAACAGCTTCTCTTTCTGTTTTGTGTCGTCGGTTAGTTGAATCGAGAAAGTCGGCATTCTTTCCTATGATTTTCAGGTTGATTTGTCTTGTGTTGACTCTGCCAGTTTCTACAGCCACCACAGAGAGAGCTTTTTCTTCTATGAACATTATAAAGAACAACCTTCGGAATAAGATGGAAGATGAGTTTCTTGATGATTTGATGGTTCTTTACATTGAGAAGGATTTTGCCAATGATATTGATAATGATTCTGTAATTGATGAGTTTGAAAAAAGTGGGCCTCGAAGGGTACGATTTAGTTAGAATTTCTTGTTTTCTTCCAATTTATTTTGCTTGTAAGTTTTAGTTTATGAGGTTCTTGGTTTTATGTCCCCCTCATATGTATTTTAAATGAAGGCGTGAGGATGAACCTCCTACCTGGTTCAAAACCTCAAATGAATATTCACAAGTGCGCAAATTTTTTGTCGAGCTAAGATTAGCCCAACCCATTTTCTGATCCTGGTTACGTCCCTGATTGTACCACTTGTCTGCTTGTGGATGACATTTTCAACTCCAAGAAGAAAAAAAATGCTAGGATCAAGCTCATAAACTAGAAATGATTTGTAATGCGTTAGTTGGATTTACTATCCTTAAACTTGATTTCAATTGTATAAATATACTTCAGCTGAAGCATTTAATTTACATTTGGTTTCTCTTACATTACGTTTTTTCATATATGAGTTGGCTGGGTTGGAGTTTTGAAATGTGGGTGTGCGAACGAGGCCGGCTATCGTTCTTCTTGTTTTGGGTTTTACTGGTCGGGCTTGATGTCGTCACGACGGCGTCGGCATCGCGGGTAGTAGGATTTGAACCGGAATGGATGGTCTCCGTCGTGGCTTTGTTTTTGCAGTGTTATTGCTTGTGGTGTCTTGGGTCGCTGTGGGTGGTTGCAGAGGTTGCAACGCCTCGAAGTGGTGATGGTGCAGGTTGAGGTTGTCGACGGTGGCTGGAGGGTTTCATACGGCGGAGGTTGCAGAGCGGGTGGTCTGGTCCAAATCAATGTGATGACCTTGTCCTTAGTGGGCTGTTTTTGGACATGCTAATTGGGCTAAGAAATTACTTTTAGTCCATATTTATGTTTTAGTTTAGGGAAAATAGACTGAACAGTGTCTCACCTGTTTTATTTTTTAACTTTCGGCATCTCACGTTTCCAAAACTTCAAAATGGTGTCTCACCTTTTAACCTTGACTTCACCTTAGTACCTAGAGCTGTTAAATCCCTAAAAGAGTTTGTTATGTTGTCATTTATGACCAATATACCATTTTTCCTAAATAATACTGAAATTATTTTTTTAATTTTTGATTTTTTTTTACTTACTTGCTTACTAAAACTTAATTACTTACCAATTCTAAGATCTAGCCTTCAACATGTCAATTTTTTTTGCCAAAGATGTATTTGTTTAAGATCTGCAATATGTTTTTCTAGAATATAGATACTTTTTGTAAATCTAAAAATTAAATTTCAATAACCTATCCTATTTCTATTACGCTTTACCCTAAAGTTTTTTAATATTCTTAATTTTTCTCGCTTTTCTTTTAAGTCTTGTTCAGTTTCTCTAATATTTAATAAATAAATTAATGTCTGAGAGAAAATAATTAATGACTAAATTAATATTGTTTATCTTCAAGTATAGAGGATAGATTATATATTTGTAGTATGCTAAATAAACAAATTCATGGGCCCACCACGCTCTCTCAAAATGTAAAATAAAGAAAATTTAAGAAAAACAGAAAATAAGGATATTATGGTCTTTTTCACAGTATTAACAGAATATTCTAACAGAATATTCTTTACTAATGTCTCCGGACACCAATCTTCTATCTGAGTAAGAACTTGAGACACTATTTTGATATTTTGTAAAGTTGAGACACTAAAAGTTAGAATGGATAAAAGGTCAGACACCATTTGGTTAATTAACCCTTTAGTTTATCTATTTCTAATAATTCGTTGTATTAGGAACCAAACCATTTTGTGTGCAGTCATCGAGTCTAGTGTCTCGGCCTATCTACTATGTACGTAGTAGTTAATAGTCTATGGGCTCTCTCATGAGCGCGTAATTCTTCAAATGATTAGACATAATTCTATGTATCGTTTGTGCTACTACCATAAACTCTTTATCTACGTACCCTATGTCGGTAGAGAGAGGATATGTAACGGCCGTTTCTAGATTTTGATATCAATATATTGACCATGCCTTATTCAAAAAAAAAAATTAAATAAATAAATAGCATTTCATTTACATGAAGTGAGTTAATATTTTTCTTCTATTCGGTGCAAATGATCACAAAGAACGGTTCGATCTCCCTTATAAGTAACAGTATGTGGGTCGACGAGCAGAATCGAAATCGGACTACATATGTTACGGTTTGCATGCATCAATTCAGGCTTTAAGGGTGACTAGCTAGATCGTCACCCATCATTTCATTTTTAAGCATATACCGATCGATCATTATTTGGTAGGATGCAGGTGTACGTTAATGAAGTTAATTATGAAGGGGTGAATGGCCTTCAAAGAATCAAGAAACACTCATTTGCAAATGTAAAGGAAAACCAGTATATAGAATTGCTCATATTATTGATTTTATTCAAGATTAGAAATGATCAATACAACAAGTGATCATACTTCCTGCATTTATTGAGCATCGAATCATGCATGACTGTGGAATTGATAAAAATTGGATATTGTATATCCATATTATGTAAGTTAGATTATGAATTTTATGAAATTAGTAATTATCTCGAGTTGGGGGAAGGGGTTTATGGATGAGGAATTGGCTCCTATTTGTTTGCTAGAAAATAGCATTATGTTACCACAATTGTATGTGGGCGAATGGCTCCTCCTCGTGTCTAAGTTCACTTTAAAAAGCGAGCTCAAAATAGTTTCTAACGAGCTGCAGTGCTTCGATGGGAATTTAGTTGTTACGTACCCTAATTTAGTGTTTGTAGTCTCTTCTCTTTTGGCTGTTGTTCTAATGCAATCAGCTTCTAGTTTCAAAAAGAATTGGAAGTCGAAAGGATACAGATCTATTTTATTCAAGATGGAAGAATCTTATTCAAGACTGATTCAAGATGGAAGAATCTTATTCAAGATGTGATCTAATGATCAATACATTATGGTGAAGATAATCGATTTGTTAACTTTTCCAGGGAAAGCAATCATCATATTGTTTGGTATTGAAATTAAACCTGCAGATATGGCCATATTCCATTACGCTCCACCAACAGTTTCCACATACATCTCTGTCTCTGCTATCTTCATACACATTGAAATAGTGAAACCCTTTTTCCCACTGGAAACTGCAGAAGAATAGAGTCTCAGCTGGGAAGAGTGCAGGTCTAAATTTGAAGGCAAAGGTGCCATTCCGTTCGAGTTGTTTCACACCCAAATCATCATTCTTGGATTTGCAGTGAAGAGTTATTACGTAGGAAGGATCCAGATTATTTGTGATTTGAACGTGTCTTCGATTCCGGCCTTCACCAGACATGACCATTGTGAAAACTAGCAGCAGCATCAACACTGCTGCCTTTTCGATGAAGGAAGCCATAATTTCCTGAGGAACACTATCTAGGATGATGAAACTTTTGTACTTCCATCAGGATAATATTGGGTAGTTCCTGCTTTCATAGACCAAACTAAATACTAGCTTCATTTTAGGGATTTTCTCAATATGTATATATTTTCTGGATTTGACCATGTGCACTAATATTTGCTTCTGCAAGTTCATCGCGACCTATCTCTGTTTTTCATATAATTGTATTGACCAGTGATAGGTAACAATATTCATATGTATTTAGCTTGTTAATCAAAGTAACAATGCAGGATAGAATAGGGGTCCTAGGTCGTTTTACCATAGGTGCACGGGTTTGCTTGTCTTTTGTTTTAGGGCTTAATGCAAAAAGGTGGGTGTGCTAAGTAGTTGTGTCCTTGCGTCAGCGGAATACGATTTGTATACTCCGAATGATAGTATTTTCTGACGGCCATTTATCGGGCGTGTTATTATTGTACTGATTATTGAATTTCATAGTAGATTTCAACTGAAGAAAAAATATTGCATGAAAAATCAAGCCGACTAGAAATGATTTTTAATGAGTCTAGCCAGCTTGATTTCAATTTTATATATATATATATATATATATATATATATATATATAGGCCGGATCTAGAGAGGACGTCTTCAAAATAACTAGAAATGATCTATAGTCCGGATTTTCATTTTTGACCCACTTTTCGATTGAATTTTCTCATCTCCACCGTTTAGTATCTAGATAATATTGTATAGATCATTTCTGCAAAATTTCAGCCAATTTGATAATCGTTAAGGGTGACTCGAGCGAATTTTCATTTTCAAGCAACATATATAGATTTGCTCATATTATAAATTTTATTCAAAATCGATCTGAAATGTTCAATACAACAATAATAACTAGTAAGGAGGGTCGATCTCTGAGCTATTCCAGCTAGGAGAGCATTTGTCATATTTTCTGGTGTCCCAGTTATACCTACAGATTTCACCAAAATCTTTTACACTGTACCAACATTGGCTACATTTAACCTTCTCCGTATATACGTCATATTTGTGAGACTGACTTTGAAACTGGAAAGTGCAGTAGAATAATGTATTCGCCGGAAAGGTTCTTGGTCGGAAATTGAATTCATATATGCCACCGTGGGGGAGGATGTGTTCACCAAGATCATCATCTCCGGATTCGCAATGAAGCTTTATGTCAACGCCGCTCCACAAATCATTAGTGATCTTAATAAATCTTCTCTTGCGTAAAGCATCTTCATCAGAGATGGCAACGGCGAAGAGCAGAACAAGGGTTAGCACCATTGTCCGTCCACTCAATGAAGCCATCCTAGCTGCTTGAACTTTGTTAAGAAAAACGATACTCACCTGAGAGGATGATGAATCTTTTATAGTGTTGGGCACTGATAGGGGTCTCAATGAGGCCTAGGATTTGTGGCCTCAATCCTATGTGTCATACCATATAAGCAAACACAAATTCTTATTTTCAATTCCACGTATTATATATTGTCAAATCGTAATCTTATAACATCAATTTAACGTTTTATATTTCTTTTTAGATTGAGGATCGGAGGTGAATAAATGACATTAATGAGATTAATTAGGTTAATTCAATTTAATTTATATATTAATATATTTCATTTCCATCTTTATAGATCTAATTTAATGTTTTGACTTTTTTAATTAATTGTTTGAATATATCTATTAATCTCTATTGAATTTCTTTTGGACGAATTAGATATATATATATATATATATATATTAATTATGTATATTAATTTCTTTGACGAAATTATTTTTTCTTGAAATAATTATATATATATATATATTCATATGAAGTTATGAACTCACATTTTCGAACATGTATATTTTTAAAAATATTAAATTTTCGCATTATATTTAGAGTTGAAATTTAAGTATTATCGTATTGAAAAAGAAAATATAAAATAATTGTAAAAATTTGTTTTTCTATGGGGTGTGTTTGGATGAAAACATTATGAAATCCATGAGAATTTATAATTGATGGCATCTTGAATTCCATCAATTTGAAATTCATCAATTGCAAGTTCTATTGTTGGTTATATTTATATGGAATTTGAAGTGTGTTATAGATTATTAAAGTTTTTTAAATATTAATAAAAAAATAAGATATAAAAAGTATTATTTTATAAAGATAATTGAACACTGCAAAAGAATTTGTAAATGACACTTATTTTGTGAGGAATTCAAGAGAGGGATTTGAATAATGAATTCCTTCGTTTTCTTTTTGCACAGATTTTTAGAATTGCCTATTTGATAATGCCTAACGACGGAATTGGCTTTTAGCAATTATGAAATCCTCACTTTCAATTAAATTCCTCCGGATTTTCCCTCATCCAAACACACTCTAGAACAAAGACAAAATAATCTAGAGTCGTTGCATTGGGAATGACAATATTGTCTTTTTACTTAACATTGACATGGCATGATTTTTTTAATTAGTGACGTGTGTAGGTGACATGATATGCCACCTAAGATTGAGACCCCAAATTTTAGGCCTCAATGAGGCCACAAATTATTTTCCTATAGTGTTTCATGCATGTAGAAAATATTTGGTTGTAGTGTCTATTAATTAAAAGGTCAATGGAGGAAAATCATAATGTCAGAAATTATTTGTTATTAACTACTTCCTGCATTTGATTTATGCGAGCATTGATTTTTGCATCCTTACGTAGTAATGATCAAGTTTTAATGTGATCAAGTTTTCACTCAGTATAGCAGATTACAGTTGACATGCATGTAAATCTAGAACAAAAATGGTTTAGTAAAATACAAGCTCACATGAACAAAAACTAGTCTTTGTTGCCGCATCGATCTACATTATCATAACAAGTTCTATCCTTCTTCAGTTCTTCTGGGGTTGCTTATAATTCCGGATGTCCATCATACTTAGTACGTATATCTGTATATTACATGTATACATGTATGTACGTTAAAATTTTCTCATTTTGGATCCAGTATATTTATTTTGTCTTCATTCTTGTGTTCAATCAATAACAATCAAATGGACTCATTGGCGAAAAATAAAAATAAAATGGTGTTAATTCTTTTATTTGTGATGTGAATAATCAACCGATCGATCATGAGTTGTAGAGGGTCAATATTTGCCCTATTCCAGTTGAGAGAGCACTTGTCAAAGCTGTCATACAAGGTTGGATGTCCGGGTTAAACCATTTGGTTATATTCCTCTTAACACAAACTACATTTGGAGTGAAGCTATCATTGAGAGTGATTGTTCTGTACAATCAGTTAACTCCAATACGTGAGCTATGACATTCTAGTTCTTGACAAAAAGTCTTCTTTGCTCCTAAAATAGCCAACATGGTGGCTCATATACTTAGCTAGTTATGGCTTTGAGTCAAATGTTCATTTTGAATGGTACTCATATACGATTCTCTTGTTCGAAAACTGAATTCACAGGTGCCACAATGGGGGAGGGTTCTGGCACGTAGATCACCATCCCCGGATTTGTAGTGAACGGTCAAGCCAGAACTTGCAGCTCCAAAAATTGTTGATGTTAAGACTTGAGAGCGTTAAACTACCTTCACAGGAAATGGTCATGATGACCAGTAGTCCAGTACAGTAGCATTAAGAGCACTTCCTTTCTCATCAACGAAGCCATCTTAGGCTTCTAGCTAGCTTGAGATTTGTTTATAGAAACAGTATTTAGGACGGAAGTGTACAAAACAATACTTCAAAGTGAAGCAAGTAATTAGGGTGTGTACTACTAATGGCAACGAAAACAAAGAACAGAAGACCCAAGTCTCAAATTCTGGAAAGCTTTTCTGGGCGTGCCATGTTAAGAACTGTTTCACATACATCCCCTTCCGGGCGTGCCCTTCTCCTTAATTTCCCAATTTTCAGCTACATCCCCTTCCGGCAAACAGTACCTCGTTCTCTTGGTTAGTAGATCAAGTTAACTAAATTGGATATTCTGATTACACCTGTAAACCATATAATTTTTTTTGGTAAGTTGAAAACACTAAGCAGGGTAGAAACCAACAAAAAGAAAAGGTGAATAGAAGAGAGCAACAGAAACATAAACTGCAAGAGCCAGGCAACAGTGCAATCAAATTAAACTTACCCAAAAAAATAAAAAAGACGAACAGAATTCTGAAAGTATAACTTACCAAATGCACGAATATTCATTGTATGGCCTGGTGAACCAGAGGTCTATGAGGCTTCGGAGCTGAATGAAAACAAATAACACACATAAGAGACCGTAAAGAAGCTCAAATAAATACTTCAACTAGGAACAGGAGAGTTCAGATGGGAATTTGGTTCCATGCGCTTAAAATATGCTTGAACTGGGATACCAAAATTGAGCAAAGGAATTGATGAAGTCTTAAGAGAAAGCAAGCATGAACAATACTCCCATCTTAATGCAGTCTAAAAACAAAAATCATTCCTAAAACAGATACCATTAGGATTTCCTTGCTCATAAAAATTGCGGAAAAGAGAGACTGCTTCTGATGCCATTATCCCTCCAGTGCATTTGAAACCTTTCCCCTGTGGTACTCCACCACTGTACAACAAAAGAGAAAGTGAGGGACTTATGCAACGATCATCTTGAGTAGAATATCAAAGAACCAAATAATAGTTTAAAGCTTCATTACTTTTTCAAGAAAAAATCCAGCAATTCAAGTATAGAGTTGGGCATAAACTTCTGGTACTCAGGGAATATTACAGATGTAACTGTCCCATCATAGCTACATACACTACTAATTTATTACAACCATATCGATTTTAAATGCATAATTTGCTATAAGCTAGTCTGCCACTACTATATAACCATATATAATATGGTGGTTGCATTTAATATTCTTGACCAGGAACTCTTATGCTATATCAAACCTAAGAAACAGATTGTAAACTCTTTACAGACAAAAATTACTAGAGACCAGCAAAGTTCAAGTCAATTCTTGCTTATGGTATTAAGTTCAGATGATAACCTCATTAGTGTCTCAGAGCAACTTGAATGCAACGACAGTATTGATCCACACCCACCAAATTTGTCATTGGCACAACCATAAAATACTTCCTTGATACCTGACCAATGGATAAAGTTATCTATACATAATCAATGTGAAGAAAGAAAAGAGAAAAACCAAAGTTTTATCCTTTCATGAGAATGAGGGCATACCAATAATTGATAAAGCTGCTGCACACATTATACATGGTTCACATGTAACATAGAGACAACATTTTGAAAAAGTCGTAGCAACTTCTGAAGTTGAAAGCCTCTTTTCTCTCCACTGCTGAAGAAGAGTATCAATGGCTTCCATCTCTGCATGTCTTGTAGCCTGCATTTTTAGACAATCACAGAAACCCATAGACGTTAATTTCCAAATTCCTATGTAAGAAGCAGACTTATATATTTATCACAAAGCAAAGAAGTGGCAAACCACACTCACTTAGAATATTAGAAGATGCACCTCACACAAGAAAGGAGCAATCTGATTGATGTAGAACAAATCAACTGATGGGCATTTTTGCATGTAGTATCCAGGAATTTATGAAAATATAGGAAGTGATGGGTAGAGAGTGGTTTTAATTACAATATCAGAGTTCTTTTAATTAACTTATCTAATTTATAAGGACATGAATGGCATACTCCACATTCTGATAGACAGAGGGAGAATACACATGGTTACTAAACTAATTTCTTATGAAAAGATAATCACATAAATGACGAGATTGTACATGAACAGAGAGACATGGAAGAAATTAGTATTGCTTTAAAGCTAAAGTTAAGTGCAAATAGAAGAAATGGAAATATCTACTACATAAATCGAGGGAGTCCTGTAATAGTGACAGATATCAGTCTAGTTCCAACTACTTGAGGTAGTCTGTCATCGCACAAACAACCATCAAGATATTACTGAAAATGTATATTATGTGAGCCCCAACATTTCTTACTGATTCAGGAGGAAATGTTTGGGGAGAAGATACACTTGAAATCTGAGAAATTATCCTAATATGAAGCAAACTAGAGAGACGCGACCATGTATGGGGCAGCTTTAAAAGTCAGAAATACTAGGTAGATATTACCTGAAACTAACAATGGGAACCAACACCAGAATACAATGAATAGTATGAAGTAAAAACTAAAAGGGTATTGATGGGGATTTACATTTCGTGTCTCATTAGTACGATTTCTTCCAGACGCTATGACCTTCCCATCTTCAACAATCACACAGCTGGTCAATCAAAATTTTAGAGATTAGAGAAAATAGTACAATCATATTATTATACCCTGGCTTTTAACATTCAAAACGAATTCCAAACAATCTAATTTTCGTGATCAACTGATTGGTACCTAAACAATCTTCAATTATATGACTAATAGGTGAACTTGGAACAAAATGTGCTTACAGTATTAAAAGATCACAACGAGTTTATAAGTTGTTCAAATGGTGTACCCGACAGGAACTTCAAGGCTGTCCAAAGCTCGCTTTGCCTAGATAAAGCAATACGAAATATAGAAGTTAAATATCATCTATGGAAGCATACTTAACACCAGAAAAGTATTAATAATATAGAGCAGAATAAAGTAAAGCCAGGCAATCCACATGAGGTCTAGTGTTTCCATCAGCCTAAGGCAAATTTCTTTGATTAATAGGAAATATCAGTTAGATTATTGGAACTACCAACAGCACCAACAACCACAGATGAGCAACAGAACTAAGCTCAACCATACTATAAAAAGACAAAGAAATTGCAAACCTGAGGTCTCGGAACCATACAGAAACCTCAGTGAAAGGCAGACAGTAACTTAACCAGCCAAGTCCACCATTCAAATCAACTTAGTGTATTTCAGGGATAGAAAATGTTTCACTATCCTAAAATCCAAGTCAGCTTACATCCACAATGGATAGACCTATAATTTAGTTCTTCAAAAGTAATTGACCAAGAAAGTACCCAACCGTTAAAATTACAGCTACTTGGGAGAAGTCTGTATTACCTGTTCTATAGCAAGACCCATAAACATAAGGGTATCATCATTAGGGTTCTCGTCTCCAAGAGATGCCATCTATTTTGAGAAAGAAAGAAAGGCAACACGTCAGAAAATAGTGAAACCAAAATAGACAGTTGTCTGTAACGATAGAATCAGCTTGTTTGGGTGGACTACTGCAAATGCATGTGCAAGATTAGTATCAAGCCATATTTGCCACCAAACAACAACAAAAAAATGTGTCCTTTTTGTAATGTGTAAACATATTAAGAGAAATAATAATTTAGCACAGATGCTTTGAATGAACACTAAAGATTGGACGAAATAAGAGGAGCCAGAAACTGATTGCCAGCAGGAAATGAGCAATGCCTTAAACTTTTATGATTGCATCAAAAGCGAACAGAAAAAAAAACCCCATCAGAAGTGTAAGCACCCATTGAAAGACTATGTTAATGAAACAAGAATTTGAACCTGGGTGAAGAAAATAATCAGCTGCAGTCAGGTACTGCATCTCGAGGAAAGCAACAGCATATAACACCATACATGCTGTTGGTTTTACTCTCTTTATCTCTACCTGTTTGTTTTCCATTCTCCTCAGCAGTAACAAATTCACCACAACAAGTTTTTTTTTTCAGCTGAATTTTTTTTTTATGTAACTTCACATTGATTCTATAAATTTCTTTCTAATTTTAGATTAAATTTCTTTCTAATTTTAGATTGAATCTCAGCAAACAAACAAAGACCAACCATATTTCAAGTGTTCCTCCATTAGAAGAATATAGGACACTACTGAGGATAAAGTTATGTATACTTTTTAAGGGGATAGGTGAACTGAGACAGGATTTAATAGCTTGATCATCTTCATGTTAACAGTTTGATTAATCAATACATTTACTCTTTAAGAAATTTTTTTACAACAGCCAAAAATTCGTTTCCAGAAAATAAAATAGAGACCGACTCCATGAATTTTCTTGATATTTAGAACAACAAATGTTTCATGTATATGCATCCTGACCATTGGATATTAGAGTCTGCATTAACTTCCTCAATAACACATCAAACAAGTATCAATAATCAAGTTCTGATTAGTTCTTAAAACCTTCTCTAATACAGCAAATAATCACACCAATATCTACAAGTAGCTGCAATACCATACATTGATCAACACTTGTAGAATCATACTGATAGAAAAATTATATCAAGAAAGCCAGATTATATAAGCAAAAACCAGATACAAAAACAGATTTCTGTTTAGAAATACTGATTCTTTCAGCTAATAAACTACTAAGAAAGAGTCCAGGGAATTACCATGGAGTGCTATGAAGGGTACTAAATGAATAGAACTTGATGATGGTATTGGGTAGTTGAGTAAAATCAGTGATCACCAAGAAAATAATTCACAAAGTTAAGACAAAAATCAGAAATCTAATCGAACAAGTGAAGCAGAAATGGAGTTGTAACTGGAAGGAGAGCCAAAATGAGGGGTTAAGGGGTTAAGGGGTTTTGTGCCTCCCAATGACGTCACTACAACCTAAAACCACTGGGTGAGAGAATTGATAATTTTTGTTTAAACTGAATAATCATCTCATCCGGTTTAGCTCAAGATGATCCTCAATTGGTTGTAAGTTGCCGGGTTCAACTCCCAGCACAAAAAGTCTGTGGAAATATAAATAATATGTTTGTGTATATGAAAATTACACAATAACACGCACGGTGGACTACCCAACCCTGAAAGAACAACAAACAAAACCAGCCACACAAATCATTTCTCAGGCCACCTTAGGAGGATTTCTACCGACAATTCAGCAGAACCTCCCTTAAAGGTGGAGTATCCAACCCTGCAAGAACAACAAACACAACCAGTCACACAGATCATTTGGCAACCCCTGGAGCCTATTGCTCTTCGTAACCTCAACCTCCCACCCACTAAAAACGACAGAAGTCACCCCCTGAGGGAATTCCCCAATTGAAGTTAGTTCAGACAACAAAATCATACTTTCAGAAGAAAAGAAAGCTTGAAAGTTAAAAAGTGAAGCAATGCAGAATGGCTAATTAAGTAAGTTCCAAGACATGTATTTAGAATGCAGAGAGCAAGAAATATCATCAACGATTCGACCTACAGTCGAAGTATCCTCAACAACAATTGGCATTGCAACAACGACTCCATCCGAGTCTCTAACTATAATTTGGAACATTAAGTGTTCAAGACAACCAAAGACCAAACAATCATTCGGACTCAATCACTCAAATAAACAAAAGCAGGTCCAAAAGATATTTGAAGGATTCAGAGAATAATCACCTAAGAACTGCTTCCACTCAAATCGATGCACAGGACTCGATACTTCTCCGTTGGGGCTGAGATTTTCAGGGATGTGAGAAGAGACAGAGCCCAACAATTTTGGTGAAAAAGACTTTCTGACTTCAGGTCCCGATCAGGGCTTTCTTGAGTGCACAAGCAGACTGAGGGAGATTTTTCATTTATTTTTTTGTTTTTTTTTGTTTTAGAAGATGAGATGAGGTGAGGTGTGTTCTGGTCTAAGAAGCACGGACACGGACATGAGTGTCCAATACGGACACGATACGATACGTGGACACGTCAAAATCAAATTTTGATCACGGACAAGCGGTGGACACGTTAATTGAATAATATTATATATATATAATTAAATAAAAAATTAAAATAAACATAAGCAAAATAGTTTCTCCATATCTAAATCCAAACATGAAATTGACTAGTGATTGAATAAGTCAGATGCCAGCAGCACTGATGCTCGTAGCCCTGTATTTCTCATTTATATTCTATTGATGACCTGACTTATATATGTCAAAGTTGGAAATAGCTGAAAAGGTTTATCAACCAGCTGAGTCTCTTCTAGGCGAAGATGCAGCAAATTTTCTATCTCCCAGTAATTAAGTACCATTGGCCCAGTACAGATGCTAGGAATTTGGTGGAATTTGGTTTCCTATATATGTAAGAAGTTGAGTTGGAATCTTGTAATTAAGCAATGTGTTTGCTGCTCTTAAAAATGCAGTGGACCTAGCACAACTTCTCTCTTCCACTACCACAAACCACTTCACATGTAAATCCAATGTTTTTAGCAGGCAGAAACTCCATCTATGCCAAGACCAGGACTTACAGTACAGTAGTAAAGCAAAAACAGAACCCCAACTTCTCTCTTCCACTACCACAACCCAAACAAGAAGCAATTCAAAACCATGCCCACACATTATCAAGCCTTCCAAATCTTCACCAAGGCTAAAACCCCTCTCTGGTTCTCAGAAAAAAAAAACAAAAACAAAAACCCATAACGAAAAACAACCCAAGAACCCATCTGTCACAGTAACCAAGATGAATTCGAACTACTAATGTGCTCTAAATTCGATCAAGCTAAACTCGAAAAGCTCAGAGAACTAATAATTTCAACAGGGCATCCTAATAATCACTATAATCACAGAAAATGAAATCATTACTGACCAGAAAGCAGCAGCTCCACGAGGAAGCTTCAACTCCACACACTTGGGACACCTGCAATATCAAAATCAAAGCTTCAATTCAACAAAAGTTCTAATCTTTCAAGCCAAGAACATTCAAGAACTCTTCATTAATCGAAAGAAGCATCCAGATTACATCTTCGTGTAAAGAAACTGAAGAAAACTCGAAATTGACATACTGGAGATTGGCGGGTTTACTGCAGCGAGCACAGGAGACTGCAAATGCTTAATCGGCTACAAGAGTTGAAGACTGAGACGAGAAGACGACTGCAAGAGTTGTCGTCCTTTGTAACGATCAAGACTGGTAAGCCCGTCAGTCCATACAGTTGTTCATGTACCAGTAGAAGATTCCGTTAAAAGACAGAATCCCTAACACCCCCTTTATGTAATGTAAAAGACAGAATTACCCCACGTGTCCGGTCATTTTGCGTGTCCAAGCCGTATCTGAAAAGCAGTTCGCGTGTCCTAACGTATTCCGTGCTTCATAAGTTCTAATATCTTTGGGAGTTTATATATTGTGTCAGTTGAAAAGTCTATTTTGCCCCCACACCAAATGAAAGATAGACTTGTGTAACATTTTTCTGTTTGAGAATAGTGAGATAGTTCAAACTACTGTAAAATTAAATTGGAAAAATAGACTGAACAGTGTCTCACCTTTTTTATTTTCTAACTTTCGGTATCTCACGTTTTTAAAACTTCAAAATTGTATCTCACCTTTTAATCTTGACTTAACCTTAGTACCTAGAGCCGTTAAAATCTCTAACGGAGTTTGTTATGTTGTCATTTCTGGCCAATATACCATTTTTCCTAAATAATATTAAAATTATTTTTTTTAATTTTCTTTAATTATTTTTTTTTTTTACTTATTTATTACTTACTTATTTGCTTACTAAAACTTAATTACTTACCAATTCTAAGATCTAGCCTTCAACATGCCAATTTTTGTTGTCAAATATGTATTTATTTAAGATCTGCAATCTGTTTTTCTAGAATATAGATACATTTTGTAAATCTAAAAATTAAATTCCAATAACATATCATTCTATTAAGCTTTTCCCTAATTTTTTTTAATATTCTTAATTTTTCTTGCTTTTCTTTTAAGTCTTGTTCAGTTTCTCTAATATTTAATAAATAAATTAATCTCTGAGAGAAAATAATTAATGACTAAATTAACTGTTTACCTTCGAGTATAGAGGATAGATTATATATTTGTAGTATGCTAAATAAACAAATTCATGGGCCAACCTCGCTTCGTCAAAATGTGAAATAAAGAAAATTTAAGAAAAACAGAAAATAAGGATATTATGGTCTTTTTCACAGTATTAACGTTAGAATATTCTTTACTAACGTGTCCAAATACCAATCTTCTATCTGAGTAAGAACTTGAGACACTGTTTTGATATTTTGCGAAGTTGAGACACTAAATGTTAGAAAGGCTTAAAGATCAAACACTATTTAGTCAATTAACCCAATTAAATTTACTAAACTGGTATCTATAGAAGTTGTTAAAAAATAATATTCATAAACTAAAGCTACGTCTGCTTAAAATTTAAGCAGTTAGGGCCTATGACACTTTGTTCATGAATGTTAAGTGTTGCTAGCAAACTTTTTTGTTAACTCACGACTTACATGTTGAAGGAGATTTCATGACATTGTATTTAGGGCTGGGCATTTGGTCCCGTAATCCCGATTTCGTCCCGATTCCGTTCCTATTACGGGACAGGATTGAAGTTTGAAAAATGCTAATCCCGTCCTGTCCCGATCCCGTTCTAAAACGACGGGACGAGACCAGAATTAGCTAAATAAATCCCGTCCCGCAAAAAAAAATAAAAAAAATAATTATATCATATATATATATATATATATATATATTTACTTAATCTCAACCGTTGAATAAAAAATCAAAAAATATTGGACCGTTAGATTAATCCCTAATTTCCTATCTCACATTCTCATTATCTCTTGACTCTCTGTATCTCACTCTCGGACAGACCGATAGAGACCTCGTTCGTCGCCCTTGAGTTCCCTCAGACCCTCACTCCCTCAGTGCTCAACCCTACACTTTGTCTCTTGACTCTCCTCGACGGCTCGACCAGTCCGGCAGTCCATCACCTCGTCTCCATCGTCGTCTCCTCTCCCGTCTCCGATCCTTGTTCCTCTCCCGGTCGGCGCTCGCCCGAAGCCCCAAATCGCACCTCGAGCCATCGTCGTCTCATCTCCCGTCTCTGAGACCTCTTGTTTGATAGGAGCATAAAATGTGACTTTCTTAATATGTTTTTGCCCTGATTTATGCTTCGTTTAACCCTTATTTACCTAAGATAGAGTCATAATTTAGTTTAGTGTCAATTTGGTAGAGTTTTGGAGAAAGTGTGCTTAATTGTCAGAAAAACGACTAAGTATAGAAATCTGAGGAAAAAGTGAAAAATATGTTGTTTTCATGATTTTGAGGCCTGTGTTTGACTGACTTATTATTTTCCAAATTTGGTAAAATTTGGCAGGCACATAACTGGCAAGATGCAGTGTATTGTGCCAAAATTTCAGATCAATTGGATTTCGGGAAGTCACCCAAAAGATGGCTGCAACTTGGCAGTTTTAACAAAGCACTACCAGATACGGAAGAATAGCCGACGAAAAAATTTTCGTCGGCCATTTTTTTTTTTCGTCGGCTATAACCTCTGCCGACGAAAATTTCGTCGGCCATAAGTCGTCGGTAATACGCCGTCGGTAATACCAATGGCCGACGAAAAAAAAAAGTTCGTCGGCTATAGTCAAGTATGGCCGACGAGTCAAAAAATTCGTCGGGCAAAGGTGGGTGAAATAGCCGACGACTTTCGTCGGGTATTTTTGAGTATGGCCGACGAAATCCATTAAGTATGGCCGACGATTTACTAAAATTTTGTCGGCTATGGTGTTTTAACTATAGCCGACGATTTACCAAAATTTCGTCGGCTATGATGTTTTAACTATAGCCGACGATTTACTAAAATTTCGTCGGCTATGCTGTTTTAACTATAGCCGACGATTTAATAAAATTTCGTCGGCTATGGTGTTTTAACTATAGCCGACGATTTAATAAAAGTTCGTCGGCTATGGTATTTTAACTATAGCCGACGATTTAATAAAATTTCGTCGGCTATTTCCTCGAAATATATTACTATTTTTATAGGTATTAATTAGTTATAGCCGACGAAATAAGGCACTTTTCGTCGGCTATACAAGTTATAGCCGACGAAAATTGGTAAAATTCGTCGGCTATACTTGTTATAGCCGACGAAATAATGCAAAAATCGTCGGCTATTCTTGCATTTGGAAAAAAAAAATTAAATTATTTTCTAAATTACCATTCCAAGCAAGCTGCAAATCACAAAAACAATTCATGCATTTGCACCAACAAGAAACACGTCTAAACACCATTTTTATTAAATTCGTTCCAATATACATAAAATATAATCCTAATTATCCCCTAAACTACTAAAGTCTAGGATATCATCTACAGCATCAGGCGCATCATCCTGCTGACCGAACTCGGGAGGTTGAGGCATTGGAGGCTCCACTAACTGCTGAAACGGGAGCGGGGGTGGACGGCCTTCTTGTTGTGCCGCGAACATCTCATAAATCCACTGTTGCTGGCCGTCGTTGTTGTATTGCCGAATTCTGGCGCACTCAGCATTCCAACGGACCATATCCAACTGATACTGCTGGTACTGATATTGTCTGCGGCGCAGCTCCTCTACTGTCTGGGACGAGGTCGCCAATTCTGCGGCCAATCGCTGCACTTCCCCCCTCATATGTTGGGTCTGGCCGCCTCCCTTCTTTTGACCTCCCTTAGTGGTCTTCAGGAGCCCTTGTCCAGAACCTCCTAAACCCCGGCAGTAGTACTCGTTGGACTGGTGTGGGAAGGCTGCGTTGAACATCCTCGCCGCCGTTTGGATATTGGTGCGGTCGACCTGGCGCACGGCTTCCTCCAAATCTGCCTCTGAGATGTCCGGTTGTGTCTCCCGAACTATTTGCTGGAGCACCTCTTGTTCGGCCTGGGTCACCCGCTCCTAATTGGACGGGGAAAAAAAATTAATATTCTAACAAATGGATAGTTAAGTAAAATTAATAATTTAAATTTTAAAATCATAATGAACGACTTACGAGATCGTCTGTCGCTTGTGGATAAGCGATCTTGAACGTCTCCACGTAGGGGTTGCAATCAGGATGATCTCTGAGCGCCTCCTCCTGATATTGTGCAAACGGCCTTGAACCGCCGTGATGGAGGATTGTGTTACGGCGGCGGTTCTCCCAGTTTATCCGAGACCGTTCCTTCAAACAAATAATAAAATATTAGAAAAATGCATCAAAAAATATAACTGAAATAATTATAAAATATTTAAACTAATAATTAAAATTTTAATAAAATAAACATTTATAGTGAAGTTTAATATTTACCATCATAGCCGGGTTGTCGAAGACTACGGTCCTCAACCAACGCCACTCGTACTCCCTGAACATGAACTCTCTGGGAGTACCCATACGACCACGGTTGCCGTACTCGTTATAGTGGGAACGGAGCTCGTTCTTCCACTCTTTGAACCTACGAAGAAAACAAAAGTGCATTAGAAATATTATTAATATCATAAAATATTTCTAATTATCAAATAAGACATTCCCAACGTACCTCGAGCTCTGTTGGGAGTCCGCCCAACCCCGCTTGTGTTCCGCAACCACAAAGTATGTCTGAAAGATAATATTTTATTAGTTTTATAATTATAAAAATACCGAAAATTTTTAAATATTACGATAACTAAATTAAATTTTTTTATTTACTCACCGACGCGGCGTTGTTCAACTCCATCTTGATTTCTTCGGGCACATCAGCCCACCGAGCCCACAACATAGGGACTCTGTCCCTAATGAGTGCACCCACGCAACCCGAGTAGTCGCGTTTCTTTTTCGCCCCAACCTCCTGATTAGGAGCTTCGTCAATCTGGATCCTCCCGCTCCGTTCAACCGTTCTCCTAAGCGTCTCAAAACTGATGACACCTCTGGTATTCCTCTGGGTTGAACTGCTAGCGCCTGTCCATATCACATAAACGACGATTGGTTAATAAAATTAAATATTAGTGCGTTAATTTTAATAAAATATTTAATTAATAAAATCGAATGTTACCTGAACCCGATGATTCGGTTGCCGTCGACTTTCCTTTTCTCCTCGCCGAAATCAGGAGGTCAGGGCTCTCCCATGGATGCTGCTGGTATGCCTCCGCAGCACTCACGAACTGAGGCATATCAGGCCACTGGGGCCGACCCTGATAGTCGACCTCGGGTATCGCAGGAATGTTGTATGGGAGGAAGAGCTGGTTTGGGAGAGTAGGCCCCTCAGTCGAGTCACCAGCAGACTGAGTCGGACTCGGCATCGGCATCGGCTCCCGATGAACCTCAGGCATACGAACCTGAGGAACGTCGGCAGCTATCTCCTCGTGAAACAGCTGCCGACTAAACCTCGGCGCCACAGAGGGACCGACATTCGGAAGTGAAGTGCTCGACGGCCGCCCCGCCTGGAGAAGGGTCTGGTGCCGAGCACTCACACTCCGCCGCGGCTGGGCTGCATCCACACTCCTCCGCGGCTGGCTGGTGGTCCTCTCAGGCTGGCTAGCCGTCCTCTCGGAGTCTGGGGAACCCGCGGCATTTCCAGAACCGGCGGCATTTCCAGAACCTCTAGATCTAGAACGACGACCTCCGAACAACTGCCTAAATGCATCGGCCATCTAAAGCCAGACGCATTAATACATTAATTAATATTAAATTATATTATATTAAATAACAAATTCTAATTAATATACTACCCAATAATACTAACATATTTTAATATTTACCGATTTATATAATAACCAATTTATACATATAAATTATACAATTACACCTAAATTATATACAATTAAAATAAATTTTACAAAAATTACCTAAATTAACATAAAAACCTAAAAACTACATACATTAACATAAAAACCTAAATTATAACTAAATTAACATAAATACATAAATTATACCTAAATTAACATAAATACATAAATTCTACCTAAATTAACATAAATACATAAATTATAACTAAATTAACATAAATACATAAATTATATCTAAATTAATATAAAAACATAAATTATACCTAAATTAACATAAATACATAAATTAACATAAATACATAAATTATACACAAATTAACATATAAATACATAAATTATACCTAAATTAACAATTATATCTAAATTAACAATTATATATAATTTATTAACCATAATTTAATTTATTAATAATTAAATAACAAAAACAACAAAAAAAAAGGGGGCCGGCCGGTACCGAATCGGGGAGGAGGAGGAGGGGGAGGCGGCCGGAACAGAGAGGAGGAGGAGGAGGGTCGGCCGGGGCTGCCGGAACAGGGAGGATGAGGAGGAGGAGGGGCGGCGGATCGAACCAAGGAGGAGGAGGAGGAGTCGCCGGGCTGCCGAACCAAGGAGGAGGAGGAGGAGGCGCCGGGCTGCCGGAATAGGGAGGAGGATCGACGGATGAAGGAGGGCCGGATTCGAGGAGGATAGGGAAAATCGGGCAAATGGAGGCTAGGGTTCGGCTGCATTTTACTTATACCCGATAGTATAGCCGACGAAATCGCTTTATTTCGTCGGCCATGATATAGTATAGCCGACGAAATAAAGCAATTTCGTCGGCCATGATATAGTATAGCCGACGAATACAGTGATTTCGTCGGCCATACTATGGCATAGCCGACGAAATCATTTTTCGTCGGCCATGGTATGGCATAGCCGACGAAATTACATAATTCGTCGGCTATAGTCTTCGTCCCTCAGAATCCGTCCGATCTCCCCCATCCAACGGTGGATAATGGGAAGGCGCGGATCACCAGACTTTAGCCGACGAAATATAACTTCGTCGGCTATACTTTTGGTCAAACTACAAAGTCAAACCTCTAAACGCTGTAAAACGGAAATTGGGCCGTCTAAATGACGTTTTTTGGCCTGACCTTCAACAGAGAATAGTTTCAGATCGATGCGACGCATCTAATCGTATAAAAATTTCCCCCAAAATATTTACCGCCCGTCAGGCTACCCATAGGAAAACGGGAGTAAAAAACAGCAAACCGCAACATTCGGCACACAGATTTTGTCGGAATCTTCCCATTTTTCAACCGTAGCCGTATTTCAATATTTCGGTCATGTCTTATTTCACGACACATTTGCATTTGAAGGGTCTACGTATAGTAGGTATTTGAAACTATACATTCACTTAAACACTTAGTAAACAAGTTAAGGAACATTAGTGCATATATTCCGATTTTGAATCTCAAAGTTTGGAAAATCTATTCCAACCGTCAGATATCACCGTTAAGGTTAAATACATGTATGAAAAAAAATCCAACTACATCTGACAACGTTGAAGGCTCGATCGGGACGGTCAAACCGCAAAGTCAAACCTCTAAACGCTTTAAAACGGAAATTGGCCCGTCTAAATGACGTTTTTTGGCCTGACCTTCAACAGAGAATAGTTTCAGATCGATGCGACGCATCTAATCGTATAAAAATTTCCCCCAAAATATTTACCGCCCGTCAGGCTACCCATAGGAAAACGGGAGTAAAAAACAGCAAACCGCAACATTCGGCACACAGATTTTGTCGGAATCTTCCCATTTTTCAACCGTAGCCGTATTTCAATATTTCGGTCATGTCTTATTTCACGACACATTTGCATTTGAAGGATGAAGCAATGGTTTGTCGATAGTGATAGAAAATGGAAACAGCTCTTTTTTTGTTTTTTTTTTAATCATAGCCGACGAAATCAAACCTAGTATTCGTCGGCTATTGTTTTGTCGTTTTCTGTTAAAAACTTATGGCCGACGAAATATATAATGTTCGTCGGCCATTGTTCGTAATATTATTATTTTTTTAAAAACTTATGGCCGACGAAATAGTTAGTTTTCGTCGGCCATTGTTCGTAAAATATTTTTTTTTAATAAATTATGGCCGACGAAATAATTAGTTTTCGTCGGCCATTGGTCGTAAAATATTTTTTTTAATACATTATGGCCGACGAAATAATGCATTTTTCGTCGGCCATTTTCCGTTTAGCCGACGAAATAATGCATTTTTCGTCGGCCATTCTCTGAAAAAAAAAAACCAAAAAATCAGTGGTTTTACACCTCTCCTATTTCGATGTCCTGCTCACATATAACCAAAATTGAACATAAAAAATCAGAAACCCAACAGTCAACATATTTCAAATTTTTATTTAAGGGGTTTGGAACCCAGCCTAGCTGGGAGGCTCATCCCCACGCCCGGTCATTAGAAATGAGTTGATTACAAGTGAAAGGATTACATCATTTAAATTACTTAATCCGTCGGATTGTAATCGGAATCATCGGATGAGTCTTCTTCGGTTTCTGAATTGCTCGATAGGGGTAATCTATGTCTTTCCTCACCACTAGAGTCCTCGTTAGTTTCTTCAATTGGATCAACATCAACAAGCAGTGGCTCTTCACGTCGAATTCGCACCGGCGTGTCTAGACGAATAAAAGAGGAGTCAGGAATACCGTTTGAGTTGGGCTCTTGATACGCGGTGCCCCCTTCCTCGTTCTCTTCGGCCACTCCAAGTGTAGACGCCCGGTAAATGTTGCGATGGTGGATAGTGTTGACTACTTTCCACGGGTCACCCTTGGCGAGATCATCAAGATAAAACACTTGTTTCACCCATGTGGCTAAAACGAACGGGTCGTCCTCATACCATGATGTACTAGTGTTCACAGAACTTACGCCGTATTGATCGGTTTTCATGCTCTGCGGCCGTGTGTCAAACCATCTACACTTGAAAAGGTGCACTTTCATGCCTTCCCCGTAATGCAGTTCCACAACCGAATGGAGAACACCGTAATAGTCAACTCCACCATCCCCACCATGTGCCATAACCCCTGAATTTTGTGTTTTCAGTCTGAGGTCTCTCTCTTCACATCGAAATAACACACCATTCACCTTGCACGTCGCATAAACTTTTGAATAGACCGGCCTCCTCGCTAAAAGTCTGAGTTCGTGCGACCAATTTGGGTGATTATCATTTGCAATAAGGTCCATCTGCAACCATCAGAATCAACTATAAATATGAATAAATATACACAATAATATATGAACACGTATAAAATAGTGTTAAAGGTACGTACCCAGCGGCCGAAATACTCTGCGAATGTCTGGTTGTGGTAATCGCGATCACTTGCTACTCCTTCACAGCGTAGATGTATGTCCTTCCAAAACTGAACTTCTGGACAGTTGATTAGTACCCACCAATGTGCAATGGCTACCTCATAATCTTTCAACTTATAGGAAACTGGCATGTTTCCACCGAGTACAACATCGTCGGAGAGTATGGAAAGATTGAACTGTGAAGGTACATCTTCCGGTATGCTTTCCTGTAACGCTCCGAAATACAGCTTCATGTAGGTAACGCACTCGTGCGCAATATATGCTTCAGCTATACATCCTTCAGGTGCGGATCTGTTTTGGACAAAACCACCGTATTGTCCAAGTTGCCTATAAATCAAGTTTTTAAAGTGTTATGATAATACATTAACACTATATCACATATATTGATGAGGAAATTAACATAAGGTGTAAAATACGTACCTTTCCATCGGATACATCCAAGTGAAGTGCACAGGACCGGTAAGCAACAACTGCCGAGGAAGATGGATCATGAGGTGAGGCATGATGTCGAAAAAATTTGGAGGAAATATCATCTCAAATTTACACATGATATGAACGATGTCTTGTTGCATTTCCCGGAGGTCAGATTTTCTCACTTCCCGTGTGCATACCTTCTGGAAAAATCTTGCCAACGCTACTAACGGCTCCACAACGTGACGGGGAAGGAACGGTCGAATGAAAACAGGGAAGAGACGTTGTAGCAGGATATGATTGTCATGACTTTTCAACCCGTACAGATTGTTGCATTGTCTGTTGACACACTTGGCTATATTTCCAGCAAAGCCTGAAGGATACTTGGCCCGACTTATCCAATGCAAAATTTCTGATTTATGCTCAGGCTTGACGGTGTAAGGAGCTTGAGGCATTTTTCTCTTCCCTTGTTTCAACCATAGTGGTTTTCTGATATTCATGTTTTGCATATCAGTGCGAGCCTTAGGACCGTCTTTCGTCTTCCCCTCCAAGTTCAGCGTTGTGCCCACCACACTTTCAGAAACATTTTTTTCTATGTGCATAACGTCTAGGAAGTGTCGGATCAACAACTCACACCAGTACGGGAGTTCCCACAATATGCTCCTATATGTCCAGAATTTGTACTCCTCAGGCCTTTCAGGTATTTCCGCTACAATATCGGGATGATTGCTGAGGGGCCCAAAATCGTACTCATTAAGTCTTGCTAAAATTTCTCTTCCTGTCCATCTTCTGGGAGCACGGCCGTGTTCTTCGGTTCCATCAAATGCGGGGGACTCGTAACGCCAGTGGTGATCCGCCGGAAGGAACACACGATGACCCATTCGGCATATCTTGTTGCAATGAGGGGTGCTCCCATAATCGGTGAGGCACTCTGGACAAGCCTTGTATCCCCTGACAACGCTGCCCGACAACATCCCATAAGCAGGAAAATCACTGATGGTACCAATAACCATGGCATGCATCTGGAACGTCTCCTGCTTGTACTTGTCAAAAGTGGGATGACCAACGTCCCACAATACCTTAAGCTCTTCAATCAATGGTCTCATATACACATCGAGACATTTCCCTGGGTAACCAGGCCCCGGAATCAACAACGTCAACATATTATATTCCTTCTTCATGCACATCCACGGAGGAAGGTTGTAAGGTACCAAAACCACCGGCCATATACTGTATGAAAGACTCATGGTGCCGAAAGGGTTGAACCCGTCAGTTGAGAGCCCGAGCCTGACGTTTCTGACATCTGACGCAAAATAAGGAAACTCATTGTTTATATGCTTCCAAGCCGCTCCGTCAGAGATGTGTGTCATGATATCTGCGTCTCCCGCGTCCCGCTCACCGTGCCACCTCATAGCTTTTGCGGTGGTTGCTGACATGTACAACCGCTCAAGCCTATCTCTCAACGGAAAATACCGAAGCACTTTCACAGGTTTCCTATTGCCTGCTCCCGTCAACTTATATCGGTCAGACTGACATATCGGACATGCGTCAAGGCTAGCAAGGTCATTCCCTTCTGCATCTTTACCCCAGAAGAGAACGCAGTCAAATGCGCATGCATGGATCTTAATGTAGGAAAGCCCTAGATCTTTGAGGATACTTCGGACCTGACGGTGATTGGTAGGATTACGATGACCCTCCTCCAACAACGAAGAAGTGTACTGTAGATATTCATCTACTTGCCTGATAGTCGATTTTGTCTCGACTTTAATCCTCATTACCTCCATCACACTTTCAAGAACTGTCTTCTCAGAACTTGAACACACAGGGGTCTGTTGCAATGCAATCAGTTTGTTGTACTTGTCAAAGGCAGCAGTGTTGACAACTTGTGGGAACGGCTGCACCGGGTCCTGCATATATTGTTCCCCATGTACACCGCTTTCAAAAGGAAACACGTCGTTGACGAATGTCATTGTTGAATCGTTGGATGTACTACTACTGCCCGCCTCAAAATACTGCCCATGATCATGCGATCCATCTAATGATGGCTCACCGTGATATATCCAACGTGTGTACTTCGGCCAAAACCCATTGCTCTTTAGGTGCTCCCATACTGTCCTAATCGGAAATCGACACATATCACTGCGACACTTACATTTCTTGCACGGGCAATAATGGTACGGTCCTTTTGCATTTTCTTCGACGAACTGCATAAAATCCACAACTCCTGTAGTGTATCGTCGGTCATGCCTTGGAAGCGAAATCCAACTCTTATCTCGATCCATATATAGCCTGATAATAATATATATGTATAACTTTAATTAATAATAAATTAATTAACACATATATATTACAATATATATTATTATCAACATCAACTCATATATATATATACCATTAATTAACAACCATTATTTAAGTTCATTACACTATCAACAACCATTAATTAACATATTTATATATATTTTAACACTAATTAAAATAACATTATTAAATTAAAACACATAATTATACTCTAACTGAAAATCAACTCAACTACAACTCAAAATCAACATATATACATACATTCTAACACTAAAATACAACAACAAAACAAAAAATCACTTACTATATCAAAATCACTAAAACTCAAAATCAACATATATATATACACATATATATATATACATACCTATATATAGCTCCACAATGTAAGAGAGGACGGATTTCAATAATACCCACAGATTTTTCACTCTTTCTCCCGTTTTTTTTTTAAATGAGCAGCTTCTGTCCAGATATGAAAATATAAAGACTTATAGCCGACAAAATTGCCCACTTCGTCGGCCATTCTTCCCAAAGTTATATAGCCGACGAAAACTTTAAATCGTCGGCCATTATAGAATTATAGCCGACGAATAAAGCTATTTCGTCGGCCATGATATAGTAAAGCCGACGAAATAAAGCAATTTCGTCGGCCATAGGTTTATAGCCGACGAAAAACTTTAAATCGTCGGCCATTCTATGTGTATGGCCGACGAAATAATGAATCGTCGGCCATTCTATGTGTATGGCCGACGAAATTTTTTCTTTGGCCGACGATTTTTAATTTTTACCGACTAACTAATTAATTTTTACCGACGAACTAATTAACTTATGGCCGACGAAATAATTAATTTTCGTCGGCCATTATTATTATAGCCGACGAAATGATGCATTGTTCGTCGGCTATTCTATGAAAAAAATAAAAAAATAATGATGATGTTAGTGACACTTCGGGTAGCATAAGTTCTCTTTCTCGTGCTTCGATGAAAGGAAAACAGAATGCCAAGCTCTCTGGAGTTTTTATCAAAACAGAATGATGATCAGAAGATGATCCAGGCTACTAAAATGTTCAAACCGAAAGATCCTTTTTTCGCAGTTATCTTGTAACCATTCGACTTCATTAACTACTTAATCCTCACCAGATAACAGTTAATGAAGTTGAATGGTTGCAAGATAACTGCGAAAAAAGGATCTTTCGGTATGACCAATTTAGTAGCCTGGATGACCTTCTGATCATCATTCTGTTTTGATAAAAGCTCCAGAAACCGTCAGATATTCTGTTTTCCTTTTATCGAAGCACGAGAAAGAGGACTTATGCTACCCGAACTGTCACTAACATCATCATTATTTTTTTAACACTAATTAAAATAACATCAAAACCGATTACTCTTTAGGATTAAAATAACATCAAAACATATATTAAAACTCAAAATCAACTCATGCAACTAAAACCCAAAATCAACATATATACACATGTACGTACCTATATATAGCTTCACAATGTAAGAGAGGACGGATTTCAACAATATCTACTGATTTTTCACTTTTTCTCCCGTTTTTTGCAAATGAGCAGCTGCTGGCTAGATCTGAAAATATAAAGACTTATAGCCGACGAAATTGTAAAATTCGTCGGCCATACTCCAAAAGTTTTATAGCCGACGAAAATATTAATTCGTCGGCCATTATTGGAGTATAGCCGACGAAAAGAAAAATCGTCGGCCATTATTGGAGTATAGCCGACGAATTTTACTTTGTACCGACGAAATAAAAATCGTCGGCCATTCTATAGGAATGGCCGACGATTTTTTTTTTTTACCGACGAAAAAAAATTTTCGTCGGCCATTCCTGGGAATAGCCGACGAAAAATCATTTCGTCGGCCGTTGTTTTTTTTTTTCGTCGGCACAACTTATTTTTCTGGTAGTGAAGATCACCAGGGACTACCAGGATTTTCCTGGGACTGTGTCCTGACTTCCGGAATTTCTGTACGACGCATCACTTGGAACTAGAAACTGTGCCATACACCGTTTGAAAGCTCTGTGTGTCTAGTTTCATATGCAACTGGAATCACAGCAAAATCTTTCCTAAGAAAAAAGGTATGCCTGTTTCAATGCACGAAGGTCAAGTCTGCCGAAAGAAGAAAACCTAAACCGAGTTCTACATGGATTTGGCTTACGAATGTGGACTGAATTCCATCCTTTGTGCAAGATTTTTGGCTGAATTAATTCATGGAAAACCTAAAGAGATATTGCTCAATTATTCAATCATTATCTTGGGAATTTTCGGCAGAAAATAGAGGAAGAAAATCGCAACAAATCCTGATTAATTTCGGGAAAATTCATGTGCATGTCATCCAACTTCCACATACTCTCTCGGATAGCTCACTTTGAATTAGAGTTCGAGCTTTATATGGATAGAAAGCTACGGGAGTCTAGTTTCCAAATCAGTTAGAATCACCTCAATAGCTATTTTTTAGAGAGAGTTATGATGTAATCAATGCACGGAGGTCATTCTGCCGAATTCAGAAATTCAAGAAAAACCTAAACCAATTCGGTTTTGGTTTGTGGCCGGCTTCTCTAGGTTACTTCCTGTATAAATACCAAGGCTTTTGGACAGAAAAAAAGTATCTCTTCTCTCTCACTTTTCACTAGCCAAAACTCTGTCCAATTAGCACTACAAATCCCATAGAAAATTCAAGCCGATTCCATAGTTCATCACCACCACCGATCGCAAGTTCCATCACTACCGAATCCTCCTTTGTTGAATCTTCTTCAAGGTTTCTTTTAAAGTGTGATTCACTCATCTCTCATGGCTTGTAATTTTCTGTATAATTACTTAACTTTGTCTATGAAGTTTGTAAGGATTTATGGTTTGTTATTTGGTTTTATTAATTTTACATTGGATTTCCGAAATTCTATTATGTGTTTTGGTTTTCTTTTTGTTTAATTGATAAACATGTATGTGACGAATTGATTGTATGGCAATAGAGCAGTACGTTTGTTGCATGATTCGATGATTTTATTTGGTTTATTTTCTGAATTCGTATGCACAACAAGTTATAGGGTTAAGGGTAGCTTTAGCTACGCGATCCATAGGTTTATTTCTTTATGTTGCCGAACCACAAATATGGGGTAAATTATACACGAAGTTAATTGATCTTGTATTGGTTCTAAAGGGTAGAGTAATTCAGAAAATATGCATGTTGAAGTAAGGTGAGGTGACGCCATACTTGTTGCATGTCTCTTATTCGACTTATTGTGCTTATGTGTTTCTTTGTTTAATTTCTACGCTGAGTTTCTTTAAACTGATTAGCACCATGTTTAGGATTATACGCTGAGTTAATTCTAAATACTTTTCAAGTCTTAACGATTAGATGAACCGCTGAGGGCTCTAATTAGAATTGGAACTACATGAATCTTGAAGAGTATCGAACTTTGCTGCCATGTTTCCTTACACGAAATTGTTATGTGTTTTGTGAGTTTTGTGTGATGTGTATTGTGTGAAAGATGTTGATCATATGTATATTTTTAATTTAGGATTTATTTTCGTAATTTTCAGTAGTATAGAATCAAATTTCAAACCCCCAATATGATTTTGTAATGCTTTATGTGATTGAACGCCCTTGATTTCCCCGGATAGAACGATCCCTACTTGTCCTTACTACAAATGACACAAGAGGGTAATATTTGTATGAAGTTGTTTTGCAGGTACAATGTGCTTGGATAATAGCTCCATCATTGTTCCTCTCCCATCTCCGACCCAAGTCTTGTTCCTCTCCCGGTCGGCGTTCGCCCGAAGCCCTAAATCTCCCGATAGCCCCAAATCGGCCGGAGTTCACAGATTAAGTAATTAGACTGATTGTTGCAAGGAATGGGTCGCCTGTGCTGGCATGCTATGATTGCTATCCTTGTTGGATCTATGTTGTTAAATGAGTATGCACCATGTGATAGTTATTATGTGAGTTTGCCTGTGCATGTGTCGTTTCATGTGCTGATATAGTTGTTTTTGCAGCAAGAGATAGCATTGAACTGTGGCAGCAAGAGATAGCATTGAACTGTGGCAGCAAGTAAGTTTGCGCTCTTTATTTTTTGTTATCAAGTTTCTTGTCTAGGCATTATTGTTTTGAGTTTTATATCAGTTATACTAACTGAATTGCAATACTAATTGTAGAAAACGAAGGTTAATTGGAGAAGAAGATTATTGCTCGGCGATTGATGGCTAGAGGGAAGAAACTTGTTGCTCGGCAAAATCAAGAAGCTTCAGGCCTTGAAGATTCAAACGACACCACCTTCTCAGCAACATCACCGTCTCCGTCCTCTGATTTCCTTCAAATTGAGGATGCAATGCAAGAAGCTCCTTCAACCCAGCAAAGTCAGCAAACTCCATCGAGCCAGCAAACTCCTTCGGCAGCTCCAGGTGATTCTGATGTAGTGAATACTTTGATTAAACGTAGTAGCTTTGTTTGGGATCACTTCAAAGAATATAAGAAAATTTTAAAGAGTAAGGATGCGGAGGGGAACCCAATAAACATTGAGCAACGTCGAGCCCACTGTATCCATTGTCCTAGAGGGAAAATTGGAGATTTTAATGTGGAGAATACTAGTGGGACTTCGGGGATGATTAGACATATTAACCAGTTTTGTAGGTATTTTCCAACAAGACTTAATAAGAATCAGAAAGTTCTTACTGGTGATAAGTCTACTTCAAACAACCTAACTGCAGTAGGTTATAATGATGATGACTATGTTGTGGCTACAATAGAAATGATTGTGATAGATGAGTTGCCTTTTAGCTTTGTTGAGAAGACAGGATTTAAGAGGTTTTGTGCTAGAGTGTGTCCTATGTATAATCCTTTACCATCTCGTAAGAAGCTATTTACACGTTTCCACAAGTTGTATGTTGTTGGTAAAAAACACTTGAAGAAAACTTTGAAGGGTTATAGGGTTTGTAATGTCTGTTCATTGGCTGGCCGGTTTCGCACTATCCACGTTATCTCCAACTTAGGAGGGTATACTAGATTATGAGCAAGTAGAAATTTACTTGGAGAATGAAATAGAGATGTTTATTTGGTGTGTTTTTGTAACATCCCGAACCTAGAATTACCTTGACTTTGCTTAATTGCATCGCATTTAGACATTAATTCGTCTTATCACTAAATTAGCCTCTCCTATTAGGAAAAAAAATTAATATATATATATATATATTTATAAATTAGTTTCATAACTTAAGAAAGTAGGGCGCGACGATATGAAAATGTAGGTGCAAACGGCAAGTTAAACGGAGTGTTAACGAAAAAGTTATAAGTGTTTTTGTAAAGATGACACTTTAGTCATTTCACTCGACCCTAGCTTAATTAAGCTGTCCTATTCCCCTCTCCTTGCTCGGGCAGCAGCCCTTCTTTTTCAGAAAAAGAAAGGGGGAGAAGAAGGAGGACGTGCCTCCCTAGTGCTACCACCAAAATTTCCAATTTCCGGTGGTTTTCGGCAGGAAAATTGGTACCAATCAATTCTTCTCCTCATGGGTTTTCTTTCTACACTAAGTCTTTTAATCTAATTTCTCTTATTGTTCACAAATCGAATGGTAGAGAAGATTGAGTAGTTTCCGACAACTTTTACAAATTCCGGCCAAACCATTAAGAATTTGGAGAAATCTCAAGGTAAAGAGTTGTTCCCTACCTCTTGGGTTTTGTTTTAAGTATAGGATTGCATCTAGTTTTGAAGTTTTTGAAAGTTGGGTTTTGGTCACCATGACCCACCACGGCTCCGCCGCTTCTGGCGGCGTTCCATGGTATTCTTTTATCATTTTAGGCATTGTTATACCTCCTAGATAATGTGAGAGTTAGTCTAGGTAAATTAGTTGAATTTTTTGGATGAGGAATTAGGGTTTGGTGATGAAAATAATTGGGGAAAATATGAACTTGAGGTGTTGGGTTTAAATGGAAGGTGGTGGAAGAATGCATTGATAAATATATGAGGATATAGTGATTTGGGTGAGAGGGAGAGCAACGATTCCTAGGATGCATCCATGTTACCTATACTTGGTTTATTTGAATTTGAGTTTAATTTTGGTCTACATAATTATTCGTCTAGGTAATCCGGTTGAGGGAGTTTCCGAAGACGATCCCGAGTTGGGACACACCTAGCCATTGTTCATTGTGAGTTGAACTTTGTTTTAAAGAGATGCATGCTTTCGCTTAATTGATAATCTTTTTATTATTCATGAACTATTTATGTTTTCTTTTAAATTAATTACTTAAGTATTTACGCGGTTTTGTGAATTGTGTTCAAGTTGCTTATTTTTGAAAGAGAAAGAAGTTGTTCCGTTGCTTCGTTAAATTTCTTAATTTAACTATTTACCTTTCAAGAGGTTTGTTATGTTTCTTTGTGAGTTAATTATTTATGGCTTTATGCGATCTTGTGAGTTACGCTTTAAAGTAAAGCTATTTATCTTTGAAAAAGAAATATGTTTCTATATGGATTATTGAGTTTAATGCCTTATTGTTGATACCTTACGAAAATGAAGCAACTCCTCGATTGATTTCTTTGAAATAATGATTTAAAAATTGTTGAGTTATGAAAGGAAAGAAACTTTTATGTTGAAAATAAGAAATGAGATTTTGAACTACCTTACGAGTACCCAACCCCAGTGATTTTGCGATACGATGACTCAGTTACTCCGGTTACGTGCATGTATACCCTTCTCGCTCGGCTTGTGTTCGGCGGACGCACAAGTGTATGACCAGTTCCCCCGCTCTGCCTGATGCACACAGGTGTACGACCAGTTATTCCCCATCCCCGCTCTGCTCATGTTAAGTTTGCTTAACATGGGTGCATGACCAGTTGTCCGCCACGCTCTGCCTATTCTGACCTAGGTCAGTGTAGGTGCATGGCCAGTTTAGTTTTGGGTACAAGTTTGGTAAAGTTTTGAGTTACGAGTTATTTACACAAATTGAGTTTGTAAGGAAGTATTCTGTTCTATCTCAGTTATTGCCTTCATTTTTCATGAGATTTTATCAAGACATATTTAATTAATTTTCATTATGAGATATATGACGATTCGGTTCTCAAGTTTTCACTTGTATTATAATCTTGCAAATTGTTCTCCATAATTGTTGTGCATTGCTTGCAAAAGATTTGCTAAAGAGAAATGATTTAAAAAGAAATTGAGTTTCTAAAAGATGTTTATAACTTTATTCCTGTCCTCTCATTGAGGTTGTCTCACGTTTTTCTTTGTTTTTATCTCGGGGCTCTTTGATTTTCCATTTTGCCCAGGTAGTAGATTCCTATGAGGTTGGACCGTACCACGTTGAGCCATTCTCCTTATCTACCGCCATCCATTCTGGACTTGTAGGGCTTGTTTCCTTCGTACTCTTTTATATTTACATTTTATTAAACTTTGTACCTTATGCTCTGATGTAACCATGTATTAAATATTGAATACTTAGTATGTCATGGTTGGGCTAGTGATGACAGGACCCGTCCTGGATTTCACCCTGAAATCCGGATAAGATCATGCGGGGACCACCTTAAGACTAACTCTATCGATAAGTCAATCTTAAGAGAGACAACTGTTGATAGCCGAAAAATCGTACCCTTTATTTTATGTGTGTTCACGCAAACTTTATAATTATCTCAACACTCGACTTAACTCGCCAAGCAATATACGCCGTTCATGCGGGCCCAAGCCGCATGCGTTTTGGGGCTTGCATAGTGGGTACGGTGTGGAAAGTTACGGAAAAACGTATAACGCTCGTTGTCACTTTAGCGTTATTGACGATTTCGGTCTTGGGCCCGAAATCCATGCCCAATGACGAAAATTGATGACGAAGATAGTGAAGGTAAATAATTTTGGGTTATTTCTCTCTTAACCCAAACAAAAGCCCAAAGTGCCACTTTTAGGAAAAAGCCCAACTCTATCCTGCACCAAACCCATCTCCTTTCTCTTTAGTCAGAGGTACCAACAGAATGTCCAGTTCCTGACCCCGCAGCAACCCAGAAACCGCGGCTCCTTCCATTTACTGTCTCATCTGCATTGACTTCATATCTTGAGACCAGTCAATAAACACCTCTTCCTCCTAGGAATCATGAGTTCGCGGCCCCAAATCTCTCTCCAGCTCCTTCTCCCAGATCCCTTGACACCGGGTAATCTGCCATGGGAATCAGCAGAAAGCCCTGCAGCAGCCCCTGCAGTAACCTTTGCCTGTCTAGGGAACCCTCCTCAACTCTCTTTTCCAGTTTTCCTGCAGAAATTAAGAACGAGGTTGAAGAGAAAAAGGTTTGTCCAGCAGTTTGGAGGTATTTCAATTCCCCCAAAACCCTATCCCGAGCCTATAAAAAGGAATCCAGCAGCAATCCAACAAAAGGCTGGCAACTACCCAGCGACATAGGAAACTCTCCTTTTCAAGCCTTCAAGCATTCAAGCCATTCAAGCATAAATCCCCAAATCCTTTCCTCAAACCCTAGAAACTCAAATCTGCCATCCTCGAAATAGCCCGATTCTCCTTCACTGGGATGTTTTTCCAGCTCCCACGCCAGGCTCACTATGCACTGCTTCATCTTTATCTGAATCACACACGAATTTCTCCCATTTTTTGGGTGCAATTCGGCCTAGTCATGCTTAATCGAAAAGACCCCTCAACATTTGGCGACTCTGCTGGGGACTAGGTTGTGATTCAGATGATCTCGTGCAATCCTTCAATATCAGTATGCTTGTATTGATCCCATTTGTTGTGGAAGCATATATAGGAGGGTATCTTATGTTGATATGATTCCACTGTTGTGTTTTTATTCCTTGTCTTTAACCCTGCAACCTTCAAATTCTTCGTGATTGATTGTATCTTGTTTACAATGCAATCTCTCTATACCAAAATATCAGTTGTGTCCTGCTTGTTTGAGACCAAATATGCGGAAGTCAAATAAGTCTGATGTCGAAAACTTTTGTTTCTTATTACAAGGTGTTTTCCTAATTTGTTGCCTAGTCTGCCATCACTTGTGCTTCGGTAATCTGTGGTCAGAGTCAGCCAAATTTCTTCTACTTCCATAGCCGTTTGTTTCGTACCAAAATTCTTTGCTGCTAGTTTTTCATAGATCTGGATGAAACCTCTGTTTTGTCATGGCACATACTTGATGAATTGTAACTTTTTACTGCAATAGATAGTCTCTCAAAATGAAGAACATACAGACAAGCCTATCGCTCATGCTATTTGTGATTTAGGAGATGCTCTTCTTAACTCTAATTTTACAGTATCAAGTCAAGCCATGCAAACAAGCTTGATGAGGGGTCTTTTCGATTAAGCATGACTAGGCCGAATTCCACCCAAAAAATGGGAGAAATTCGTGTGTGATTCAGATAAAGATGAAGCAGTGCATAGTGAGCCTGGCGTGGAAGCTGGAAAAACATCCCAGTGAAGGAGAATCGGGCTATTTCGAGGATGGCAGATTTGGGTTTCTAGGGTTTGAGGAAAGGATTTGGGGATTTATGCTTGAATGGCTTGAATGCTTGAAGGCTTGAAAAGGAGAGTTTCCTATGTCGCTGGGTAGTTGCCAGCCTTTTGTTGGATTGCTGCTGGATTCCTTTTTATAGGCTCGGGATAGGGTTTTGGGGGAATTGAAATACCTCCAAACTGCTGGACAAACCTTTTTCTCTTCAACCTCGTTCTTAATTTCTGCAGGAAAACTGGAAAAGAGAGTTGAGGAGGGTTCCCTAGACAGGCAAAGGTTACTGCAGGGGCTGCTGCAGGGCTTTCTGCTGATTCCCATGGCAGATTACCCGGTGTCAAGGGATCTGGGAGAAGGAGCTGGAGAGAGATTTGGGGCCGCGAACTCATGATTCCTAGGAGGAAGAGGGTGTTTATTGACTGGTCTCAAGATATGAAGTCAATGCAGATGAGACAGTAAATGGAAGGAGCCGCGGTTTCTGGGTTGCTGCGGGGTGAGTAACTGGACATTCTGTTGGTACCTCTGACTAAAGAGAAAGGAGATGGGTTTGGTGCAGGATAGAGTTGGGCTTTTTCCTAAAAGTGGCACTTTGGGCTTTTGTTTGGGTTAAGAGAGCAATAACCCAAAATTCTTTACCTTCACTATCTTCGTCATCAATTTTCGTCATTAGGCATGGATTTCGGGCCCAAGACCGAAATCATCAATAACGCTAAAGTGACAACGAGCGTTATGCGTTTTTCCATAACCTTCCACACCGCACCCACTATGCAAGCCCCAAAACGCATGCGGCTTGGGCCCGCATGAACGGCGTATATTGCTTGGCGAGTTAAGTCGAGTGTTGAGATAATTATAAAGTTTGCGTGAACACACATAAAATAAAGGGTACGATTTTTCGGCTATCAACATTAGCCCCCATGATTATGTGGGCTGCTTGAGGCATAGAGTGGGCCACATAATCAGAGCCCAAAAGTCAGCCCAGCCCCTTTTTTTTATTTATTTAATTTTTTTTTTGGGAGTCCATCGGCCCTGCTCTTATTTTTTCCAGAACCACGTAAGAGTGGCCCTACAGCAGCCTTTCTTCCTGCAAGTCTCTCTTCCATTCTCTCAGCCTCCAGTTTCCATTGCTTTCAAACACCGATCATGGGGACTTGAGACCCGCAACAAGATCCTCAATTTATTTGGGCTCCAGGTATTTTCCCTTGCATCTTAACCTTTCGTCTTCCCCTCTTTCTTTCGGTTTCTCTTCGATACCCGATCCCAAATAAGATGAGATTCGCAGTTCATGCTTTATGTCATGCTGTAGGGGTGCCTGGCGAGCAAAGCTTGGCGTGCACATCAACGTTATCGAATACTAATTTAGAGAAATTTGTCACCGCAGGGGAACTGAGATTTCCTAGAATTCTCTCGTCTCCCTCGCTTCTACTAAGGAGATTTGCGATTCTTCTCCACTGCAGGGAATTGTACGACAGTATAGGCATCTATTGCATTTGGGGAAGAAATGAGCTCAAGGTACTTGATACTGTGATTCTTCTTTTTATGCTTGCCGCTGGGATTCAAGTTGTTCAATAATCTCAATTATTGATTGATAGAATATGAACATGAAATATTGCTTTAGCAGTGGCATAACATGAATTCGCATGACATGTATTGTTGACCCTTGTTTTGAGTTCCGCAGTTATCACATAAAATTGAATGCTATAGCAAGACATTGCTTGGCTTGGCATATGTAGACTTGTTTTCCTTTGCTTGGCTTGTACAATACTGAAAGACATATTAGTAATTCGCTTGGTTTATGCTTGCTTTGTTTGACTGGCATGTATTTGGGATATGTTCTGATTACGTCGGCCTGGGGTTGTCTTCTGTATTTTAATGACCATGAGAGAGTGCATGTGCATTGAAGGGTTTTATATTTTGGGCATGGGCTTAGCATGACTCAATCATGGTTTTTTAGAATGGATGCACGACTTTCAATAGAGGAGCTTGGCGAGATATGATCATCAAATGTGTTAGACTTATGCATGTTGTTTATATGCTTGGAGTAATTAACCCTCTTAGTCGTGAATCCGCTTGGCATGGAGTGTGCTTGGTGTGATTGAAGTATGTATTGGCTTGTTGAAATTATGACTTAGCATGTGGATTGGTAATTTGCATACATGAAATGATGATAAAAGCTCTCTTACGTATATCATAGTGTGTGGGCATTGGCTTATGATACAGTTGAGCTTCTGCTTTATTTTTTTGTTCAGACGAACTTGTTGAATGCATGTAGTGAGGCAAACGAGTCAGAGTTTTAAGACCACGAACTGTTGATGAATAGAAAATTGTCTCTTGAAGCGCAAATGCTGGTAAATCGAGAGAAAATCTTTCTTTCATGGTCTGGGTTTTAAGATGCAAGGTGATCTCATTATGAATGTTACGGTGCCATTTTTTTTTCTTTTGGCTTGTGAATGGCTATGCTTTCCTTATACTAATAATGGGTAAGCTTCAAATATCTTGGAAAAAATGGTAAACAGAGTTTGGATACAGGACGGGGGGTTAGGTTTGATTTTTATGTACTCATGGCAAGTGCGGGTTTGAATTTCGAATAAGGGAATCTTGAGATTTGAACATGTTGCTCATAGTGATTGCCATTGAATTATGTTTTAGGATTGTATATGAATTTGCTTTCATAAAGCTTGATGGAATTATGCATGGTTAAGGCATGAAGTTTTCATTTGACGAGTAAGTATCTTCAACTGCAGGCATGCATCTTCACCTACTGCGGTGATCACCACAGCGATGAGTCAAGCCTTAATAGCAAAGCCCCCAGGTGTACTGAAGAGGCTGAGCAATTGACCATACTTGGAAGCTTCAAGCCTTGGCAGCCTCTATAAGTATGCTTGCTTGTACCCATAAATTGTTTGGATAAATGCATGGATTTCTCCTATTAGTTGCGTGGGCATGGCTCTTGAGGTAGTATTAATATCTTTCTCTGAGTTGGCTGGTGACTACTTGCTTGGCTTCATTCTACTCATGACTTGATTGCAAGAAAGAAATGAGATAGTGCTTGAGTTTGTAGCCAGGATTGGTTGGGTATAGAGTTAAGTAATGTTTATTGAGGCGGTTGTTGCAACTAATGGAGTTCGAGAAGTAGAATAGTCGTTGTAGTGGAAGTTCTAGCTGTGGCGAAATGTTTTCAATGGGGTACTGGAAGTGTGAGGCAGGATGGGAAGCTGCGGGGCTGATAGCCTGGGTTCAAGATCTTGGCATTTGATCTGATTTACATGTAGGCTGTCTGAGTAATAATATATCGATAGGGTTAGATTTTGGGGGGTGGGCACTAATCTTTGATGATAGATTAGATATGTTAATGCTTTATGTTAAAGTACGGTTGTAGATGTTTGTGCATAGTAGTTAGTCTTTAGAATATGATTTGGCTGCTAAACTTTGGATGAGTAGCAATATTCGGACCTGCATATGCATTGGTATTGGGACAAAGATCTATGATGGACTGGATTTTGACTTAAGAATGAGCATATGCCTGCTGTTGAAATCATAGCAGGTGAAAACTAGCTATTTCCCATTTGTAAACGATAGCTTTACTTGGTAGAAGTGCATATGAGTTGAGAATGGTAGAAAATTAAGGATGAGTTTGAGGGAGGATAGGCATGGCAGAGAAGAATATAATTTAGCATGAGAAGTTTGAATACATGTGGAGGTAAAAGAGTTTGTGAATATGGAATTGGCTTCTAGAATTAGAATGGGAGAGCTTGGTTGCTTAGTGATTAGCATGTGTATTGTGTGCTTAGAATGTTTGAATTGCTTGGTACGAATAAATTCTAAGCATGATGCATAAATTGCTTGCTTTGGACTATTTGTTTTCTTCTTTTGCATCAGGGAGCTAGAGAGCTGATATTTCCAAAGTATCAAACAAATTTGTGAAGCTTCTAAGAGTAAGAGTGCTCAAGTTGCATGGTGATAATGTTATTGAAGGGAAATGACTGAGGTGATCAGCTACTTTTTAGTGTGGTTTGAGCTGCTGAAGTACTTGAATATGGCTTGAATAATGCTTGGTTCTCCTGGATAAAATCAAGTTTGGTATGGAGCATGGTTTTGGCTTAGTTGAGTAATAACGCATGCAGCTTGATTGAATATCGTTTTGCTTTGCAGGATGATGGTGTGCGAGAGGGTATTTCACAGAGTGATCATGCCGCTAACTCGGCAGATGAATATGCACATAGTGCGCACGGGGTATGTCACAGCATGTTTGTCTTAGGATTTTTTTTTTTTTTTTTTTTTTAAGATGGGCCGCTCTTATTAGAAGCTAGAGGAGCTGCGGGGCATGAATCTTGCTTCTCTGGAACTGGAGGAGCTGCGGGGCATGAATCTTGCTTCCCTGGAACTGGAGGAGCTGCAGGGGATTTCTTTGGATGGACATTTAAATCAGCTAGCCTGGATGAATGCTGCAGGGAGGTTCACCGCTTGGAAGATTCTGTGATCTAGCTGAGGAATGAGTTTTCAAACCTTGAGGGACAAGTAGAAAGGGCGCGGGGAAATTTCCATGCCAAGTTTGGTGATATTATTAGTCCTGACTCTGATAGCGTGGCTTGCCTTCAAGTAGATTTAGCTTGTGGCATGTTGACAGTGCATAGGCATGCATATGTACGTTAGGCATGTGCTTGATTGTTTATGCTTGTGGCTGCCTTTTGTATTTGAATGAGCATGACAGAGTGAGTGTGTGTTTATAAGAAAGTGATTGGTGTGACTGTATCATGAGTCTTAGAGTGGATGTATGACCTTTAATAGAGGAGCTTGGCATGATGTGCTTTCGAATACCTGAGAATTATTATTATTATTTTTTCTTGGTGTTTGGATGCTTGTATGCGTAAAGAGATCCTCTCGGTCATGAATATAAAGAGATGAATGGAGGCTAGATTTAATGGTGATTATAACAGTAGAAGATGTGATTAAATCGAACAAAGATTTTTGACAGGATAAAAGGAGTAACAAAGGCTTTTTACTGGTAAGAAGGTGTAAGGGACATTTTATTGCAGGAAATAAATGTATAACATAAGGCTTTTTCAAAATGTGAGAGAAAAGTCTTTGCTTGACCCTTTAATATGGCAAAACAAATAATTTGTCTATGGAATGAAAGGTTTTGATGTGCAAGTGTTAGTGAAACTACGATGTTTATTGATTGGTAGAGAGCTGGAACAATAATTATCAGGATTTGAAAAGTAAATAACCAAATATACATATCTGCTTGAACTAAGGACAGTAATTGGTCGAAGGTAAAATCACTGAAAACAACTTTGATTGCAACATCTAGATAATCTGCCCGATATGAATATGCTTGGCATAAGCTTGATTTATTAAGACTTATCTTGCTTGAATAGTGGCATGATGGTCTAACTTTGGCTTGTTTTCTTGTATAGATGAACTGTGTTCACTGCGGTGGAAGTTTTGGCTCCGGCTAGAAGAACTTTGGTAATGGTTGAGAAATGCCTGGTACAAGGGTTGTAAATATTTATTACTCGGCATGGTTTGAAGGAAGCTTGCAATAGAGGTCTTAGCTGCATATGATGCTTGGTTACTGCAGT
The DNA here is from genome assembly GCA_963682095.1 of Potentilla sterilis. Taxonomy (NCBI): domain Eukaryota; kingdom Viridiplantae; phylum Streptophyta; class Magnoliopsida; order Rosales; family Rosaceae; genus Potentilla; species Potentilla sterilis. The sequence continues at coordinate 46,387,275 of OY821758.1, forward strand.
GAGGGTTTAAATTTTGTTTCGGTTTTGATATCAGGCTTATTTATGTACAAAAGGAGATTTTGGTTGCTACGATGGAAGCTATGGCTTTAGCATGATTTGTCTTTTGTAAATTATAGCGAAGGCTATTGTTGTGACTTATTTCGGTCAGGGAAATGGAACAAAATGACTACAGCTTCATAGACTTCATTCTGGGAATGTAGTAAAGCATGAATGGATCGAGTCTTCACTTTGGCATGAATATATGTAAATGATCTTGACCACGAGTAAAACATTCACCCTACAGCCCCCAAGTTTATTAGCATGAACACAGACGTGGATTTAGGCATACTTGAATGTAGTTCAAGAGTGTACAGAATTCTTAAATGCACATCACAAGAATTGCAAGCCCTCATCAAGCTTGTTTGCATGGCTTGACTTGATACTGTAAAATTAGAGTTAAGAAGAGCATCTCCTAAATCACAAATAGCATGAGCGATAGGCTTGTCTGTATGTTCTTCATTTTGAGAGACTATCTATTGCAGTAAAAAGTTACAATTCATCAAGTATGCGCCATGAAAAAACAGAGGTTTCATCCAGATCTATGAAAAACTAGCAGCAAAGAATTTTGGTACGAAACAAACGGCTATGGCAGTAGAAGAAATTTGGCTGACTCTGACCACAGATTACCGAAGCACAAGTGATGGCAGACTAGGCAACAAATTAGGAAAACACCTTGTAATAAGAAACAAAAGTTTTCGACATCAGACTTATTTGACTTCCGCATATTTGGTCTCAAACAAGCAGGACACAACTGATATTTTGGTATAGAGAGATTGCATTGTAAACAAGATACAATCGATCATGAAGAATTTGAAGGTTGCAGGGTTAAAGACAAGGAATAAAAACACAAATGGAAGGAACCGCCGTTTCTGGGTTGCTGCGGGGTGAGGAACAGGACATTCTGTTGGTACCTCTGACTAAAGAGAAAGGAGATGGGTTTGGTGCAGGATAGAGTTGGGCTTTTTCCTAAAAGTGGCACTTTGGGCTTTTGTTTGGGTTAAGAGAGAAATAACCCAAAATTCTTTACCTTCACTATCTTCGTCATCAATTTTCGTCATTGGGCATGGATTTCGGGCCCAAGACCGAAATCGTCAATAACGCTAAAGTGACAACGAGCGTTATGCGTTTTTCCGTAACCTTCCACACCATACCCACTATGCAAGCCCCAAAACGCATGCGGCTTGGGCCCGCATGAACGGCGTATATTGCTTGGCGAGTTAAGTCGAGTGTTGAGATAATTATAAAGTTTGCGTGAACACACATAAAATAAAGGGTACGATTTTTCGGGTATCAACAACAACCCTAAAACCTGCAACAACCAAAACACTTCTAAAATTTCAGTTCCAACCGTAACACCTGGAGCCACCTGCTCCCCAAATCACAACAACCGCCACCAATAAACACAAAATCAAATTCAACTGGCTCACAGGTAATCAGAGCAATCTAACAAAATGAACTGGAATTACAAATGGAAATATAACAAGAAATATAATATGAAAATAAAAGAATAAGGGATCACATATCCCACCTAGCGGAAGCGACAACGATGATGACTATGCCTCGACTCCGAGTACTCTTGACCTCTGACCATTACTCTGCTCACTAGGCGATTTAAACCGAAGGGCCCAGGGGAAAGTAATTTAAAAACACGTTAGAGTGAGTGGATAAAATAATATTGTATAACACTTTATATAAAAAGTATTGTATTACTTCCCCAATATTTTATAACTGAAAACCACTATGCATGCATTTTCGTAAAACATCCCACGTTTAAGAAAATCATAATAATTAATCAGCCCCGCTGATATCTCAAATACACAAATAATATTTTGTTTATACTTTTAAAATAAATACTTTAAAATCAAATAGTAACATACCACGATCAATCCCATTGGCCGAATCCCAAATCATTTTGTAGTAAAAATCCAGCCCCACTGGTATATTGAATAATCAAATAAAATATAACTGGACCAATCTCATTGGCCCATTCCCAAATATTCTTGTAATTAAAAATCTAGCCCCGCAGGTTCGGGAATTTATTAAATAACAGAAAGTCTCATAGAGAAAATATTCCCGAAGACCACATAATTTAAAAATCATGACCAATCTCATTGGTCATATAATAGGGGAAGGTTATCACCATTTAATAGTAAGCCTCCCAAGCTAAGGGTCGAGTCTCCCAGACTCTATAGCGTCCCACGCTAAATCTCTACACAACTCTACGTCGACCACCGAGCGTGAATCTGACCTACATGGTCAAGTCGTCACCTCGCGTGGGATGATGTTAATAAGGTAGCTAGCGTCAATATATATACGGACCCTGATATTGTGAAAAATTTGAAAATAAAACCGAAAACACACTTACCCTTATATATAATAATCAGTACGGTCCCCGACCGCACATCTGAGGCTTATAATAATCATAAATAGTATAATAGCCTCAAAATATATTCATATATATCCGACATATCCACATGCCGTAAAATAATATCGAAAACGATATACATAACATCGACATGTCTCACATGTCGTAAAATCACAAATACGAAAGTATAAAATTCCCGGAAATCTCATTTCCGGTCTTTACATTTAATTAAAACTTATTCAGTATGATCAATTATGAATAATTAAAACATAGCATTTCCGGAAACCTCGTTTCCGGATAAAATCAAGTACTACTAAAATAGTAATAAAAGTATAACCCCAAAACCATATTTCTTTAAATATCAAATCAACAATTATCACAAAAGTATATGAATTATCGAAAGCCGATAATTCATATCATGCTTAGAAATTCATTTAACTAAATAAACTGCATTTTAATAAAATATTTATGCATGCATTTATTTAAAATAAAAATACACTCACAGTACGGCCGAGCGCGTCGCTAATCCGATCTCTCGTCCCGTCGAATAACCTCTCGACCTGTAATAGAGACGTAATTATAATTATTACGAATGTTAAATCTACGGAAATCCTTACTCGCGCGAAACCTCCTAATTTTCCCTTTTCAGTTATCGGTATAGGAATTTCACCTCAATACCGAATAATCTACGTCCGAAATAACTCAGGACACCCACCCCATGTCCGATTAATCCTTTTACTAGTTATTTCGTCGTAAAACCCCTTTAAAACAGCTTTTACCTTTTTACGGTAAGTCAAAAGTAATAAACCAAGGTCAAACAGTAATTATTCTAGGTCAAACAGTAATTTTGAAAGTCAAACAGTAAATGGTTAAAATCCAATTACTATTTACCATTTACTTTTACGGTTTACTGTTTACTGTTTTACTGTTTTACTTTTCACCTTTTACCGTTTTACTTTTACATTTTACTGTTTCACTGTTCATCGTCTTCAACCTCTCGTCGCCGGAACAGTAGCGCCGCCGCCACCGCCGGTTGAACAGCAGCACCGCCGCCGGCAGCGCCACCTCCAATCGATCCCAAATTTCCACAGCAGCGTCGCCACCACCTCAGGGACTCATCCCCGTCGCCTCTGCCGCCAAAAACCCACGAAGCCGCCGCGTACGGCGGCCCAAAAATCCCAAACTCCAATTTCTCCAAAACTCAACCAATCGAACCCCAAATTATACTTAATCGACTCCAAACAATATCCTAAACACGAATTTAACCTCCAAATCCACCAAAAACATCAATTACACAACCTTCATCAAAAATCACCAAAACTCTAAAAATTCAAATCCTAATTTCTCCTTACCTGGATCGATTCGGTTCAATTCCTTTGGTGGGATGCTTGTGCGAATCAAGATCTCAATTTCCCCCCTAAATTGGGCCAACAAGTGGCCGGAGGAGGGAGCTCCGGTTCGACTGTGTCGAACCAGCTCGGGCGGCGCACGGCCAAACGGCGGCGTTTCACGCCGCGCCGCTGCCACCGACGTGAAGAGGAGGCCGAGCCGGTCCGAACGGGACCGGTGCGCCGGCCCAGTTCGGCCGGACGGCGGAGAATCGGTGGAGGTCGGGCCGAGTCGGGGAAGAGGAGAGAGAAAGAAGAGAGAAGAAAAAGAAAGAAAAGAAAAAGAAAAAGAAAAAATGGGGGATTTCTCTTTCGGAAAATTTTCTTCCGGCTATTTATACTCATCCAAAATCGGACAAATTTCTGATTTTACATCGTAACTTTTTCGTACGAACTCCAAATTGAGCGTGCTACATTTCCACGAACTCGTTTCAACGTCTTTTACCTCGTCATGAAATAAAATCATCGGTCGAGTCAACTTATTTAAAAGTCAACCTTTAGAACTTTCAAATCGTAAAAATAATTCCCGAGGAGAAATAATAAAAGTAAAACAGTTAAACGGTAATTCTAGGTTCGGGTCGTATCAAGTGACCTTTATTCTTTTGGGTTGGTGGTGGATGTTTTTGTGAGGGACATGAGGTCTTATTTGGGAGTTTAATGGAGTTGTATCATAATAGAAGTGTGATGTTTAATTTACAGGTTTTGGGGTAGTCCATTTTTAGGGTAGGTTATGTCAAATTTTTCGATGTAATTATTCTCTAACTTTGGCTACACAGGTCCACCTCGGATTTCAAGGAGAAATCCAGGAGCGGGTCTGTCAATTTTTGTTGATATGTCTATTTGGTGTGCTATGTTGATATGCCTATTTGGTGTGCTTTGTTGATATGCCTATGTATACCCACAAAATGAAATAGAGGTCTTGCTTGCATATCAGCAGGGGCAACAGGGACAGTAGGGCTCTGGCTGGTAGCCTGGTACAATTGCTGATTGTTCAGGTCTTCAGGATGCTTTCTTGAGTTTTTCTCTGGAGTTTACATTACATGTTCTATCATTTACCTTGTAACATAACAGATATGTTGAAGCAACCTTGTCTATAGTCTAGGCAATTGTTATGTTACGTTACCTGGACATTAACTTGTTAATTGTTATGTTATTTGGACATTAACTTTGCTATGTTGTTCAGTATGAAATTTGCTATGTAATTCAATATGTGATTTGTTATGTTGTGGACATTTGCTTTTGAATTGCAAGAGTTTAGTTTTATTTATGAACAATTGAACTTATTGCTTAAATTGATAAACAGAGATCTCGTTTTAGTTCCGGTCTCGTACGGGATCCCGGGCCTGCGGGATCAATTTTCAAAAAGCCTAATCCCGTCCTTTTTAAATTCTCACTGGACGGGACCGGGATCAGGCGAATCCCGGCCCATCCCGGCCATGCCCAGCCCTAATTGTATTAGTATGCGTGATGATGTTGTACATATCTAATGTTAGGGTGCTAATATGCTAGATTTTGTTTCACAATTCTAAGGGATATAGATGAGTCGAGTCGAAACAGACTTTAATCTGCGAGCATAAGGAAAATTTGCCGGTAGGCATACATTCTTATTAGAGACTGAATTTTGCATGACTTCGCGCATTTGGCTTCAACCTTATTGTAGATTAGAGTTTGATTGAATTGGTGCATCGTGCACGCCTACAATGTTATTGTTGAACTCGTATCTTACCATACTATACTTCAAAAAAAAAAAATTTCCTAAATTTTCTATAAGCGCGCGATCCCTATATAGTATTTCTTTGGATGTGTCACGTTTCCACAAATTCGGTTTAATGTGCTCTTAACCTTTCGAGCAAATAGTTTCTTTAAACTGACCGATAGATCTCGGATTCTTTGTACGGGGTGTTACAATTACACATTCTCAAGAAAAAAAAAATTACACTAACATTGGCAAATTTGGGCATACAATAGTGAAATTGTTTTGACTCTTTAGCTTCCTGGTGCGAATTAATAAGGAAACACTTGGTGATGGAGAGCATTAAGGGGCGTAATGCAAGTGTCCTGGAAATGGAGAATCAAGTTCCTTGTTCAAATTATCATTTGCTGACAAGCTCCTCAGTTCAAGAATGTTAATTTCAAGTGTGTATTTAGAGAAGTAAACTTCTTTAAAACGTAGTTGCATGATCAAATCAATTTGTACGTCAAAACCTTAGAATCTATACGAGCATGATCAATTAATTGATCATTCATCAGAATTCGATGTGCATTACGGCATTACCTGATAATTTGAGTAAATTAAAGGTAAGAGAGTATTCTGCAACCTAACCGTAAGACTGATTGCATCAAGAGATTGAACCGTAAGGGGTTCACCTTGTTTAAGATAGGTTTTTGCTGCCTTTAATTATTTTTTTGGAGTAATCGACTTAAGGACTAACTCATCGACCTTAGTTAAAAATTTATTGCTGCCTCTAATCTTAGATATGAGTTGTACGTGATCTGTTCCACATGTCATCTTGATCCTACGGTTACATGGTCCTTCTATTGAGCTACTCTTCAATTGATACCATGTCAAACGGTGACAAACGTGGTTTGTGGATCAACTGTACTGATATGAGTCTGCACGTGCAACCCAATTTTAGGTTGGCACGTGAAACATACTAACAAACCAAACAAACCAAGGCCGGCCTTCAACGGACACTTGGCGACAAATCCAATCGGAACTGAAAGAACTAAATTATTTCTGATGGTACCATAATGGAACCCAACTTGGGCCCATGACAAATTGGAACCCTTACTCGGACCCATAACAGAATGGAGATGCAACTGGAGAGGGACCCGCTCTGATACCATGATAAAGTAGTCTGGGGTTTCAATCCAGAACTAATTGGCAATACATAGAGTAGCCCAAACCCTTATAAACCCACAGGTTAGGTCCTATTTTCCGATGTGAGATGTATATTCTCAACAAATACATATAACAAACCAAAATGGCTTTCAATTAACATTACTTCATATATGGAATTATGGTTACATTTGCCTTAAAAAAAAAACTCTCTACCTACAAAAAGGTATTGATCATGACCTTGGAACCAAGTGTCATTTTGCTTAAAGACTAGAAGAACACAGAGAGAAGCATATAAAAATTGAGAACCTAGACCAAAAGTTATTGGATTCTCTATGCTCCTCGCCCTGATCAATTACCTAGTCTCCATCTCTTTGGCCAAAAACTGGAAAAACTAATTGATACAACAACAAAAGAGAACTGGCAGAGAACTGGCAGAGTGTGTAGAAGTGTTATGGCCTCAATCTAAACAAAGACCATTCATGTTTCCTTTTGTCTTTGACCATTTGTGCTAGAGTTTGGCCTTCTCACAAATCTACCCTGCGACAAAACAAGGAATACCCGTATGAGTGAGACTGAAACCATAAGAGGCATAGAGAGATACAATTATAGGGCACCGAAATCCTAATTCCTATTTATCTATTGATCACTAAAGGGTCTAAAGATTAGGGAGAAATCGGTCGCTTGATCGGTATGTCTACTTTGACACTATAAAATACTATAAAATATATGATAAAGCAATTATTTGTCTCAAAACTAAATATGAAACTAAGTCTTAAACATGGTCATTCTAAACAGTTGCCTTCTAAAGAAGTTTGCTCAACTTCAATTTTGAATATATTTTTTTTCTTGTGATGAGAAAAAAAATGAGGGACAAAATTATGGGGAAAAAATTACATATGAATGGAAGACAACTTGACGTGTGACTTTTTTTTATGAATCATCACATCTATCATGCCATGCCATCTTTTACTTAAATTTATCATGTATTTTTGTACATCCCAATAAGAATTTTAAGTTTGTCATGGCATATAGCATCAAGCAATCTTTAAGATTCCAAACAGAATGGATTTGGCTTTGTTCAACTCATATTCTTATCAAATTCAAAAGAAAAGGAAAATAATTCACAAAAGAAGTACCTTCATTCTTGGTCGTCGATCGGCGTTGACTTTCCGGACTTGGTACCTGATCTTTTTCGAAAAGAGGCGAGTACGCCGCTTTTCCTTGTAGCGGAGGACGCTGGCCTCTCTCAACCCACCGGCGTCCGTGAATAAATCAATCTGCGCCAGCCTGGCCTGCCCCAAAAACAAACACACACAATTAATCATTTAGTGCTCCACACAGCACACTATCTTAAGACTTAACAACCTCTTAATCTGCAAATTAATAAACTAAACAAGGACAATTATGTCATTTTCTTATAAACTCTGACTAGTTTAAGTTGGTAAATCCTGACCCAGAAAAGGACCATTAGTGCTTAATCCCCAAATTAATAAACAAACATTCATAGAGTAGCCACTACTTTGTCATCACGGCAATAGCAACGGAATTGACATAAAATTATTTAATTTTTAGATCTATCAGGAGTCATGGATGGTGACAAAAGACATTTTCTTTCTTCTCAATTGATTTGTAACGTTTATGACGTAACACATGCACCACCGTCACACCTCTCTTCTTTTTAGTATTATAAAAAAACGTCAAAAGTGAGTTTAAAAAATCACAATTACCTCATTTCTATGTTTAGAAACTACTATTACTCTAGTTTTCAAGAAACAAACTATCATTTTGAACACGTCGGAAAAAAATGTGCAACTTCACACTTTATAAAAACAAATCCTATGTTCCAAACACTAAAATATGTAAAAGGGTATCATCGGGAAGAAAAACATGTTTCAAAAAAGTCTGATAAAAATCTATACCGCAGTCTTCAAGTCTCGATTAAAAGTTGTACAGTAAAAAAAATAACTTAATCAAGAAAAAATAATTGTTAATTTGGAAGAGAAAATAAATGATGCATTAAGTGCTAAACCGAACCAAACTTTTATTAAAATTCCGAGAAAACAAAACAAAAAACACACACGAACTGATTTTTCAAAGGATTCTCCACTTTGAAGCCAAACAACAGTTTTAAGGTTTGCTGGCGAGAGATGAGAAACATACAGAGACATCATTCCCGTCACCGCCGCCCTGCAGCTCCTCCGGAAACGGCGACGCTTTATCCGACCAAGCACTCAAAACGTCGTCGTAGTCCAGCTTCAACATCAACCCCCCACCCTCCAATTCCGTCTCCTCCTCCTCCTCCTCCTCCTTCTTCGTCAGACTCTGACTCTTCTCCGCCAGCTTCGACTCCACCACCGCAAGCTTCTCCATTTTCTTCTTCTTCTTCTTCCCCGCAGAATTCGGCCGTGAAGCCGAGGGAACGGACGGCTGAGATTTATTAAATCTGGGCGAGATTTCAAGAACATCGACGGTGGGGAAGCTCCACCAGTTCGCCCCATCGTCGACTTGCCTCAACGGCCTCACTCCTCCTCTTCTGAACCCGAACCCGAACTCGAAGTTCCCGCCAAATCCCAACCCCATTGGATAGCCATAACAAGAACCCATCATCATTCGGTCACTGCTAGTAGAAGAATCATCGACCGAGTCTATGTTCATCGAAGTACTACTCCCCATGATGCTATCAATACCCTCCTCAATCTCCTCGTCCAGCATAGACTCAGCGTCGAAATCATCACATATCTCCATGGAGGAGTTGGGATTGGAGTCGAAGTTCACCGGGGAGTTGAATTCTCCAGGAGAATTGCAAGACTTTTCGAAGGGACTGATTGATTTGGGCTCGAATCGGGAGTTGGGCTTTTCGAGAATTGGGTTGTCGAGGAGGAAAGTATCGGAGTTGTCGATGAGTCTGAAAGGGAGGAGGAGTTCGGAAGATGAGGGGTCGAGGAAGGAGTCATGAGGTTTGGTGGATTTCCGAGGATTTGTGAGGGTTTTGGTGGAGAAGATGTTGGGGTAAGCAGTGGAGAGTAGTGCAGCGGCTTCATTGTAAGTCTGGTTGGGACGTTTCCGAGGAGTTCGGGGTTTTCGGGTTGAGATTGCAAGAGCGGAGTTGCTTGATTCTGAGAGGGTGGAGGAAGGTGAGGATGTTTGGGAAGTTCGAGTTGAAGTGGAAGGGGATTTGACTATGTCAAGCTCAAATGCATAGGTTCTTCCGCCACCGCTAAAACACGAAGACATTTGGGGATTCTATCAAGGAAGACTAGTAGAAATTCAAGTTTGAATTTTGCAATTTCCCCCAACAAATTCAGGTTGGGTAGTTTGGACTCATAGAACTGAAATGAGGACTAGAACCCAGAAATGGTTCTCTAAATAAAACTTGACGGTCTAGAAAGCCAAAAGTTTTTCTAACTAGAGGAGGACAGAAAAAAGAAAATAGTACAAAACCCTAAACCCTGAACTGAAAAGTACAACAACCAAAAGGGTCTTAATTTAGGTAAAAAAAAAAAAAGAGAGAGAAACTTGGGAAAAGGCCAAAGTCCAGAAGCTTTTGGAATAAAATAGAAACAGAAACAGGGGAACGCACTAGGGAAATTGAATTTTGAAACCCCCAATTAAGAAGGAGGAATCAAAAACCCATGTCTGAATTCTCAACAACCAAAGATACAAACCTCGGAAGCTATGCCATAAGAAGGAAAGACTCGTAATTGACACGCTTCCTATCAAATCAAATTCTCAGAAAACAGAGTATTCCCAAAACCCCAGAAGAACGAACTGAGAAATTCAAAGTTAGATGCGAACTGGGTATTGGCCGAATGGAATGGGAAATATCTCGGAAAGGAAAGTTGCCTAATAAAGGAAACGAGGAGCGAGGATTTTGTAGAAAAACAGAGGAGGGTGGCAGAGGGTTGGAGGGGTGGAGAGGTTTTGCAGAGGAAGAGGTCACGAGGCTAACTAGACCAAATAAAAGGGAGAAAGAACCGTTGGGGAGTCTGTAAGTAAATATATGAATGAAGAGATGCACAAACTCTCTCTCTCTCTCTCTAGATTTTTCTGTGTCTCCAGACTGGGAAGTGCCTTAGTATGAGTGATGGAGGTGAGACAGGGGAAGAGACAGGGCTCAGTTCAGCAGTTCTGGTTGTGGGACCATTTTTCCCTTTTAGCCTTTAGCATTTTCTCTCTTTCTTTTTACCTCTTCAAATCTTCAATCATTTTCTCTTCATTTCTATTTTTTTCTTTTTATTCTATTCGCCTTCTCATTTTCCAATTCTTAATTTCTTATATGATATTTGCCGACTGAAAAACAAAGAAAAAACCATTAGTGTAACAAAATAAAATACAAAGATTGTAACCAAAATATCTAATTAGTCATGTCATCGCATACAAAAAAAATTCTAATTGTTGTTTTGGATTTCATACGACATTTGGAAATCAGTGGTATCTCAACAAAATTTCAGAATTTACAAGTAAATGTGAATAATTAGACCAGTTATTATAATTATTGTTTGAGTCATTTTGATGCTGAAGTTTTAAGTACATTATTTTTAATTGAATAAAGAATTAGTGCGGATGCACACAAAGTTTTGATTACGGTATCCACAAAACATGTACTTAAGGAGACACCAACTAGTACATAATGTTCTAGTGGCAACTTTATTTACTTTGATATAGCAGCAATATTTGGAAGGATAACTCGACCTCTACGAAACGTAGTTATCATTTGTGCTAACCTTATTTTCGGCTGACAAAAGAAATTATGCTCAATCATTTTTTTCAGGCTTGTAAAATATCATCGTTTATAGTTTTACATTATTTCACTACTCACATGTTGTTGTGACCGGTGATATTGGTCTTTAGTCTTAAACCCCTTGTAACAAAAATCATACAAATTTAATTTCTAAAACCCCTTGTCTCACTCCACTTGTGTTTGGATGATATATACATTACAACTCACATGCAACCGTCCATTAATTTTCAAGTAATGTTTACGTTCGTTCAATTATCACAACTTTGATTGTTATAACATTTAGGAAAACTTTTCAATTAATCATATTAATTTAAGCCATTTTTCAATCCATTAATTATTTTCCCAGTCCAATTTTTGAGTGTTCCTTTCAATTTTTATCTAGTCTTGGTGTAAAGTTTGATACCCTCCCCTAAATCCCTAGACTACACTAACTAGTGTAGTACTGTAGTTATGAGTTATTACTCTAACCAATATTAACCAACTACTAACGTACATTATTGCATTCAGTCATTCATTGGAGTACTTGGGGCACATCTGGAACAATTCTAGTACCCAATAATGTACTGTGATTGTGGTCCATCAAACTTTTATCCTACATAAGACGATGGTACGTTTTCTAGATTCAGATCTTCATGTAAGAAAAGAAAATAGGAATAGAGGATAATGAATGGGTGAAAAAGAAGAAATGTGTCAAACCGTGGTATAAATGTTTACAAATTTAAGATCGAGTCTGTAATTTATGAGTTTTCACTATAAATCGAGCTGAGTTCAGAATGAGTGACCGTAATGTGAAATGTTAACGTAAGTCAATCAAATGTTATATTTAAGATGATCGGAGAGGATCGTGTGGTGGAAGTAGATCCGGATATTCTCATCATCCTAACTATGGGACAAGCATGGATGTGTTGTTTGGATGGATGCTTAGCCATACCAACCTGCAAAGTTACTAGAGATTTTATGGAAAGGGTTTCTTATCTGCTGAGATGGCAATAGGCCATTGGAGGAAGTAGATTTTCTAGGGTTTATGGGCTAGAGGATATTCACGTGTATCAAGAAATAAGGTGGGTTTTTGGATGTCTCTCTATCTCGATCCCCCTCTCTCTCTCTCTCTTGCTTATCATAGTTGTGCTGCAATGATTTGAACCTTTTTGGTGTCTATTGATTTGGTATGTGCGGTAGATGGCATTCATACGTTGAGCTTATTAGGTTCATTTACTTGAAGATTAGAATCAAACCCTCATGTTTTTGTCACAACCATCTCATATCATTGGATGGACCCTCCATTTAGGTTTGTATAATTTCCCCACACACATGTATATGACTTGGATGATGAGATAACAACAACAATAGATTACGTTTTTAAAACATTTCATCCAACAATTTTGTCTTAACTTTTAAAAACTGAAATAAATATTAATTTTGAAAAGAAAATTCGGGATTCGAAGTATTTAAGAACACTATGTATCTTTTAAAGATTACACAATGCACAACCATGAGTAATCAACAAAAGAGACTAAAAAATAGCAGTTTCAGAAACAACCCCAAATCTATATTAACCTCAGAGACAGTCATATTCACACTCACATACTCAGTTGTGCTCAACTGTTAATACGTTATTGACATTAAATCTACTGATTGCCACAAATGAGAGAGAGAAATTAACTCAGGAAATCTCACCATTTTGGAGCCACCTAACAAAAAAACCACCCTAACTAAAAAACCATCATCGCAAATGTACAACAAACAATGTTCGATCATGAGTTTGAGCAAGCATACTCGAACTCATTAAGAATGCTTGTGAGGCCGATACAGTAGCCTACGGCCGGTGACTTGGATTGCTTCTTTTGGTTTAACTCGCGTGGTTAGTTATTTTTTGTCGAAAATAATAAATGTATGGAGAGTGAAATAAATATGTATTTAAAAATTAAGCTTTTCATTTTTCACTATATAATTTTTTTCAAATGATGGAGGATAAACTCATAAAAGTCAACATGTTATGGCTCTTTGTAGATTTCCCCATGCTCTGATGCATACAGTACTCTGATCGATTATCTTTCCAAAGATATTTCCTAAAATATCCAGGTATATTCATCATCATCATCAGTTGAAAAATTCTTAGTAGATAGTTTTTACTCATAAATATCGACTCGGTTAAACACGGAAACCTAGAACTAGAGCTCTCAATTCTGCCATCTGCAACCAATATAGAAAAGGGTGGCCACTAGATTCTCTGGCAATCAAGTCCTTCCTCATTACAAACAAAGTTCATCATTCACTTTGCACAGTCATAAGCCACAACAAATTCTAAAATAAGGCAGGGTAACATAGCCTTTCAAACTCAAGTTGGGTTCACATAGTAATTTCTTCTGAATTATACTATTTTACTTCATTAAACATTAAATTAAAATCTCATATATAATTCGTTCGACGTTGACATTTAGAAATCACATAACAGTGTTACTCAAATAGCCAATATAAAAAGTGATTAGTCTTCGATCAACATAATCTTCCAAAGAATAAGCTGCACTATCATTCAATTTAAATTTTAATGATATAGGTCCATGAGTTCAACTCGCGAAAGAAAAACTAAAATTAGGGTTTAGCTAGCTAGAACATGAAAAATGAGCAAAATTTGAATCTAGGTATAGGTGTGATCAGACCAAAAAAGAGTACAGGGGTGTGAGGGTGGGAAGAGAAAATGCCAAAAGGGGGGAAGAGAAGGTCCATGATTGTCTGACCTCAACATGAGAGAGCATATGATATCCTCTCGATGAAAAGACCTTATCTTGGCAATCCGACTTGGAATTTCCAGAGCCCTTAAAATCGGATAAACACAAATCTCAACCAAAGAGCTAAGGGAATTAGAAATTTCACGAAACTAACCTATGACTCATTCCCATTCAGGCAGTCTCATGTAACTATCATTGAGAATGATAGAGAACCAAGCAAGGGTCTTCACGGAATTCATCAACTTCACTTCACTTCACCTCACTAAACTCAAATGAATTCTAATTACCAAATAAATTTAAAAACTCCAATCAACTCTACTCTATTTTCAATATTAGCTCATTTGAAGTGAGCTTCCCGTAATCTTCAACCCAAAGAGGCCAAAGACCCTAACGGCCATCTAGAAGGATAAACGTACAAGAGTTTTTTTTTTGGCACTGCATGGGTGGCAAATGATATGTGATTTGTCTCACTTTGTCAGATTAATGCTGAATAAATTGTTGCTCTTGTATTACTGTGCATGTTGCTTAATCAATTCTCTTTTCTCGTATTTTTTTTAGGTAAACGACATCAGGGTTAACTCATCACCTTTACCCGAAAGTTTATTGATAGAGAAAACAAAATACAAAAGGAAGGGGGGATTATGCCAAAACCACCTCCAGAATATATACCACTCAACAAACAAGGTATACCCATATCATGTACAACATCTAAGAACAAACATTATTTTCATTACAGACAAACTTGAAACTATGAAACCTAAAATAACAAAATAAGAAACAGAAAACATTTTTCATAGAAAAATACGCATACTAACGAAATCTGTAAGCTGCAACTGAAGACAAATCTCTCCCATATAACCGGTCAATGAAAGCAGGCAGACCATCCCACCATTTATACTCAACATTACGGGCGCCAAAGTTAGCCAACGCATCCGCAACCACATTCCATTCCCTGTAAATATGAGAAACTCTACAATGCATCTGGCGAGCAGTATAGAGGCAGTTACTCCAAGCAACTCTCAATCTCCATGGAACAAGCATAGGGTTCCTGAAATAATAAACAACTAGGGAATAATCAGTTTCTAGCCAGAGACAAGTCCATCCCTTTGCCCAGGCAATCTGAAAAGCCTCAATCACTGCTAAAACCTCCGCATCAATGGCACTATGAACCTCCACCTTTCTTGCAAAAGCCCCCATGAACAACCCCTCATGATTTCTATAGATACCACCAAAACCCGCGGTAATAAAATCACAAAAAGAACCATCAATATTGACTTTTATCCAATTATCAGGAGGAGGGTCCCATCAGACAAGAGTAAATTTCGGAGCCTTAAGACGAAACGAAGAGAGACGCAGCACCTGAAACATATCATGTACTCCTGAAATTCTTTCACAAGGAGCAAAAGAAATCAAAGCAGACTCTCTCAGGACTAACAAAAATGAACGCTTGAACTTCAGTAAATCAAAAGCTGCCTCCTCAAATCTGATTTTGTTTCTATGAGTCCATATGCACCACAAAGCATTACAGAAAGCAAGACTCCATAACTCTCTGTTACTATATGACATACTGTCTAAGAACTCCTGAGAGACTAGGTGCTAAAGAGGAGTACCTGGAGGTAAAGAAACTCTGAACCAAGAAGCTAGACATTGCCAAAAATCATTGATTATGTGGCAGCCAAAGAAAAGATGAGTCAGAGACTCGCCGGTCAAGTTACAAAAAGAGCATTTAGAACACAATGAAGTCCCACGTCTTTGCAAAGCATCATCAATCAACATCCTGCCACGAATGACTTTTCAAGCCACCAGACTTTTTCTTGGCTGAATGGCCTTATGCCAAATCCATTTACTCCACTTAACTGCAGGCTGCGAAGGGGAGAAAAAGGAGAATGTAGCCTTTGTAGTGAGATGACCAGAGGGAGTATCAGGCCAAATGACCTGATCTGAGACAGTATCCAAAGGCAGCTGCACCGCACTTATCCGATCAACAGTATCTGGAAAGAAAAAAGTAAACAAGGGAGGTAACACCCATTGTTTATTTTTAATAGCACCACTAACCTTGATCGACATGAGAGATCTCGACACAGGAGAGATGCAATGAAGCCTCGATATTGGAGAACCCAACCAGTTATCTGAGCAGAAATCAATGCTTTTCCCGTCCCCCACTATCCAATGTAACTTGGAATAAAACTTACTCCAAAACTTTTTAATCCCAAGCCAAATTGAAGACTGCTGATAATACTCCAAGACTTGCATAAAACATGAGAGAAAACGGATTTTAAGGAATATTGCCGACGAGGTGGAAGCGGTCACAATGTTCCAACAGTTTTTTAGAAGAAGAGCCTGATTCAGGTGGATCAGATTCTTTAAACCTAAACAACTTGATCTAAAGGAAGACAACAAGTGTCCCAGGCAACGACAGCCGATCCTCTCTTCAAAGGATCACCAGACCAGAAAAAGTTACGGGCCCAACCTTGAACCTTCAGAAGAAGTGATCTCGGCCAAGCATAAACTTGAAAACTGTGAATGAGCAGACTCTGAATCACCGACAATATGAGTTGCAACCTAGCAGCCTGAGATAACTGCTTACCTTTCCAAGATGAAAGCCGACATCTGACCTTGTCTGTAATGGCTTGAAAATGAGTAGACTTTGGATGGCCCTGGAAGATAGGAACTCTGAGATATGTAAAGGGAAAATGAGCTTGCTGAATACCCAATACCTGATGAATTACAATCCGGCGCCTGAGCACATACTTTTCAATAAACATTGACGACTTGGCTTTGTTCACTACCTGACCCGAATTTCGGGCATACTCATCCATAAACTTCATCCGGTTGCGAAGACTCCGAGGATTACTTTGCATGAAGATCATTACATCATCTACAAAAAGGACATGCGAAGGAGGACTGACCTTCTTAGGAGCCGCAATACGAGTAATTTTACCTCTAGAAACCAGCTGGGACAACCCCCTACTCAAAACATCCTCAGCCAAGCAGAAAAGTAAAGGTGATAACGGATCTCCCTGACGCACCCCACGAGAGCACTGAAAAAACCCACACGTCTGACCATTTACTTGTACTGACAGCCAAACAGATTGCAGGACTTTTTCAATCCAATTTATGAATACCTGAGCAAACCCAAAAGCTTCAGAACACGAAGCAGAAAGCTCCAATCCAATGTGTCAAAAGCTTTGCTAATATCCAATTTTAAGGTTATGTTTGATTTTCTGTCTAGGAGGTTGACACACTCAGAAGTAAGAATAATTGGGTCTGCTATTAATTGGCCCTTGATGAACCCACTTTGATTTACAGAGACAATGCGAGAGGCCACTGCACCCAGCCTGTCAGCTAAAATTCTCGTGATAATCTTGAAGACAAAATTAGCCAAAGCAATCAGCCTGAAATCTGAAATACTGTTTGCCTCTTCTTTCTTAGGAGTGAGAGTTACCAGATTGGAATTAAGATGCGGCAGAATAAAACCAGTCTCAAAAAAGCTAACAACCACTGCCACAACATCCTCAGCAACTATCCCCCAACAGGAATGGAAAAAATACCCATTAAAACCATTCTCTTTTCTCGTTTAAAACTAAGGCTATTAGCACTTCTAATAACTTTTAATAAATCAATACGATATAAAATTCTAACCACAATCTATATTGATAAAAGATTTAAAATGAGGTTAACATGCACAAGATCTGGTGGTAAAAAGTAAAACCAAGAAATGAGCCAACCCTTTGTATGTGACAAACAGTAAACTTGAGAAAACACTCGATCAAATGATAGTCACGTGACTACAAAAAGAAATGATAAACTTACATATCGACCGGAGAGCACTTACATCATCACATTACAAAATATGAAGTAAATAAATCGGAGGATTTTGAACCAAGTGTCTAAATTATTACCATTGTTTCTTTTATTCAAACTATTTTCAAGCTGAGTACTCTTCCTAAATAATGTCTTTGCGTGGAATCGAGTGTATAAAAGTGTCGCACAACTCGATCACCTCATGTAGGCGTAGACACATTCATGCCTTGATATTCTCATTCATTTCATCACATCTGAGTTTTTTTTTAGACAATTATGTGCAAAATTTTGCATATAAGCAAAGCATAATGCTAAATATGCACACAGTGACAGCTGTAAATAAGCAAATTGATTCAGATATATACCAAAGGACAGTTTGGTATAAAATAGAAAGTAATTTGTATGTTCTTCTGTTACTCCGAAACATTAACTTATTTTGCTCACTGCTACACCCTCAAAAGCCACTAAATCCTTGCTCATGGAACTCGATGAGGTTGAGTGCAATTTTTTGATTTTTCTTCTTCTTCTTTTCGTTCTCTTTCTCCTTCATTTTGCCCTTACCCTTCACGTAGATATCATCATCATCTTTCTTAGTGGGAAGCTGCCTCCATTGCTCTTGAACCTTGCTCTCATCATTCTCACTCCCCAGCAGAGGGACATGTTTGATTTTATTGTTGCCTTGCTCAGATACAAGGTCTGTATAACCATCAATCTTCAGTCTGGGCCCGGTACAGCCAGTTCGAGCTAGGGGTGGGCACGGGTCGGGCCGGGTCTAAAAGTTGTGTAACCCGATCCAAAGCTCGAAAAAATCGATTTGGGCCGGTTCGGGCTTTCAGAACTTCAGGGACAGACCAAAACCCGTTCGGACCGGTTCGGGCCAGGTTCAGGCTTTTTTCGGGCCCAAAGACTGAGGAGGTAGAGGAAGGCGGAGGGAGACTGAGGCTGGGCGCGGCAAGGCCAAGGCTGGGCTGGACGAGGCGAGGCGGAGGCTTTCTTCACTTTTCAGTCTTCACTCCTAACCCTAGAATTTGGGAACAAATTGGATTTGGAAATTGGATTTGGAAATTGGAGATGAGAATGATGAAATGGGTGATCAGAGTTTAGGGGATTGAAGGAGGAGAAGAGAGGTACCTTGTGGGTGGTGGATCAGAATGGAGAGTCACCTGAGTTGGGTTAGAAAGGGGAGAGGGACGCAGAGAGAGAGAGAGAGTGCGGGCTGTGCGGCTGTGAAGAAAGGGGAGAGAGACGTAGGTGAGTGAAGAAAGGGGTTGGGTTTTTATTTTTTATTTTTAATTAATTATGAACCAATCAGAGCATGACACATGGCAACCACATATATGGATTGGGCCGGTTCGGGCTTTCGGTCTACGGAAAAACAGTGCCCGAGCCCGTTCAGACCTACACACATTCGGTTCGGGCTTTTTGGGGTTCGGGCTTTCAGAAATCAAGACCCGGCTCGTTTCGGACTTTTTTGGGTTTTTCGGACCGAGCTTTCGGTCCCTCGGGCCAAAACGCCCAACCCTAGTTCGAGCAGTTTCACCATACGTTCGACCTTCTTGCTGGGTTGCTCAGGTAGAAGGTCTAACTCTCCCGGTAGAGGCAGTAGGTCATCCTCCGAGTGGGCGAATTTACAGCGGTCTCTGAGGAAGCAGTTATTATTAGGGATTATCGACACATCTGCGTCTTGTGCTTCTGTAAATTGTTTCTAAATTGCTTATAAATGCAATTACTTTTTCACAAAAACATATAGAGGCCTACTTGCAAGAAGAAAAATGTGGATGATAAAAGTTCATAAACAAATATATGAACTAAGCTCACTATTAGTTTGTCGACTGTCATTAAAAACCTAACAAAATGGTTCCCTTTTTTCTTTGGATGAGCCTTTTGAAAGAACCTAAGAGATATGGGCAAATTGTGATATTACGTCCAATTCATTGGGTTCTCCCTCGCAATTTGGAAGAAGACCACAAAGAACAACACTTGAAGATTTTTAAATTAGGCGAAACCAAACTTTGTTTTTTTTTGTTTTTTATTTTTTATTTTTATAAATTTTTATTAAATAACTCACACACTCATTACATATGTCAGTAAGGTTTGAATCAATAACCTCAACATTGTTGGTCAAAATACTTAACCAACCAGACCACAGCTCACCAACAAGCGAAAGTAGACCTAACATTCTTCAAACTATTAGCCTCACCAACAATCCAGCCTCCAAGCAATGTCATTATTCCAACAAGACCTCGTCTGATTTTCAGTAAGGAAAAGAAAAAATAAATAAAAATTATCAAAGAAGAACTTGATTAACACTAAATGAATTACAATGAGTTAGGGATCAAATCATTTTTCTTTTTCATGGGATGAGTTTCCGATTAACTTTCCATTTTGTTTTTTTATGTTTTCTTTTTCTTTTCTTTTTGACTAAATTTTGCCTTATCTCAAAGTTTCAAAGTTGTGAGGCCTTGTCAAAATACTTCTTCCCTCTGGCCATGTCGTGGATCGAACTTGGGCTGGCCTAGTGGCCAGGAGTTCTCAACCTGATGCTTAACCACTAAACTAGATGTTGTAGTTTCTTTATGGGTATTTGGTAACATTAGGAAAGTTATCAAGAGTTATATAATTAACTTCCCAAAAGCGAAATACTTGATTTTGTTGTCAAATTTACTCAAGAATCAATTACAGAGCTTCACCATTGATCTCATTAGCCACTTCTAATTTTGGAGGAACAGATTTTTCACTTACTCTTGCTAAGATGTGAAACATATTTCAAGCTTCAAAATGGCAATAGATCGCCGGGATTTGCAGGATGTGATTGTTGGAAATTAAGGAAGAGCAAAGTGCATGCAATTAAGGAAGAAGGGCTATAGCAAATATGTCAGGGGTCGGCCCGAGGACATGTATCCAAGGCGAATGTCAAAATACTTTGTATTTCCATATGATTAATTAACTGGAAACGCTGTTTCTACTAGAAATTTATTGATTGAATTTGGATATCTGTACGTAAGCTTCGCCCTCATGAGTAGAATGTTGATGTATTAAAAAAAAAAAATTGGTCCGACATATATTATCCCACAAATATTGTCAGGCTGACAGGCTCATATGCTAGCTTATGACCTATTGCGCTTATCTTCATTTAAAACTTGCGACCCATCCATGCCATGACATACACTGCGATTGTTTTCTACTTGAACTTTGTTAGCAACATGAGGGAGGGTAGAGCCACAAATAGCCGCTTGGAGTTCGTTTGACATATATGATATATATCCATCTTGTTAAGCTGGCAAGCTTATCCGGACATTCTCCAAATTTCCATGTTTACGAAGAACAAAGCTGAAACCTGCACCAGGAAATGGAAGGCTGTTTGTAACAATGTCATGTACTGTAGGAATTTATTGATTGATATGATTCTCATTTGGAGATTCTAGTTGCACCTCCAAAATTTCTATGTATACCTCCATTACTTATTACACCTCTATTTTATTTTAGAAAAACTTAAAAATCTATATATACCTCCCTCTTTCTTACCAAAATGTCCTCCAACTATCTCTATCGATCTCTACAGCCGTCGTCTCTCCCGTAGACTACACCACTGACCAAACTTTCTCTTTCTCTATGAGAATGGCTACCCGAACAGTCATGGCTCTTTTGCCTCTATCTAAATTCCCTTTTTTGGTGGATATCAAATTTATGGTTTCGTAATTTCATGCCATAATTGCACACTCGATCTTTTATCGTGTACGATCTGATCTCATATCCACCCCAATTAGGGTCTAACTTACGAGGACACAACCAATACACGAGTAAAGTTTGATGAGTACCACCCGAGCATGTGCATCAACTCTAGGAATACTAGACCATTCTGTATCAAACCTAACAACCATAATATATGGTCTTTCATGTTACAGATTTTCATGGTTATGATGAGGTGGAGACAATGGTTGATTGAACGATGATCGGATACAACTTCAATTCGGTCACCACCTCTACCATCCTTCATGGCTTCATCACATATAAGAATCCTTGCAATGCTTTTTTGCTTAGTTTATGAATGAATATGCTAAGAGTTCCATAATCTATGTCAAAGACCCTATTTGTTCTCAACAGTCTTTTTATATAAATTGATAATGTCACATAATTTTATTTTTTTTAAATGGAGGCACACATAGTTATTTTAGAGGTGCAAATAGAACGGATTTGGATCCTCTCCTAACCTTTCATTTCACCTTACCTTCATCTAATGGCTCACAATATATTGCATCATTAGATGAAGTTTGTAATGAAAGCTTAAAAATATTGTGAGCCATTAGATGAAAGTCAGGAAGGTAAGGTGAAAAAAAAAGGTTAGGAAAGGATCTGGATCCAGATAGAACTCCCCTTCTCAATAACGGAGAGACTGATTGAAAATTAGAAGCGGAGGCTGGGTTTGGTACTTTGGCATCGTCCATTTCAAATGTTCTTCCTCCACGCATATTAATGGTCCGCAAACAAAGGCAAATTCACTCATTCATAGGTATAGTCAAAACCCCTTATAACTTTGGCACTCATTTGTTTAAGATCCAAAAAAATCTCTTTACTGAGACTTTTCTCAATCGCAAAATCAGATCATCAAAAGCATCACGCCATCTTCGTCCCCTACCCTCTTATTGTTGGGAAGCTGATGTCGTAGAATTTGTGATTGCTGATTTGCACAGTAAGCTTTGATCAAGACAAGTTTGCTTAGTCTTGGTTGTTAATAAATCCCTGGTCTATAGGGATAAGTAGTTTGATTTGCACGTTACAATTTGTTGCTTTATGTTCTCCTGTTTTCTAGTTAGTTTAGTTAGCTTTGAATTATGTTTGCATTGTAAGGCTATAAAAGCCAAGTAGTTCATGATGAATATACAAGTAGAAAATCCTGCTCTTTGGGAAACATTGTGTTATTTGATTCTCAGTTTAACAATTGGTATCAGAACCCCTCACGGGCCTGATCGAAATAGAGAGAGTACAAGAAAAAAAAGGTGAAGTTTCGATTGATCTCTTATAATCGATAGCAAATAGAGGAAGATTGAGATCAAGAGAGAAGAGAAATCAGTTGTCATGACAACTGAGAAGAGAAATCAGTTGTCATGACAACTGAGAAGAGTAATATGTTGAGTATTCCTAGATTCGATGGGGATTTTGAGCATTGGTCTATGCTTATGGAAAACCTCCTGCGCTCAAAGGAATGGTGGAATCTTATTGAGGTGGGAGTGGTGGAACCAGCAACTGGTACTGCACTGACTGAAGATCAGAGAGAAGAACTTGCAGCCCTGCGTCTCAATGACCTAAAGGTAAAGAATTATCTGTTTGTTGCTATTGACAAAAAAATTCTCAAACAGATACTTCAAAAGAATACCTCCAAGGAGTTATGGGACTCCATGAAAGCAAAATATCAAGGGAATGCGAGGGTACAAAGCGCGCAACTACAGCATTTGCGGAGGGACTATGAAGTACTTGAGATGAAGATGGATGAGACTGTTGTTGAATACTTCTCTCGTGTGATGCTGATTGCGAATGACATGAGAAACTTGGGAGAAGCCATGACTGATGCAAAGATTGTGGAGAAAATACTGAGAAGTTCACGTACGTAGTGTGCGCCATAGAGGAATCAAAAGATATAAGGAACCTCTTCATTGATGAGCTTCAAAGCTCACTGATGGTTCATGAGCAAAAGTTTAGAAGAAAGACGGATGAGGAACAAGTTCTAAAGATCACTGTTGACAAGAATGGAGGTAGAGGCGGACAAAGCAGTGGTTATAGAGGTAGAGGATCAGGTCGAGGAGCATACCGAGGAAGAGGAAGGGGCCAAGGAAGATGATTCAACGAAGTTGCGATTGAATGTTACAAGTGTCACAAGTTAGGTCACTTCA
The DNA here is from genome assembly GCA_963682095.1 of Potentilla sterilis. Lineage (NCBI taxonomy): Eukaryota > Viridiplantae > Streptophyta > Magnoliopsida > Rosales > Rosaceae > Potentilla > Potentilla sterilis. Next base: position 46,411,071 of record OY821758.1, read on the forward strand.
TCTATGAGTGTCCAGGATGGGAGAACAAGGCCAATTACATGGAGATCGATGAGGAAGAGGAGATGGCTCTTATGGCTTATATGGAGAAGGAAGATGCTCAGCGTGATCAGGTCTGGTTTCTAGACTCTGGATGCAATAACCATATGTCTGGTGAAAAGAAATGGCTCAATAATCTCGATGAAAACTTCAGACATTCAGTTAAGCTCAGGAATGACTTGAGACTCACAGTAAAGGGGAAAGGCAATGTCAGAATGCAGATTAATGGGGTTACTCACATCATGATGAATGTCTACTACATTCCAGACCTGAAGAACAACTTACTGAGCATTGGACAGCTGCAGGAGCGTGGTGTTGCGATACTCATTCAATGTGGTACCTGTAGCATCTATCATCCTATAAAAGGTATGATTGTTAAAATTGATATGACTACCAATCACATGTTTGTATTAATTGTACATGAAGTACCAAATTCTGCTGCATGCTTTACTACTGTGGCAGAGAATGCCACACAATTGTGGCATTGTAGATATGGTCATCTAGGGTTTACTGGCCTAAAACTATTGAAGCAGAGAAACATGGTTCAAGGGTTACCGGAGATGGAGTCTCCAAATAGACAGTGTCATGAATGCTTAACTGGGAAGCAGCACAGGGAACCTTTTCCTAAGGAAAGTACATGGAGAGCCACACATCGACTGCAGCTAGTTCACTCTGATATTTGCGGTCCTGTTACTCCGGAGTCAAGTAGTCATAAACGTTACATTATCACGTTTATTGATGATTTCTCCAGAAAGAGCTGGGCTTACTTTCTTTCGGAGAACTCACAAGCTTTGGCCACTTTCAAGATCTTCAAGGCAAGAGTAGAGATGGAGACCAATTAGTACATACAATGCTTTAGAATTGATTGTGGTGGTGAGTACAATTCGAAGGAGTTCAAGGAGTTCTGCATGAATCATAGCATTAGAAGACAACTAACTGCTTCCTAAACTCCGCAACAAAATGGAGTAGCAGAAAGAAAAAATCGTACCATTATGAATATGGTACGTAGTATGTTAGCTTGGAAGAATGTGCCTAAAGAATATAGGCCCGAGGCAACTATCTGGGTAGTACATCTCATCAACCGAAGTCCGACTCTAGCCATGAAAGGATGACTCCAGAAGAGGCATGGACAGGGAAGAAACCAGACGTACAATATCTTTGGAAGCTTGGCTCATTTGCACATACCTAAAGAAAAAAAAAGAAGCTGGATGATCGAAGTCTTCAGTATGTGTTGTTTGGGGTAAGTGAAGAATCTAAGGCCTATAGGCTTTTTAATCCTGCTACTGGACGAATAATTGTGAGCAGGGACGTGGTTTTCGAAGAAGATAAAGAATGGAACTGGAAGGTGTTATCACAGGGAGAAGCAAAGTCACCAAACCTGGCATGGAGTGAAAATGGTGACAATTCAGAAAATGAAGCTGATGCAAGAGAAGAAGCAGGAGTAACTGGGAATGTTGATGTTGACAACGTTGATGATGAGTAGGCCGAATTGATTTAAGAAAATGATAAAACGAGAAGGAGCAGAAGAAATCCACCCTGGATGTCGGATTATGTTACTGGAGAGGGACTTTCAGATGATGGATCAGTTGGATTCAGACATGGATCAGTTGGCTCTGTTTACAAGTGAAGGTGATCCTTTGACATTTGAGGAAGCTAACAAAGAAAGGAGATGGAGAGTGGCTATGATGCAAGAAATGGCTGTCATTGAGAGAAACCAGACTTGGGATCTATGCAGTCTTCCTCAAGGAGCTAAATCCATTGGCGTCAAGTGGATATACAAAACTAAGCTGAACAAAAATGGAGATATTGATAAATGCAAGGCGCGCTTCGTGGCAAAAGGATATGCTCAAAAATACGGTATAGATTACACAGAAGTATTTGCTCCTGTGGCTAGATGGGAGACTATTCGTGCAATTATGGCTCTTGCTGCTCAGAAAGGTTACAAGGTTCATCAATTAGATGTGAAGAGTGTATTTTTGCATGGTGAACTTACTGAAACAGTGTTTGTGGATCAACCTCAAGGATTTGTGAAGCCTAAAGAAGAGGAGAAGGTGTACAAGCTAAAGAAAGCATTGTACGGCCTTAAGCAAGCACCTCGTGCTTGGTACAGCTGTATTGAAAGGTATTTCAGAATGGCTGGCTTCAGTGAATGTCCATATGAACCCACCTTGTTCTGCAAGAAAGATGAAAGAGGTATCATGATCATAGTTTCTTTATATGTTGACGATTTGGTTGTGACTGGTAACAATGATAAAGCTGTGGAGAAATTAAAGGATGCCATGAAGAAAGAATTCGACATGTCAGACCTCGGGGAGATGAGGTATTTCCTTGGTGTTGAAATAATCCATAAGCCGTCGGGAATTTTCATATCTCAAAGGAAGTATGCTAGAGAAATACTAGAAAGGTTCAAGCTTGATCAGTGTAATCCTGTCAAGAATCCCATGGTGCCTGGTGTGAAGTTAATCAAGGAAGATGGTAGTGAGAAAGCAGATGCGAAGGTTTATAAGCAAATGGTGGGGTGCTTGATGTATTTGGCAGCAACAAGGCCAAACTTAATATATGTCATTAGTCTGATCAGTAGGTTCATGAGTGGGGAATTTGGTACAGGTGTGAAGGCAATGAGGAGTTAGTAGCATTTTCGGATAGTGATTATGCTGGTGATCTGGATAGTCGAAAAAGTACATCGAGATATGCTTGCTTCTTGAGTGATGCAGTGATTTCATGGTCTTCTAAAAAAAAATCTATTGTTACTTTGTCGACTACAGAGGCTGAGTTTGTCTCAGCAGCATCATGTGCTTGTCAGGTAATATGGCTGAGAAATATATTGCACAGCATTGGCTATACGCAGGAGAATGGAACAACTATATATTGCGACAATATATCAACCATCAAGCTCTCTAAGAATCCTATCTTCCACAAAAGGAGTAAGCATATTAATGTTAAGTATCATTTTCTGCGTGATCTGGTTAATGACAAAGTGGTAAAGATGGTCTATTGCAGTACTAATGTGCAAGTAGCTAACATTCTCACAAAGCCACTGAAACTTGAAACTTATGAGAGGCTTCGCAAGATGCTTGGAATGTATGAGAGCTCAGATATAAACTGACACTGAGAGTGTTCAGTTTAGGGGAGGCATTGTTGGGAAGCTGATGTCGTAGAATTTGTGATTGCTGATTTGCACAATAAGCTTTGATCAAGTCAAGTTTACTTAGTCTTGGTTGTTAATAAATCCCTGGTCTGTAGGGATAAGTAGTTTGATTTGCACGTTACAATTTGTTGCTTTATGTTCTCCTGTTTTCTAGTTAGTTTAGTTAGCTTTGAATTCTGTTTGCATTGTAAGGCTATAAAAGCCAAGTAGTTCATGATGAATATACAAGTAGAAAATCCTGCTCTTTGGGAAACACTGTGTTATTTGATTCTCAGTTTAACACCTCTCTAAGGCCATGTAATCCCATCAGTCGAGTTGGCCATCAAGCTCGCATCACGCGGCTTCAAGATCACCTCTAAAGCTCAACCGAAAACCGGCGGCGACCTCTTTGCCGCCGCACGTGAAGCGGAGCACGACCTAGACTACACCACCGTCTCCGATGGCCTTCCCGTTGAGTTTGACCGCTCCCTCAACCACGATCAGTTCATGGCCTCTTTGTTGCATGTGTTTTCCGCCCACGTTGATGAGTTGGTCGGAAAACTTGTCAAGTCCTCGGCGAGCACCGCCCCGGTTACTTGCCTAATTAATCGCCGACAAATTCTTCGTGTGGCCGGCCAAGGTTGCCAAAAAGTTTGATCTGCTATATGTTTCGTTTTGGACAGAGCCTGCTTTAGTTTATTCACTCTATTATCACGTTGATCTTCTTCCAAGAAATGGTCATTTTGCATGTCATGGTAAGGTTACGTACCTACTGATGAAGGTTAAAGTTGACATATGTGCTTGTGTTACTGTTAGATACCTGGAGTGAAATCAATTGATCCCAGGGACATGATGTCCTATCTTCAAGACACTTATATCACAACTGTGTGCCACAATATCATTTTCAATGCCTTCAAGGACGTTAGAGTGATGAGTGCAAAAGCACCTCTCAAAGATACCTTATATTTTCAAGATATATCGATGTAATACTCATATACAAGGGTTATCGAACACGAGGAGTTAGTGAGACTAAGTCTACGACACAACAAAACACAAAAGACGCGAATTCCAGAAAACTGGAATTCTCGACCTCTAGACACTACGAAAATTATAATTAAATATTTACTTGACCAATGAACACGAAATTTTAACACAAGACACTAGATACAGTGGTGGACTACCACGTAAATTTTGGGTTTAAACGGAGTAGTTTTGGTTGCCGAAATAATTCGACCAAATGAAGTAAATAACAGAAAACAGTAAATTTCAGAAAAGTAAATATTGATGTAAATCAAATGTGATGGGAGTTAGGCACTTCTCTCCACCCTAGACATCCTACGACTCCCCAAACTAATTCTAATAACCATGAATGAATGTTCCCCATGCACGAGCTATGGTTAAGTCATCTTACATATTACACTCTCTTACTTGGCATGAAAGAGGGAATGGTGTCCGCTCTTTCTTGATCCCTAATCAACCGACTTATACATATGGTGGTGTAAGCCTAGAGAACTAGAGTCATTAAGATTGAAGAATGTTTGAAGAACAACAAAGCTTCAAGAGCTACTATGGTGGGTGCTCTTACATCACCTAGGATTCATTCACACAGGAGCCTGCATTATCTCTATTGAACATACAATGGTATGGTGGTCATGTACACATTCTAGATGCTAGATCCTATATCATGCAACTACGTTGATCACCATAGATACATAAGATAGAAATCATCAATGGGATAATCAGTGAATAAAACTCATCCAAATAGTTATTAAAATCAATTGGGGTTCAAAATCGTAGCATATCTAGGGCTTCGATCAGCCCCTAACTATGGAGTTTAGCTACTCATAATCATAAGAATATAATAGCAAAACATGATGGAGGAGTTTTGATACAAACAGAGATGGAAAACCCTAGTCGGCAGCAGCTTCTCCTTGCGTTAACTCTCTGCTCCCAATCTGATTTTTCTCCTCAAGTGCGTGCCTCTATTTCACGTGATGGCTCTAGGAGTTTTAATCTCCTTTCCCTCATTGGTCCAACACCAAGCTGACAAGGAAACCCTAGCCCAAAACCGTAAGGAATAAGGATTCCTTTCCTTGCAAACCCAACTAATTAATCCATTAAACTTTTGGCTTCTTTTCCACAATCCAAATCAGTAATTAGTTGGGTTTAAGTCCACAAATTCGTCCATGGGCATCACAAAAAGACTTCGGTCTCCAAATACGCATTTCTGTCCACAGTCAGCATTTCCGAGCAGAACGACCTCTCTGTAGTAAATCGGCCATACCTTCCTCTAGAAAATTCGGAATGATTTTCCGGAAGCGGTTACGGAAACTAGACATCCAGGGCTTTCCAAGCATGTAAAAATCATAATTTAATTCCTCCTGGTCCGTTCCCAGTACTCTGTCGAAGTTGACTGACCAGTAGCAGGCAGAATTCCCAAAATCAGCTTAATGTGCTCCTTTTGTCATAATTCTCCAAAAGACCTATAAAACAATAAAACATAGTTAAAATGCTCAATTCATAACAAGAATCTAAGTATAGGGAATACATTAAAGACCAAGAAAGTTGCATATTTATGCAACTATCAAAATACCCCACACTTAAACATTGCTAGTCCTCGAGCAATACACTAAACTAAGACTCAAAACTAACTCAACACAGACAAACTCTAATGCCCTTAACACAACGTCTCAGCAATCTTCCTACAATGTAACACCAAGCTCACACAATAAATCAATTTCAATCCATAGAATTTCGAAGGTTAATGTCAATGCATGGTATACATGTAATATGTAGGACGAAGACATAACATGGTGAATGTAAAGCTGTAGCATGCAACAAACAAGTCAAGATTCAACCTCACATAGATATGCTCTCAAGAGTGTTTCTCTCATAATATGTCTAAGGTATTCACTCAACTCAATTACTTGCCAAATGGACCGAACCATATGCTCAACTCTTGTGACTTATCTCCACAGATCAAAGGTAGTCTATCTTGAGGATCAAAAAGGACTTCAATAGGTTGTAATGGGACTAAACTCTTAGGTTCATAGAACAAACGGATATGGAATTCAAGCAAAAATTCTAAAACCTAGTAGAGCACCATATGTAGAGACCTTCTCTCGAACTTTACAACTATTGAAACATCTTCATTATTTAACTCTCATCATATGCATCACCATTGTGGCCAGATTTCATCTTGTTGGGCCTACACATCATTCTTAACATCAACTGTCAAACCGGGGTATCAAGCTAGAACACAAAGAATCACTTTTCTTTCTTCTTTTGCCGATTTCTTTTATTTTTATTTTTTTTCTTTCTTTTCGGCTCTTTTTCATTACAAAACACTAGCTTGATACCCCACACTTATTCCTTTGCATCACCTTCACCAACTGTCACCTTGATCTTCATGTACCTGCCTCATGTACAGCTCTACTAAGTTCTAGAACAAGGTAGAGATAAAATTATTCTAAGCTTCAAGGTTAGGATTATGCGGGTGATGACAAAAAGTTTAAACATGTAGGCTCAAAGTGGTTAACTAAGGGGTGCACATCTTGTGTACACAAAATATGGGACACATGCTTCATATGGCAATGGTGGAAGATCCTAGATGCCTTTATCACTTCCTCAATCAAAACAAGTATTGACTATAAGTTTCGATAAGCACAAGAGCAAGTTCTAGTAATCTCTAGAGTCCATTAACTTAATCTGTAGCAAGCAACTGACACACAAGAAAGAAAGCATGTATATCACATTTAGGCTCAATCGCTCACAAGGTTAATGAATCTCGACAAAGTTTTAAGCATGCTCAAAAGATCTGTACCATGTTAACCTGTTTCTACATCCACTACACATTAGCACATGCACCAAACATCAAGATTAACCAAAGGAATTCAATCATGTAAGCAAATGTTCACTCTTAGTCACAATATAGGAAGATATAATCACATCATGGACTAGTTAAGGGCTCCTAAGACTCTTCTTTCAACACTAAGACACATTAGAAAACAAAGAAAACACTCAGTTTCCGGTGAATTTTCGATGGGTCGAAATGACCACTGTAGCTTTTTCTGAAAATTTCCCTGAACTGCTCACCAATCTTGTAAAAATTCTCTAAAATTAAAAATTCGTTCAAATGAGCTGAAATTGTAACAGGATAAACTAGACACATATATCAACACGCCTGTAAAATTTCAGAATTTTCTGAGCCCTCTAGCTATTTTCGAAAATTCACCCAGCACTACTGCATAGTTCCGAAAAAAACACCTAAAAACGAAAAATTTACTCTAGACGCTAAGTACATGCTATAAACCCCACCCCACACTTGAAATTTGCATTGTCCTCAATGTAAAACAATTCTAAAGTATGCAATACATCAAACAAGCATGGACTGAAGCACATAACACACACAAAACACACTAATCATGGAGAAACAAAAGGAGAAGGGTTTAAGAAAGCAAATCTGTTGTCCTCGCTTCTCCATCAACATGGGTTGCCTCCCAAGTAGCGCTAAGTTTAACGTCTTCAGCCTGACGGTACACTTCAAATCATTCCATAATCACAGGATCTTGGAGAGGTACTTCCTCCACATCTTTCTCATGCATTGGCTCGTAGAATGGCTTGACACGTTGTCCATTTACTTTGAATATGCTGCCGTCCTTTGGATTGAGAAGTGCTAATGCACTATGGGCAAACACATTAAGTATAACAAAAGGACCTATCCATCTAGATCGAAGCTTACCTGGAAACAACTTCAGACGCGAGTTGAACACCAAAACCTTCTGTCCAACAACAAAAGATTTCTTCTTAATCATCTGATCATGGAAGGTCTTTGTTTTCTCCTTGTAAATTCGACTAGATTCATAAGCATTGTGTCGAATTTCATCAAGCTCATTCAACTGTAATGTCCTATGAACACCTGCATCATCAATATCAAAGTTAAACTGTTTAACAGCCCAATATGCCTTGTGTTCAAGCTCCACCGGAAGATGGCATCCTTTCCCATAGACCAACCGATAGGGAGACATCCCAATCGGTGTCTTGTATGCAGTCCTGTATGCCAACAACGCTTCATCTAAGCGTTGACTCCAATCCTTGCGGTTTGGTCCAACAGTTTTCTCCAGAATCTGCTTGATTTGCATGTTGGAGACTTCTACCTGTCCACTCGTCTGAGGATGATAAGGTGTTGCCACCTTATGATGAACATTGTACCTCCTGAGTAGAGCTGCAAAAGACTTGTTACAAAAGTGGGAACCTCCATCACTGATGATGTACCTGGGAGTACCAAATCTAACAAACAGTGATTTCAAGAACTTCAAAACAACAGCAGCATCATTAGTACGAGTGGCTACTGCCTCCACCCACTTAGAAACATAATCAACTGCAAGTAGAATGTAGACATTTTGGTGAGAGCTAGGGAAAGGACCCATGAAATCAATACCCCACACATCAAAGATTTCCACAACTAGAATTGGTTGTTGGGGCATTTGATCTCTAGGACCTATGTTACCTGTGAGCTGACATCTGGCACAAGATTTATAGAACTCATGTGCATCGCGAAATAGAGTTGGCCAGAAGAATCCGCTCTCAAGCACTTTCAAAGCCTTTTTCTTTCCAGCAAAGTGTCCTCCACCTACATGTGAGTGACAAAAAGATAAAATAGATTGAAACTCAGTTTCAGGAACGCACCTTCTTATCAACGAATCAGGACAATGTTTCCACAGATATGGATCATCCCACACATAGTATTTTGCTATCTTCACCAGCTTGTCCTTTTGAGCTCTGCTGTAATCCCTTGGTATTCTTTTTGACACAAGATAGTTAACAATATCCGCATACCAAGGCTCATCAACGTTGAGAGCTAAAAGCTGCTCATCAGGGAAGCTGTCACGCAGAGGCAAGGTATCCTCCTCTGTGTTCGATCCATGTGTGATCCTGCTCAGGTGATCTGCCACCACATTCTCAGTACCTTTCTTGTCTTTGATCTCAATATCAAACTCCTGAAGTAGCAGCATCCAGCGAATCAACCTGGGCTTTGCATCCTGTTTTGTCATAAGATATCTCAAAGCAGCATGGTCAGTGTAAATAACAACTTTAGTTCCTAACAAGTAAGACCTAAACTTTTCCAATGCAAAAACCACAGCCAAGAGCTCTTTCTCAGTAGTTGAGTAGTTCAACTGAGCATCATTCAAAGTCCTGGATGCATAGTAAATCACATGGGGCAAACGTGCTGGACGTTGACCCAAGACTGCTCCAACTGCATAATCAGAAGCATCACACATCAATTCAAAAGGTAATGTCCAATCAGGTGCCTGTATGATGGGAGCAGTTGTCAGAAGTTCCTTGAGCTTGTTGAATGCCTGCAAGCACTCATCTGTGAAGTCAAAAGCTACATCTTTCTGGAGCAATGCACACATAGGTCTGGATATCTTGGAAAAGTCCTTGATAAACCTGCGATAAAAACCTGCATGTCCAAGAAAAGATCTCACCTCCTTCACAGTTGAAGGAGGGGGTAAGGTACGCACAACATCAACCTTAGCTTTATCAACTTCAATGCCTCGTGCAGAGACAATATGACCCAACACTATACCTTGTTCCACCATAAAGTGACATTTCTCCCAATTCAAGACAAGGTTAGTGTCAACACAACGTTTCAGGACCATAGATAAATGATGGAGACATAGGTCAAAAGAATCACCAAAAACTGAAAAATCATCCATGAATACCTCAATGATTTTCTCAACCATGTCTGAAAATATGCTCATCATGCATCGCTGAAACGTGGCAGGGGCATTGCAGAGCCCGAATGGCATCCGTCTGTAGGCAAAAGTGCCAAACGGACAGGTGAAGGTGGTCTTTTCTTGATCCTCTCGGTGAATGGCAATCTGGTTGTAGCCAGAATACCCATCCAAGAAGCAATAGAAAGCATGACCTGCAAGACGCTCCAACATCTGATCAATAAAGGGTAAAGGAAAGTGATCCTTACGTGTGGTTGCATTTAGTTTGCAGTAGTCAATGCAAACTCTCCATCCGGTTTGAGTTCTTTGTGGCACCATCACATTCTCATCATTTTTCACAACTGTGATGCCAGAACGTTTAGGAACAACCTGCACAGGACTCACCCATTTACTGTCAGAGATAGCATAGATTATACCTGCGTCTCGAAGTTTGATAACTTCCTTCTTCACCACATCCATCATTGGAGGGTTTAGCCTGCGTTGAGCTTCCCTTGTGGGCTTAGCTCCCTCCTCAAGATATCTCCTGTGTGTACATAACGTGGGACAGATGCCTTTTATGTCAGCAATTGTCCATCCAATTGCTTCCTTGTATTCCCTAAGAACTGTTAACAGCTTCTCTTCCTGCAATTCAGTTAGCTTTGAAGAAATAATAACTGGCAAAGTTGCACCAGTTCCCAAGAATGCATACTTCAAATGCTCAGGTAACGGTTTAAGTTCAAGTTCAGGGAGTACCTCAATGGAAGGGCGAAGAGCCTTTTCAGAAACCGGTAATGGAATGGGTTTTGAGCCCTTACCTGTTGGTACAAACGGTCTCGAGTTTAGCTCAGCTATTTCATCATAAAACGCCTCCTCCATAACCAAGTCTCGGGAAGACTCAATCCTCATGCACTTCTCATCATCATCCCACCCCACACTTGAAGGTGTGTAACCCGGTTTAGCTTCTAGTTCATCCAATTCCCTTTGAAATTGCTTATTGCTACTGGGTGGAGTGGGTTCTTCACCAATTTCGATGGCTTTCTTCAGAGCATCCTCCTCCATAGAGTACTGAATGTATTCCTGCATGAAACTATCAAACACATCAATTGAATAACAGGAATGATCACTAGAAGTACCTGGATGCTTCATGGCTTCAAAGATGTTGAAGCGTATCTTTTTATCATCAACTCTCATTGTGAGAGTCCCCTCAAAACAATTAATCTTAGTTCGGGCCGTCCTCAGGAATGGATGACCAAGAATCAATGGAAGCTCAGAGGGCATCGGTTCTGTCTCCATCTCCAAGATGAAGAAGTCTGCTGGAAAGATTAGCTCACCTACCTGCACTAAAACATCTTCAACAACACCAAGAGGGTAGCAGCTAGATCTGTCAGCAAGTTTAATAGTCACCAAAGTTGGTTGCAATTGTTGAGACAGGTTAAGTTTGTTATAAACAGAATAGGGCATCAAATTAATAGAAGCGCCTAAATCTAATAAAGCACCAGAAAACCTGTGATGTCCAACAATGCATGGAACAGTGAAACGACCTAGATCCTCCATCTTAGGAGGTAGCTTCCTTTGGAGAACAGCATATACCTTTTCACTCAGAGCTACCGTCTCAGTTGGCCTGTACTTCCTCTTAGCAGTACAAAGTTCTTTGAGAAACTTTGCATATTGTGGAATTTGTTTCAATGCTTCAAGAAGAGGAATGTTCACTTGAACCTTTCTAAAGATCTCCAATATATCATTGGTCTTGTCCTCTTTCTCATGCTTCTTCAACCTGCTAGGAAAAGGAACTGGAATATCAGTGGAAGAAGAAGGTTTAGAAGATACCTGATTTGGCTTTGAACTTTTACTTTCCGGAAGGATTTCGACCGGTCGAACTGGGGCAGAATCTTGGTTCTCCGAATTTTCAAACACAATTTGCTCCAGAACCGGTTCCTCTATCATTGATGCATCCTTCTTCGACATTGGCTCTTTCTCTACTACCTTCCCACTTCTCAACTCCATGGCGTGCAATTCTCTCACATTCTTTGGGTTTGCCTCAGGTTGGCTAGGAAGTTCACCAAAGTTTTGTTGAGTCAACAGTTGTTGTACTTGACTCATCTGACGCTCCAAAAGCTCTATGGATTTTCCATGTCTTTGATCCATATTTCTGACTTCTTGGGAGAGAGTATTCAGAGCTGTATTCGTCCCCTCCAATATCTTCTTGTTATCAAGCATCATCTGTTGAAACATAGCCTCTAATCCGGTAGGGCCTGTAGTTACTGGAGGCGCTGGAGCTTGATAATGTTGTTGTTGCCTTTGACCATATGTTTGTCCATCTCTAGGTGGTCTCTGAGCAAATCCGGGTGGATTGGTTGGGGGATTCAAGACATTGTTGCTCTTGTAGCTCAAAAGTGGATGATTACTATTACCTTGGTAGTTATTGTACTGCCTCCCAGCATAATTCACATCTTCCTCCTCAGGGATAGGCTGAAACTTAGGACAATCCTCAGCAATATGATCATTAGAAGAACAAATGGTACACACTACCTGAACCGCAGCCACTGTCTGAATTTTGTCAACTTTCAAGGAACTGGCAATCAATGCAATATCATTCTCCACAGCACTCATCCTTTTTTCCATGGCTCCATCAGTTGTGGCAACACTCACAGATCTCCTAGTTGCTCCCATAGATCGATCTCTGGAGTGAAATTGCCTGGAGTTCTCTGCCTGACTCTCTACAATCACCTTAGCTGCATCGCCGGTCAAATTCCACCAGTTACCCCCACTAGCTGAATCAAGTTTCTGCCTGTTAAAGGTATCAAGTCCTTCATAGAAGTACTCCATCTGAGTATTAATATCAAACTTGTGGTGAGGACACTGGCGAAGCAAGCTCTTGAACTGACTCCATGCTTCATGAAACTCATCCCCATCTTTCTATTTAAAAGTACTGATCTGCTTCTTCAGATTCTTGGTCCGGGATGCTGAATAGAATTCTCTCATAAAAGCGGTAGCCATCTTCACCCATGTATCCATTGAACCTGCTGCCAATGAATTGAACCATAACTTTGCTTGCTCTTTCAGTGAAAAGGAAAACAGAAGAAGCTTGAGGGTATCTTCTTCTAGATTCTGTGACTTCTGAATCCTGCAAAGAGCTGTGAATTCATTTAGATGGTCCTGTGGATCTTTAGAGGGAGTGCCCCTGAAGTGTGGCAATGCTGCTATCAGAGCAGGCTGGATCGAGTAAGTTCCCAAGTTTGCAGGTAGCACAATTGGTGAATTAGCAGCCCCTGTACCCGATGTAAAGGATTCTCTCAAAGTGGCCATTGCTGGTGGTGTAGGTGGAGGTGTCAACTGTTCCTCCTCTTCTGACTCAGATGCTGTATGAACCTCTGGCTCAGAAGTCGCACCACCACTGTTACTTGTGCTTGCTTGTTGTTGCTTCCTGAGCTTCTTGTTAAGCCTTGCTGTTTTCTCAATCTCTGAATCGTATAACAGTGGTGGAGAGTCTAACGACTTGCTCCTTGTATGCATACAACTTCCTGCACACAGCAACCAAGATAAGACTCAAAGGAAAAAGAAAACTAAACAAAAACTAAACAAGAAAAACAAAAAGATACTACAAGACTTAGAATTAAGTAACTCCCCGGCAACGGCGCCAAAATTTGATGAGTGCAAAAGCACCTCTCAAAGATACCTTATATTTTCAAGATATATCGATGTAATACTCATATACAAGGGTTATCGAACACGAGGAGTTAGTGAGACTAAGTCTACGACACAACAAAACACAAAAGACGCGAATTCCAGAAAACTGGAATTCTCGACCTCTAGACACTACGAAAATTATAATTAAATATTTACTTGACCAATGAACACGAAATTTGCACACAAGACACTAGATACAGTGGCGGACTACCACGTAAATTTTGGGTTTAAACGGAGTAGTTTTGGTTGCCGAAATAATTCGGCCAAATGAAGTAAATAACAGAAAACAGTAAATTTCAGAAAAGTAAATATTGATGTAAATCAAATGTGATGGGAGTTAGGCACTTCTCTCCACCCTAGACATCCTACGACTCCCCAAACTAATTCTAATAACCATGAATGAATGTTCCCCATGCACGAGCTATGGTTAAGTCATCTTGCATATTACACTCTCTTACTTGGCATGAAAGAGGGAATGGTGTCCGCTCTTTCTTGATCCCTAATCAACCGACTTATACATATGGTGGTGTAAGCCTAGAGAACTAGAGTCATTAAGATTGAAGAATGTTTGAAGAACAACAAAGCTTCAAGAGCTACTATGGTGGGTGCTCTTACATCACCTAGGATTCATTCACACAGGAGCCTGTATTATCTCTATTGAACATGCAATGGTATGGTGGTCATGTACACATTCTAGATGCTAGATCCTATATCATGCAACTACGTTGATCACCATAGATACATAAGATAGAAATCATCAATGGGATAATCAGTGAATAAAACTCATCCAAATAGTTATTAAAATCAATTGGGGTTCAAAATCGTAGCATATCTAGGGCTTCGATCAGCCCCTAACTATGGAGTTTAGCTACTCATAATCATAAGAATATAATAGCAAAACATGATGGAGGAGTTTTGATACAAACAGAGATGGAAAACCCTAGTCGGCAGCAGCTTCTCCTTGCGTTAACTCTCTGCTCCCAATCTGATTTTTCTCCTCAAGTGCGTGCCTCTATTTCACGTGATGGCTCTAGGAGTTTTAATCTCCTTTCCCTCATTGGTCCAACACCAAGCTGACAAGGAAACCCTAGCCCAAAACCGTAAGGAATAAGGATTTCTTTCCTTGCAAACCCAACTAATTAATCCATTAAACTTTTGGCTTCTTTTCCACAATCCAAATCAGTAATTAATTGGGTTTAAGTCCACAAATTCGTCCATGGGCATCACAATAAGACTTCGGCCTCCAAATACGCATTTCTGTCCACAGTCAGCATTTCCGAGCAGAATGACCTCTCTGTAGTAAATCGGCCATACCTTCCTCTAGAAAATTCGGAATGATGTTCCGGAAGCGGCTACGGAAACTAGACATCCAGGGCTTTCCAAGCATGTAAAAGTCATAATTTAATTCCTCCTGGTCCGTTCCCAGTCCTCTGTCGAAGTTGACTGACCAGTAGCAGGCAGAATTCCCAAAATCAGCTTAATGTGCTCCTTTTGTCATAATTCTCCAAAAGACCTATAAAACAATAAAACATAGTTAAAATGCTCAATTCATAACAAGAATCTAAGTATAGGGAATACATTAAAGACCAAGAAAGTTGCATATTTATGCAACTATCATAGAGGAGCACATTATGTTCTATGCAACACAGTGCAAGAGATCGAATCCGAGACCATCAAACCCCTCCATGCCAAGATCCCCTTCTATGCAATTGGTCCTATTTTTCCCAACAGGTTCAACAAAAGCATCGTTACGACTAGTCTGTGGTCCGAGTCGGACTGTACTCAGTGGCTCAACACCAAACCCCATGGCTCAGTATTGTATGTCTCATTTGGTAGCTATGCACGTGTCTCCAAATGTGACCTTATAGAGATAGCTGATGGGTTAGCAAAGTGAACTTTGTTTAGGTACTCCGGCCGGATATTGTTAGCTCCGAGGACACAGATCCGCTGCCGTCTGGCTTTAAAGAGCGGACCAGTGACCGGGGTACTATTATTCAGTGGTGCTGTCAGAAATCGGTCTTGCAACACCCGGCTATAGGAGGGATTTTTACACTTTGTGGGTGGAATTCTACATTGGAAAGTATTTGGTGTGGCGTACCATTGTTGTGTTTTCCTTTGCTCACTGATCAGTTCACTAACAGAAAACTAATAGTTGATGAAAGGAAGGTAGGGACTAATTTATGCGATCGGAAGGTAGTCAAGAAGGAGGGAGTTTCAAATAAAATCAACCATTTGACGGATATGAAATCAGGGGAAGAGTTCAGAAAGGCGGCTGCCAAGGTTAGGAAGACATTGGAAGATGCATTGAAACCCAATGGATCATCTGAGCAAAATACGGACACTTACATCAAGGATCTATAGGCCAGGATTCGAAAATAAAACGATTTGAGAGTGATATTAGTTCATGTATATACTCATGTACCGTTGTTTAGTCGTTCAGTTTCTGTATAATGTGTATATTCCTTGCCTGTATTTACAAAACTATTCCAACTACTAGAAATACTCAGCTCAATTAAAAGGACTCCTAGAAGTTGACAACAAAAGAAAATGGCAGGTAAATCTGCTTACTAAAATGTTAAACTTATCATTAATACTTCCTGAAAGGTTTTTCCAGAGCAAAATTGCACATGCAAAGAGAATTTTACAATACGAAAACAAGCAAATAAAGCACATGCCAACTTCATTCATCTTGCATTGTTCTTATCCCGATTACAGTTGAAAATCTTATACAGGAACTCTTTTTTCCCAACTCGAAAGTACAGTATAACAAAGACGAGGATACGATACCCAACTGCCATTAGAAACAAGACCAATAAATTTTCCCACTTGGAATTACTGTCCCTAGAGGTATCGTATGCACTTCGGAGTGCTTGATACCCAGAGATGGTCCGTACCTGCCCAACTGCAAAGGAAGTCCCAAGGTACTCATTCTCCAACAGCCCCTATTATATGTTGAACGTAACAATTATTATTTAGTAAGAGATATTAAAACTAGTCAAGTATTTCCTGAATTCAACGGACTTAAACTACAAATGTGAAGAATGGTATTTTGTTTTCTGTTTGTTTTGTTTTGTTCTTCCTCTCTTTTTCAGCAAAATTCCAGACACTCATTGAACAAGGTAGAGCTTACAAACAGGGTTTTTTTTTTTTTTGTTTTTTTTTTTTTCAGTGTAGTTATTCCCAGATGAGAGCTCTTGCCTGTATAGAGTAGGTGTGGAAAGCAATATACGATATTGGATATGTCCACACTGGTTTGGGCAAAGCATTTCGAATTCTGAAATATCCCGCAGATAGCATCATTATCACCTGAAATGTGTATATTTTCAGTGTAAGGGTATACAAGTGCCGGAACTAACAATAAAATATAAAATTAGAACATATTAGTGATAATTCAGTGAAAAAAAAAAATATTTTTTCTTTTATCACTAGTTTAATAACAAGTGATGATTTATGTTACTATCTTCTTTTGGGGAGAGGAGGTGGTCTTTACTTGAAAAAGTAATAAAATTCTTGTTAACGCAGGATCGTTTAATGAACGTATAGGAAGTGGAAATATTAGGTTCGATCACTGAGAAGTACTTACTTGTACAGATACTAGAGTCAGGGTGCTCCAATAAACGTCTTGCCACAAAGAAACAACAACGAGCATCAGCCCTTCATTTACTAAGAGGCACATGAAGAAATTTAGCACGAAATACATCAACAAGCTGAACTCATCTCGCAATCCTACAAGGAAGTAGAAGACGAGACTTGATGAAATAGAGACGAGGAACAGGAACGGGATACTAGAGAGAAGCTGCCCAACTAAAAAGACTAGCGCCCCCAGCTGCTGGTTTGACTCTTCACTCGCATATATCTGCACATAGCATAACAGTTTTGATCAGAACAAACATACAAATGAACCTAAGCCACTCAATTACAACAATTACACATACTCTTTATACTAATATCAATTACAACAATACATTTGAAGAAACTGATGTATTGAATTAACCCACATACTGCAATGCCCATATGTATAATGGATAAAACTGATGTACTAAATTAACCCACATCCACACACCAGCCATGTCCATATATTTCTGTCATCATCATAAAGAGATACAATGATCTTATAGGAAAGCCTGGGAACAATGCACGCAGATAAAGAAAGTTCATACGCTTCTGAAAATTATTTTTCTTGAGAACACCAGTCACATACATTAGCATTGATATATCCCTACATCATAATTGATGAAATACCTCTGCAACTGCAAAAGTTCAAACAGACATCATTTCTATTGCAAGCTAAATCCACAGAGGACTACACTTCCAACACAAATGACCATAACATCTAAGTGTCCATAACAAGCCATAAGATCATCAGAAATTTGTAATATAAATGTAGAGAATCTTTTCTTTTGCTTTCCATATTCAATCATAACTTGGCAGAACTTCATGCTCCTTTATCACAAGATTAGAGAAAGAACAGAAATCCATGTTACCTTGACTTCATTCATAATTGCAGGTACTCCAGCAATGCTTAGTAGTGCAGTAAATGAAACAAAAACAAATATGGCTGCAACTCTTGTCTGCATAGAATGGTAAAGAACAAAAAAGAGTCAGATGCCACAGAAGCATTCAGATGTAGTAAATGCATTTATTATGAACACAGTAAGCAATATTGTCCAAAAAAAAGAAGAAACTTAAGTAAATACTTATTTGAATTTCCTGTAGAAAGTTTAGCGTTATGAAGGGAATAGTTAATGAATAACCAGTGAACATATTTCTGTAGCCCACATACTGAATTCCAACAATACTCAGTAGAGCAATAAACAAAACAAATCAGATTAGACTCCAATCCTTTTTTGCAAATGAAAGGTGAAGAAAAAGAAAACTAATATCTGATGCAACACAACCAAACAAGAACATGTCCAAACGACGGAACAGGTAATTATATATGCTTGATGTGAAAACCTCATCATTAATTAAGCAATATTATGAGAAAATATCAACAGATATTGCTATAGCCATACAAACGTGCTAGTTTCATGCAGTCCAATCCATTGGAGGTTTAGAACAAGCAGATCGGTCCATCGAATCTGACTTTGATACTTCCTTACAGTATCAAATTCCTATAGGTGGCCTCAAGGTCACAAAGTGACAACTAACAAGGCACTTGGGGTTTGGGGTCAGGGTTTGTCTGGAATCTACTTCCATAATTTTTACGCACAGAGGGATCAATCATGAACACTAGTAGCAGATTTACAAAGGCCATAATAAAAGTGTGGTACTTTTTTTTGTTAGCAACAAATTAAGAAAATTGGAACCGATTGCTATTAAGATGAGGAACCCCACACTAGAAATGTTACATATGGTGATTATACGACATAAATTTTGCTATATTACTAAATTGAAAAATGTAAGAATTATGAAGGAGTATATCTTCTTCAGGAAAGCTGATGGTACACGTGATTTTTATTTAAGTGTTTACAAGTAGTAGTTCAATTAACAAAAAAAAAAAAATATCGTTAAATGAAAATTAAAGATGGAAAATTCAGGCAAAAGATGCCAGTGATCCTAAGATACTCACCAAAACTGAAGACAAAGAATGTCCTAAGCCAGAAAATGCTGTACCAACAGAGAGCGCAAAAATGATATAAAGAATAAGTCGAAGCCAGTAGTATTTCCATTCCCTTGACATTATTAATAATGATCTCCAAGTTAAGACTGCTATCCGTGTAGCACTGCCAGCCTTTCCCTTGCTTTTAAGTAACGGACCTTCCTGTTGAAGCATGTGCATATTAGAAGTTAACGAAAACCATAGAACCGAACATAATCTTTCAACAATTAGGGACTGCAATACAAAATTGAAGCTGTATGTTTGTGCAGGCACCCATCTTAAAGTTCTGTATTTGATAATAACATGTCAAACTTGTACCTTCTCTGTGAGTCTTAGTATCCTATTTTCAACTGCAGCAGCATCAGCTGATGATCTATAAGTTGCTTCAAGGGTGCGTATTGCCACAGCCGTGTCCATGTTTACAGATGAGAAGTCCCCATTGTCATCCTATCATCAAGTCGCAGTCAAGTCATATGTCACAAAGGAATAATGGTAATTGTCTAACTAAAATTTAGGACGTGATATATCCTTATATAGTCCCACCAGTATCATGATGATAGCATAACAAAGTCCAGTACAAAATACCGGAACAAAAGTTTGTTGAATCACTTTGTGTAGCATAATGTTACAGCAAAACTTACTAGGCATCTTTAATGAATTCAACCAATAAAAATCAACATGTCTGTGACCTGCAAGCATTTACCTGCCAGTTCTTGCACATTGCAATGATCCTATCAAAATCTGTATTTATTGCACGCAGAAAGTGATCAGAAGGACTTTGCATTATCGGACAAGGAAATCCAGCATTTGAGAAGTGCTTCATCATGATAAGATAGTTAAGTTAGTACTTCTCTACAAAGCTAAATTGCCTTCCAAATTGGTGAGGCGAAGAAAATGATTTTTTCAAAAATTATTGTCAAAGTGAAACATGCGACGCACACAAGGAAATAAGGTTGTCAAAAAGTTCATGGCTTGCATAGTTCAGGTCAGCAGGTCCAATTCAAAATTTTAATACAAAATTACTTACCTGCAAACAAGACAATGTTTCTCCAAAGAAAAGAGTATTTCCATTAGAAAGCAGACAAATCCTGTCAAATAGGCCAAACACTTCTGTGCTGCTCTGGTAGATGGTAAATATAAGAGTGCAACCTGTACTTGCAAGCTTCTTCAGCGTAACCATCATCAGCAGTGCAGAGACACTGAAATGAAAAAACATTTCAGTTACAGTACCGCAAGGAAGCAAATAATTTCCCATAGAATCACAATTGTTGACAAGCACGAAGTAGCTTTAGTAAGTATCTATGGGTAAATGAGACCTAAACAATCAATTCAGTGATTCTGCAGGATCTCTAAAAGATGAATACTGCAATAAATTAATGATTGCTGGTTACATTAGCAAATGATTGTTGGGTACAATTTGATAAAATAGATGCCTTACCATACCCAAACTTTTATCTTTCAGAATTCAGAACACTTGACTTGCAATTTTTTTTTATTACAAACTGCAATGGGGTCAAATTCCCCCGTGGGAACAAATTGGTTGCTTGGAAAATAAACAAAAAATGAAAATCTTGGAACAGTGCTTAAAGAGCCATGCTGGTAGATAATTATACATAGGCCTATGCACCATTAATGTTAAAGAATTCAGATCGAACTCGAGGAAAGGGTGAAGCTGAATAACATTTACCTATCAAGGTGATAAAGAGGCTCATCTATGAATAAAACATGAGGCCTCATCACAAGCTCTCGGGCAATGCTAACGCGCCTTCTCTCTCCATTGGGAAGGCCTTTCATATAACAGTGACCACCTATCAATCTGTCTGCATAATCACCCAGTGACATGGCATGGATAGCATCCTCTACTACACTCTTTTTCTGACAAAAGAAACCAGGAAGCTGAAGGAGAGCCGAGTAATACAGAAACTCCCGAACAGTGAGAGATCCAATTAGATTGATTTCCCTCTTAACAAAACCCTGCAAATTGAATTAAGGATCATACATCAAACAACAGACCCGATAGAGTCGAAACCAACCTAAACAATGTTAGTTTTACTGCATTACAGCCTTAATGTACTACATTCTTAGACAACAACTGAACCCCAAAAGCTTAAGTTTCCAAGCGAGCAATGACTGACACACTTACACCCTCCCAAAAACCCCACAGGGGAGAGGCCGAGATTAAACACAGAATACACAAATAGGTTGAGCTCCACCTTTAATATTTTGGAATCTTGTACTTTGAATAATGAGAATTTTTATCAAGAGCTTCACCTAGAGGCAAAACAAAAACAAAAATGGAGAAATTGTGATATCTAATTTTCTGGGAAACATCGAGAACGGCAGAAACTCATGATGTCAGTGAGGCTACATGGGACATGACAACAAGCTTGGTTTAAATGCACACTAACTGAGGCTGGGTTCAAGACCTGACTTCATGCTAACTCACAACTCAACCTACGCAATTTGGCCAGTAGAGGGATTATTCACTTCTTAAGCCTTGCTCTAATATTACTTATATATAGACTTCAGATTACCTATCTCTGAAATTGAGTTACTCACAAACAGGATAAGTATTTAAACATGATAACAGATCATGCAGAGTTTAATAACCACTCAAATGTAAGTTAGAATTCTTCTCGTTATCAATTCGTTATTTAATTTCCAGAAATATTCTGAAGAGAAGCCCATGACATGGTGACTGTTGTCAAAGAATTGAAATTTTATTCAGTTGATGACTTGAACTGACCTCACAGATAATTACATTTGAGTGGTTGATAGAAACCACAAAAAAAAAATAAAAAAAAAAAAAAATTGAAGAATGAGGAAACACACATAATGTATCAAACAATTGGATTCCTTATTTCAAAAAAAAAAAACAAATGGGATTCCTTTGATAATAATGTGTATTGCAACACAACCATGCTACATTAAAACCGAATATGAATTTTACATAAACCCCAAGATTAATTGAGTCATAGTAGGGAAAGAAAAAGAATAATGCATCAGTTGGAAACTACATAAACCACAGAACAGAAATGTCATGGTATTGTAGCTTACATATGAACCATATGGCATTGACACTTTGGCACCGTTTACAAACACTTCACCATACATTTTCGCTGAATGAGGCAGTCTTCCTAGAGCAAGACAAACAATTATTAATACTTAGCACTTATGCATCCAAAGATAAGAAAAGACAGAAGTCTAAATGCTTAATTTTGTAATGAGAGTGGACCTGCAAGTGCTCTTAGTAGTGTGGACTTGCCCGATTTAGCGGGACCCATAATTACTGTTATAGTTCCTGGCAATGAATAACCATTTGAACTCTTGACAACCCTCTCAGAGTATTTTCTTTTCCCTTTTATTGTAACAGTCAAGTCCTTCCACACGATGGAAGCCCCTGCAATCTTCCTTACTACAGTTGCACCCTCGGGTAATGGTGGGGATGGCAAGGAACCACTATTGATCTTTGAAAGCGATGGTGAGACCGGAGTGGTTGCAATGTTGATGGAGTCACCTCCTCCTTCTTCCACCCTAACATCAACATCTGTATCCTCCCACTCAGGTGAATCCTCAAATGAGATTGGCTGTCTGAGTGAACCAGGTTTGCGCAAGTAGAAAAAATTACTTGAGGGCACCCTACTTGCGGGACTGCTTGGTGAAGATGATGAAGACCTGTAATTATCTGACTGTGACTGTATTTCTTCCATTATTGTCTCCCAAATAACAAGACCTCAATTCATTCTACAATAACTCAACACATTGTTGACACTCTTATCAAACTCTGTTTTGCCTGTCAAGCTAAAGGAAAATAATCAGTATATAAGGACAGGAAGGACCAGCTCCTATCAAATCCAAAGCGACAGTTGCTAATTTGAGTACCAAAAAAATACCCAAAATCAAAACAGAACAACCAAGCTTGTAAAGTCGCTTAGTGTTACCAAATCACCGGGGTCCGGAGATCTATTCGAATCCAGAGGATTAATCTTTCTTGTAAATCAGTGACTTGATAGATTAAGTTAGATTGCTGAAATTGGGAAAGAATATTTGTGGGTGAGATCGCAGAAGATGCGTCTGTGTTTAGAACATTCAAGTAAAAGCAAGAAAGTTGCTCTAGTAAAAGCAGTAGAGAGCATAGAGAAGACAAACCTGGATCTGAGTGAGAGCTTCAAGTAGTATAACAGTGAGTATTCCCAGTGACACAAATGAAGACAGAGAGAGCAAAAAGAGTGAGAGCTCACAGAGAGCTTCAAAGTAGTGTAACAGTGACAGAAGTGAAGACAGACGAGAGAACAAACAAGTGACGGGATTATTTGACCCACCCGCTTTTTCCGGTTATGTATGCTTTTGCATCTCACTTTTTTTTTTTTTTTTCTTTTTGGTCTTTTGTTTTATTATTTTGTATTCCAACAAAAAATATAGTAATCCATTAGACATCTAATCGCTGTTCGTTTAAATCTCAAGAAATGATTTGAAGGTTATAGAAGAAATGTAATGCAAGTGAGACCTTTACAAAACTTGCTAGATACAGTTCAACATGTTATGTGATGTGACTAATTCATGGTTAGGAGTCACCCCACCGCAAAGAAACAACCAGAGTCCCGGCGGCTCATGACCAGCCCCATGGATGGCAAAAGCAGCAGCGAATTTGGTGGAGACCTCGTCTGACATGGTGAGAGGAGAGATTAAGGTGCGAAGCGACAAGAGCTAAAAGAAAAAACCGAGAGAGAGAGGTTTATTTGCACGCAAACTGTCATAAAAATGAGAAAAGTTTTATATACACTCTCTCAATTTCTTAATACACACCCCTATATTTTTTTGTCATTAAACTTTCATCTATATCCTCCCTCATTAATAATAAACAAAAATAAAATAAAAATTACTGAATTTTAGAAAAAATGGCTATTTACCTTTGAAAATTAGAAACAAAAGCCCATTCTTTTTCACTTTATAAATAAGGACATGGTTTTATTATGTTGATCATAAAAAACTCCATTCAATTTCACTAAACAATAAAAATTGGTTGTTTTTCACTTTCAAAGTGACGATTTTACCCTTCCCTAACAAACTTTCATTTTCCCGTTCTGTTATTTTCCCTCATTTCTCTGTTAATTGCGATCTTCGTTTTCTTTTTCTTCGTTTCAGTGTCGTCGCTCTCTCTCTCTCTCTCTCTCTCTCTCTCTCTTTCTCTCGCCGATATGTAATTCGTCGCTACCGATCTGCAATTCCAATTTGCCTCTTTCGCTGCCGATTTGCAATTTCGATTTGCCTCTGAAGCTTTGCATCTGCGATTCCTCAGTTTTGATTCATTGAAAAAAGGTATGTTAAGTTTTTGCAGTTGTTCATATGTCATTTTTAGCTTTTGAATCAATTCGTGTTGATTTTGATGTTATAGGTCTTCATTTTTTTTTTTAAATCTGAATTGTTAAAACTTGTGATTGCCTATTCAACCTCCCGATTTTCATTCTTTCTTCAGTTTCTTTCGATTTTGAGCTCTTATTTTTCTGTCCTGTATTTGTTTGATTTTTCATAGTTACTTTGCTAGTTACTTGAGCTACTTCTTTGTAGCTGATTGTTTTTTTTTTTTTGGTCAAATTTGATAGTTAAAATCATAGTTACTTGATAGATTGTGTACAGTTACAGTCACATGGATTTGCTAATTGATGTTTATGATGATTTTCTCTTGTAGGTGCAATGGACAGTTGTTATACTGCAAAGCTTGTCTATTCTGATGAAGGAGGAGCACTTTTCTTTGGTCATAATTGTACTTTTTCTGATTTTTGTCATCGGATACGTGATCGTTTTCCAGAGTTGGAAAGATTTGTTTTCAAACTCAAGTATAATGTTTATCCGGATCCTACTGTTTACCATCTTGGAAATGAGGTGATATGAGCATGATGTTTAGAGTTTTGGGACGGTATAAACCTGATTTTGTTGATGTGGATGTTCATTATTTGGATGTCAGTTCTTCTGTTTCGGTTGAAGAGAATGAATTTTTGGGTTGTTATAGGCGTGAGAATGCGAAAATGTATCTTTCTAAAGGATGGAAGTCTCTTATTCACTCTAAGGGTCAGATGTTTGAGGGTGGAGTAAAAGAGTTTAGGTTGAAGTTGCGGATGTATGCCGTGGAGGTTAGTTTTGAGTATGATTTTGAGAGAAATAAGCCAGAACGTGTTGTTGCTTTCTGCAAGAAAAAAAATTCTGAAGGTTGTAATTGGTGTGTGAAGGCATCTTTATGCAGGTATAGTTACATTAGTTGTTACACAGTTTCTGTATAATTACATTTTTTTGTTCATGTTTATTTCAGTAGCATTCCGCTGCCGTGGTGCTGTGCAGCGGCACGCTGCATTGTGTCCTGCATTTGTTATCATGATAGTTACTTGTATAGTTACTTAGATAGTTACTCTTGTAGTTCTAGTTTTTGAACTCACTGGAACTGTTAATTGCATAGTTACTCAGATAGTTACTTTGATACTTTCTTGGATATTTAGTAGTTAATTTGATAGTTACTAGTTATTTTAATAGTTACCTTGATAGTTACTAGTTACATTGATAGTTACATTGATAGTTACTAGTTACTTTGATAGTTAGTATGGAAAAGTATATATTCTGATTGACTTTTGCACCTATTATTCAGATATAATGGTTTCTTTGTGATTACTGAATTGGTGAACGAACATAGATGTCGTTGTGTCATCCGGCTTCAAAAGAGTAAGATGATGTGCAGCAAGATTATAAGGGAGGTAATGCTTGACAAAGTTCGTGAGAAACCCAATAAGAAAGCTATTGATATAATGCAAGACATAAAGCTAAACTACAGATTAGATATCCCTTATCATACTACTTGGTATGGCAAAGAGCGCGCTAGGGAATCTGTGTTTGGTGTTGAGTCTGAGTCTTACCAGAATTTATCATGGTTTTACGAGCGCACATATGAATCCAACCCATATTCTAGGCTAGCTATACAGTATGAATCTGAAACAAGAAGGTTCCAGCGTATGTTTGTTACTTATGGTGCTTGGATGAATGGTTTTCAGTCTTGCAGACCAGTTCTCTGTATTGATGCTACATTCATCACGAACAAATACAAAGGCATGCTTCTTTCTGCTTCGGCAAAGGACGCAAATTGTAGTACATTGCTTTCTTCGTTTTTGTTGTTATTTCATTTTTTGTTGTTAATTATTGTCATTTCTTTTTTCTTGTTTTTCAATTTTATTTACATGACTTCCAGACAAAACAGTTACTTGGATAGATACTAGTGTAGTTACTTTTATAGTTACATGAACTTCCAGACCATATAGTTACTTTGATAGATACTAGTGGAAATACTTTTATAGTTTCAGGAACTTCTAGACCAAATAGTTACTTCGATAGATACTAGTGCAGATACTTTTAAATAGTTGATAGTTACTAAGATAGTTACTAAGGTAGTTACATAGATAGTTACAAAAATTGATAGTTATTAAGATAGTTAGTGAAATAGTTACACAGATAGTTACATAATTGATAGTTACTAAAATAGTTACTGAAATAGTTACAAAGAATAGTTTAGTCAGATGATAGTTACTAAGATAGTTACTAAGGTAGTTATTAATATCATGAACCTGATATCATTTTTTCTTTTCTTTAGGATTATATCCAGTTGCTTATGCTATTGTGGATTCTGAAAATGAGAGCAATTGGACCTTCTTTCTCAAGCTTTTGTCCGAAGAGCTGTCGAGATATTCTACAAGGCAAATTACTTTCATATCTGATCGTAATATTGGGCTTCTAAATGCAGTTCGTGCAGTTTTTCCGAATAGTCTACATGGATTTTGTTATAGGCATCTTCAGACTAATCTCACCAGCAAGTTTTCAAATGGTTCTTACCTGAGCAAAAGGATTCCATCGTTGTTTATGCGTTGTGCTTATTTTGGCACCCGTGAATATTTTGACCTTAATTTCCAGAAGTTTAAGCATGAAGGTGGTGAGGTTGTTGATATGTTTTTGAAGGATCTTCCGTTGGAAACATGGGCTTCGTCTTTTTTTAATGGTGAAAGGTTTGGGGAAATGACCAATAATTTGGCTGAGTGTTTTAACAATTGGGTGAAGGATTTGAAGAGCCTTCCCATTATTGAATTTAACGAAGCCATTTGTCTTAAGTCTATGGCTTTAATTGCTTCTCGGAAGGAAGAATCAGCTGGATGGGTTATTGAGCTGTGTCCGAATTTGGAAAAGAAGCTGGTTGTCAACTTGGAGTTGGGAAGACATTGGTTAGTTAGTAGATCTGATACATACATTTATGAAGTTCAGTGCCAAAAGTATTCTGTTATGGTGAACTTGGAAGAATCCTACTGTTCATGTGGAGAATGGCAAGTTCACGGATTCCCTTGCTCGCATGCACTTGTCGTGATTCAGAAACACGGTTCTGATGTGTACTCATATATCAACTAAATTTTCAAGGTGCAGTACTTCTCCTAAATCTATCATTAATTAGACAGTTACCCAGATAGTTACTTAGATAGTTACTTCAGATTAAATAGTTATATTGATAGATACTAGTGAAGTTACTTGTATAGTTACATTAACCTGACATTATAACCTTATTTTTTCTTCTTTTTATTCCTGTTATAGGTGGATAAATATCGCGAAACATATTCTTTCTCAATCAACCCGGTTCCTACTATTTCAAAGCTGGTGGATCTAGCTCAGCTTGCATTGTTGGTGCAACCACCTTTAACAAAAAGACCACCTGGAAGGCCAAAATTACAGAGGTATATAAGTAAAAATGAAGTTAAAAGGAGTGTCAAGTACAGCAGGTGTAACAAATATGCTGGTCACAACAGAACAAGTTGTAAAGAAATTATATAGTTCCGTAGATAGCTATTCAGGCAGTTACAACAATAGCTACTTTCCGTTTTTTTTCGGTGTAGCAGCATATATAGCTGTTTTTTTTATAATTACCATGATGGTTAGTTAAGAATGTTTTTTGAAAGTTACATTGAAACTTATATTGAAATTTACATTGATTGTTTCTTGGTTTTACTGTTATTGAATGGTTTCATTTTTTAATTTTGTTCACGTTTATTTCGGCAGCGGAACGCTACTGTGGTGCGGTGCAGCGGCACGCTGCATTGTTTTATGCAGATAGTTATCAAGATAGTTACTAATTTAGTTACACAGATAGTTACTGAGATAGTTAGTAAAATAGTAACACAGATAGTTACAAAATTGATAGTTACTAAGGTTGTTACTAACATAGTTACACAGATAACTTTCAAAATTGATAGTTACTATGATAGTTACTAAGGTAGTTACACATATAGCTTTCAAAATTGATAGTTACTATGATAGTTACTAAACTAGTTACACAGAATTGGTACAAGGATGATAGTTACTAAGATAGTCACACAGATAGTTACAAAATTGATAGTTACAAAATTGATAGTTACTGAGATAGTTAGTAAAATAGTAATACATATAGTTACTAAATTGATAGTTACTAAGGTAGTTACTAACATAGTTACACAGATAGCTTTCAAAATTGATAGTTACTATGATAGTTACTAAGGTAGTTACACAGATAGCTTTCAAAATTGATAGTTACTATGATAGTTACTATGATAGTTACTAAGGTACAAAGATGATAGATACTAAGATAGTTACTTTGTCATTTACTTGATAGTTACTGGGCTAGTTACCAAAACTGTTCCTTGAATAGTAACTTTGATAGTTACTCAGAAACTAACTTTTCATGAAACAATCTGTTCAAATAAAGCATGAACAATATGTTCAAATAAAGCATAAACAATCTGTTCAAATAAAGCAAAAAATTTCCTATACTTTAAACTTCCTAAATTTTCCTAACAATCTGTTCAATCGATCTAACAGTCTCTCCAACTATGCCGATTGTCCGCAAAACGCTTCAGAATGTAAGCCCTAAACTTGTCAGCCTCTTTCTTCCCAAACTTCTTGTTGAAATTGCCTTGTGACATGATAACGCTCATGAAGTACGTGACATATATCCCACAGGCGACGCTGTTTTGTCACAATAAATAGATTAATAAAAGTCAGACAGTTATAAAGATGATAGTTAGTGATATAGTTACAAACATAGTTGCACAGATAGTTACAAATATGATATTTACTGAGATAGTTACTAAAATAAAAACACACAGTTACAAGATGATTGTTACTAAGATGCTGGGATAAGAACTTACGAATCAGATTGTTGTTGAGGCAATTTTCCGCTGTACGAAATGACAGTCAAATTTGACTTATAATTCTCCTTAATCCACCTTATAGATTGAACTTCATCTTCAGTAAGAGCCTCTTCTACCATCTGCAATTCGGTGCTGGTGCTCTTGTTGCAGTCTATTTTATACCTGCATCCTTGCTCCAGCATGTCATCCGATTGATCAAGCACAGCTTTCATCCACAAATTAATCATTGTAACCTATTAATAACATAGTTAGTCAGATAGTTACAAAAAATGATAGTTATTCAGATAGTTACTTTCATAGTTAGTCAGATAGCTCGCAAAAATTGATAGTTACAAAGATAGTTACTCACATAGTTACACAGATAGGTTTCAAAATTGATAGTTACTAACATAGTTATACAAATAGGTTTCAAAATTGATAGTTACTAAGATAGTTACACAGATAGTTTTCATAACTGATAGTTACTAACATAGTTACACAGATAGATTTCAAAATTGATAGTTACTAAGATAGTTACTAATGCATAGTTACACAGATAGTTTTCAAAATTTATAGTTACTAAGACAGTTACTAATGCATAGTTTACACAGATAGTTTTCAAAATTGATAGTTACTAAGATTATAGTTACTAACATACCATTTTTTCAGCATCTTTAAGACTTTGCCCGGTTTCTTTTCTTCTTGCTCTCATGGAATTAAAGTGGGAAAATCTGCACGCTTCCTTGTCAAACACCAGTAGAGTATGGTGGAAGTTCCGCTTATGTGTAAGGGGTATCATAATGGCATCCGCTTTAGCTAGCTTCTCATACAGAGGTTCACAGAGGAACTGATGAATTGGTTTTGCTTCGAGGTCTTCTGTCGACATCTGTTTTTCAAACCAAACCTATGATTAGTTATCTCATAATTTTTTACAAAAATATAATTCTCCTGTTAATTAGTATCTTACCCAGGAGTGAGTGAGCAGAATTTCTATTTTTGATGCAACTGGATCGTTGATGTCCTTCATTTCGCTATATAACAAAGATGCAAATGCATCAATCGTGTTGTTTGCGACTTCAATTCCAAACACAACTTGTTCAATTTCATGCTTTGAAATTTCTGTTCCCACCTCCTTTCCTTCCCAGAAGAACACTCTGCACACATGATAGTAAATCATATGATAGTTACTAAGACAGTTACAGTCAGATTGTAGATACTGAGATAGTTACTAAAATAGTCACACAAGTAGTTAGTCAGATAGTTACTCAGAATGATAGTTACTGAGGCAGATAGTTAGAAAGATAGATACTAAGATGATAGTTATTGAGATAGTTACTTAAGAAATTATCCAGACAGATACCAGGACAGATTGTAGGACACAGTTAATAAGATATATACTAAGACATATAGCAGGACAGATTGTAGGATAAATGAATATTATGCTTACCCGCTTGGCGCCTTGTTCCAGTATTCTCGAAACCTTTGCTTCGTGTGTTCGTCCATATGATCTTTGTAAACTGTGTGGTCATCTCAGTCCATCACCTCTCGTTGGCTTAGTTGATAAGGTTCCTCTAAATCACCAACAAGGTATATTGGTTCACCTTCCTCTGTCACCCCAACCACATCGTCAAATGACGTCTGAATAGCAGTTACTGATTCAACCTGTTCTGGTTGCACCAACTTTCTCAAACTTTCCTCCTCTTTCTTTTTCCGCCTCTCTTTTCTTTTTTCTGTTCTCTTCCTGCCTTTTTCTTTTGATTTCCCGTTCAGCTTTGACTTCACCCTACTAGTATATGTTGTCCTTTCTTGATGCCCTCTTTCTGTTTTTTATGTGCACAACATATGAATATATTCCCAGCGATTCTGCTGAACTCCCGGAGTGCATTTCTTCAAGCGAAAAATTCGTCACATTTTGGTTTGATCTTAAATGCACT
Organism: Potentilla sterilis; assembly: GCA_963682095.1. Classification (NCBI taxonomy): domain Eukaryota; kingdom Viridiplantae; phylum Streptophyta; class Magnoliopsida; order Rosales; family Rosaceae; genus Potentilla; species Potentilla sterilis. The sequence continues at coordinate 46,442,354 of OY821758.1, forward strand.
TTTTTCTTTGTTTTTACCTCAGATTGGTTGAAAACAGGCATGGAAACCGGTGACTCTATGATCTGGAACTTGTGAGGTTCAGCTATCATGTCACCCAGAGTTAGTTTTCTGGCTTGTGGAGTAGGTGGAGTCCTCAGATTTGCTGTTGAGATTTGTATTTGTTGCTACGGTGATTGAGTGGGAGTGCTGTAAGCTCCCCAAGGAGATATAATCCCCGACAAGATGTTGAAAGAAGGCATTTCCGTCACCGGTGTCTTGGGTGACCATCTTGCTTCATTTAAGATTTTTCTACGATATGTTGTTGTTTCTTCCTCATCACCTGAGCAATAGGAAATCAGATGATAGTTTTAGTTACAGTTATAGTTACTAATACAGATACTCAGATGATAGTTACTCAGTTCTGTTGATCGTTACGAAGATAGTTACTAAGGTAGTTAAACAGATAGTTTTCTCATATGATATTTACTAAGGTAGTTGCACAAAATAGGTATAAAGATGATAGTTACTAAGATAGTTATTAACATAGTTGTACAGATAGTTTTCAAAATTAGATAGTTACTAAGATAGTTACTAATATAGTTACACATATAGTTTTCAAAATTGATAGTTACTAAGATAGTTATTCAAAATTGATAGTTATTAAGATAGTTACTAACATTGTTGCACAGATAGTTTTCAAAATTAATAGTTAATAACAAATTTTTATTACCTTTGCTTTTTTCTTCCTCTCTTCTTTTTTCAGCCTCTTCTTTTTTCTTCCTTTCTATTTCTTCCTCCATTTTTTTCAAAGCGTCCAGCTGATCTGCTACAAGCTGTTCTTCTTCTTCTTTTGCATTTTTCTGACTGCTTTCCTTCACTTCAGTTGCCTGCCCTTCTTTTTCGGCTTCAGCCGCCAGTTTTTCCAGGCCATCTGATTGAGATTGTGGTGGTGTCATCTCCATTGGGTCGGAGAATTAAGTCAGTGCGGCCACAATTTTCTTTTGCCTCTCCAACTCAGCCTTTAATTTTAAATTTTCCAGCTCTTGTGTCGTTGCACTCTCTTTCATCACCACAATTTCCAGTCTGGCGTCTTCCAAATCTTGTGACATCTGTGCTAGATTTTTCTCCTTTTCTTGCAATTTTTTTTTCCAAATGCTCAATCTACATTTGCTTTTGCCTGAGCTGTTCTGAATTTTCTTTGTTGATGATTCGAGGTTGTATTTGTTCTATTTCAGTCTGCTCAGCTGCTTCAGGTTCATCCTCATCCTCACTTGTGCCTTCCAAGTTTTCTCTGCTTTTTGCGAAATGTTTCTAAAAAATATAAAATAACAATTACTCACACAGTTACTGACATAGTTACCAAAATAGTTACTAACATAGTTAGTCAGACATAGTTATAAAGATGATAGTTAGTCATCTTTGATAGTTACTAGTTACTAACATAGTTAGTCAGACATAGTTACAAAGATAATAGTTAGTCAAATAGTTACTAACATAGTTACACAGATTGTTTACAAAATTTATAGTTACTGAGATAGTTACTGAGATAGTTACTAAGATAACTACACAAATAGTTTTCAAAATTGATAGTTACTAAGGTAGTTATTAACACAGTTACAGAGATATCTATTCACAAATGATAGTTACTAAGATAATACTTACTGACAAGTCTTTGAATTGATACTTCCACATCTTTTTCTTCAACTTTTTCAGGTCCCATTTTCTGATCTGGTGTTGTTCATTGTCCCTCCCTGGAATTGGCTCCACCAAGTTTGTCTTCATGCACAGCCAATACTGGTTGCAAAAGGAATGTTAGTTTATAAGAAGCAAAATGATATAACATAAAAGAATAAAGGAAGATAAAACTCGCGCGCTTACCAGAATGACATGAACACATCCTCATGTATTCTTTGATGCACGGTCCGATTTCTTGTACTTTGTGAGACATCTTTTCAAGAAGATTTTGACTTCTTTTTCCCAGGCATAGTTAGATGTCTCATCTAAATCCTCCACAGCTCTGACCATGTCGATATGGAGGGTTCCCTTTGCATTTGGGAAGAGAAGCTTGATGAGAATGTCGACAATTATCAGCCTTGTTATATTTGCATCTTTGCTTCCTCTTTCCTCATCAGATTGAGGATTCTTGGTTAATTCGGCTTTTATGGCTGTATTCACCATCTTTTTATTGACTTCCTTTGCTTGTCCGAAAAATCTGATCATAAAATCAGAAATGGGCGTATCTTTTCTCTGAATGTACACTCCTGTACGGTTCAGCCCTAGAATTTGTGAAACATCTGATGATTTTATTCGGAACTTCTTCCCAGCAAACTGAAACACATCTGTTACATGATCATAAGCTTCTAGCACCATCCCCAATTGGTTGTTTGACTTTGAACTATAAATTAGGTTCAGGTGGAGTACTTGAAACAACTTGGCAAAGGGAGTCCTCTCGATCAGCTGTAGTACTGCCTCTGGTATTTGGCCCCCATATTCATTGAAATTTGGTAGGGTGCTTCTGAACTATAGGGTATGTCCCTTTTTCTTCTGCTCATTTGAAAACACAATTAAAACAAAATTAGTATGACAGTTGATAGTTACTAGTTACTTTCATAGATACTATGATAGTTACCTTGATAATTACTAGTTACTTTCATAGTTACTGTGATAGTTAGTAGATACTGTGATAGTTACTGTGATAGTTACAATGATAGTTACTAGTTACTTTGATAGTTACAATGATAGTTACTAGTTACTTTCATAGATACCATGATAGTTACCTTTATAGTTACTAGTTACTTTCATAGTTATTATGATAGTTACTAGTTACTGTGATAGTTACTATGATAGTTATCAGATATTGTGATAGTTACTATGATAGTTAGTAGATATTGTGATAGTTACTTTGATAGTTACAATGATAGTTACTAGTTATTTTCATAGATGCTATGATAGTTACCTTGATAGTTACTAGTTACTTTCATAGTTACTATGATAGTTAGTAGATACTGTGATAGTTACTATGATAGTTAGTAGATACTGTGATAGTTACTTACACGATTTTGCAGTTGATGTTCTTCTTGTTTTTTTATCAGGACGATCTTCTTTGCACCTTTATCATCATCTTCATCAGTTTGATAATCAGATCCACTACCACTACTAAATCTATCATATTCAGTTTCATCACCATCATCCTCTTGTTGCCATTTTCTTTTTTTATCTCTAGCTCCTCTTTCTTCCGTTATCTGCACATTTGATAAGCAAAGTTAGTATGATAGTTTTTTCAATTATAACACAGTTAGTAAGATAGTTACTCAAAAGAAAAACAGTTACTATGACAGTTACTTACTGATTTTCGTGCTTGCTTTCCTTTTTTAACATCAACACCATCATCGCTTTCATCATCTTGTTTTCTTTTTCTTTTGGCAGCTGCCGCTACCTTATCTTCGCTTATCTGCACATTCGATAAACACAGTTACTAAGACACTTTTTCAATTGTAACATAGTTACTGAGATAGTTACTTATAAGAAATATTCTTACTACTATAGATACTAACTGATTGTGTTGTTTTCTTTTCCAGTTTTTTTGTTCTTTCCCTTCTATCTCTTCTGCTTTTTTCTTCTATTCTCCCATCAATTCATAGTTAGATGATTTATACATTAACATTTGCATTACCAACTGCTTAATAGTTACACTAACAGTTACAGAAAAAATAAAATTTCGATTACAAAGATAGATAGTTACCTTTCGCTGTTTTTGTTTTGCAGTCTTCTTTTCTGGATTGTCCTCATTCCTTTTCTTTGTTCGTAGCTCGTGTTGTATATCATCGTCACTTGTAGTAACCTCTTTTGCCGGACTAGTTTTCAGTTTTGGTGCCATTTTCTGCAGATGTGAGGGGAAAAAGTTATTATAACCCGATACAACCATAAACTCAAACAGTTCACATATATTTGCATCACCAAATGTCACAGTTACTAATACAGTTATGCAACACTGAAACAATATAATTTCATTCACATAAACTCAAACAAGATAGTTACTAGAATAGTTTCTGTTATAGTTCCTTGCACATAACACAGTTTCATCCATTCACACACACAGAAACACTCAGAACTTTTAGCGCCCAAGCAAAATTTTAAAAAATAGCAGTTACTTTGATAGTTCCAACCATTTATTCTTGAACAAAATGTTCTATAACATCTATAAACACTGTATATATGTATTAAACCTAAAATCATCTTCCAATTTATCATCTAATCCCCCCAAACCTAAAATCATCTTCCAATTTATCATCTAATCCCCCCAAATCTAAAATCATCATCCATCTTCCACCTTCTTCCCCTTCACTCTCTGGAACCCAGTCTAAACATCTCAGATTTCTCATCCTCTTCTTCAACAAATACGGAATCATCATCATCTCATGTCATGCATCATCAAAACTCTATTTGAATCTGTAAAAGAAGGTGAAATATCTGTTACCTGAGCAGCTGAGATCTGCTTGTACTTCGAGCTGTCGAGATTCGACGTCGGAGAAGGTGAGGAGAACGGTGGAGACTCGTTGGCGGAGAAGGAGAGGAGAACGGTGGAGACTCGTCGGCGGAGAAGAAGAGGAGAACGGTGGAGATTCGGCGTCGGAGAATGAGAGGAGAGAAGTAGAGAATGAGAGAATGAGGGAAGGAAGAGAAGTTGAGTCTGATTAGGAGAGAGGGAATAGTAGTAGAAGTTAATGAAGCAGATCGTGGAGTAACCACCCAACGACAAAGTGTTCACACTCCGTTTTCAGTAACGGATCCATTTCAATTCCGTTACATTGTTACATTGGCATTTCATAATTATGTGATGTTTTATGGTTATTTGTTAAACAATGTCTTTTTTTATGAACAACCCAAAGTTCATGCCTTTTTTCTAATTTTGTGCTTTCAAAAGCCCTAAATTATAAAAACCCCTAAAAATTAAGGGTGATGTTATTAACACACCCAAAATCTCTATTCACACACCCTATCAAGTGTTTTGTTCTTTAAATTGGGTGTGTGAATAGAGAATAAAGGTGTGTTAACATTATTCTTCATAAAAAAATACATGGGGTGTGTGAATAGAGATTTTGGGTGTGTTAATATCACCACCCAAAATTAAATGTTTAATATGTCAAAAACTAAGTTATCTCCTCGTCTTCATGATGAGATTCATATATGATTTTAAACGGCAATGTCCAATTATTTCATATAAGAACTAGGAAGTAACCAAATTGGTTGAACTGTGAGAAATATATTACATACGTGAATACATCAGCAATTATTTTGGTTGAATAACAACGACATTGGCGCATTATATATTAATTCCAGTATTGTTCATGATTATTTAGATTATGTAGACATATATCGAATCTCTTAAAATATTGAAGAACAACACAGATAAAAATAGTCAAGTCATTTCTATCTTCACTCATGTATAAAGAAAAAGTAATTAGAAATTACCTTAAAAATATGTGGTCGATTTTATTAGTAATCAATGATACAATAAATTGAAATAAAGTAGTAAAGAAATAAGAAAAATTTATGATGCATCATTCGATTTATTTTTTTAAAGATTTTCTCATATATTTATGACGAGAGGTATAGGTGGAAGTTTGATAATAAAATTGGACAAAAAAATACAAGAGGTGTGTATTGAGAAATTAATGGAGTGTATATAAAATACATCTAAAATTGATGTGATCTTAATAATGTGAAGTTTATAAAAAAAAAAAAAATATGTAACGCGAGCGGGATACAGCAAAAGAATAAAAAATATACCGTTGAAAAATTATAATTATTCTCTTAATTAATCATACCAATCATCACATTCACGTTTATCCCATCATATACTAGCTTTATACGGTTTAATTGTGTATAAACATTGTGGTTTGAAGTAATTAGCTAGCATGTTTTTGTATTTTTTTTTACGGCAAATGACAAAAAAAAACCATTTACACTCACTAATGATAATTACATCACTCCTTTTTTTGAAATGTTAAAAAAGTCAGCTCTATTTATATCAAATGATAAAATTGTCTAATTATTTTATATCAAATGATAAAATGGTCAGAATTTAGTTTTTTGTATGACTTTTTTACCCCTGGTTATAACAGCTCCACTCTTTTCTCTAACAGAACCCGATCTCACGCTATTTTCCTTTCTTGGCTCCCACGCTATATTCTTTCTTTCCTATTTGAATTCTGAATTTGCGTTCGTCCCGATCTCAATTATCTCCGCTGCCTCTTCCTGCTCTTGCTCCATCACTACCAGTGCTCAATTATCTCCACCGTCGACAAATCCTCCTCATCTGCGCGTCCTCGCCTACGATCGCCGATCTGGATTTTGATTTCATTTGTTGCCGCACTCGTCGTTTTTTATTTCATTTGTCGATTTTGATTTCATCAACTTTGATTTCATCTGCGCTGTCCTCCCCGACGATTGCCGAAATCGATTTCATTTGTCGCCTTTTCCTCTAGCTATTTCCCCTGACGTTCTCCGGTTCTTCGTCGCCTTCATCGACTAGGTCAGTTTCCTCATTTTTCTTATCTCTCTCTCTTTCTCTCTCTCTCTCTCTCTCTCTCTCTCTCTCTCTCTCTCGTGTCTTGCATGCCTAATGAAACCGCTGCAAACTTCGATGAAGATTCACAGCACTACTGAATAGAATTGGTATATACATTATATGATCTTATATGAATTGGTATAAATATAACAAAATAGATCTACGTTTTCAGTATGATGTTTATAGTCAGCAACAGGTACATCAGTAGTTACAGAATTACTTTTTATAGGTACTTTACTAGTTACATAATTCTTTCTTATTTGCTTGTAGTTACACCATTAGTTACATAAGCAGTTACATTTTATAGGTACATTACTAGTTACATTACTAGTTACATGAAATTAGGTGTTTATAGTTACTTTTTATAGGTACATTACTAGTTACATTACATCAGTAGTTACAGAATTACTTTTTATAGGTACATTACTAGTTACATAATTCTTTCCTATTTGCTTGTAGTTACACCATTAGTTACATAAGCAGTTACATTTTATAGGTACATTACTAGTTACATGAAATTAGGTGTTTATAGTTATTTTTTAAAGGTACATTACTAGTTACATTATATCAGCATTTTTTTTCATTTCCAGTTACTTTTCCTTAAGAAGTTTTTTTCTACATATATTCATTGTGCAGCGGAACGTTGCCATTGCGGTGCAGCGGCACGCTGCAAAGTTTAAAAAAAATATATGAAATATATAAACTCTAGAAATCTTATAATGTTCATGTGGTGAATGGATTTGTCAAGGATAGTTACTGCTAGTTACATTTATAGTTACATTGCTATTTACTCTATACCCAATATAGTTACATGTACTGTTACAACAATAGTTACATTGCTAGTTACATTTATAGTTACTTTGTACCTAGGATAGTTATGTGCACAGTTAGCACTCCAGTTACACTGCTAGTTACATTGTAGGTATCTACTTAATATAATTTCATTGTGCAGCGGCACGCTGCCCTTGCGGTGCAGCGGCATGCTGCAAAATTGAAAGGAAATATATGAAATATATAAACTCTAGAAATCTTGTAATGTTCATTTGGTGAATGTATTTCTCAAGGATAGTTACTGCTAGTTACATTTATAGTTACATTTACAAAAGCAATTACAAAAGCAATATACCATGCACAATTACTTTTTATAGGTACACTACTATTTATATTATTATTCCTGGTTGCTTGTAGTTACAGAAGCAGTTACATTTTATAGATACATTACTAGTTACACTTTATAGTTATATTTTTATGTTTTGTTTTTGCAGGCGCAATGGACTTTAACTACACAGCAAAGCTTGTATGTTGTGGTAAAGGAGCAGCAGTTTCATTCTCGGATAATTGCTCGTTTTTAGATTTTTGCAAGCGTGTAAGAGATCGCTATCCAGATTTGAATAGAATAGTCTTCAAGCTTCGATTTACCATCCATCCTGATGTTACAGTATATCAATTGGAAAATGACATTGATATGAAAATACTTTGTAGACTTATGTCACGTTACAACTCAGACCTTGTTGATGTTGATGTTTTATATGAGGATTCCAGTGTTTCTGGTTTAGAGAGTGTGGTTAGTAACAATTATATTGATGAGAGCAGTGTTTTGCTTGAGGAAAATCAGTATTTGGGTTGCTATACGCGGGAGGAGCCGAAGGTATATCGCACTCATGGCTGGGAGTCTTTTATTCATTCAGTGGGTCAGATTTTTGAGGGTGGGGTGGAAGATTTTAGATTGAAGCTGCGTATGTATGCTGTGGAGGTTGGATTTGATATTCAGTTTCTGCGGAATAATCAAGAAACTGTTGCAGCTTGTTGTTCCAAGAAAGTTTCTGACGGCTGTGGCTGGTTTGTGAAGGCATCCTTATGCAGGTACATTAAGTTCAGTTACTAAAGTTATAGTTACAATCATAGTTATATTAAGGTTAGCTTTAGTTTTGCTCTGTTACTTTTTGTAGCTACAATACTTGTTAAACTTATAGTGACAATATCGGTCGCATGAATTTTAGCTTGAGTTTTGATATGTTTACTTTGCATGGTTGCACAAGTTGTTACACTTATAGTTACATTTTGAACTGCATGATTTTCAGCTTTAGGTCTTATGTGTTACTTTTATTGTTATACATATAGTCACATTTTGTGGTGAAATCAATTTATTGGATTCGATTTTATTGTTACATACATAGTTACATTGGTAGTTACATGAACACTTTGTTTTATATTTGTGCAGGTTCAACGGTTTTTTTCAGATTATGAAATTGGTGAATGAGCATAGCTGTTGTAGTGTTATTCGTCTTCAGAGTAGTAGGATGATGGGTTCCAAGATTATAAAGTATGTGATGCTTGACAAGCTTCGAGAGAATCCAAACAAGACGGCTGCAGATGTATGTCGAGACTTAAAAACTGATTTTGGAATAGATGTTCCTTATCGTACAGCATGGTATGGTAAAGAGCGTGCAAGGGAAGCTGTGATTGGTGATGAAGGAGATTCGTATTCTGAGTTAGTGTGGTTTTGTGAGCGAACGGTTGAATCCAACCCTGGTTCTAGAATCGAACTGAATATTTGCTCTGAAACTAAAAGTTTTCAACGGATGTTTGTTTGTTATTCTTCTTGGATGAAAGGTTTTCTATCATGCCGACCCCTTTTGTTCATAGACGCCACATTCATCACCAATAAGTATCAAGGTCAGCTTATTGCTGCAACAGCAAAGGATGGTAATCAAGGTACTTGTGTGACTTTCTTCACTTCCTTCTTTGTTCAATTTCTTGTGTGACTTTGTTCAGCTTTCAGCTACATTATTTATTTCCATTTACCACTTCAGTTACTTTAATAGTTACAGTTTTCTGCTGAAAGTTACATTATTTTATTTCCAGTTACTTGTATAGTTACAAATTGCTTTTAGCAGTTATCCTGACAGTTACACTAGTAGTTACAGAATCAGTTACATGCACAGTTACTTTTGATAGCTACGACAATGCACATTATCAATTGCATGACATGACCAGTTACTTGTGTAGTTACATAGTCACTTACATGACCAGTTAGTTGGGGTTACAAAAATCAGTTACATGGGTTGTTACATGACCAGTTATTTGTGTAGTTACAAAGTCAGTTACATGACCAGTTAGTAACTTGTTTCACTTTGTTCACTTTCTGCTACACTAATAGTTACACTAATAGTTACGGTGTAACTATTGGTGTAACAAGTGTTGCATCTAACAAAACTGACATCATTTTTTTTTTCTTTCCAGGTATGTATCCAGTAGCTTATGCTATTGTGGATTCTGAATCTGAAATCAATTGGACATTTTTCCTCCAATGCTTATCTGAAGAGTTGGCTAGGTATTCTACAAGGCGGGTCACTTTTGTTTCCGATCGTAATAGTGGCCTTCTTAGTGCATATCCAAAAGTGTTTCCTAATAACCCTTTAGGATTTTGTTTTAGGCACCTTCTTAAGAATCTGACTCAATTGTATCCTAAGGATTGCTACCTAAAGCAGCGGATCCCGCAGTTGTTTATGTCTTGTGCTTATTCTCGCACACCGGATATGTATGAGAGCAATATGGCATTGTTGAGGGCAGAATGTGGCAAACCAGTTGAAGATTTTTTGAAGGATCTTCCGAAGGAGAGCTGGTGTGTGGCTTTTTTCAATGGGGACAGGTTTGGTGAAATGACATCGAATCTGGCAGAGTGTTTTAACAATTGGGTGTTGCCTTTGAAATGTCTTCCTATTATTGAGATGAATGATCGAAGGTATTCGTGTGAAGAACATGGAGATGATTTCTTCTCGAAAAGAAGAAGCAAAAGAATGGTTTTCTTTTTTGTGTCCGAAGATGGAAAAGAAGCTTAAGGAAAACTTGGCCGAAGGAAGACATTGGAAAGTTAGTAGATCAGATACTAATCTCTATGAAGTTCATTGTCAGAAATATAGAGTTATAGTGAATTTGGCAACCTCATATTGTTCGTGTGGTGAATGGAGCTGTCATGGTTTTCCTTGTTCGCATGGTCTTGTTGTTATGCAAAATGCTGGTGCCTCAGTTTATTCATATGTCACTCCGTTTTACCAGGTGTTTTTTTCATCCTTGTTCATCTTGTTAGTTTATTCCCTTTTTTTTGTATAGTTACACTAGTAGTTACATATTCAGTCACATGAAAAGTACTGTATAGGTACATTACTAGTTACATGAAATTAGGTGTTTATAGTCAGCAACAGGTACATTACTAGTTACACAGTTACTTTTCATATGTACATTACTAGTTACATTTATTTTTCATGTTTGCTTGTAGTTGTAGCAGTAGTTACATAAACAGTTACATTTTATAGGTACATTACTAGTTAAGTGAAATTTGAAGTTTATAGCCATCAACATGTATGTTACTAGTTACACAGTTGCTTTTTCTAGGTACATTACTAGTTACATTATTATTCTTGTTTTCTTGTAGTTAATTTTGAGCTAACCATTCTCTTCTTTTTTGCTTCAAGGTGGAGAAATACCGTCAAACCTATTCTTATACAATCAATCCTGTTTCTTCTATTGCCAAGCCGTTGGAGCTTCCAAAGTCTAGTATTTTTGTACAACCACCATTCACAAGGAGACCACCCGGAAGACCAAAAAAACAAAGGTTCAGAAGTAAGGATGAAGTACTGAGAAAACAGATAAAGTGCAGCAGGTGTGGAAAATATGGCAGGCACAACAGAACGAGTTGTAAAGATCCGATATAGCGACAGTTACGCTGACATTTACATTTGTAGTTACGCTGATTGTTACATTATAGCTATTTGGTTTCTGACTTGGATTATATTCGACATTAGGAAGTGAAATAATCTTTGACTTGTTCTTTCATTCGTTACTTTATCTCAATAATTACATCAGCATTTTTTTTCATTTCCAGTTACATTTCTTTAAGAAATTTTCTTCTACATTTATTCATTGTGCAGCGGAACGCTGCCACTGCGGTGCAGCGGCACGCTGCAAAGTTTAAAGGAAATATATTAACTGTAGAAATCTTGTAATGTTCATGTGGTGAATGGATTTCTCAAGGATAGTTACTGCTAGTTACATTTATAGTTACTTAATATAATTTCGTTGTGCAGCGGCACGCTGCAAACTTTAAAGGAAAAATATGACATACATTTCATGTTTGCATGTAGTTACACCAGTAGTTACACCATGTACGTTACTAGTTACACTGTTACTTTTCATAGGTACATTACTAGTTACATTTATTATTCATGTTTGCTTGTAGTTACAGAAGCAATTTACATATATTCATGTTTGTTTGTAGTTACACCAGTAGTTACACCAGTAGTTACAGATACAGTTACATGCACAGTTACTTTTGTTAGCTACATTACTAGTTACATGAAACATCTCTTTTTGTCACTTTAATCAGTTATAAGATGAAACGAAAATGCACATAATCAGTTGCATAACCATTTAGTCTAGTTACATAACCAGTTACTTGAATTCTTACAAGTCAACAATTTTAAATAACTATGAGTATATATAACATAGTTCCCTAAAAGCTTATGAAAATCATTGAACAGTCTACTTAAACGACACTTTTCTTCTCCTATCTTGTATCGATATCCAACTTTTGTGATGATTCAGCAACTTCTTGATCACTTCAGCTCGAAACTTTGTAATATCTGGTTTGTCTTCAAAATCTCTCTCATCGGCAAGCCTGTTCATGTAGTACATTGCAAATGCGCCGCAATCTAATCTGTTTGCCAAAGAAAAAATCTTGTCAGTTACATATGTAGCTACAAAACAAAACCTGTTACTGTAAAAGTTAAATTACACAGTTACATACATAGTTACACAGTTACCCTGTCAGTTATATTATTAATTTCTAGTTACATCTTCAGTTACATTTTTTCTGTATGAGTTCTATGCATAGACCTCAACTTATAAGTTGAAAAAAAACCTTTACTTACGAGTCGGGTTGTTGTTGAGGTGGGCTTTCTCCTTTTATTGTTTTGAACTTATGGATACTGATGTTGCTCTCTTCAATATTTGCTTGGATGTATCTGATCGTATTCACATCTTTTGCAGTGAGCTTCTTTTTCTTCAATATCAATTCTTCATGGGTGCTTTAATTGTGATACTTCATCCTAGAACCCTCGTTAAGCATTTCCTCTGCTTGATCTTTTACTGCCATAATCCAAATTTCAATCATTTTTGCCTGCAATTTAAGTGTCATAAAACAACCATGAGAAAACTAAAGAAAATACTTTCTCGTTGCATGCAGTACATATTAGACTTGGTCAAAATCTGCTTACCATTTTTTTTGCATCTTTCCAAGTGTTGTCACGATTTATTCTTCTTGGCTGCAATGAGTCGAGGTGGAAAAATTGGGGCGGATCCGTTTGAAACATTAATAATGTGCGGTGAAATTGATTCTGATGTGTCATCGGGAAAAACAACATTGTTGATTCTCCTAAATGTTCAAACAGCTTTTCGCACATGTAATAGTGAAGGTTCCTCGTATGTAGATTCTCCACCGAATGCTAATTCAAGCAAAACAGTTACACAAAAGTATAGTCAGCAACATGTACATTACTAGTTACAAAAACACTTACTTTTTATAGGTACATTACTAGTTACATTATTTATTATTTATTACTTGTAGTTACACCAGTAGTTACAACAGCAGTTACATTTTTTAGGTACATTACTAGTTACATGTAGTTAGGTTTTTAAAGTCGGTAACAGGTACAACACTAATTACACAGTTTGTTTTATATTGGTACATTTCTAGTTACACTATTATTCTTTTTTGCTTGTAGTTACATTTTTCAGTTACATTACTAGTTACACCAGTAGTTTACAACAGCAGTTACATGTAGTTAGGTGTTTCCAGGGCCTTACCCATGACAAGCTTGGCATACACCTTGGTGTAGGGTGACCTGAAGAATCATGTACATAATATTCGTCGTTCAAAACACCTCCATAGCCGTCTATCACGTTCATTCCAATTGCTCCATTCTCTATCAACAACTCTTTCAGATCATGTTTTGAAATTTCCAACCCAGGCATCGTCCCTTTCCAAACGAATTCCCTACAGAGACGAATTATAGTAAATATTAGAAAGGACAGTTTCGTTGCGAGTAAAAAAAAAAGAAGTTTAAACCGAGACTTCAAGTTTTTACCCATCTGGAATAGTGTTCCATAATCTTGTCCATTTCCTCTTTGTGCTATCATCCATGAGATTAAAAACTGTATAGCTCATCCAGTCCTCAATTTCTATGTGTCTAGGCTTAGGGATTTCAACCTCACTGTCGCTGATAACTTCTATTATATCTCCTTTTTCATTGATTTCATACTTCTTTTCATTAATATCCTTGCCTCCTTTTCCCTCTTGTTTGTCTATTTGCTGTTTCATCTTCTTTTGGAGTTCTTCTCTGTTCTTTGCTTTCTTCTCTCTGTCTTTCTTCACCTCTCCCCACCAATATATTTTTTTTGTATCCCTTGTCTTCACCCTTTTTCTGCTCTTAATCCGTGCTATATATGAGTATGAGTACAACCCCATCGACTCTGCAGTCTTGCCAGATACTTCATCTATTATCTTCAAACGGATCTCTTCTTTCTTCTTCGGTACCACTTCCTCAGGATACATATAGCTGATAGGAGATGGTGTTGCAACTATTTGGTAATTTTGCGGCTGAGCCTCCATGTTGCTGATTTCAGGTGCTTGTGGGGTTTTCCATTGCGGCTGAGCATCCATGTTGCTGATTTCAGGTTCTTGTGGGGTTTTCCATTGCGGCTGAGCCTCCATGTTGCTAATTTCAGGTGCTGGTGGGGTTTTCCAAGATGCCCAAGGAGAGATAATGCCTGGCATGAGATCAAATGTCGGCATTTCGGTCACTGGTGTTTTCGGTGACCATCTAGCTTCTTTGGGAATTGATTGAGGTGGAGATTGTACTTGTGATTTCATATTTTCCCCTGTGCAAAGTAGGGAACACTGTCAGTTACAACAACAGTTACATAAAACTAGAGTTATTAAATTAACAGTCCAGTTACACCAACAGTTACGCTAACAGTACAAGTCAGTTACAAAAAAGTCACAGAGATAAAACAAGTTAATTAACTCATAATAGAGTACTATATTAAAAATATTAAGAACAAGCAATCACCTTTTTCCTGTGCCTCTTGTTCAATACTTTTGACAACCTCAGAAATCAGCGTATCTATTTTTTCTGTTGTCGTGTAATCTGCAGAGTAAGGAACACCAACAGTTACTAATATAGTTACATATTAAACAGACATAATATGACCAATTACACTGTGAGTTACATAAATAGAGATAGACCAACACCTACAGTTCCATGCCTTCTTCACACAGATGCAAATCACAATTTTTTTTTTCATAGATAATTACATAATTTAGCATGGTAGATTTGATGAATTACATACCATTCTCAGTTTCTCGCTGTGCTGCCTTTTCCATATGATCCCGCTCGATTTCTTCCATAAACTCCAACACCTCTCTTTCTAGATCTTCATCCATCGAGTAACCTGCAAATTAAGGAATATTGACAGTTACTAATAGAGTTACAACTCTAGTTACACTTAACAGTTACAACTCTAGTTACAACTCTAGTTACAAAATTAGAAAGATAATCCCAACAATAACAAAAAAGTTTTGAGATTACCCTCCTCCTCTGCCTTTTTCTGTCCATCTTGTTCAAAAGTTTCCTCTAGATCTTCATCCCTTGAGTAACCTGCAAATTAAGGAATATTGACAGTTACAGATAGAGTTACAATCTAGTTACACTGACAGTTACAAATCTAGTTACAACTCTAGTTACAAAATTAGAAAAATAATCCCAACAATAACAAAAAAGTTTTGAGATTACCCTCTTCCTCTGCCTTTTTCTGTCCATCTTGTTCAACATTTTCCTCTAGATCTTCATCCATCGTGTAACCTGCAAATTAAGGAATATTGACAGTTACTGATATAGTTACAACTCTAGTTACACTGACAGTTACAACTCTAGTTACACTTGACAGCTACAACTCTAGT
Organism: Potentilla sterilis; assembly: GCA_963682095.1. Lineage (NCBI taxonomy): Eukaryota > Viridiplantae > Streptophyta > Magnoliopsida > Rosales > Rosaceae > Potentilla > Potentilla sterilis. The sequence goes on from OY821758.1 coordinate 46,457,923, forward strand.
TACAAAATTAGAAATTTGAGATTACCCTCCTCCTCTGCCTCTTTCTGACCATCTTGTTCAACATTTTCCTCAGTTCCTTTCTGAATACAATTGCCAATTACATATCAAATATACACTCACTTAACATAAATAGTTACATATGCGTCAAAGTACAGTTACATATAATACTTGATTTAAAGTAGATTTCAATACTTTATACTTGATTAAAAAGTTAATTAAAATACCAAACCAGAAATTTGTCTAAATACAACTCTAAATAAAAATAGAAAAAGAACACATAATCTAAACAATCTATTCAATTTGTTTCTGTTTTCTCCTTTGGTACGTCTTAGATAAGAAATTACCCTTTTTCTTAGGTTCCTCATCCTTTTGCGCTTCAATTTCTTCGGCTTGTTGTGAGTTTTGAGAGCTGGACAGTGCATCAATAATTTTGTGTAAGTTTTTTATTTCTTCATTCTTCTTTTCAATTTCTCTCAACATATCTTCCTTTGTTCTGCTCATCTCTTCTTTGTCCTCTTTCAGCTTCCTGATCTCTTCCTTTTGCTTCATCATCTGTTCTTGAACTTCTTTGTTGCACATCCCCAATGTAATCTCATTCAGACTCCTATTTTCCAACCACAACTTCTCATTTTGCGCAACCAACTCTTCAATCTTTGTCTTATTTTCTATCCAGTCTTTCTCCAAGTTTTGGTTGGCGAGAAGTATTTCTTGAATAATCTTATCCTTTTTTCGCAGCTCTGCATCCTTAACGGTCAAATCCTCATTCAACTTTGATCCGGGATTTGGCTCTTCATTTTCATCATCGCTGTCTTTAGGATCTGGTTTGGCATTGGTAAACAATCTCTGAAATAAATTGCAGCAAGCAGTTAGTTTGCAGGAATTGTAGTTATCAGGGTAGTTACAATGCTAGTTACATTTATAGTTACTTAATACCCAATATAGTTACATGCACGGTTTACCACACTAGTTACAATGTTAGTTACATTTATAGGTATTTGATACATAGGATAGTTACATACACAGTTACATTGCTAGTTACAATGCTAGTTACATACACAATTACATTTATAGTTTCTTCATACACAGGATAGTTACATACACAGTTACATTGCTAGTTACATTTATATTTTCTTAATACCCATGATAGTTACGTGCACTAGTTACAATCCTAGGTACATTTATATTTACTTGATAGAGAGTAAAAGAACACTTACTGTGTATGCTTTGAGATCATAGTTCATTAACTTTTTTGCCAATGCTCTAAGGTCCCATTTCCTCATCAAGTGTGTTTCCTGTTCTCTTCCCTCAATTGGCGCCACAAGTTTTGTCTTCTCGCATAGCCAATACTAGAAAGTAAATTAAAAACATTTGTTAGTAGTCAATATGTGGCAGTTACATTTATAGTTACAAACATAAAGAAGTTTATAGAATTGAAAAAAATTACCAGAATCAGGAAGACACATCCTCCAGAGTTGATGCTTTTTGTTATCACACGCTTGTTTTTCTGTCGTAAGATGGTCTTTCTTAAAAAAGCTCCAACTTCAACAGCCCATGCGAAGTTTCCATAGTCACCCCAAATAGCTCTCACGAATTTCCATGAAAGAAATCCAGAAACATTAGGGAAAAGAAATTCAATGCATATCTCCAAAACCACAAGTCTGGCCAGATTCTTAATCTTTCTCTTTCTATCTTCTTCACTTTCCGGCTCCTGATCATGTAGTTTCTGAATAGCTCTTTGAACCATGTCTCTTTGAACTCTATCTTCTTTTTTCTTCCTCTCACCAAATAACTGAACCCACATATCTTCAGCTTCTTGGTCCAATTCAGCAGTTTCTACCCGATCTCCATTCTTTGGCAATCCAAGAATTTCAGATGTAATGGTGTCGGTAATTCTGTACTTCTTTCCTCCAAACAGAAACACCTCTTCTTTGGGGTCAAATGCTTCCAAAATCAGCCACACTTGCCTGTCGACTTTACCAACCACCTTGCTGCTTACTTTTTGTTCATGAAAGGCTTCAAACAACTTATAAAAAGGCCATTTCCTTAATTCTTCAACCACCTTTTCATTTATTCCGTTTTTGAAAGCTGCAAAGTTTGGTAGACGACAGCGGTACTGTATGCTTTCTATTTTCCCCACTTCTTTGTCTTCCATTTCATCTTCTTGCTCATCCTCAGTACTCTCTTCTTTTGTTTCTTCCTCAGATCCTTTCTTGTTCATCTTCTTCTTCTTTTTCTGTTGATTTTCAGCATCTTCTCCATCACTACCATATTCTGCAACTTTTCTTTTTCTTGTATCAGCAACTGATTTTTTCTTTAATTGCAATATCCTTGGTGATTTTCTGGTTCTGGAATCATTCTTCTTTTTGGTTCTATTTTCGTAGTCCGTGTCGTCATCGGATTCAATGTTTTTACCTTTTGTTTCTGTCATTGCGTTCCTGAATAGTACAAAAAGCAAATAATAGTTACAACGATAGGTACACTAAGAATTATATGTCCAGCAAAAGAGAATAATCAAAAAGCACAACAGTTGTTAATCACAAACAAACTTAACAACAAGATCAAATAGAGATTACATCAGTAGTTACAAAAACAGCTATTTGACATGTAGTTACACCAGTAGTTACACTAGTAGTTACAAAAACAGTTTCTTGACATGTAGTTACACTAGTAGTTACACCAGTAGTTACAGCAGTAGTTACACTAGTAGTTACAAAAACAGTTATTTGACATGTAGTTACACCAGTAGTTACACCAGTAATTACAAAAACAGTTTCTTGACATGTAGTTACACTAGTAGTTACACCAGTAGTTACAGTAGTAGTTACAAAAACAGTTTCTTGACATGTAGCTACACTAGTAGTTACACCAGTAGTTACAAAAACAGTTACTTTATATGTAGTTACACTAGTAGTTACACCAGTAGTTACACTAGTAGTTACAAAAACAGTTTCTTGACATGTAGCTACACTAGTAGTTACACCAGTAGTTACACTAGTAGTTACAAAAACAGTTACTTTATATGTAGTTACACTAGTAGTTACACCAGTAGTTACACTAGTAGTTACAAAAACTGTTATTTGACATGTAGTTACAGTAGTAGTTACACCAGTAGTTATACTAGTAGTTACAAAAACAGTTATTTGACATGTAGTTACACTAGTAGTTACAAAAACAGTTACTTGACATGTAAAACAAACTCGGTCCTTTTGAAAATGCAGCAGAAATGTCTCTTTCAGTAATGTATACTAATCAGGAAAACAGAACAGAATGCAGTTTAGGGGTCCACCTTCCTAATATGACCGGGAAACAAATCAAACAATTCGATCGCAACAATCGCAGAACACTGATCCACAGATGGCATGAATACATATGAAGCAAACCACAGGATAATATTTTTGAAAGAGGGGAATCTCCAATACGACTACTTGACCTTAGCAAAGTAACACACATACGACTACATGACCTTAGCAAAGTAACACACAGTTTCTCAACAAAAATGATACAACTTCACACTGAATCAAAAACTATCATATATAATATGACATTTTAGTTCCACAACTGCATAAATTCGTAAACAAACCTTCCACATTGTATGAGCCATGCCAAAATCTGAATGTTTCATAAACAAATTGAAGTGGAAATTCAATTTGAAAACAAACGAAATTCATATGCACCAAATCTCACCAAATCAGATACAAAACAAACCGAAATTCACATTCAAAATTAAATTCGAACCTAATGTAACCGAAATTCACCAAATCAAAACCTAAAGTGAATCCCTAAATTGAATTCAAACCTTAGAAATCCCTAAAGAATGAAATCAAACTCACTTGCTGGACTTGAGGACGTCGGTGTTGGATTCGGGCTTGGTTTTGACGCGGCCGAGAAGGATGATGAGATTGGCGTCATTGGATTCCGGCTTGGCTTGGACACGGTCTGCGAAGGACAGTGAGTTTGTCCCGTCGCAGTATTAGAGATTGGAGATTGGAGACCTTGACGTCGGGTTTGGCGACGATGATGCTACACCTCGAAGACGACGCCGGCGCTGGGGAACGATAATTATGGAATGGCAGTTACTGAAATCAAAACTGAGTTCATTAATTAAAAGAGACGTTGTATGAAATTTGGATTCGGAACAATATATCGTGCAGTTATACACAGTGGCACAAGTTGTAAATAATTACAACTTTGTGGGCAACGGTTTAAGAAGTTTAGTTAACTGACCTAATTATCATTATGAAACAGTTATTGACCTTTTTATCATTAGCTATATTAAATTTGACTTTTTTATCATCAGCCCTTTTTTTTATTGCTACTTTATTGTTTTTCACTTATGTAATTTGAAGTCATGATTTAAGTGCGTGGGTGTTGAATCTCATGATATGGTTGCTAGGAGTCATGACCTTAATTACTAAGAGCATGTGCAACATAGAAATGGTGGTTTTACAATAACCAAGTGAATTGCTTTATTTCCTTTCAAGATGGCTTAATGCATGTTTGTGTGAACTTTAGTACATCCGATAACCAAAGGACTTTAGTTTGCATTTATATAGATTTTACCTTTGATCGATAACCAAGGGAGAGGTAAAAACAATGAGTATGTGAAATGTCTATTTGCGATAACCAATGGTTCACAAGTGAAAGCATATCCGTCTCTCGGTATCTTTTCTTAGAGCTAAGAAGGATTTCATCAAAAACATGTCTATTAGCATCTTGTCATAAAATTTGGCACAAAGGAGGTTATATGTGTGATACCGTATAACCACTTTCCTCTCATTGATCTATTCTCTTACACTTTGCTAGTTTAGTTTTCTTTACTCTTACCTTAGCTTTAATTTAATTAGTTGAAATCAATCAAGGCGATTCACTACCTATCACTTGTTAATACCATAACCATGACCTTTAGCTTCTAAAGGGCTAAGGTTGTGAAATTGTAAAAATGTAGATTGTTGTATTTTCTAGATTTCATTTTGCGATAATGTAGTTAGGGTAGAGTTACTCAATCCTTTGGGTTACTACCTCACATTAACCATCTTTTATTTTGAGTTATCTAGTTAAAGTTTTCACATTAACCATCTTTTATATTGTTTTTCTGTCACAAAACACCTAAATTTCCACATGGAGAGTTGATGAAGGAGATGATACTGAATAATACCCCTTTCAGTTCATGTAATTGGCCCAAATTAACCTTAGTATACTGTAAGGGAAGCTTTCTCAACCAATTAGTCAAAGAAGAAAGCAGCTGTGTAAAAGTTGCAATTACTAGTCCTGTAGTCATGCTATTTGGTTCAGTTTGCAATTACACGTAGAATCTCATTTCATGAAGTGCTTGTTTAGCACGTAGAGGGACATAAAAGAAAATCAGGCTAGTTTACTGGAACCAAAGGCCCCAGCAAATGCCTCTCAACCCTTTCTCAGAAAATTAGACGAAGTTTGAGTTTCTTTTTCTAGGATTGCACAATAATCCAAACTAAATGGTCTAATTGCAGCTATCTACACACAAAGAACAAAGACAAGGCGGCAGTTTATAGATATTAGCTAGGAGTCTCGCTTCTTACTTACCAATTACCATCAATATTTGCTGCCTAAACACTGCTCCAAACGATCCTATGTGTACCAGTTACCTTTGAACACATGAGCAACACGATGTGATCTTGACACATACGAGTGACTTGTTAAAGTAAGGCACTCCACCTATTTTCTTTTTCGACAATCACTCCAACTATACCATTGTTGGAGCCTCACTCTTTGTATATGAACATTGGATTAGGGTCCTCTCCTTGGCTCTTTATATGCTTGTTTATTCTTGATTTTTAATATTTACCGTCGATTTGAAATATGAAGGTTGTAAATACAACACATTAGCGTCTAAGCATTAATTAACCCATAACTCACTCAAAATTGTTTATTTTTCCTCTTCTCCTCACTTACTCATCGTTTCTATGTTCTTCCCCAAACTCTCCACTCTTCTACAATTCTTCTTTCTATTTTTCCACTCTTCTAGGACACCCTCTTCAAAAGAAGGGAAGCCTCTAACCACGTGTCGTCCTACATATTTCCTTGCGTGGTAGGAAAGATATTTTAAAAAAAACACAGTTAAACAATTCCGTCATATATAGTCTTCTTTTTCTTCTGCAAAAATATTCTTCACCAAAACCACCCCTTTCTCTCTCTACCTTCAACCCTAATCCAATGGCCACCGAGAACGGCTCCCGCGAACCCGACCCGCAACCCGAATCCGCCGCCCCGACTCCCGCGCCCGACTCCGACCCACTCTCCATCACAACCGAAAACCACAACCACGACTCCGAGTCCGCCCCCAAATCCGACTCCGAGGCTCCGGCGACGAACTCCAGCAGCGGCGACGCCGTCTCGGCCGCCGATAAGAGATGGCCGGGGTGGCCCGGCGACTGCGTTTTCCGGCTGATCGTGCCGGTTCTTAAGGTCGGGAGCATTATCGGAAGGAAGGGAGAGCTGATTAAGAGGATGTGTGAGGAGACCAGAGCTCGCATTCGCGTCCTTGACGGCGCCGCCGGGACTACTGATCGCATCGTGAGTTTTGTGCTTCCTTATTTCTAGGGTTTTCTTTTTTCAATTGCTTCGTTTAATTGCTTAATTAGGTGATCATCTTAGCTTAATTATCATAATAAGGACTTAATTTTCATAGTAAAGTTGTTGAGTTTAGTTTTGGATTCTTAGGATGTATGAAGGTTTGTATTGACAAAAGGAAGCTTTGGGTCTTTTAGGGTGCTAACCTGTATGATAACGTAAAAATCAAAACTTTATATTTGAAATATTGGAATTCAGCAGCTATCTCTTAAGATAATAGAAATCGAAACTGTAAAATCAATTGAATTCTAGTGTTTGGTTGCTGGATGCTTGCTTAAAATATTCTAGGAAAGCAATGACTTCTTTTTGATCATGGGTGTTGAGTTTTTGGTTCTTGAAGAGGCAGCAGAAAGCTAAATACTGAGATCATTAATGGCTATTTGATTTTGATGATGTGGCGTTCCATTAAATTTTTGTGCATCTGCGACATGGGAGATACATCTGATTGATAATAATAAGAATTAATATCTTGATAAGCGATTTGTCACGGCTGTTGACAGTGTGTAGCCAAAGTAACTCCTTTACCAAAGCAGCAGCCACGATTAATTGTCCAAACAGTGTCCCTTTTTATCGCATGATTAAAGACTTGAGCTAATCTCTAGTTCTATGCTTCTCTTCTCATGGGAAGCTTAATTCCTCAGTCTCAATGTGGTATAGTAATGTTTGATATTTGTCTGGCTGTAGTTCTTTGAACTTGCTTGAGAATTAGGATACAATTGCATGTGATTGATTTCATAACTAAATTAGGTTTGCAGGTTACATGGTTAACTTATGATGCATTTCCTTTTGGCTTTATCATCAATTTATACTGGTACTCCAAAATGGTGCAACATAAATCTAATTTATAACAAGTTCTTTAGCTTACATATCTTATATATATTAACTTTCTTATTTGAATGTCTAAGTTTAGGGAAGACCCTCCAACAGTACCCTCCAATAGTATCCTCCAGTACTGCTATAGATTTGATAAATATGAAATTCTTTAGTTGCCCTTCTCAAGGGTTTAGAAAACTAATAAGAGAACTTTAGGTTCCTTTGTGTTGAATGCTTTTCGTGCTAGTGTGTGAGAGGACTTTTTAGCAACCTTACACGGATCCTTTACTAGGTTTCTTATTGTTTTTTTTGTTTTTTTTGTTTTGGGTGAATCACCAATCATACCCCTACAGACGCAGTTACCAGACATGTCACCTAAACTAGCAATTTTACTTATGTCTACGTGGTAACATTTTGTCACAACGTTTTTAATACAAATTTGTTTTCTTAGGTGCTGATCTCTGGAAGGGAAGAGCCAGAGGCACCTCTTTCCCCTGCAATGGATGCTGTTATAAGAGTATTCAAACGTGTCGCTGGATTATCTGACAATGCTGGTGAAGCAGAGTTGTCTGGTGCTGCTGGAGTTGCCTTTTGTTCCATCCGTATGTTGGTAGCATCCACACAAGCAATTAATTTAATTGGAAAACAAGGATCGTTAATCAAATCTATACAGGAGAGTACTGCTGCTTCTGTGCGAGTATTGTCTGGAGGTATGCTTTTAGTGTTTTACCGTAGTGATTTTGTAATCAGTAAAATCAGTTATCTTCGTTGTCTTATCACTGTTTAAGTCATACATATTTTTTCTCCAATAACGAGTATAATTTATCATGTTGCTATTTTATTGTGGTTATCAACGTTTCAAAATAGTAGGGGGTTTACTACAGAGGTTTGGAACTAAAATGATCTTTGGATTTTAGCTTTCATTCTCGTCTTTTGTGCTATTGTGATCTAGATTCCAGTAATTTCTATACCTTTTTTCTTTAGCTGCAGTTCATTCTCAAGTTTTTGCCTCTTCGAATGATAACCTTTTTTCTTTAAACAAGGCATCTGATACCTGATATATGTTCTGCAGAAGAGGTTCCATTCTATGCTGCAGCTGATGAGAGGATTATTGAAATGCAGGGAGAAACCTTAAAGGTGCTCAAAGCTGTAGAAGCAGTTGTGTCTCACCTGAGGAAGTTTTTGGTCGATCATAGTGTTCTTCCTCTTTTTGAGAAAACTGTAAGCTTAGATTCCTCGGATGTTTTCTGTGTTTTCATTTTTTCGCTTTGTTGTATATTGACTGTCGAATGGGTGCAACTTCAGTACACTGCTCCAATTTCTCAAGAACGCCAACCAGATCCCTGGGCTGATAAGTCATTGCTTCATACTGCAACTCAAATTGGAGCTGGCACTAATTTTCCTCTCACAGCTACTCGGGAATCTTTGTATCTCAGTCGTGACACGCAATTGGAATCACAACTCCCATCCTCTGGACTTTCCATTTATGCACAAGATGCTTCTCTTTCCTCACTTCGTTCTTCAGGACTGGGCCGTCCTGGTGCTCCTATTGTTACTCAGGTTCGTCTAACTATTATAAGCTTTTAGCCTAAACTTCTTATGTTGGAGTAACTCCATTACGTGTTGACTTGCACGATAACACACAATTACAGTCAATTTTGTTCCCTTAGCTTGTGCTTTTGTATCCTAAATCTGATTTAGCTCAATTATGTCTTGACTTGCACGGTAACACACAACCATGGTCAGCTTTGTTCCTTTATATTTTTCTTTTCCAGTCTAAATCTGATTTACTTAGTATTTAGTAGTAATTTATGTGCATGCTTTTAAAAGTGAGGTCTTGCACTCACTATGAAGTTGTATTTTTTACCAAAGGACTCGGTGTATTTGAGAACAAATGTCTTGATTTAGGGTATGCTGTGAAACATTGTTGTCAATTGGAAACCTATAGTGCCAAAATGTGTCGGGCTGTGTTGCATATGTCAGTCTTTCTATGTTTATATTGGTGTTCATGAAACAACTGCAAGTGTGAATAGGCTACATATGAATTAAGAAACCTGTAGTCTTGAGATTTGATTCTGATTCAGTCTTGTATTTTCTTGTTCTATGTATCATTTCTGGTTAACAATATATTCTCTGCTGCACTCTCTAAGTAGATGACCCAACTATGCAATTCATGTCGTCTTATGCTGAGGAAATTATTAGGGTCTTGTGTCTTTGTTGTTCTATGTTAATAGTATTTTCTCTGCTGCATTCTATAATCAGATTACACAAACCATGCAAATTCCTCTGTCTTATGCTGAGGACATTATTGGGGTTGAAGGGAGGAGTATTGAATTCATCCGTCGTAGTAGTGGAGCCTTGTTAACTGTACAAGAGAGCAGGGGACTACCTGATGAAATTACAGTGGAAATAAAAGGCACCTCATCACAGGTTCAGGCGGCTCAACAACTGATTCAGGTATGCTTGCCAATGGGGCCTTTCTTGTACATCTATACCTAATAAATAAAGGAAAAGGAGGCTTCGTTTATATTAATCTATCAAATATTTTTATCTGAGTCGAGTGTTTTTCAAGTTTGAAACAACAAATTTATTCGAGTAATATATATTTCGTAAGAAAGGTTCCAGTTTAAACATATTAGGTGTCTTTTCTTCTTTATTTTCAGGAAGTTATAGCAACCAGCCACAAGGATCAAATTCCAAGCAGCTATGGCAGGATGGATATTGGATTGAGGTCATCCTACTCTCAGTTAGATTCTACATCTTACACTTCCTCTTCATTATCCTCACTGCCTTATGATGTGTATGGAAATTCAATGCCATCACAACAACCTTATGGATCTTCTGGTCTGGGAGGAGGCTACAGCACTTTCAGGCTTTGAAATAAAATGGTAATCAAACACTAATGGTGGCTTCTCTACTTGGACTAATTATTTTTAATTAATTCTGATTAGAGAAAGTTTAATGCGCCTTGGTGTAGTATTTGTAAAGTGTCAGAGCGGGTTGGGATCCTTTAAGATATCTCTTATCATCAGATTTGATCTGTTGGTAACTTTTCAGATTGCTAATCTTGACGGGGGGATAATAGAAAAAAGTGTACTAAAACAGTAGAAACTTTCTTTATGTTTCAAAAATTTGTGCCTTAGGTTAGGAGTGAGCATTTTGCTGTTCTGTTTTTCCTTTAAATGAATCAAACTTTATCTCCCAGTTTATATTTGAATACTTTGCTGAATTGGAACCACCTCCATTCCTATAATCTTTATCAGAGAAACATTTGTTAATTTTCATGAATTATAAAAATACCTTTTAAACTCTACCATGAATAATGTAAAGAGATTGATGCGGGTTATGGGTACAAAATGTGGAAAAAGATGTGGAAAAGTCTTTGGACTAATAATAAAATGCAGAAGATTATGGGAATGCACAAGAATTGCATTATTGTATAATGGTAAGAACTCATCAGTAATGCACTCTATTCTAAGCATACAACATCTTATTAAACTCAATTTTCTATATATTTAACTTAACCAAGTACAGAAAAATGAAATCAGTACCAAATCTTGACTGGATAAAACTCCATTGCAGTAAATTCCAAATGTTAAACTTGACCAATTTCAAAGGAACAACTTGAAGGCCTCGTTGGAACTTTACGGGGAAAATTTTGACTTTTCGAGGGCACTACTAAATCCAATCGGAAAAACACAATTTCCTTAGAAATCAACCGTTTACCAAGTGGGATTGGAAGATTAATTTTTGTTTTGGTTTAATCTTTAGGCAGAAATATTTGTTTTGTTGAAAAACAATGGAAAAATATGTGTTCTTTTTGTTTTTGTTTTGTTAAACATATTTTACACAAAAAAAAAGTAAAGAGAAAGGAAAAAAAAAAAAAACTAAAACCTCAATAACGGCCGGGATAGCAGACAAGAATTAAAGCAGTACCGTTGTAGCTGAATTTCCTCTTTCTCTTCCTAACACTATAGATCGACCGGTATAAATATAAGTCGGTGTTATCTACAAACCGCTGTTTTGAAACCACCCATTCTTAAACAAAAGCTTTCTTCTTCTTCCTCTCCTCTCAGATATTTTAATTCAAAAACGAAAACCCAGATATGCCGACGCTGAACCTATTCACGAATGTTCCAGTGGATGCAGTGATAGCCTCCGACATTCTCAGGGACGCCACCAAAGCCATCGCCAAAATCATCGGCAAACCCGAATCCGTTAAGTCTCTCCCTTTCTTCCCTCTTTTTTATTTCTCTTTGTTCTGGGTTTGCACACCAGGTGTTCGATGAAACTACTGAACCAACTGTAGACTAATTTCTTATCATACTGTTACTGTGTATTCATCATGTATACTCTTGTTTTCTTCAGTATGTGATGATTTTGCTCAACGGAAGCGTGCCGATTGCGTTTGCGGGCACGGAAGAGCCGGCTGCATATGGGGAGTTGATCTCCATTGGGGGCATTGGACCGAGTGTCAATGGAAGCTGAGTTCAACTATTGCAGAGATTCTCGAAACCAAGCTTTCCATAGATAGCTCACGCTTCTACATCAAATTCTATGACGTTCAGGTCAGTACAATCACTTTGTTCAGTTTTGTAATGAGTCTCCACTAGTCTACGTGCACACTCAACTAGTGCACTGCTGTTCAGTTTTGCAATTCAAGTTGCGCAAAACAGTACTTGGTTTATCTGGCTTTGCAATTTGCAAATAGTGTTTACTGCTTAGTTTTGGTGCTAGTAGTTAAAAATTTGAAACAGCTTGTTAGAGCAACCGCACCGGCGAGCAAACGGGGGAGAGTTGCTCGAGCAGGAGGTGGGGCCGGGTGGATTTGCTCGAGCAAACAGAGTTGGGAGCGCGCACCGGCGTCGAGAGAGGAGGAGAGGTGCTCGAGCATTCAACCGGTCGTTTTGCTCGCCCCTTCGCTCGAGCAAACTTTGCTCGGGCGTTTGCTCGAACGCCTGGCGGAGCCCACATCACGTGGGTGACGTCCGGGCCTTTTTTTTTTTTTTTTTTTTTTTTCTTTTCGGCTGCCGGAAGAGGGACAACGATGACCGGAAGGACGCTGCCTCGAGCTAGGAAGGGCCGGAGATGACGCCGAGCACCGCCCTCAAAGGTGGCGGTCGCTCCCGAACTTTGCTGCACCTCCCACATCGAGCGGCTCCGCTTGGGTCTTGGTTCAAACGAAGGAGGGGGTCGAGCTCGTCATTTCAGTGGGTGGCACGACGGCTGGCGTCGCCGGACGGCGGAGAACGACGGCTGGGAAGGTCCGGCGTCGAGAGAGAAGACGATGAACAGTAATCGGGGCTGCTGGGCCAATTAAATGTTGCCACGTGTAAATTTGACTGGGCCATTCAAATTCCAACGACTGAATAGGTCTGGCCCTTCCATTTGAATCAGAAATTTTGATCAAACGATCAGAATTCAAAGGCAACGACTACTATTTGTTCAGAACGGAAATAAACCCAAAAAATAGTAAAAAAATCCCAAAATTTCAAAACTCTCTAAAAAATTTGCCTATAAATACTGCTTCAATTTTTAATCAACTCACACCAATTTGTGCACAACAAATTTCACATCTTCCTCCATCTCCTCTCTCATTTCGTTTAGCATTTTTTTTCCAAAACAATGGGATCCCATTGACTTCCTTCCGAAGATTTACAAATGTGCATCTCTTATGTCCGTCATAGCGTTGATGAATACGACGGTAACAAACAAAAGAGGGACAAATTGTGGGAGACAATTTTTGCCGATTATATGCAAAATTGGAAACTAGCACCCGGTGAGAAACCTCAGAATGAGCCGAGGTCTCGAATCGCGCTCGCTTCTCACTACAATAAGTTCAAGCTACTCTTACAAAAATGGAGCGAATGTTTGGCGGCGGCACAGCAACGTGTAGCTAGCGGTACTTCGTTAATGGATGAAGTAAGTTTACATTATTTTATCATATATTATAATTTTTATTCGATTATATATCTAATTAAATTATGTAATTTATATATCTAATTTGTTTAAATATGTAGCATTGTTTACATTTTTGAAAGGGTAGCATTGTTTACATTATTTGTTTTATTATATCTAATTTGGTGAATTTTTTTGTTTTATCTAATTTGTTTAAATTATGTAATTAAATATGTATATAATATAAATTTTTATTAGGTACGACAAGCTCAATCATGTTACTATAATGCTAAGAAGAAAACGTTTACACATTTTGAATGTTGGGAAGTGGTTAAAGATCATCCATCTTTCGCTCACGTGCTACCTACTACTCCATCTCCATATACAAGTACTTATGATGGTACTCCTTCCACAACCGAATCATCTCCAGCCATCAATTTGGATGATGACCAAATGAATGAGACACCTCAAAGCAACACGGCAGCTTCCTCGAGTCCGCCTAGACCAATGGGAACCAAGGCAGCAAAGGAAGTTAGGCGCCTAAAAAAAAATGGGGTAAGACTCCTATTGAGCAATGAGTTGAGGTTTTGCATACTATTGCAAGTGACCAAGCATCATGGCATACCAAGAGGCTAGCGCAAAATGAAAGTGAGCTGAACTATTATGCGGAGTACATAGATATTCAAAAGCGGAAGGAAGCAAGGGCGGAAGCAGAGTTACGATTGAAGAAACAAGAGAATTGACACAAGGATCATGACAATGGATTTAGAGGCTATGACCCCAATCTCGAAAATGTATTTTACTTAGAGGAAACTAGAAATCCTTAATGAAGAAGGAGCTAGTCAAGATCAACCTACCGATGAAACATATTCGGATTGTTATCACTCAAGTCACTCAAGTCGTGTGTTATTTCCATGATAGTTATCGTATTGTACTAAATTTAAATTTAATGTAATTTTAATTTCGTGTAATTTCAAGTTCATGTAATTTAAATTTCATGTAATTTCAATTTCATGTAATTTAAATTTTCGAGAAATAAAAATGTAATTTATTTATTAAGATGAAATAGAAATACATATTAAAATTAAAACACATACTTAAATTAAACACAAGCTTAATAATCAAACACAAAGGATTCGAAAACACATAATAAAACATATTTAGAGGATTTCACCATTTTCCACCCTCCAAATGTGTTTCATCTAATCTCTCTGGAGCTCTCTATGGATGTAAACGGATTCGAGATCGGCAACACGGTCGTGAAACCGTTGGATATTGGCTCCATCTCTACCGATTGGTTCAAAAGGGATTCGATTCCCTTGTACATCTACCGGCCCATCATAAACCCGGAAAGCCTTCGATGAGTTTTGTAAGTCTTCTTCTTCCTCATCCTCCACGTACTCTTCCTCAACAATCATGTTATGCAATATAATGCAAGCTAACATGATGTAGTCATTACCGATTTGTGGTGCATTGTACAACTATGACGTATAATTGCACATCGAGATTGCAAGATGCCAAAGGCCCTCTCCACATCTTTCCGGTATGCCTCTTGTTTCTTTGCGAAGAGTTTATCTTTCGGCGTCTGAGGATTGAGAATTGTTTTGACAAATGTAGAGTACCTTGGATAAATTCCGTTAGCCAGATAATAAGCGGTCGAGTACCTCTGTCCGTGGACTTCGTAAACGGCAGTTGAGCCTCTTCCGGCAAGGATCTCTGAGAACACGTTTGATAGATGGAGCACGTTAATGTCATTTTTAGCTCCAGGACACCCAAAGAAACTGTGCCATATCCATGTACCATACGAGGCAACCGCCTCTAGGATAATCGTTGGGCGACCCTTTCGACCCGAGTATGCCCCTTGATAGGCGGTTGGACAGTTCTTCCACTCCCAGTGCATGCAGTCGATGCTTCCAATCATACTTGGAAAGCCTCGGCGTTCGCCTTTAGCTAGTAGTCGTGCGAGGTCTGCCTGTGTAGGACTGCGAAGGTATCTTGGACCATAGAGCTCGACCACTTGCCTGCAAAACTCCTTCATACATTCGAGGGTGGTCGATTCCCCCATCCTTGTAATTTCAGTACATTGATCCGCGGCTGATCCGTACGCCAACATTCGTAGACCCTGGTGATCTTTTGTTGGGGAAGTAGCCCTAGTGATGAGTCGCCGAAGCGAGCATCAAGCAATAATAACCCTACAATCGTTAGTAGTATAGAATAAGTAGGGATCGTTCTAGCCAGGGATTAAGGGTACCTGAAATATGAGAATGTTAACACAAATATTCATAAATACATATGCGCACAATTGTCACACTTATATACATATATACAAATTTATCATGGGGGATGAAGATGAGGTTCGGCAGCAAGGGCTGCCCTTTAACACTAGACACGAAATTAAAGTCCTAATTTACTAATACAAGTGATCATCATCTCTCACACAAAACAGTTCACACAAAAGACTCTTTAACACATAGATTTGTATGCAAGAAGGTAAGAGACAAGTATTTAGCATGTTCAGGACTCAACTTAGTTTCGACACAACTAGAGCCTCCAGCAGTTTTCCAATTGTTAGACTTCTTAAATTCTTAGAAACTACTCCAGCGTATGACTTCTAAGGTGATGCTAATCCGGTTTTACACGTTTTAACATTTAAGCATATGAGTCTAAATCGAAGACATGCAAACAAGCAAGGTTGTCAATCATCTTATTTAACATGCAAGTAATCTAAGGTTTTTACCCTAGGTGAGCAACACAAAACAAACTACTCCAGCGTATGACTTATTCGTATTACTCGGTTATATGAAACCTAACACCTAGATTCACATGCAAACAACAAATGCTTAAGCACAACTAATGTTTCAGTTTATAAGGCACACTCTTAGATTACTAACCAAATTAAATCTTAAACATGCTTCTAATACCACTACCCTAATTATCCATACATACGAAATCCATGAGTTAAAATTGCAAAACAACTACATAAACTTCAACAAAGTTGATTCATACAAAAGTTTAGCAAAAACCAAGAATTGAAACAAGCTCTTACAAGACAACCAAACATAAATAAATACAAAAGCCATAGGGGAATGGATCACACTTTTAGAACCTTTGAAGACTCCTCAAATGTGACAAGATGGTACTCGGCTGCTGCTCCTTAGTGCTCGGCCTAAGCAGGAATCGGCAGAAGACAAGGTGAAGGGTACGGCAGATTTTGGTGGTGGTGGTGGTGGTGTGTTTTGGCTATGTATTTAAGTGTTGGTGCTTGAAAGACTTGGTAGAGCTTTAGGCTAGTATTTTATGCTTGAGATTGTAGGAAAACATGGCTATATATAGAGGCAAATTCGGCAGAAACCCTAGTCCAAATCGGCAAAGGCAATCCTTGTGCAACAAGGTTTTGGTTCCTTCCTTTCTTGGTTCTTCTAGGAAACTTCTTTTTCTGATTTTCTTCCTTGGATTGGGCTGCATATCTTCATGAACTTCTTGTGTAGGCTTGACAACTCCATTTGGTGAGCTTGGTCCATGGAAAAATGCCCCAAACCCGCAAGAACACAAGACCGGCAGCAACTCGGCTGGAATGACCTTGCTCCAGTAAATCCGACATATCTCCCTTCTCGGAGCTCCAATTGATGCGATTCCAAGTCTCAGATAAACTAGACACATATAGACATCTCCCCATAAAATATCTCGATCAAATTCCTTGTGAATCGTCGGGAATGATTTTTCGAAGTTGGATCAAAGTCCCAGGAAAATCCTGGAAGCCCCTGGATTGGTTTGCTCGGACTGCCGTTTTGCAGCCATCTTTTGGGTGACTTCCCGAACTCCGATTGATCTGAAATTTTAACACAACATTCCTCAGTATATGAATAATAAGCACAGCAATTTTCATTAAATTCGGACAAGGATAGATCACACTTTTGCTCATCTCAAAATCACGAAAAAGACACATTTTTCACTATTTTCCAGATTTCTCATACTTAGCCATTTTTCGGATTCTTAACCATTTTTCGCCAAACTCTACCAAATTTGACACTAACTATATTATGACTCTATCTTAGACAAATAAGAGTTAAACAAAGCATAAATGAGGGCATAAGCATGTAATATCGTCGCACATTGTGCTCCTATCAACTACCCCACACTTATCCTTTGCTAGTCCCTTAGCAAACTAAATTAAACTAGACTCTAAACAAACTATTGCCCCTAACAATTTGTCTCAGGCTCGTATGTACACATAGCTTTCAAGTTAATGCATGAGAATGCTAAGCATGAAAATTCCAAGCTTCATGAACATGTAACATCAATATGAACATATAAGAACAAAAGGTAAGCATGTAAACATGTTAAAGCTAATTCAAATTACCTCACTAGGCATACTCTCTTCTTTTCTCTCGAAGCATGGTAATTCACTCATGAGTATATGCAAGCGAAAGATTATGAATTACAAAGAGTGACTTGCATATATCAAAGAAACGAAAAGCACTTTGTGAATTTTTTATGGAAAAACCTCATATGACAACTATATGCCCAATGAACCAAAACCATATGCTTACTCTTGAGAAAATCTCCAAAATCAATTTTAACCATCTTAAGAATCATGTAAAAAAATCAATAAAAGGGTTGTAATGGGGCTAGGTTAAGAGGTATTCGATATTTGGATAAGGAGGCTCAAAACGTCACTATGGCCTTTAGCAAAGCTTGAATCTCCTTATGTCTTCTCACCAAGGGTCCAATTTCATCTTGTTGGACCCATACTTCATTCTTTTCCTCCCATAACATTACAACAATAATCAAGACAATAGCCATACACAAATTTTTTCTTTTCTTTTTCAAGCCGTGCCTTACACATTTTTTCTTTCTCTCGGCATTTTTCTTTTACTTTTGGTCCGAGTAATTTTCTTTTCTTTTATTTACTAAGGCACGGCATGCATATACATTTTTCATATAAATTCATGGCTAAGTCTACCCCACACTTGTTCTTCTTCATCACTTCACGCAAAAACTCCTTCAAAAATCAAGCTTTGCCGACACACAATGGTCAAGACATCACTATACTAAGTTCATGGAAAGTGTTTAAGGGTGATGAAAGAAAAGGCTAATCGTAGGCTCAAAAGGGTTTACTAAGGTGTCCCACGACGGGCTCACAATAGGGCTCATGCTTTATTTGGGAATGGTGGTAAACCTAAATGATCATTATTCAATCATATTCAAAATCAAGGTATTTTATGATTAAAAACGTTTTGAAAATCAACAAGAGTAAGTTCTAGCATACTAGAGTTCATTAAAAAGCTATGGCACATAGTCATCGAATATTTAAAGATTTATGAGGCTTCATGCTTCCTACGAATCTATCGAATTTTATCTTTTTATCGCTCAAGAAGAAAGCAAATTGGCTCTAAAGCTCACATAGGTTATTATGGAAACAAACTAGCTAAAACATGCATGCTTAATTAATCAACAAGTCCTACATGCTCCTACCAATGCATATAATCCATGAAACTCACAATTTTAATTGTATGCATAACCATCATCTATGTATGCAAAGAGGAGAAAAACATCATTGACATATTAGGGGCATCCTAATTAAGACTCGAAACAAATTTAAACACTCTATTTTTGTAGAACAATTTTCTGAATTTTCTTTTCTAAACTAAGCACACCAAAACATAAACGGAATACGTTATCCCACCCCACACTTAGAAAATTACATTGTCCTCAATGTAAGCACAAATCTATATCAACGATTTTCCTAAGCATGCAATAGTCTAACACATTCCAACATATCATCACAAACCAAAGACAAAGAGAAGGGTTAAGAAATTGCAAACTCTCGGTGATGGCTCTTTCACTTTTCTTTGGTTGACTTGGGTTGCCTCCCAAGTAGCGCTTTGTGTTTATAGTCCATTGCTTAGACTTTCCACCGTGTGTTTATCCGTTCATCATGTGCATTGCTCGGCAGTTGGGGCACCAGCAGCCTCTCTCGGCAGCAGCAAGTTCTTGGCAGGCATGCTTCTCTCGGCAGGCAGGGTACGCAGGTTGCAGCATCGCGGCAGCAGCAAGGCAGCGTGAGCGCAAGCAATATCATGGCGTATCAGATTGTGCATCCGTATTCGTATCGGATTCGGTCCAAAGTAGCACAGGCATATCGACATGCGTATCAGATACGGCTACTTGGTTGGATACATGTCAAAATTTATCTTGGATACGGTACAGGACGGCTTGGCAGGACATGTGGATACGTCGGCAGCTTGTGGGCAGTGTGCGCGCATAGGCTGCATTGCAGCAGCTTGCTCGTCAGGATGATTGGTAGCGTGAGGCTGCAACTTGGCTGCGGCATGAGCAGGGGCAGTGTACTTGGCAGGATGGTTTAGGTGTGTGCTGGCCTCGACATGCAGGGTTGGCTGCAGGACAGAGGCAGGGGCAGCAGCCTGGCAGCTCAGCAGAATGTTTGGCAGCGTACACTTCCTCTTAAGGCTCGAATTTGGGTGTGTTCCAGTATCCTAAGGCAAAAGTGTTATAAAGCAATTTTGTAATGGATAGATCTGCCCAGTATAAAATTCGCCTCAATCGGACCAGTGAAAGTATGCTTTGTTTGGCCTTTAATCGCACCTATTGATCTGCCCAGTTCTCTGTTCTGCCAGATTGACCTTCGTGCACTCAAATTGAAACTGGGAGCAGCTCGAAACTCCAAATCCACTTCTGTAAAATCCTACAGAAGATAGACTCAGAGAGCTTTCCAACGGCGTATGGCTCACTTTCCCAGGTTTTGTAAGCTGCAGACGGCACCCTTCCAAAGTTTACAGACCGCACTGCCCGAATTCTGTTTTGGGCAGAAGTTGGTATTTCCTGCACTTTTTCTTTTCAATTCAATCTGCACACGCACAAGACACTTCAAAACGAACAAAACCAAAAATAAAAATAAGAAGAAAAAGTTGAGTTAGAAAAGAATGAGTTAGAAAATCAGAGTTAATATGTTAAAGTTAGTAAAGGTTAGAAACAATTACATGTTAGAATCAAGTTACAAGTTAAAGTTAGCATCGAAAATTTTCTACAATACATACATGAATTAGCAAAGTTAGAGAAGATTTATACAAAACCGAAAATAAAGCTATACGAAATTTACACAAATATACAAAGTTAACATTCAAATATAACAAGCTTTTATAATCCCCGGCAACGGCGCCAAAAATTGGTGTGTCGCCGAAGCGAGCATCAAGCAATAATAACCCTACAATCGTTAGTAGTATAGAATAAGTAGGGATCGTTCTAGCCGGGGATTAAGGGTACCTGAAATATGAGAATGTTAACACAAATATTCATAAATACATATGCGCACAATTGTCACACTTATATACATATATACAAATTTATCATGGGGGATGAAGATGAGGTTCGGCAGCAAGGGCTGCCCTTTAACACTAGACACGAAATTAAAGTCCTAATTTACTATATACAAGTGATCATCATCTCTCACACAAAACAATTCACACAAAAGACTCTTTAACACATAGATTTGTATGCAAGAAGGTAAGAGACAAGTATTTAGCATGTTCAAGACTTAACTTAGTTTCGACACAACTAGAGCCTCCAGCAGTTTTCCAATTGTTAGACTTCTTAAATTCTTAGAAACTACTCCAGCGTATGACTTCTAAGGTGATGCTAATCCGGTTTTACACGTTTTAACATTTAAGCATATGAGTCTAAATCGAAGACATGCAAACAAGCAAGGTTGTCAATCATCTTATTTAACATGCAAGTAATCTAAGGTTTTTATACCCTAGGTGAGCACAACAAATCAAAACAACCGTTAGGCCTATAGTTTTATTCATTCTACTCAGGTTAGATGAAACCTAACACCTAGATTTACATGCAAACAACAAATGCTTAAGCACAACTAATGTTTCGGTTTATAAGGAACATCCTTAACCCACTAACCAATTTAAATCCTAAACATGCTTCTAATACCACTGCCCTAATTATCCATACATACGAAATCCATGAATTAAAATTGCAAAACAACTACATAAACTTCAACAAAATCGGTTCATACAAAAGTTTAGCAAAAACCAAGAATTGAAACACGTTCTTACAAGACAACCGAACAAAACTAAATACAAAAGCCATAGGGTGAGTGGATCACACTTTAAGAACCTTTGAAGACTCCTCAAACGTGACAAGATGCTTGGCTGCTGCTCCTTAATGCTCGGCCAAAACAATAATCGGCAGAAGACAAGGTGAAGGGTACGGTAATTTGGTAGTGGTGGTGGTGATGGTAATATCGTACGCATGTAATATCGTACGCCAACATTCGTAGAGCCCTGGTGATCTTTTGTTGGGGAAGTAGTCCTAGCAAACCAGTGACGTCTTCTCTTTGGTGCCAAGATTGGTCGTGGTTGCAGAGGTCCGTCATGATAATGTTGAATCGATCTCTGCTCATCCTGTACCTTCGGCAAAAGTCTTGGGCGTCGAAGATTGGACGATCGATGAAGTAATCTTCAATGAGATTGCGGCCCTAGATATCCTCAGACGCTCCTTATTCGGTTTTTTACCGTGACGTGAACCGCTTGATCGTGTTGGTTCATCGTCATGTTGTGCTTCCGCCATGACCACCTGATTGACGAATGATTGCTCCATATGGGCATCCTCTTCTTATTGACGTTGTCTCCGCTTGAAAAAATTGTTGAAGCTGAAAGGATTCATTGATGCGGATGAACAAGGAAATGTTGTAGTGTTTAGATTGATGGATGAAAGATGTGTGTATAGAATGAGTGATATTAGACGTTTTATAGCCAATTGGTCGAAAATCTTATAAAAAATCAGCCCTCAATTATTTTGTCGACAATGACACGTGGCAGTGACACGTGTCAATTATCTATTACTCGAAAATCTTGGATAATATCGAGTCGATAATGAGACGTGGCACATTATTATTGGTGGTAAATCTATCTGGTAAAAAAAAATTAATCATTTCACAACAAGACACAATTGAATTGCTCAAGCAAATTGTTAATGGGTGTGTAAAAAAATCGATTTGGTTGAGCAAAATTTGAATTTCATTTGCTTGAAGCAAATTTTGCTTCTGGGCTCACTATTTGCTTGAGCAAGACTATTTCATGGGTGCGGATGCTCTTATACTGCATTTTCTTACCTAATTGGATATGAATGTTTGCTTTCCAGTGTGCCGATTAGTATATAATCCTAATGCCCTAATCAAACAAATTACTATATAGATCAATTCTTTGATTCGGTTTACATTCTAATTAGTAGATATGGTTCGGGTATGTAATGATAGTTGTATGAATATTGTAATCCATCTTAAAATTGTTACCCGGCCTTAATTCAACCTTACTTAATCAAGCTGCTCTTATTGTTTACTAATCAGTTGGTGCTCTCATCTTTTCTGTTGCAGCGGCCATTCGTTGGCTTTAACGGCTCAACATTCTGATCACTACTGTCTTCGATAAATGTTTATGACTCTTTTGAGACCGGCTTGCCAATGGCTTATTCTTTCCCTCAGTAATTCTCTCTAGATAGAACAAGCCTGTTAAGAGTACCCATCGGTGTGATTATTTAACAGTTATCTTCATGAGAGAGTTCATCTGAGATTCTCAGCTTCTATTTACTAGTTGCCGTGATGATGGTATTTTTCAATATGATTATATAACAGTTATCTTTATGAGAGTTCATCTGAGATTCTGAGCTTCAGTATTAACTAGTTGCCGTGATGACATTTGATGAAGAGGAGAAGTTTTGTCACGAGGTTTGGGAGGCCTTGAGTCTAAACACTTTTCCTTGCAAACATCTCGGAATGAGAAATGTTCTCAGATCTCCCTGTAATATATATGAAAATTGTGGTCTAGATTTGAGCCATTTGAAATTCTGCATAAAAAATGAGTTATAAGGAATGATATCACAGACACATTAATGCCGAGGCGTCAAGAATTTATCTAAAAGAGAAAATGTCTCTTTTATCGTTGAACTCATTAAAATGATTTACTAAGAATATAAAAATAACATTGAATTAGCACCCGTCACTCCCTTTAACGGAGGTCAAAAGTCAACTTTCGAATCCAAAACTCTCAATATGCAAATAATGGCCTCATTACAATTCTTTGTTTTGCTTTGCCAGAGCACAAATTGAAACAAAATTATGTTTCTCAACAGCACAAATGGAAACAAAGAATCCAATTTATTAAATTTCTGAGCTGTTACCTATTACCTCTTAAATCTCTTAAATGGAAAAATTTCATACCTAGTGATGGTGTTTACACGACCTCCACACACATGTATCTATTGATTCAATATAAATCAGATCCTAAATACTTACTCCCACAGACTTGCTCTTTCTGATTCGAAAATGGCAGCACCTCCCCAACCCATTCTAATCTTTTTCCTCATTGCAGTCTCTGCATTCCATCTGACATTTTCGAAACCTAATGGTTTCACCCTCAAACTCATCCCCAGGGACTCCCCCGAATCTCCAATATACCCAGGAAACCTCACTACACTACTGATCGAGTTCTCCCAAGCCAGGGCTCGCTATATAGAACTAACTTCGTCTCCTAATGCAACCACCTTGCACCCCGAAAACATACGTCTCACTTTGCTTCGTGATAACTTCTTCTACATGGTGCAGGCCGGTAGGTGTTGGAACTCCATCCACAGGAGTGTTCCTGCTTCTAGACACTGGCGGTGGTCTAATCTGGACGCAGTGCCTGCCATGCATAAATTGCTACCCGCAACAAATTCCCATATTCGATTCGAGTAAATCCAGCACGTATCAAAAGCTTCCTTGCAGCCACCCGTTTTGTCAGGGCGATCATTCCCTCTACAAAAGTGTCAATAATGAGTGTGTCTACAACATCAACTACGGTGGAGGAGCATCAACTGCAGGCCTCGCTTCCATAGAAACATTCACATTTCCCGTCGACACCGCCTCAACTGTACGACTTGGTCCAGTTGTTTTTGGCTGCTCGAAGTATACAAAAAACGTTCAGTTCGCCAAAGGTGGTGCTATTTCAGGGATCTTGGGATTGAGCTTGTCTCCGGACTCGTTGGCTTCACAGTTGGGTGCACTATTAGTGGTTCCAACGTACGAAGTTATCAATGAAATGGCCTTCTTAATTAGCGTGAGTCTTCATCAATGAAATCATCATTTCCTCGACAAAAAGAAAAGCTTAAGCCTCATTTAAATATTTGATTCATGTTTTAAAAACTTCAAGATCGGCTCTTTACAGGGCCTCATGCACTTGTTTTTCTAAAGTAAGGGAAAAATGCTCTTTTTCTTGCCGATTCTGTTGTCATAATAAACTGTCACAACATGAATTGGAAGCATTTTTACCAGCAGAAGACACGAGGTACTCACTTTGCTATGGTGTGGGATCAATTCATCTATGAACTTCTGAAACTTTCTTTTTGTTGATCAATGGATTGATGTAGAGCAACATTTGCAATCTCGTAGTTGCATAATTATTTTTTCAGCTGGGCATAATATATGTTTTTCCTTCCCTACTACAACAAATACATTTAGTTCAAAATACACCTCTTTTCTAATGATGAAACACAAAAATGACTTCTAAACTGACCCTCTTCATATCAATATAGTAGTATAGTGATCAAAACTTTGATTTCATATTGGCATAACAGATGTAAATAAGCATAGTTTGGCTTCACTGAGTGACTGAGATTGGTGCAATCACTGGTGGCAGGGCCGGGATTGCTTCGACGACAAGCAAGGAACAAGAGGCTTAGTAAACCTAGCTATTCCACTGGCCTTGTTGCATACAGAACTGAGTGGCTTTCCCGTTGCAGAAGTTAAGATGACATGATCCATCAATATATTCGAGCAACCCAAGTTGGAGCAACTTAATGTTATTGCTCGCTCGCTCAATGAAGTTCCGCTGAAGCCGGTGAATTCTACATTACTAACTTTCACTGCTCCATCCTGTATACATATGATAACAAAAGAAAAGAAAATTAGATGATATGTAATTCAATTATTTATTTGTGAAGCTTTACCATCAAAATAAGAGTTAGAGTAACTCGATCTTAACTACAAATCCTCTATATATTATACGAAGTACAATATTTGTTTTTAACTGAGGCATTTTGGTTCCAGTTTTCATTCAGATATTTATATCCATGCCTTCTTGGCTTCTTTAGTGGGAATTGACCAATAGAGGAATATATATGTACGTTGTTATGCTACTTTATAAAGCTATACAAATCGTTCTTTGAATTAATTAAGAGAAATTCCATTTGACCGTGAATTTCTATTACATATAATTATATAGTCTAAAAAAATTATCTATATATAATTTTATCCGACATATAATTAAATAAATAAAACTTTACCTTAGCTAGGGATCTAGGTGCACCATTATTGTAGTGTTGGTCAATCAAAATAGGATTGTATGACTTTACAAGGGTCATTTGTTTGAAAAAAATTTCCCTAGCATACCCGGATCCTCCCTATAAGAAAACAAAGAAATCATCAGCAAGAAACATAGGATTTATGTGTATGAAAATTGCAATTAACAGATCGATAAAATTTATTACCATCCATGTTTTAATTCTTGCACAATTCATAGTATTTTCACAAATACAATTCTGAAAGTATATTTGTTCGACTTCATCTGCAATAGTTGGATCTTGTCCTAAACTACCGACACTGAGCAAAACAAAACCTCGTTTAAATGACAAATTAGCACATGGTTAATGATTCATAGGATTAAGTACTTAAGTTGAAGGTTCGACTCTGTCTAGTACTATATATAACACAAAAGGAAGGGTTTAGCTACCTGAAACCGTGACCTGGTCCGCATGTTACATGAGTTACGTTTACAAAAGATGAGCCTCCCTTAATTGCAACACAATCATCACCTGTAGTAGCTAGTTAATCGAATAATTTACATGCAACAGTAAAAATCTCAATTGAGCTAGCTCATTATTTCAGTAAGAGTACAGCTGCTGAAGTAACTTCAAATTGAATTACCTGTTTTGATGAAAGAATCTTGTATGGTTACTTGACTTGATAAAGATATGTCGATGCCATCAGTATTTGGACTGTTTTCTGGTGCATTTAAATGAATGTTTGATATATGTACACGATTGCTACTGTGTATAAATATATGGCCTCCTGGGCTGTCACGAGAAGTGAATTCAGATAATTGAAGTCCGTTGCAATTGTGGAAGTGCATAGCCTGCAAGAAAAGAAAAAACCCTCCTGAAATCATATTGTTCCTTTATATAGAGACTCAAGAATATTTGAAAATAAAACTTACCGTGGGCGCTCCGCAACTCAGCTTATTAGTCTCCTGACATGAATAAATGAAAAAAGATCCTCAATAACTTTTTTAGTATAAATAATGCAAAAATAGTAATTGAAAGGTGAATGCTTTTCATGCAGATGCATATAAAACCTATGCGGTTTTTATCAGAGATGGGCTTCTTATAGTGGTACAACTATAAATTTATAAATTTTAGATCTAAGTTGTAGTTTTGATGACTTGAGTTTCTAATGAAAGAAAGACTTACCACATTTATGTATTGAGCTTTTTGGTTCCACCAAATTGAACCCTTGCCATTTATAAGTCCTCCCCCTTTGATGATGAGACCCTGCACGTTTCGAAAACATAGCCAACATCCCAATTTGCACACGTCCCCCCATTCTCTAAGAGTGGATGGAGCAACAATATTCCCGTCAATCTGATAAAAAAATGATCATAAGAAATCATTCATAAGGTCAAATTTGGATACATAAGAAATAATCAATTAGCTGAAGAATATCTAACGACACACTTTGATTACCTGAATTACAACATTACTGAACTTACAAGGACCTACAAGTTCAAATTGTTTGACAACAAAAGTCTTCCCTGCAGGGATTTTGAGAGTTTGACTGGTAGCGCAAAGCTTATTCCATGCCTTTAAGAAAGCCTGTATATAACAGAGCAATTAGCATCAAGATTATCAAGTGATAAGGATTTGTGAAAGGTAACAAAATTTTACAGGCTCAAAACACAAGCTTTATTGTGTCAATTGATTGATTATAACAGTTTATACAGTAAGTGATTCTAAATTAATGTACTTCTTTGTTATAGACTACACATAAATAATATAAATGATGAGTTCAATGAAATGTTAAGTAGTTACTTGGGTATCATCTGCTACGCCATCGCCATAGGCACCAAAATCAAGCACATTGAGTGTACCATTTTGGCCATAACCAATGTCAAAACTAAATGAACCGACAATCCATAGACAGACAACATAGCTAAGTAGTGATGGAAGACCCTATATATGAAGCAAAGTTAATAAGAAAGGTTAATATATATTCTTGAGAAAAGAAGTGATGCCTAGTATACGTACCATATATATATATCGCAAATGTGGTCTCAGTGTGTGCAACCAAATGATCAAATTAATCAAACTAGATCACAATACAAAACTTAATCTTTTTATCCCTTTCTTATAGTCTCGCTAGAGTTGATCATACATGTTCTTAACCTATGTTTTATAGGATTGAAAATTAATGGTAATTAAATACCATTAGTTACATAATATGATAGTAATTGAGTACCTAATAAATATTGTTCTATGTATAAAAAATTCATTAGTTAACTAGTCTAGACATACGTTTCTTTAGTCAAATATACATTCTACTATTATGCACATGTTCTTTGTTATCTTTTGACTATTAAATAAAGGGTTTTGTTTGCACCTCTAAAATTGTTATCTATGCCTTCATCATTTTCTTAGGTTTGTTTGACCTTATCATTTATACGAAAAGATAAATAAAGACAAGTAGATAAATATAAAAACAGTAGAATTTTTTTTATCTCTCTAACTCACGCACAACCATCTCTTCTCTTCTTCAATAGTAAGCTTGTTCAGTTCAACTTCTTCTGCAAATTGTTGATGATTGATTTAGCATATATATAGGATCGAGTCTTGCTAAAATATTATGTTCAACGCCAAGAAACCTATGCTAATTAGAAGGGTACGTGAAAGTCTCAGCTTATGTTCAGTTCAACTTTTTCTGCAGTGGTTGATGATTGATTAGCATATATGATTGATCACATTCTCTCATCGCCAAAACCACGGCTACTCCCAGAGATAGAAGGAAATATTTATTAGTAGTGTAGAGTATACGGGATCTAGAAAATTGTAGGTAGAGATATAAATAGTTGAAGGACATTTTGGTATACAAGAGGTGTAATTAGGTATTTAAGTAGTTGAAAATTAAGAGGAAAAAGGGTCAATAGTATAATAGTCAAATGGAATCGGTCTACTCATTTAATTAGAGAATCCCTTTATATAGGGTGACGATTACAATGCTAATAATAATTACAATTATGATTATAATTACTGATTGAAACGTTACATCTGATTGATCACTAATTTCCTAATTTACTATCGTCATTACTTTGACGAAGGCACACTAATGGTATTTTCCTTTAACACTCCCCCTTGTGACAAGTCAAAGACGAAATGGTGCATAGATCGCTGCCTAATTAAAAACCTTGCCAAGTAACAAAACCCAGTGGGACAAAATAAAACTTGGTCGAAGGGAAAAAGAGCACAACGCCTTTAACCTTTAAGGACGACGTGTGTGTATTAGACTCTCCCTGAAGTCTACATCTCCTCCTGATCCTTACATCAATCAAGGAAGCTTTGAAAGCTTTCGCATTCCTATGTTTTTCACATGTTCCTCAAATATTGCTTTGGGTAATGATTTGGTAAGCAAATCTGCCACATTCTCCTCAGACCTTACTTGATTCACTTGAATCTTGAGAAGAAATTGTTGTTGCTGATTATAGAAAAACTTTGGCGATATGTGTTATGTGTTATCACACTTGATATAACCTAGTTTCATATGTTCGATGAAAATTGCATTATCTTCATAAATGCAAGTAGGCTCTTCAGTGGTACTTAAACTACTAGTCCCTCGAATATGTGAAATGATAGACCTTAACCATATACACTCACGAACCGTCTTATGTAGAGCAATGATCTCAGAGTGGTTCGAGGAGGTAGCCACAAGGTTTTGCTTGGTTGATCTCCAAGATATCGCCTTGTTCCCAATGGTAAATACATAACCAGTTTGAGAACGACCTTTATGTGGGTCAGAGAGGTACCTAGCATCAGCAAACCCAACCAAAACATTATTTGGGGTTTCAGTGTAGGGGGTGGTACTTTCTCTATCTACATTTCCTTTAGGGGTTGCAATTCTATTTGTGGTCCCTCTTGTCTTTATGTAGGAAAAGAATAGACCCAAGTCAATGGTTCCTTTTAGGTATCGAAATATGTTCTTAATACAATTCCAATGACGCTGCGTTGGCGCTGAGCTAACTCTAGCTAACAAGTTTACTGAGAATGCAATATTTGGTCGAGTACATTTAGTTAGATACAATAATGCGCATATTGCACTTAAATAGAGAATTTCAGCTCCCAATAGCTCTTCGTCATCTTCCTTTGGGCGAAATAGATCTTTCTTTATATCCAAACTTCGACCGATCATGAGAGTGTTAACAGGATGCGCTTTGTCCATGTTAAATCATCTGAGCATCTTTTAGACATACGTAGACTGGTGGATAAGTATTCCACAAGCTCAGTGTTCTAGTTCAAGACCTAGAAAAAACTGAGTTTTCCCAAGATTTTTCATCTCAAACTCGGATTTTAAGTAGCTCGCGGTTTCTCTTATTTAATTAAGAGTACCTATTATGTTTATTATCGACATATATAGCTACAATTGCAAATCCGGAACTTGTTTTCTTTATAAATACGCAGGGGCATAGTTCATCATTCTTATATCCCTTCCCAATCAAGTAGTCACTTAGACGGGTATTCCACATCCGCCCGGATTGTTTCAATCCTTAAAGTGAGCGTTTCAATCTAATTGCAAACGATGGAAGGCCATCATGCACTTTCATATATATCTCTGAATCAAGATCCCCATAGAGATATGTTGTAACCACATCCATGATCGAGCTGCATTTCCAGTCCTTCGGAAACTACCAAGCTAACTAAGTAGCGGAACGTTATAACGTCCATTACGGGAGAGTATGTCTCCTCATAATCAATTCCAGGGCGTTGTGAGAAACCTTGCGCCACAAGGCGAGCCTTGTACCTTAGGACTTCATTCTTCTCATTACGCTTTCTGAAAAAAAAATCCATTTATGTCCTACAAGCTTTACACTTGGTGGGGTTAGCACTACCAGACTAAATACATGTCTCTTTGCCAGAGAATCTAGTTCTGTCTGGATTGCTTCTTTCCGTTGAGGCTAATCTGCTATTTGTTGACATTTTGCAACAGAGCGTGGTTCGATATCATCGTGCTCTATCATTTCTTGAGCAACAGTGTATGCAAATACATCATCAATGTACATGGAAAATCTTTCCATCAACTCGTATGCATTCTCATAATCCATTGAGATTTCTTTGTTCTCTGGAATCATTTCAAACATCGGAGCATCCTCCAGTATTGATTCATGGACATAACTATAGTCAGAGACAATCTCATGGGAGGGATTCTCTACATTGATGATTAATGGATCAGGTTGTGTCTTAATTACTCACCCTCTTTTTCCTTGGGTGAGTTTCAGTCGAACCATGTGGCCTTCCCCTCTTCCTTTGGGGAGCCACGGCCTCAACCACACCTCCACTAAGTGTGGTAGAAATGCCTCTATCTGTGGCGTTGTGCCCCTTTTTAGGGACTTCTAACATTGCAGGCACATTTACAGCTGGTATATGTGATCTTGTCACTTTAGCAATATCAGAAAACACATCAGACATCGAATCAGCTACGTTATGAAGATTGATTATTCTTTTCACTTCACTTTCACATTGTGAAGTGCGGGGATTAAAATGAGGCTGAGTGGGGATAGACCACGACAATTCTTATCGTTCCCTTAGAAAATCCTTTTTCTTATCTCCTCCTAACGACAGGAAGACTGTGTCATCAAAGTGACAATCCACAATTCTAGCTGTAAAAAGATCGCCTGTCAAAGGTTCCAAATAGCAAATAATGGTTGGGGATTCGTATCCTACATAAATACATAGTCGTCTCTGATGACCCATTTTAGTGCGCTGTGGGGGCACAATAGGCACATATACTGCGCAACCAAATATGCGTAAGTGTGAAATATCAAGCTCATATGCAGTGACCAACTGTTACGCAAAAAATAGTTGGCTAGCAGTTGGTCTGAAACGAATAAGTAAAGCTGAATACAATATTGCATAACCCCAAGCAGATATAGGCATGTTGGTGCGCATAACCAGTGCCCTAGTGTGACGACTTGAAAATAATAATAATTTACAAAAATATTTTCCTTTTTGTTATATATATAAATATATATTATTTTTCTGAAATTATTTATCATTTGATTTATTTTCTTGTGTGTTTCTTTGTTAGGTGTTTTAAGTAGCAGATTTATAGCCCAAAAACCCATGACCCGAATAGCCCAACCCATGACCCGAACCCAACTTAGTCAAAACAAGTAGGAGATTTTGTTTCTCGGGTCAAACCACCGACTTCAGAAACTAACCTCCTTTCTGAAACTCAAAGCTTTGTCTTCTGTGTTCATCGTATTCTTCCATTTTTAAATTCTTCTTCATCTGGAACCATCTTGTCACCGCCATAAGACAACAACCAAATCTTACCGCCACCTTAGAGAAGTAGGAGGTGTCAAGCGGGTGGAGAACAAGTTTCTCACCTGATGATTCCTTGAAGTTAGATAGCAGGAGTTGGAACCCTAGAAGTCTAGAGGTGGCAGGCCTAGTACCTAAACGGGTAAGATTTGAATTGTACAGTTCGATTTGGCTTCCTTTAATCCTTTCTTGATCACCAAGTTTAATTCCCCTTCTCCAAACTCTATAAATAGGCATCACATTCTACATGTTGGGGTAGGATTCAGGAGTCCAGTACCACCTACACTGAGAGAGAAGAGGTTAGGTATTGAGTATTTTGATTGATGTTTGTGTTTGGTACCTTTGTGTTTTATCAACTGTTTGGCCAAGATGTTGGGTTTGTTATATTCTGGTTTATGTTCTTAGTTTCTGCATTTAGAATTTGAAATATGGTTTAATTGTTTTATGATTAGAAGAATTGTAGTTTGGAATCATGTTGGTTTTTGATTATATGTGATTAGTTAGTTTTCTGAAAACTAAACTAATTTAGTTATTTACTTTGATAGCATGTAGGAGATTGAGATTTTTTAGCTTCTGTTGTTAAATTTTCAGATTTGCAGATCTC
The DNA here is from genome assembly GCA_963682095.1 of Potentilla sterilis. NCBI lineage: Eukaryota > Viridiplantae > Streptophyta > Magnoliopsida > Rosales > Rosaceae > Potentilla > Potentilla sterilis. The sequence continues at coordinate 46,490,495 of OY821758.1, forward strand.
TTCTTTAAAGCTTAAAGTTTAGGCACACACCAACAGTTTTTCAGAAATAATTATGTACCTATATTTGAAAATACATAACTAATTACATAAAAATCTTTTTCATGTGATTCCAGTTCTGGCAATTTCTTTAGGATGTCTATTTTAAATGTTGTGAAGACACCATCTTGAAATACTGTTTCTAGACATTTCGTTTTTAGCCAAAATATTTTCTGGACAGAGTTTTCGTCAGAAAAACCTGGAACTTAAGTTGAACTTTGAAAATTCATAAATTATTTTTGAAAACTCGTTTTCAAGTGATTCTAAGTCTAAGAGAGTTTACTGTGTGTGTCTTCTACAAATCTTTAGAAGGACTTGAAGTCAAAATCCTAACAGATTAGTACAGTTTTCTGTGTGAAGGTATTAAGGTTAGAAAACTGAAATTTTGGTTCTGTGTTGAGTAAAAACTGATTTTTTTTTTTTGTGGAACAAAGGCAGTGCCTGTGCTTATGTTTTAAATTTTAAATACTTTAGGTATAGGGTACTGATTCTTTGGTTTTGTTCTTTTATTCGGAGCTAATACTTGAAGTAAAAATCGGCAAAGGTAAGGGGAAACATGGGGAACCTCTATGCTTGCTTTATATGTTGTTTTATAAATTGTTTGCTTATATTGAATGGTTGTTATCTTACTGTGATTAACATATACATGGTCTATTTAAATGTATAAAGATGTTATTATCATATAAGACATTGGGGATATGCTAGTGCTATGCACTATGCACAAAACACTTTGGGTAGAGAAGTTAAGATTAAACTTTTGTGTAGTTGAGTCCATAACCTCGGCAGGTACCATGCACCCAGGTATGCCCATTGATTGCGCAATTAGTATAGGATGTGAAAGGGTAATTCGGGGCTGGCGAAAGAGGAATGGACAAGATGACTAGCAAAAGGGGTTATGAGTGTACGTGGGAGGTAGCTCATGTAAATGGGTATTCCAAGTCACCCTTGTGGTAAAATACATGGTATGGGACATGTAGGCTTGGTGTATTCGGCTAGGTAAAGTATATGGAGTAGATAAAAAGTTGCATTTATGTATCTGTTAATGTTGAATCTATTCCGTTTCGTTTTGAAGCGGTTTTGCCTCCTACTGGGCTGTTATGCTCACCCTTTAACTATTTTACATGTGAAGAACATGTTGCTTGAAGCTAAAATGCTGTCAAGAATGTTTAGATATAATAATATATGTGTGCTGTTTTATTTTTATAGAATATGACTTGAAGCATGTTGCTTGAAGCTAAAATGCTGTCAAGAATATGCTCACTCTTGTAATGCTTGTTATGGAACTTTATGTAATAAAGAGTAACTTCAGTTTGGTGTAAAGAATGTTCTATTTCAATTTCATTCATATTTCGATTATGAAAATTTCATTCATAATTGAAATATGAGTTGCACCTCAAAATAAAAGGAAAAAAAAAAGATTTATAAAAAATCGAGGTGTGCCACCTAGCCACCATCTGTAGCCTTTTCATGGTGGCCTCTGCGAGACCATTTTGTGTATGCACATGGGGTACATGATGCTCTACATCGATCCTAATTGACATGCAATAATCATCAAATACTTTTGATGTGAACTCTCCAGCGTTGTCAAGCCTTATAGACTTGATAGGGTGATCATGGTGGTGAGCCTTTAAATGTATAATCTGTGCTAGGAGTTTTGCAAATAAAGCATTTCTTGTGGACAATAATGCGACATGTGACCAGCGTGTCGAAGCATCTACCAGAACCATAAAGTACTTGAATAGCCCGCATTATAGATGGATAGGTCCACATATATCACCTTGTATCCTTTGTAAGAATGAAATATTTTGTTTCATATTGTTAGCATAGGAAGATCTTGATCCTGTTTTTGCTAAAGAACAGGCTTTGCAAAACGAGTGATGTGCCTTTAAAATAGTTAATGAGGTAGAGGGACATAGCATGTTTCTGTCTGAATCCGTAGACTCACAGATACCGGTGGATCTTGGTGTGGTTCCTGCCTGCAAACCCTGCTAACTAAGAGAATACCGGGCGGGGCCGGTCTATTCCGCTCCGATGCCTAAGTCAGTATAGTTGGAATAAACTGATAACTTAAACGAGAATGAGTAGTTGAAGTATTGATTACTTATTAATGAGGGTAGTTGGGACTCATATATAGGTTGCCGGGTGTGAGGACTGGTCTCACCTTTCGATGTGGGACTGGCCCCCTTTTGCCCATAGTACTGTACTGTTTCGGCCCCTGTTTGGGGAGCTGTCATCCCCGGTACCCGTGTAACACCCCGAACCTAGAATTACCTTGACTTTGCATAATTGCATCGCAATTAGATATTAATCCGTCTTATCACTAAAGTAGCCTATCCTATTAGAAAAATATATTTTTATATATAGATATTAGTTTCATAACTGAGAAAAATAGAGCGCGACGGTGTGAAAATGTAGGCGCAAACGGCATGCTAAACGGAGTTTTAACGACAAAGTTACGTTTATTTTGACGTGAGGGCATTTTGTTCATTGCACTCGACCCTAGCTTAATTAAGCTGCAATATCCCTTCTTCTCCTTGCTCGGGCTGCAGCCATTTTTTTTTTTTCAGAAAAGAGGGAGAAGAAGGAGGACGTGCTCTCTACTGCCACCACCAAAGTTTCCAATTCCGGTGGTTTCCGACAACAAAATTGGTATCAATCTCTTCGTCTCCTCATGTGTTTTCTATCTACACTAGTCTTTTAATCTAATTCCTCTTGTGCTTAACAAATCGAAGGATAGAAGATTGAGTAGTTTCCGGCAAGTTTAACAAATTCCGGCCAAACCATTAAGAATTTGGAGAAATCTCAAGGTAAAGAGTTGTTCCCTACCTCTTGGGTTTTGTTTTAAGTATAGGATTGCGTCTAGTTTTGAAGTTTTTGAAGGTTGAGTTTTGGCCACCATGGGCCACCGCGGCTCCGCCGCCTCCGACGACATTTAATGAATTTTTTTTTATTCATTTAAGGCTTTGTTCTACTTCCTAAATTATGTGAGAGTTAGCCTAAGTAAGTTGGTGGATTTTGGATGAGAAATTAGGGTTTGGTGATAAGAATAATTGGGAAAATTGTGAATTGGAGGTGTTGGGGTTTAAGGGAAGGTGGTGGAAGAGTGTGTTGTTAATATTTGAGGACATAGAGGTTTGGGTGAGAGGGAGAGCAACAATTCCTAGGATGCATCCATGTTTCCTTTACTTGGTTTATTGAATTTGAGTTAAATCTTGTCTACCTAATTAGTTAGCTAGGTAATCCGGTTGAGGGAGTTTCTGAGGACGATCCCGAGTTGGGACACATCTAGCCATTCTTCTTTGTGATTTGAACTTTGTTTTAAAGAGATGCATGTTTTCGCTTAATTGATAATCTTTTTATTAGTCATGAACTATTTATGTTTTCTTTTAAATTAATTGCTTAAGTATTTACGTGGTTTTGTGATTTGTGTTCAAGTAAAGTTACTTATTTTTGAAAGAGAAAGAAGTTGTTCTGTTGCTTCGTTAAATTTCTTAATTTAACTACTTACCTTTCAAGAGGTTTGTTATGTTTCTTTGTGATTTAATTATTTATGGCTTTATGCGATCTTATGAGTTACGCTTTAAAGTAAAGCTATTTATCTTTGAAAAAGAAATGATTCCACATGCATTATTGAGTTTAATGCCTTATCGTTGATACTTTGCGAAAAGGAAGGAACTCCTCGATTGATTTCTTTGAAATAATGATTTAAAAATTGTTGAGTTATGAAAGGAAAAAAACTTTTATATTGAAAATAACAAATGAGATTTTGAACTACCTTACGAGTAACCAACCCCAGTGATTTTGCGATACGATGACTCAGTTACTCCGGTTACGTGCACGTATACCCTTCTCGCTCTGCTTGTGTTCGGCAGACGCACAAGTGTATGACCAGTTCCCCCCGCTCTACATGATGCGCACATGTGTATGACCAGTTATTCCCCCTACCCCTCCCCTCCCCGCTCTGCTCATGTTAAGTTCTCTTAACATGGGTGCATGACCAGTTGTCCGCCACGCTCTGCCTATTCTGACCTAGTTTAGTGTAGGTGCATGACTAGTTTAGTTTTGAGTACAAGTTTGGTAAAGTTTGAGTTGCGAGTTATTTACACTAATTGAGTTTGCAAGGAAGTATTGTGTTCTATCTCAGTTATTGCCTTCATTTCTTATGAGATTATATCAAGATATATTTAGTTATTTTGCTCACCATGAGATATATTACGATTCGATTCGATTTTCAAGTTTTCACTTGTATTATAATCTTGTAAATTGTTTTCTACAATTGTCGTTCAATGCATGCAAAAGGTTTGCGAAAGAGAAATGATTTTCAAAGAAATTGAGTTTCTAAAAAGATGTTTTTGACTTTATTTTTGTCCACTCATTGAGCTTGTCTCATGTTTTCCTATGTTTTTCCCGGGGCTCTTTGGTTTTCCGTTTTGCCCAGGTAGTAGATTTCACCGAGGTTGTACCGCACCACATTGAGGCATTCTCCTTATCCACCGTCATCCATTTCGGACTTGTAGGACTTGTTTCCTTCGTACTTTTTATATTTACATTTTATTAGACCTTGTAGCTTATGCTCTGATGTAACCGTGGGTTAAATATGGAATACTTAGCATGTCATGGTTGGGCTAGTGACCTTTATTCTTTTGGGTTGGTGGTGGATGTTTTTGTGAGGGACATGAGGTCCTATTTGAGAGTTTAATGGAGATGTATCATATTAGAAGCGTAATGTTTAATCACAGGTTTTGGGGTAGTCCATTTTTAGGGGAGATTATGTCGAATTTTCGATATAATTATTCTCAGATCTTGGCTACACAGGTCCACCTCGGATTTCAAAGGCAAATCTGGGGGCGGGTCTGTCATCTCGGGCCCAGGTCACAGGTAAGACATGCCCGGGTGCTGGTGCAAGTGTTCATGCTTTGGCCCCGGGCCTTGAGCCTGGTCCAAGAGTCCTGGCTGCGGGTCTGGGGGACTGGGTAGCCTCTTTATGGCTACTGTCAACAAGTCTCCCAAGTTCCCGGTCAAGTGCCATCTTGAATGGGGACTTAAATATGTCTTGCTTTATAGGCCCGCAAACCCGCTGGGGCACTTACCCACCAGTACCCTAGCCCCCCAAGTCCGCGTTTAAGATTCGGCTTGGCCGAGCGTTCGAATAAACTTGTTATGATGATGCTTAATGTGGTGAGTGCATAGTTATGATGTTGATGCTGACAGTTGCATATGAGTACAAGATGTAGTACGTGAGATGATAATGTGGCGTTGAAATCTGCCATGCTATGTTCCGGGGAAAACCCAGTGAATATAGCGAATGAGATGATATGACGTTGAAATCCGCCGTGCTATGTTCCGGGAAAACCCTGTGAACATAGCGAATGGGATGATGTGGCGTTGAAATCCGCCGTACTATGTTCCGGAAAAACCAGACAAACATAGCGAATGAGATGGTGTGGCGTTGAAATCCGCCGTGCTATGTTCCAGAAAAACCCTGAATCAGAAAAAGAAGTTTCCTAGAAGAACCAAGAAAGGAAGGAACCAAAACCTTGTTGCACAAGGATTGCCTTTGCCGATTTGGACTAGGTTTTCTACCTAGGGTTTCTGCCGAATTTGCCTCTATATATAGCCATGTTTTCCTACAGAAAAATCATCTCATCTCAAGCATAAACACAAGGCCTAAACTCTACCAAAATTCACCAAAGATCCTAGACAAAAACCTAAACCGAAAACCACCTTCACCTCACCTCAACCAAGTTTTCTGCTCTGCCGAATCTTGGAACTTCTCCTCCATAACCTATTGCCGACACAACTCACTGCCGTGCAGCCTCAACCCAGCCTCCATACTTCGCCGGATCCACACGACGTGAAGCTCTCAAGGTGTCTCAAAGTGTGATCCACTCCTTTCTTCGGTTTAGTAATTTTTGTTTAGTTATGTTTAGTTTTGTCTATGAAACACTCATGTATGTTTGGTGTTGGTTTATATGTCTATGTATGAATCGATTTTGGTCTTATAAATTGTATGTTAAGGACTTGTTTGAATCGATGCTTAGATTTATATTTAGGTTTCGACAAGAACAATGAGTTTTGCATGCTAATTTGTAATATGTAACTTGTAAATTCATGTGTTAGATAATTAGGACAGTGGTATAGATGCATGTTTTAGGTTCAAAATTGGTTAGTATCTAAGGATTGGACATGAAAATCGGTACTTAGTGTTGTCTTGAATATTGATCTAGGTGCTAGGTTTAATCAGCTAGAGTAATTACGAACGTTGCCATACTCAAAAGGTCGCTCTGATTTGTGTTGCTCACTTAGGGTTTAATACTTTAGATACTTGCATGTTTAAAATAAGATGATTGACAACCTTACTTATTTTGCTTATCTCCAATTCAGACCATTGCGCACAATTGTTAAGTCTCAAAAGGATTAACATAACTTTAGGGCCCATAACCAAAAGTTCGGTCTTAAAACTTGAGAGGTCTTACAACTAAGTTGTAGTTGGAACTAATTTTGAACTTAAGCATGTTGGTACTTGTTCCTTACTTTCTTGCATGTGAGTTTATATGTTAAAGAGTCTTGGTGCTAAATGTTTTGTGAGAGATGATGATCACTTGTATATAGTAGTTTAGGTTTAATTTCGTGTCTAGTGTTAAAGGGCAGCCCTTGCTACCGAACCTCATCTTCATCCCCCATGATAAATTCGTATATATGTATATAAGTGTGACAATTGTGTGCATATATGTTTGTGATAATTTGTGTTAACATTCTCATATTTCAGGTACCCTTAATCCCCGGCTTAGAACGATCCCTACTTGCTCATACTACTAACGATTGTAGGGTTATTATTGTTTGATGCTCGCTTCGGCGACTCGTCAATTTTTGGCGTCGTTGCCGGGGATTATAAAAGCTTGTTATATTTGAATGTTAACTTTGTATATTTGTGTAGATTCCTTATAGCTTTATTTTCGGTTTTGTATAAATCTTCTCTAACTTTGCTAATTCATGTATGTATTGTAGAAAATTTTCGATGCTAACTTTAACTTGTAACTTGATGTAATTGTTGCTAACCTTTACTAACTTTAACATATTAACTCTGATTTTCTAACTCATTCTTTTCTAACTCAACTTTTTCTTCTTATTTTTATTTTTGGTTTTGTTCGTTTTGAAGTGTCTTGTGCGTGTGCAGATTGAATTGAAAAGAAAAAGTGCAGGAAATACCAAGTTCTGCCCAAAGCAGAATTCGGGCAGTGCAGTCCGTCAACTTTGGAAGGCCACCGTTTTCAGCTCACAAAATCTGGGAAAGTGAGCTATACGCCGTTGGAAAGATCTCTGAGTCTACTTTCCGTAGGATTTTACAGAAGTGGATTTGGAGCCTCGAGTCATTGCCAGTTTCAATTTGAGTACAACAAGGTCAATCTGGCGGAGCAGAGAACTGGGCAGATCAATAGGTCCGATTAAAGACCCAACAAGGAGTACTTCCACTGGTCCGATTGAGGTGAATTTTATACCGTTGGAAAGCTCTGTGTGTCCACTACAACATTTATTCAGAACATCCTACTGCCGAGAATCAGGATAGTGGAACACACCCAAAATCAGGCCTCAAGAGAAGCAGACACGTCTGCCGAGAGAAGCTTGCCTGCCAAGAAAATCCTACTGCCGAGAAGGACTGCTGCCCCCAAGCTGCCGAGCATCAACAATGGATGAACACACACACAAAACACGGTGAAAAGTCTAAGCAATGGACTATAAACACAAAACGCTAATTGGGAGGCAACCCAAGTCGATCAAAGAAAAGTGAAGGAGCCATCACCGAGAGTTTGAAATTTCTTAACTCTTCTCTTTTTCTTTGATTTGTGATGATATGTTGGTATATGTTAGACTATTGCATGCTTAGGAAATTCGTTGATATAGATTTGTGCTTACATTGAGGACAATGTAATTTTTTAAGTGTGGGGTGGGATAACGTATTCCGTTTATGTTTTCATGTGCTTAGTTTAGAAAAGAAAAATCCAGAAAAATATAATGCAAAAATAGAGTGTTTAAATTGTTTGTTTCGAGTCTTAGGATACCCCTAAATTGTCAATGATGTTATTTCTCCTCTTTGCATACATAGATGATGGTTGTGCATACTTTTAAAATTATGAGTTTCATGGATTATGTGCATTGGTAGGAGCATGTAGGACTTGTTGATTACGAAGCATGCATGTTTTAGCTAGTTTGTTTCCATAATAACCTATGTGAGCTTTAGAGCCAATTTGCTTTCTTCTTGAGCGATAAAAAGATAAAATTCGATAGATTCGTAGGAAGCATGAAACCTCATAAATCTTTAAATATTCGATGACTATGTGCCATAGCTTTTTAATGAACTCTAGTATGCTAGAACTTACTCTTGTTGATTTTCAAAACGTTTTTAATCATAAAATACCTTGATTTTGAATATGATTGAATAAAGATCATTTAGGTTTACCACCATTGCCAAATAAAGCATGAGCCCTATTGGAGCCCGTCGTGGGACACCTTAGAAAACCCCCTTTGAGCCTACGATTAGCCTTTTCTTTCATCACCCTTAAACACTTTCCATGAGCTTAGTATAGTGATGTCTTGACCATTGTGTGTCGGCAAAGCTTGATTTTTGAAGGCGTTTTCGCGTGAAGTGATGAAGAAGAACAAGTGTGGGGTAGACTTAGCTAAAAAAATTGTGAAAAATTGTATGTGAGCCGTGCCTATGAGAAAACAAAAGAAGAAAAATTGAAATCGGACAGAAAAGAAGAAAAAGAAAACTCAAGTCCGAAATAAAAGAAAAAGTGTAGGCACGGTTTCAAAAGAAAATTATTAAGTCTAGTCTTGAAAAGTGTTGTGAATTTGGAGTTTTGTTTATATGTGAAGGTCTACTATTGTTATATTTTGACCTTTGTTCATATTCACTATGTTTTGGGAAGTAAAGAATGAAGTATGGGTCCAACAAGAAGAAATTCGACCCTTGGTGAGAAGACATAAGGAGATTTGAGCTTTGCCAAAGGCCACGGTGACGTTTTTAAGCCTCCTTATCCAAATATCGAATACCTCTTAGCCTAGCCCCATTACAACCCTTTTATTGATCTTTTTCATGATTCTTAAGATGGTTAAACTTGATTTGTGGAGATTATCTCAAGAGTAAGCATATGGTTTTGGTTCATTGGTGCACATAGTTGTTACATGAGGTTTTTCCATAAAAATTCACAAAGAGCTTTCTTTTCTTGACATATGCAAGTTACTCTTCGTAGTTTATTATCTTTCACTTGCATATACTTATGTGTGAATAACCATGCTTCGAGAGAAAAGAAGAGAGTATGCCTAGTGAGGAGGATTGGATTAGCTTTAACATGTTTACATGCTTATTTTTTGCTCTTATATGTTCATATTGATGTCACATGTTCATGAAGCTCAGAATTTTCGTGCTTAGCATTCTCATGCATTAACTTGGAAGCTATGTGTACATATGAGTCTGAGACAAATTGTTAGGGGCAATAGTTTGTTTAGAGTCTAGTTTAATTTAGTTTGCTAAGGGACTACCAAAGGATAAGTGCGGGGTAGTTGATAGGAGCACAATGTGCGACGATATTATATGCTTATGCCCTCGTTTATGCTTTGTTTAACCCTTATTTGTCTAAGATAGAGTCATAATTTAATTTAGTGTTAATTTGGTAGAGTTTGGCGAAAAATGGTTAAGAATCCGAAAAATGACTAACTTTGAGAAATCTGGAAAATAGCGCAAAATATGTCTTTTTCGTGATTTTGAGATGAGTGAAATTGTGATCTATCCTTGTCCGAATTTATTGAAATTTGGTGTGCGTATTATTCATATACTGAGGAATGTTGTGTTAAAATTTCAGATCAATCAGACTTCGGGAAGTCGCCCAAAAGATGGCTACAAAACGGCAGTCCGTGCAAACCAATCCAGGGGCTTCCAGGATTTTCCTGGGACTTTGATCCAACTTCGAAAAATCATTCCCGACGATTCACAAGGAATTTGATCGAGATATTTTATGAGGAGATGGCTATATGTGTCTAGTTTATCTGAGACTTGGAATCGCATCAATTGGATCTCCGAGAAGGGAGATATGTCGGATTTACTGGAGCAAGGTCATTCCAGCCGAGTTGCTGCCGGTCTTGTGTTCTTGCGGGTTTGGGGCATTTTTCCATGGACCAAGCTCACCAAATGGAGTTGTCAAGCCTACACAAGAAGTTCATGAAGATATGCAGCCCAATCTAAGGAAGAAAATCAGAAAAAGAAGTTTCCTAGAAGAACCAAGAAAGGAAGGAACCAAAACCTTGTTGCACAAGGATTGCCTTTGCCGATTTGGACTAGGTTTTCTACCTAGGGTTTCTGCCGAATTTGCCTCTATATATAGCCATGTTTTCCTACAGAAAAATCCTCTCATCTCAAGCATAAACACAAGGCCTAAACTCTACCAAAATTCACCAAAGATCCTAGACAAAAACCTAAACCGAAAACCACCTTCACCTCACCTCAACCAAGTTTTCTGCTCTGCCGAATCTTGGAACTTCTCCTCCATAACCTATTGCCGACACAACTCACTGCCGTGCAGCCTCAACCCAGCCTCCATACTTCGCCGGATCCACACGACGTGAAGCTCTCAAGGTGTCTCAAAGTGTGATCCACTCCCTTCTTCGGTTTAGTAATTTTTGTTTAGTTATGTTTAGTTTTGTCTATGAAACACTCATGTATGTTTGGTGTTGGTTTATATGTCTATGTATGAATCGATTTTGGTTTTATAAATTGTATGTTAAAGACTTGTTTGAATCGATGCTTAGATTTATGTTTAGGTTTCGACAAGAACAATGAGTTTTGCATGCTAATTTGTAATATGTAACTTGTAAATTCATGTGTTAGATAATTAGGACAGTGGTATAGATGCATGTTTTAGGTTCAAAATTGGTTAGTATCTAAGGATTGGGCATGAAAATCGGTACTTAGTGTTGTCTTGAACATTGATCTAGGTGCTAGGTTTAATCAGCTAGAGTAATTACGAACGTTGCCATACTCAAAAGGTCGCTCTGATTTGTGTTGCTCACTTAGGGTTTAATACTTTAGATACTTGCATGTTTAAAATAAGATGATTGACAACCTTACTTATTTTGCTTGTCTCCAATTCAGACCATTGCGCACAATTGTTAAGTCTCAAAAGGATTAACATAACTTTAGGGCCCATAACTAAAAGTTCGGTCTTAAAACTTGAGAGGTCTTACAACTAAGTTGTAGTTGGAACTAATTTTGAACTTAAGCATGTTGGTACTTGTTCCTTACTTGCTTGCATGTGAGTTTATATGTTAAAGAGTCTTGGTGCTAAATGTTTTGTGAGAGATGATGATCACTTGTATATAGTAGTTTAGGTTTAATTTCATGTCTAGTGTTAAAGGGCAGCCCTTGCTGCCGAACCTCATCTTCATCCCCCATGATAAATTCGTACATATGTATATAAGTGTGACAATTGTGTGCATATATGTTTGTGATAATTTGTGTTAACATTCTCATATTTCAGGTACCCTTAATCCCCGGCTTAGAACGATCCCTACTTGCTCATACTACTAACGATTGTAGGGTTATTATTGTTTGATGCTCGCTTCGGCGACTCGTCAAACCCGGCGAACATAGCGAATGAGATGGTGTGACGTTGAAATCCGCCGTGCTATGTTCCGGGAAAACCTGGTGAACATAGCGAATGGGATGATGTGACGTTGAAATCTGTCATGCTATGTTTCGGGAAAACCTGATGAACACAGCGAATGGGATGACTGAGTCATAGTAGCTGGTGAGTGCGCGCCTCGAACAGTTTTAAAGAGGTCACCCAGTACCAGCAGGGAACGTGGCCTGCGTTTATAGGAGTTCCTGGTGGGTGGGGTGGCCTAGAGTGATCCTGGGCAGCCGTCCCCACGTGTCACACAGCCTCTTGTTCTTGCAGGCATATAAGATGTGCAGGGTTTTTAACCAGCGGGAAGAGTTGTCCTGTATGAGAGGATCAAGTCTCCCGGGGTGAAGCGGTCCCGTGTTGGTAGCGGAGACATCCCCGATCGTTTCATACCCGTTGGCCGTACAGGCGTGAGGTATGTGCAGGGTTTTTAGCCTGCGAGAAGAGTTGTCCTGTATGAGAGGATCAAGTCTCCTATGGTGAAGTGGTCCCGTGTTGGTACCGGAGACATCCCCGATAGTTTCATACCCGTTGGCCGTACAGGCGTGAGGTATGTGTAGGGTTTTTAGCCTGCAGGAAGAGTTGTCCTGTATGAGAGGATCAAGTCTCTTGGGTTTATAAAGCCCGGTGGTATATTGGATCCGTTAGGTCGTACACAGCTGTCCGTAGGAATGTCTCAGTTCCCTGAACCGGTTATTTCATAGGAGAGCGATAAGCAAGTGCCATCATGGCCGGTCTGATACCGCATCCAATAGTCGAATCTGGATGAACTGAGGACTAGGAAACCGTTAAACTGGAGCAGGCACTATGGTTGGAATATCGTAGCCTGTACCTAATATTGCTGCAGGGTTTTTAGCCTGTGGGAAGATGTTTCCTGTGCTAGAGGAAGACTTCTCCTGGTGGGATACCGAGCCGTTTTTTGTTTTGGCTGTAAATGTGGAATAAATTTAACCGGTAGAATGGCCCGTACCGTTGGAATATATGTTAGAATGCCCCATACTTGTTGGAATATTTCAGGGGTAACAATAATAATCCTGCAGGATTTCAAGCCTGCGGGAAGAAGTTTCCTGTGTTAGAGGAAGAGTTCTTCCGGTGGGATACCTCGATTTGTTGGAGTATTCAGCATTAGGTGGAGTAGGCTCTAGGCGGGACGGTTCGAGTATGTCCCCTGCTCTTTCAATTACCCTCCGCATTCGAGGCAGGTGGCTGACATGCATTGAAGGGGGTATTCCATTAGTCCCATCAGTTATGATGGCCTGAGAAGTTATCAATGCTGGGACACGTGCCTATAGGAGACGGTCATAGATGGATGGCCCGGATCCGCGGGCGCTTACTGAGTAGTTTGGGAGGGGGGGGGGGGGGGGGGAATTCAAGGGCGTTGGGCCTGCATATAAACTCTTGCCTCTTCTTGTGTTTTTCGTTTGGCTGAGAATTGATCCCTTGTTTAGCCTCGCTCAACACAATTGCTCGGTGCTTTCCAGCTGTTGCGTTTTCGTCGTCGTGCACACTAATCGATGAGTCCCAGTCCTTTGCGATTATGAAATTGTTTCTCCTCCTCCTTTTTGCTCGTGGGTGGATCCGATGGGCAATTGGTGGTATCTAGATTAGCCGTTTGGATAGGACCCTTTTAGTACCGGATCTCCGCGAGAACCGGAAACTTTTGGCTGAGATGCCTAGCAGCCGGTGTGGGCTGTGCTGAGGCACTATATGCTTCGGACTGCCCTGCGGTGGTTTTTTTTTTTTTAGATCGTGTTTCTGATCGGGCAAAGAGGGGGGGGGGGGGGGGGGGGGGGGTTAGGTTACATGGATTTTGGGAGCTCCAGTGAGATTACCGGATCGGTCGCCAGACGATCGGTGAGGGACGATCAATACAGGATGGAGGACTGGCTCGCCTCCTCTTCCTCAGGGCCGAACGCCAGCGCTCGCTCGACCGGTGAGGCGTCGACGTCCGGGTCTCTGGGACATGAGGATGCTCTCTATGAAGTGTCCTTGTGCACTGCCCACCCAGGAGGGGCCTCGCGCCACATACTTGTGGACGGGGATAAAACCATAAGCTGTGATGAGCTGGAGGGCTCATTATCTCCCGGGGAGATCGCCACTTTTCGAGCGAGGTGGAATATTCCCGGAGAAGTAGAGCTACGGCCTCTACATGCCGGAGAGTTGGCTTGCAACCTGGAGGATGGTTGGGTTGCCATTCATGAGGACCAATTCCGGCATGGGCTATCGCTCCCGCTGCCGGACTTTATGCAGTACCTGCTGAGTGCCATTAGGATATCACCCACACAGTTTCCCGGGAACCAGTGGATGGCAACTACTGAGCCTGAGCTGTCTCTACTAGCTGAGTGGTATGAGTTGCCCAATGGTGAATGAATTTCGGACCTTGTACCGGCTGACATACTCGAAGAAGAGTAAGGCCTAGGGGTGTGTCAGCTTTTCTGCTCGGGATTTTAAGCCGGTGATAACCCGCTTGGCCTCTTGGCTCAACAATAATTGGAGGAAGAATGTGGTGATGGCGGGGGGGGGGGGGGGGGGGGGGGAAGTGTTGTGGGCTGGCAAAAGAGGAGTAGGACTTACCGGGTGCCTGGTACCTTTCTGCCGATCGGTGATCAGTCTTATCGGCTATCTGAGCTGGAGAGAGATAGGATCGCCTGGGTATTTGGGTGCTGGTCGGACCTGGAGCGGAGTTCCTACAACTTTATCCGGCGGGAGGTGCTGGAACTATGTCATCTGGGGGGGGGAATCTTGGTGGGTGGTGGAATGTAGGATGTATCTCTGATCCCGTTGAGTGTATTGGTGTTGGCTAATATGTTTGCCTTGTGTTCTGCATGTGTATCATCCCGGTCGGCAATTAAAGCTCACGAGACGCTGTTAATGGACAACTAGGATCTAGTCTCGAAGCTAAAGGAAAAGGGCGAAGCCGATGCACGGTCAACGATTGACCGGCGAACCGGGAACTTGACCGTACATGAAAAACCGGTTTTGCTGGACGTTGCGGACGAGGATTACGGCTTAATGCGCGTAAACACTCACGTTTTGAAACCCCAAGGGGCTTCTAGACTGGGGAAGACTCTTGGTGGGCCGTCAAAGCCCCCTGGTGGTGCTTCAAGGATCCCACAACGGTTGGGTCCAGTACCAATCAAGTCCGCACTATCTGCCGCCCAATCTTCTCCTTTACAGGTTGACCTGGGTGAGAGGAGGAAGAGGTCCCGGGAGATGCCGGCCTCCGCGGTTGTTACCTACACTGGCCAGTCGGTTGGTGAGAGCTTGGCCAAGCGGCTGAAGCTGACGCGTGGTGGCCCTACTACTGCCCAAGGCGATGTTCATATGGCCTCTAGCTCTGCTGCTGCCGGCACAGAAGCATCGGGGGTGGAAAAGGCTCCTGCGGCGGGGCCGGGCTCGCAGCATAGCTGCCCGGATGACTCGTTCTCCCGGAGGCTGCTCATGGATGTGCAGGGGATGGTGATGTAGAAGATTGTGGCTCCGGGAGGGAGACCGGAGGAAAACCGGCTGAAAACCAAGTAGGTGGCCCTCCATGTAAGGATAGTTTGCCACTGGTATTCGTTCATTAGTTCGTGCTCTGTTGCTTTCTAACCGGTGCCTGTTAAACGGTAGATGCTGTACCACTTGTATCAGTCGGATGTAAGTGAAGACCTGCTGGAGCTGAAGAAGCAGGTGGCCGCGTTGACAAGCGTTCGGGATCTGTTGGAGTTGGAGAAATCCAAGCTCCAACGGAAGAAGGTCCACTTGGAGGAGAGGGCCAAGAAGTAGGTGGCCAAGCTGGAGGGCCAGGTCGAGGCTCTTGAAGAGGAGAAGAAGGGCCTGGAGGAGGAGAGGGCGGAGCTGGAGACCAAGGTCGAGGAGCTCCAGCGGGAGGTGGCGACGGTATCCGCATCTGCCGGCGGGGCGGTTGATGAGAATGACCGAGAGCTGTACCAACGGGCAGTGAAGAAGCATCAGGAAAGTGATGAGCTTCTTGATCTGCTGGAACGGGCTCGGGAGGCGGGGATAGCCGATGCTTACGACGACTGGAAGCGTAAGGGCTACCTTAACGTCTCAAAGCTGCCGCCTGAGACAGGCGGATGAGGAAGAGGTTCAGGAGGGTGACACCGAGCCGGCCGGTGAAGACGCCGCTATTGAAACCGCTGCTGAAGGAGCTCCTGCTGAAGAGGGGGAGCAGGCGGAAGTGCCCTAGCAGGCTCTAGACTTTGTACACTCCCGCCCTCCATTTTTGCTTTAAGGTTTTTTTATTTTTTTTGTACACGTTGCCTTGAGCTATAATGAATGGACATTTTGCCTGCGCTTGTGTTGTGCTTTTTTCAATTTGCCTGACTTGGCTACCTATGACTTGCCCTTTATACTTAGTTGAACACAAAGTTGGAATAGACAACTGTTGAAATTATACCTGCCAAACTGGTTGGAATGCTTAGCTAGTTGTGTTTAGGAAAAAAAACTAACATCTTACTCAGGCTAACAAGTTGTTGGACCGCTGAGCCTCTATACGAGTTTAAGATTTCGACCGGTCGTATGAGCGTTGGTGTCGCGGGATAGACATCCCGATTCCGCGCGGTCCCCACTGTCCGGGTTACCCTTGATACCGCTACAAGTAGCCACGGCGGATTAGGCCCTCAATCGTTGTTTTCAAGGCAAGGCAATCGTTTGTGTGGTGCGTGGCTTCATCGTGGTATGAGCATTATTTACCGGCCTGCACCCTGGCCAGGTTCCCCTTTGGGTGCTTTCTTTTGGTGGAGGGGGGATGTTGTTCCCATTCGCATACAGGATATCCTCGTGGGAGGAGGTCAAAGTAGAGAATACCTCTTGTCGTCCTTCTGGCGTGATTATGAGGGGGCGGGTTTGTTGGTAAGGCGGGGGCTTTCCACCTCGCTGGGGGGGGTGTCAAAAGTGTCACTCCGACGCTGTTGGTTCGGCAAGCTCCTTGGCTTCCTGTCGAATGCGGCTGCCAGTTTCTTGCCTCCTGCCGGGCGGAGTCAGGTTCCTCCTGCCTTCTCTTGTGCTGGTGAGACCCATAAGTTTCATAGTCCGCTTGGGCGTGCCTAATGGCCATTGTCATTAGTTCATCGTAACCCTGCGGGATCTCCACCCGCAGAGCGTACGAGAATTTTTCGGGCCGAAGACCTTGCTTGAAGGCAGACTCGGCAATCCTCTTGTCCAAGTCTCTGACCCCGGCCGTGGCCGTTTGCCAACGGTTAACGAAAGCTCGCAGCTCTTCGCCGTCCGCCTGCCTGGAGTTGAAGAGAACCGTCGAGGTCCGGGCCCCCTCGACCCGTAATATGAACCGGCCCACGAACCTGTCGGTGGAATTCGCCGACAATTCGTAGCACCAGCTAAGTGCCTCCCCGGACAGGGTCTCCTGGAATATGTTGCAGCAAACGGCGTCGGAGTAGCCTTTAGCACACGTTTGGGACCGGAAGCTGTCCAGGTGTTGGTATGGGCAGCCGGCTCCGGAGTACACTAGCCTCATCGATCTTCGTGTGTCGGCTCCCCCAGATTCCAATATCTGGTGGGGGAACGGTTCGGCCCGCTCGTGGAAGCGCTCACTCGTGAGCGGTCTTGCTGCCTTCCTCTCGCTGGCTTCCATCCGGGCCCTCATGTCTGATACCAAGGTGGACAGCGTCTGGAGCGCCTCGGCAGTTGAACCGGCCTCCCCATCCGATGAAGTACTGGCTCGGTATGGGAGCAGAGGGGGGTTCCGGAGTTCTTCTTGATTACCGGGAAGAGCGCTATCGGTACATGCACGATCTTTCTCCTCCCGGTGGGTTGTCCCACCTCCAGGTGTGGGAACTTGATGCCTTCCCTCGGTGCTTCCAATGCTTTCACCAGTGCGGCGTTCTGTAATTGCCCTTTTTCCAAGGCTGCCAACAGCGTGGCGTTCACCGCTTCCATCTTCTGGTACCGAGCTTCCGCCCTCATTCGGTCATGATTGCCTTTTTCTCGCAACCGCGCAACTTCCGCTTTCATCCATTCTATCTCTCCCACCATGCTGCCCGGGTCAGAGTCCGTGGCGTTCCCCGGATCTCGGCTAGCGGGCAGCGGTCTGACGGCAACCTCCAGCGGGCTGCTCCTGTCCCGCCCCCGGGATTTGGACTAGCATCGGCTCCAGAACCCATTGGTCCTCTAGATTTCCTTCCCTCTTTTCTCCAGTGCTTCCAGACATTTTTTTTTCGACTCGTAGACTGATCGATTCCGTTCCTGCTCGTGTGACAACACAAAATTTTCGTATTCTTCCCACAGACGGCGCTAATTATTTCTGTCTGAATCCGTAGACACACAGATACCGGTGGATCTTGGTGCGGTTCCTGCCTGTAAAACCTGCTAATTAAGGGAATACCGGGCGGGGCCGGTCTATTCCGCTCCGATGCCTAAGTCAGTATAGTTGGAATAAACTGATAACTTAAGCGGGAATGAGTAGTTGAATCATTGATTACCTATTAATGACGGTAGTTGGGACTCATATATAGGCTGCCGGGTGTGAGGACTGGCCTCACCCTTCGATGTGGGACAGGCCCCATTCTGCCCATAGTACTGTTAATACGCCCCGAACCTCGAATTACCTTATGACAGTTTGATCTTTTATTTTTACGTTCCGGGAATTGTTTTTACGATTCAGAATTTCTAAAGGTTAACTTTTTATAAGTTGACTCAACTGAGAATTTTATTTCTCGACGAGGTAGAAGACGTTGAAACGAGTTCGTGGACACAGAGCACGTTTAATTTGGAGTTCGTATGAAAAAGTTACGATGTAAAATACGTAACTTTCCGATTTTGGACAAGTATAAATAGCCGGGAGGAAATTTCCCGGAACGACAATTTTTCTTTTCTTCTTTTTTTTTCTCTCTCTTCCTCCTCGACCCAGTGCCGCCCTTCCACCTAGCTCCGCCATCCGGCCGAATAGGGCCGCCGCCCCGGTCCCGTTCAGACCGTCTCGGCTCCCTCGTCACGCCTGTGGTGGTGATTCAAGGTGAATCGCCGCCGTTTGGCTGTGCGAACCCCGAGAAGGTTCGACACAGTCGAATCAGAGCTCCCTCTTTCGGCCGCCGTTAAACCCGATACTGGTCGAAAAAGGAAGGTCATGGCTTGTGCAATCATTCCATGAAAGGAATTGAACCAATTTACACCAGGTAAGGAAAATTGGGATTTTGAAATTCTATAGTTTTTGGTGATTTTGATGGAGATGATGTTGTTGATGGATTTGGAGGTTGAATTCGGGGATGTTGAAAAGAGTCGATTGAGTGTATTTTGATGTTGAATTGGTTTGGTTTTGTGAAAATTGGAGGTGGTGGTGTTCTGCCGCCGTGTCGGCCGCCATATGCGGCGGCTGCGTGGGTTTTTGGCGGCGGAGGTGACGGAGATGAGTCCCTGAGGTGGTGGCGACGCTGCTGTGAAAAATTGGAATCGATTGTAGGTGTTTTTGGTCTCTTGTGGCGGAGCTGCCGCCCAGCAGTAGTGGAGGCGCGGCTGTTCCGGCGGCGAGAGGTTGAAGATGATGAATAGTGATTTGGTAAAAGGTGAAAAGTAAATAGTAAAACAATAAAAGTAAAAAGTAAACAGTAAAAGTAAATGGTAAATAGTAATTGGACTTTGACTATTTAATATTTGACTTATATAATTACTGTTTGATTATAAAAAAGTATTGTTGACTTACCGTAAATAGATAAAAGCTGATTAAAAGAGTTTTTACGACGAATTAACCAGTAAAAGAATTGATCAGACACATGATGGATATCCAGAGTAATTTTAGACGTAAAGTGTTTCGGTATTTGAGGCGCAATTCCTATACCGATAACAAGAAAAGAAATTGGGAAGTTTCGTGCGAGTGAGGACGTTTGTAGATTTGACTTTTATAAATCAATTCCGAGTTGTGGAATATTTATAAATACGTCTCTGTTACAAGTCGAGAGGTTACTCGACGTGACGAGAGCTCGGAATAGCTGCAAGCTCGGCCGTACTGTGAGTGGATTTTATTTTGAATAATGCATGCATATATTTATGAAATTAAATTTATTTTTATAATGTTTTAAGCATGAAATGAATTATCGATCTTCGATAATTCATATATATATATATATAACTCAAATGTTTATGAATTTAATATTTTCGTGAAATATGAATTTGAGTTATATATTTACGAGTATTTTTAATAGTACGTACATTTATCCGGAAATGAGATTTCCGGAAATTTGATGATTTCACTATTTGTGTATTTCACGACATGTGAGACATATATATATATATATATATATATATATATATATATTCTCTTTCGAGATTATTTTACGGCATATGGGACATGCCGGTGATATATATTTTCTTCGAGACTATTGTTCTATTTCATTATATTTATAAGCCTCAGATTTATTATATATAGGGTGTTTTCGGATTTGTTTTCACCATATCAGTGTCCATATATATTGATGCTAGCTAGCTTATTAACCTCATTCCATGTGAGGTGACGACTTGACCACATAGGTTAGATTCACCTTGGAGGTCGACATGTTTGGAGTTTGGAGTATTGAGGTTTAGCGTGGGACGCTACAGAGTCTTGGATGCTCCGACCCTTCGCCTTGGAGGCTTACTATTACATGGTGGTGCTAACCTTCCCCTGATCTATCCGATATTATTATATGGCCAATGGGATTGGTCATGATTTGTTATTTGGTTTTCGGGAATATTTTCTCTTATGAGACTTTCATTTATTTATTTAATAAATTCCCGAACCAGTGGGACTGGATTTTCATTACAAGAATATTTGAGAATGGGCCAATGGGATTGGTCCAGATATATATTATTTGATTATTCGATATACCAGCGGGGCTGGGTTTTTACTACAAAATTATCTGGGATTCGGCCAATGGGATTGGTCGTGATATGTTATTATTTGATTTTCGAAATATTTTCATTTGAAAATATTATTTGTTTATTTGATATATCAGCGGGGCTGATTTATAATTAAGATTTTTCTGGAACGTGAGACGTTTTATTAAAATGCATGCACCGTGGTTTTCATATTTATAAATTGTTGGGAAAGTAATATAATACTTTTTATTTAAGGTATTATATGAAATTGATTTTATCCACTCACTCTAATGTTTTTAATTTACTTTCCCCTGGGCCCTTCGTTTTAAATCGCCCAGTGTGCAGATTAGTTATCAGTGGTCAAAAGTACTCGGAGTCGAGGCATAGTCATCATCGTCGTTGCTTCCGCTAGGTGGGATCTGTGATCCCTTATTGTATATTTCTTATTCTTTTCCAGTTCATTGAATTAGATTGCTCTGATTACCTGTGAGCCAATTGAATATTAGTTGAATTTGATTTTGTGTTTATTTGTGGCGGTTGTTGTGATTTGGGGAGCAGATGACTCCAGGTGTTGAGGTTGGAACTGGAATTAGAAGTGTTTTTGTTTTTGCAGGTTTCAGGGTTGTCCATCCTAAGATTGACTCATCGATTTATCGATAGAGTTAGTCTTAAGTTGGTCCCCGTAGGGCCTTATCCGAGTTTCAGGATGAAATCTTGGACGGGTCCTATCAACTGTACTGTTTTGGCCCCTGTTTGGGGAGCTGCCATCCCCGGTTCCCGGGCCCAAGTCACAGGTAAGACCTGCCCGGGCGCTGGTGCAGGTGTTCATGCTTTGGCCCCGGGCATTGGGCCGGGTCCAAGAGTCCTAGCTGCGGGTCTGGGGACCTGGGTAGCCTCTCTATGACTACTGTCAACATAGCACATCTGGTGTTTTAGAAGGTAATGGTTGTATTGAAGCAACACTACGACCGGCACTTTGCATTGTGTCGAATTTTTGTCCCATTTTATTTTTTCCTCGGAAGAAGGGATGTCTGGGTCAGTTTTTTAAAACACAAACCATCATGTCACGACCTGGGTGTCCTAGGCCCAGTTTGTGATTGCTTTCCAAGCTGTTTTTGGGGTCAAAAGTGATTTTAGGCTTAATTTTAAGTGTTTGGTAACAACCCATAAAACTGATTTTAGAAGAATTGATTACCTTAAAAGTGGATTTTAGAGAAGCAGGAGAAGAGATGCTTTTGCAGGAATCAGTTATATTTGTAACAAATGGTAATATTTGTTTTTCCTTAGATTGTGATATACTAATCTAATTAAATCATAATCAATCATTTACTATGGTGTTAAGAAATCATATGTAATATTGTGGATTAACTTTATAATTACATACAAAAGAAACAATTATTTATTTTAATATCAATTTATAACAATGCCTATTTTTGTCATTATACCCATCCAAAACAATTTTTACTTATAACTCACCAAACACATGAAATTGCTTTTTGGTTCTCACAGCACTTTTAAAAACAGTTTACCAAACACCTCAGCTGATTCTACTCACAGCAGATTCAAAAGCAATTCTGCTCACAGCACAGCAATCCCAAACTGGGCCCTAGTCGGTCATGCCAAAGCCTGTAAGAGTCAGTATCCCAAATTTCTTTGTTGGTGACAACATATGATTCAATAATCTGGATGGTAGTGAGATATATAATCCATTATATTGACGCATTAGTTTTTCTAAAATGCGTTTCCTTCCACATTCATAAGAAGTAATATACAAATATTCAATTCCATTCTCACAGTAAGTTTGCAAATGATAACCGTTGGCATGAATATCTTTAAAACTTAACAAGGTTCGATTGCCTCTAGGTGCATATAGAGCGTTTGTGACTTTTATCATTGTGCCGTTAGGCATAAAAAATGTGGCATTTCCTCGCCATTTTATTACTTGTGATGATCCCTCCAACATAGTCACAGATGTGTTATAAGGAATTAATTCAACAAATAATTGTCGATTCCTTAAGATAGTGTGAGTAGTCCCACTATAAGTTAAACACTCTATTTCTCCTCGATACATTCCTACAATTAAATTGGATGAGATTATTAAATAAAGTCGAAACATATATCTTATATTCTTTAGAGTATTTCAATTGAGGTAGAATGATATGCTTGTCATTCTAATATTATTTTTATTTTATTTGCTAGATGTATTGTTTTACATCGTAATAGTGTTATTTTCGAACCATGTATACATAGGAAATAAAATTCAATAAAATTCAATACTTTAGAATAAAATCTGAAATTTATTAACAAGCCAACGATAATCAAATCAAAGTCTCGGACATCAAAATCCAATTCAACAAACCATTATTCAAATAAACTTTAAGACCAAAACAATAGTCTAATTAAAATAAGGCATGCCACTTTCATATCGTTCTTGGAAAGGTAAATAAATAAATAAAAAAAGCAGATCAATCATCAAAGTCTGGAACATCCATAGACTGAGCAAGGTTCATATTGCCATTGAAGTCTGCAATTGTGAGGTTGACATCAGTGTCATCGCCTCCGTCTTCCATATAGTGAGCCTCTTGTTCTCTAGACTCCTTATACCTCTTGTAATTGACTGCTAGTGTGTTGTTTGCCTGACAGTTCTTATACCAATGCTCAGTAGCT
Source organism: Potentilla sterilis (assembly GCA_963682095.1). Taxonomy (NCBI): domain Eukaryota; kingdom Viridiplantae; phylum Streptophyta; class Magnoliopsida; order Rosales; family Rosaceae; genus Potentilla; species Potentilla sterilis. Next base: position 46,513,690 of record OY821758.1, read on the forward strand.
CCACACCTATAGCAAGGTTCATTTCTAACTCTCTCCCTTTTGACTGGAGGGTTCTTGGGTGCTTTTTGCACCTTGGCCCTAGCACCACCATAACCACTAGGACCAACACCATCTTCTCTACGCCATACATTAGGAGGACCTCCACGGCCCATCCCACCGCCTATACCACGGCCCATAGGTGCCTTTCCACGTGGTGCATTGTGGCCACGTGGGTACGGCTCAGCACGTCCAACCCCCTTTTCTTTGGGGTTCTTTCCACCTTTTATCTTGCCATAGTTAACCTCATGAATTTTCTTTGTTCCAACGGGCCTGACATTATTGTTCATAAGAACTTGATCATGCCGCTCAGCCATTTGCAGCATGTTGATCAATTTGTTGAAGGTTGTGATATTTTTCTTGTCATACTCCAGCCTATACTGGTTCTCTAGTATAAGTGCTGATGTAGGAAAAATGGAAAGAGTCTTCTGGATCATATCATTTTCTGTGAGTTCCTTTCCACAGAAATTGAGACGTACTTTAAGGCGCAACATGTCCTTGTTGAATTCATTACCCCTTTTTTAGTCAAGCAAGCGGATTTCATTCCATTGAGCGGTCAGTTCTGCGAGTAAAGTGTCATGAATGTTTCCAAAACGTCCCTTTAGGGCATCCCACAGTTCTTTGGGTGTTTTCAACTGAATGTACTCTCAGTGTAAGCTAGAGTCAATATGTCGCCTCAGAAACATTAGGGCGTTTGCTTTGACTTTCGCAGATGGTTCTTCGTCCTTAGGGTCGGTGGAGGATTTGACAGTGAAAGTATAGTCCTTTCCAATAAAGGCAGTTTCCACATCCGAAACTCAACGATGGTACTCAATTTATTATGAGTCTACTATTTTAAATTCGGGTCGATTTGGATAAGCCATCTACATAAACAAGAGTGAAGAATATATTAATTATGTAGTCGTAAGACATCCACTATAATTAATTTCCAAAAATGTGAATTAGATTTTGAGACCATAATTCATAGTGGTCACACATTTTTCGATGCTTTGTGAAAATATGTTACCACATGGTAAATTTGTACTGATTTTATAACACACATGAAGTTTCTTTAGCATGACATTACACTGAAATATAAAATATGCGAAATAGAATAATCATTCAATATTAACAGAATATAGATAGCATGCTTGATAATTAAATTCTATATATATATATATATATATATATATATATATATATATAACACAGCATTCACATATAAAAATGATATCACATTAATTTCAAAATAACGTGTAAATATCAAATATTGCCTACATAAAATTTAATGCTTAAAAACATAAATATATATGCATTTGCGTAGGCAGTAAAAATTAACAAGTAAAATCAAGGAATCAAATAAACAATCATATTTCACATTTACAATTAATTTCATTAAACAGTATCAGTGAAACAGTAATTAATTGTTTTACACTACGATAGGTTTCGAAAAACTAACCTTAATATACCAGAAATGGTATATATCCGTTTCTTTTTTTCGGGTCGGATCTAGCAAATCCGGGTTGAACGAAGGCGGGTCGGACATAGATTTCGGGTCGAGCGAAAACAACAACCGATCGGGGTTGCTCTGCGACGGAATGGCTCCGGCGTCGATGGATTTGAAAGGACCGGCACCGGAAAACAGTGAGACCATAGGTTGCTGGGTCGGGTCGTTGGCCTCGGGTCAAAAGCACCGGACTTCGGATCGAGATCGAAGCCGACGTCGGAGGTCGGCTGGGCTGGCGTCGTCGGGGCTGGTCTGGGAAGCGTGGGGTCTGGGAAACCTACGGGAGTGGTAGGGGGGGGGGGAACTAGGGTTTTATTATTATTATTATTATTATTATTTTTTCTTGGCTCTCAGGGAATAAAACTACGTGTCTGATAACGTGTAATAGTAAAATGGAATCGGTGTACTCATTTCATTAGAGAATCTCTTTATATAGGGTGACGATTACAATGGTAATAACAATTACAATTATGATAATAATTACTGATTGAAACGTTACATCTGATTGATCACTAATTTCCTAATTCACTATCGTCATTACTTTGAAGAAGACACAGTAATTGTATTTTCCTTTAACAAATAGAGGTTGTTTCTGTACAAACCCGTAGGCCTGGTAGAGACTGGTGAATCTAGATGTGATCTCCTCATGCGAACCTGCTAACTAAGGGGAATACTGGGCGGGCCGGTCTTCTCCTCTCCGATGCCTAAGTTAGTACAGTTGGGATGAATAGATAACTTAAGCACGTATGATAAGCAGTTGGAGAGATCAGTTACCTATTAAAGAGGGTAGTTGAGGCCCTTATATAGGTGGTTGGGCGTGAGGTCTGGTCTCACTCTTCGATGTGGGACTGGTTTCCTTCTGTTCGCACACAAAAGGGCAGCTCTGGTGGCCTGTTCGGCAGGCTGGCGTCCCCGGTCCCCGGGCCCCTAGTCACAAGGTAGACTGCTGGACCTCGGGTCCGGGTGCCGGTGATCCTGCTCCGGGCCTCAGTCCGGCCCCGGATGCAGTGGATGCGGGTCTGTGGGCTTATGCAACCCCTTTGTGGCTACTGTCAACAAGTCCCCCAAGTTCCCGGTCAAGTGCAATCTTGAATGGGGACTTAATATGTCTCGCTCCTGTCCCGCAGACCCGCAGGGTTACCGACCCAACGGTGCCCAGTCCCCCAAGTCCGTATTGAAGATTCGGCGTGACCGGGCGTTCGGGTAGAAAAGGCGTGGTGATTGTGAGGACTCGACCGGTGGACTTCCATGTCGGGACGAGTCCCCCAAGTTCCCAGGGTGAAAATGCCGCCAACGGTGAGGCAGGCCGGGGAGTAGCCCGGTGGTTCGGCCCAGCTTGTGCTGGTATAAGCGTGGGGTAATAGAGTTGCTAGCCTGCGGGGAGGCCTGTTGGAGCGTGGAATAAGCCAACAGGTACCCCGGTGGGGTGTTGCGGCCATGTTGAAGCGCCGGTTAACACCTGCTAGTTCTTCTCAGCTTGTGTTGGAATAAGCGTGAGGTAATATGCAGGTTTGCTAGCCTGCGGGGAGACTTGTTCTGTGTTAGAGAAACAATCTGCCCGGTGGGGTGGCGTGGAGATAACAAGTCTCGCCATAGATCCCCAAATTTATCACAGTTCAGTGTGATGCAGGGTTTTTAGCCTGCTGGAAAAGTTTGCACGTGTTAGATGTAAACTCTCCCGGGTTTATAAAGCCCATGTGTTTAGAAGCCTTGAGTTGTTGCTGGCTTGTCCTTGCCCGCAGGGGCGAAGGAAAGTGGCGAAACCGGTGGAATGCCTTGGAGCCGGTTGAATACTACGTAACCGGTGAGATGCCATGGAGCCGGTTGAATGTTACCTAACCGGTGAGATGCCATGGAGCCGGTTGAATGTTACCTAACCGGTGGTGTGTCTTTTCTTGATTTGAGGTTGACTCTTGGGGAAGTGGGGGGGCTAGACGCCTCGGTTCTCGCTCCTACTTTCCCTAACTGCCGCATGTAGGCGGGACAGGTGGCTGACATGCAATGAAGGAGAGAGCCCATCAGTCCCCCAAGTTATGATGGCGTGGGAACTTTATCGATGCTGAGACACGTGTTAGTAGGGAGCGGTCGGAGATGGAGGGAATCTGCGGCTGGGGTTGCCTCTCCTTTTTGCTTGCCCTAATTATCAACAAGGTGTAGTTTTGCCGCCTATAAGATGCTTCCACCTCCCTCCTCTCTTCCTGTCGTATTTTACTGAAGCTTGGCTCCTCATCTGCCTTCTGTCTGTGTTGTTATCTTGCTACACCACTAACTGAGCGTAGGGTAAATTCTGTTCTTAGGTTTTATGGAATCTGGGAGGTCAGCCAATTCTGTCGGTGCCGGCCGTGCGTCGACGGGAGGGTCCGTGAGGTACCAGCTGTTGGATGGCGACAGGGTAATTTTTTGTGATGAGCCGACCAGAAGCATGACTGCTGGCGAGATAAGGGATTTTCAGGCGAAGTGGGGCATTGACTCCTCCGTTAAGCTCTGGGGCCTATATCCTGGGGAACTGGCCTGCAACCCGGAGGAGGGTTGGGTTGCCGTTTTTGAGGATCAATTTCGGCACGGGTTATCTCTGCCGCTGCCGAAGTTTGTCCAGTATGTGCTGAGCCTGATAAATGTCTCCCCCGCCCAGCTTCCTAGCAACCAGTGGAGGCAGTTGCTTGGTCTCGGATGCTTATTCAGTCTTAGCAACATGGACTGGCCTACGATAAATGAGTTCCGGACGCTGTATAAGATTCTCTACTGCAAAAAGGCCCAGGCCTCCCGCTGTGTTAATTTTTCCGCGCGGGACTTCGATCCTCCCATCACTCACCTGTCGTCGTCGGTTTCGAATGTATGGAGGAGATCGGTTGTGATGGCCGGGGGTAGGTGGCAGCGTAGTTCGAGGAGCTTTCGGGTGCCCGGGGCTTATCAAGCTATCGGGGATCAGTCGTACCGGTTGGTCGACTTGGAGAGGCAACGGATAGCCTGGCTTTTTGTTTGCTGGAACAGTCTGGGCCGGAGCTCTTACAATTTCATCCGGTGGAATGTGCTAGAGATATGCGAGATGGGGAAGAAACCTGGTAAAGTGCCTTGCGCTGTTGTTTTGTGCGGTTGTATTTTATTCTAACCACTCGGTTCTTTGATTTGCAGCTAATGCCCCCCGGCTCGCTATTCGGAGCGAGGAGACCGTCGAGGCGGATGACGAACTTGTGGCCCAGAGGTTGATGGAGATGGGGGAGATGGCCTCGAAAACCGTTGTAGATCCGGACACCCTAGTGAGCACGGTGCATAGTACTCATGTGCCGCTCATGTTTCCGGATTCCCACTACGGTAGGCGGCCGGGCGGTGAGGATAATGTCCCACTTGTTATTCGGGAAGTAGGATCGGTGGGCTCACCGGGTCCAGAACCTCTAGCGCGGCCGGTGGGGATACGAGCCCCGCGGGAGAGAGAGGCAGCGGAGATGACTGGGTACCGCAGAAGCGGTCTTGGCGAAGCTCCGGCTAAGAGGGCGAGGGTGTTTGATACCGGGGCGTCAAGCTCGGCTGGTGGGGGGTCAGCATTGGTTCTGGCGGAGTGAACCGGTGGCCGAAGGAGTCGGGAAGCCGTTGAGCCGGAAGCCGATCGCGGCTCTGGTGGTGGTGGTTTTGGTAGGTTCGTGGCATCTACCATTGAGGCCTTGGGACTTGATCGGGAGGCTGCCGGAGATGTGCGGCCGGGCGAGAGCAGGAAGAAAGCTGTGGAATTAGGTCTTCGGGTAAGTCTGACCGCGTACATGTGGCACTGAGGTTCTTCTGCGCTCCCTCTCCCTTTTTGATGCTACGAGCTAATGTTCTTCTTTTGTGTACTTGTACCAGTTGGTGCATAGCCTTTACGCCGCTGAGCATAATGAGGAGACTCCGGCTCTGGAGAGGCAAGTGGAGGACCTCACCATGCAGCTGTCGTTGGCGGAGGCTAAGCTTGCGCAGGAGAGGGAGGAGGCCGGTCGGCTGGCGGCCGCTCGGGAAGAGAGGAATATAGAATTGGAGGCGAAGATTTTGGAGCTGCAGGCCCAAGTAACAGCAGTTGTCAAAGGAGGGGAGAAGCTCGTAGAGTCCCAACTTGCCGAAGCCGCTGACAAAGCTATCGACGATTTCCGGGAGTCGGTGGAGCTTGCAGAGATACTGGAGGCCGCCCGTGCTAAGGGTATAAATGATGCATATCTAGAGTGGAGGGAGAAAGGGTGGCTTGCTGCCGAGCGGATGGAGGCTGAGGTAGCCTTGGCCGAGAAGCTGGAGCAAGAGCGGTCTCTCAAGGTTGGTGGGTCAGGGATTAGAGGCTCCGGTGGCGCTGATTAGTGGTTTTTTTTATTTTTTTATATATATATATATTTGGCAGATGTATCTACTTTGTAACCAGCTGTAGTTCATTCTAGAGGCAGTGACTATTTGTATTGAACGTTGGTACTAAATACAGTACTGTCCATTTTTAAGACTGAATCTCACTTAGGGTAGAACCACAGATGCTGGATATTCCATGGGTGGGTGGAGTAGATGCCTTCGGTGTCTATGATGTGGAATGTCGCCGGACCTGCGGCTGCGGTGATTTGGTAGGGCCCTTCCCACGTTGGCTCCAAGGCCAGCGGTTTTTTCTGAACTTTCTTCATCACCCAATCCCCCACTTGCAACTTCCTCTCCCGGACTTTTCTGTCATAGTATCGAGCGACCCGTTGCTTGTATGTTTGGTTTCGCATATGTGCTTGGTTGCGCCGCTCCTCTATGAGATCCAGGTTGAGCCGTATGCCCTCAGCGTTTGTTTCAGGGTCGTAATTCTCGACCCTGCCGCTGGGCATGTCAGTCTCTACGAGGAGTACCGCTTCGCTCCAGAATGCCATGCAAAATGGGGTCTCCCCCGTTGCTTGAGTTGCTATCGTCCGGATGGCCCATAGAACCGCGGGGAGTTCCTCAGCCCAACATCCTTTTTTGTCATCCAGCTTCTTCTTGAGGAGACTTTTGATAATCTTGTTGACCGCTTCCACCTGGCCGTTGGTCTGCGGGTGCGCCACTGAGGCGAACAACATCTGGGTCCCCATGGAGGCCGTGTACTGGATAAGATCAGCATTGTTGAACTGTGTCCCGTTATCCGTGACTATGGTCTGCGGCACCCCGAACCTGCAGTAGATGTTCTTCCATAGGAATTTTCTTCCCCGCTCCTCGGTAATCTTTACTAGGGGCTCCGCCTCGACCCACTTAGTCTGATAGTCAACGGCTACAATGGCGTACTTGTATTGTCCCACAGCTATTGGAAAATGGCCGATGATGTCTAACCCCCACTGTGCGAACGGCCATGGCGCTAACAGAATTGACAACGCGATTGCCGGAGCATGAGGCGTAGTGGCGTACATGTGGCACTTGTGGCAGCTGCCTGATATTTTTCTCGACGCTGCTGCCATGTCTGGCCAAAAGTATCCTGCCCGTAGCGACTTATGAGACAGGGATCGAGCGCCAAAGTGGTTACCGCACACTCCTTCGTGGATTTCTTGCATGATGGCTTCTCCCGCCTCTTTAGTCACACATTTTAGCTGGGGGAAGCTGTGACCTCTTCGGTACAACTTGCCGCCGAGGAGGCTGTACCTGGCACACCGGCTGGCACACCGGAGGTGTAGCCTCCTAGCCTCCACTTTATCCTGGGGGCTGGTTTTGTCAACCAGGTATCTAACTATCAGATCCATCCAGCTTGGTGGCGCCTCCTCTACCACGAATATCTCGGAGATGGTCTTGCTTATGCTCGGTTTCTGGAGGGTTTCAATCTTAGCTGTTCGGTACTCCGGTGGGTAGTTTCCGGTTGCCAACCTTGCTAGGGCGTCCGCATGCCTATTTGCCTCCCGGGGTACATGTTGAATCGTGGCGCCCTGGAATGGCTCGATCAGGGTTTTGGCCAAAGCCTAGTAGGAGGCTAACTGGGGTTCCTTGACTTCGAACAGCCCGTTCATCTGGTTTACCACCAGGCTCGAGTCACTGTATATTTCCAAGGATGGGATCCCCATTTCCTTGGCTAGCTGCAAACCGGCTATGAGGGCCTCATACTCAGCGGCGTTGTTGGAAGTATTGAAGAGGAACCGCAGGGCATACTCGTACGACTAGCCATCGGGCGAGGTTAGCATGACGCCGGCTCCACTCCACTTGCTCGTTACGGAGCCGTCCACATAAAGCTTCCAACCGCTGGGGAGGCCTGGTTTGACCTTTATGGCTTGAACTGCTTCGGTGCCCTCAGACAGGCCGGAGTGCGCTTCTACTGCCATCGGGGTGAGTTCGCATATGAAATCCGCAGCGGCCTGGCCTTTGATAGCTGTTCGCGGGGCATAAGTGATGTCGAACTCTCCCAACTCGACTGCCCAACGTACGAGCCTGCCGCTAGTATTCGGTTTTTGCAGGATCTGCCGTAGAGGGTGATTGGTATACAGGGTGATGGAATGAGCCTGGAAATAGTGCCGGAGCTTCCTGGCGCTGACGATCAGAGCCAGAGCCAGTCTTTCAATGTCAGGATATCGGCTTTCGGCTCCGGTAAGTCCTTTCCCTACATAGTATACCGGGAGATCAAGCGTGCCCTCCTTCCTGACGAGAGCCGCGGAGACGGTCGTTCCTGATGCAGCTATGTAGAGGTATAGCATCTCGCCCGGTACCGGTTTGGATAGGAGAGGCACTGCAGACAGGTATGTCTTGATGGATTGGAATGCCGCCTCGTGCTCCGCCGCCCAGTGAATTTTCTTGAACTGCTGTGCCTTGAGCAGTTTAAAGAATGGGGTGCACTTATCGGTCAGGCGGGAGATAAATCTGGCCAGGGCGGCCAGTCGGCCGGTCATCATCTGGACCTGGTTTCTTTCCCCTGGTGTTTCCATGTCTAGGATCGCTTGGACCTTCAGCGGGTTAGCTTCTATCCCCCGCTGGCTGATAATATGGCCTAGGAACAAGCCCTCTGAAATCCCAAAAATGCACTTCTTCGGGTTCAGGTGCATCCCAAACTTGAGCATCTTACCGATGACTACTGCCAAGTCACGGACGTGGGCCCCTGCAGTCAAGCTCTTGACCAGCATGTCATCTACGTACACTTCCACCGTTTTACCCATCTCCTGCTCCAGCATGCGGTTTACCATCCGTTGGTATGTGGCCCCGACGTTCTTTAGACCGTACTGCATCCTCTTGTAATAGTAGGTCCCTCGATCAGTTATGAACGAGGTGTGCTCTTCATCGTCCGGGCTCATCCTTATCTGATTGTATCCGGCGTAGGCATCCATGAAGCTGAGTAGTTTAAAACCGGATGTGGAGTCTATAAGCTGGTCTATTCGGGGGAGCGGGAAGCTGTCTTTTGGGCACGCCCGGTTTAGGTTGGTGAAATCAACGCACATGCGCCACTGGTCGGTTCCCTTCTTTGGGACCATAACCACGTTGGCGAGCCATTGGGGATACTGGACTTCCCGGATGAAACCTATGCCTCTCAGCTTCTGCACTTCCTCTCTGATCGCCTCATACTTCGCCGGGCTGAAGGACCTCCTTTTCTGCCTCACCGGGGGAACGTTGGGCAACGAATTTAGCCGGTGGACGGCTATTTATGGGGATATGCCTGACATGTCCTCGTAGGACCATGCGAACACTGAACTGTTGTCTCGGAGAAAGGTGATGAGCTCTTGCCTGACAGCCGGGGCGAGCTTCGTTCCTATCACCACTTTTTCGCTCATGGTGATCCTCCGAAATGGAGATTGTTTCGGTTTCTTCCACGGCCGACGGTCGTTTTAGCTTCTCGTCGTCGGAATCGGTGTCATCAAGGGAGTCAATACTCGGGTCCGGTATTGGCGCTTGTTGAGTAGCCATGAAGACCTCGGTCCGCTTTCTCCCGTGGGTCAGGGCCTCCGCATAATACCTGCGAGCGATCTTCTGGTCCCTGCGTATGGTAATGACGCCGGCGGGTGAAGGCATCTTTAACATCAGCATATGGCCGACTATGAATGTTTTCAGCCTCCACAACCCCGGCCGACCGATTATGCCATTGTATGAGGACAGGCAATCCACGATGATGAACTCCAGGTGCTCCTTCCTCGTCCTGTCTCCCTCTACGAAGATTAACGGCAGGTAATCCGATCGCAAAGGCTGGACCACCTCGCCGGAGAAGCTTATCAGCGGCTCGTTATCCTGGGATAACTTGCCCCTTCCCCGGTGCAGCCCCTTGTATGAGTCTCGGAATATCACATTGACAGAAGCCCCGGTGTCGATTAACATGCGGCTGGTTATCCAGTGGTCTATTTGGACCGTAATGAGGAAGGGATCGTTGTGCGGTTGGATCAGATCCTCCGGTTCTTCTTCCTCGTAGAACGTGACCGAGTTCCATCCGGTTTTAGCGGCTTGGCCGCTTCTTCCCCCAAAGGCATATACTTCCTTTCCCCGGATCGACCTTAAGCATCGCTTCTTCGAGCTCCGGGTGAGTCGATCTATGTGGTCCCCACCATGTATCATATTTATGCTTCCATGCACCTCGATCCCTCCGGGGACACGGGTGCGTATGGTTCCTACTTCTCGGGCACCCTGCCTGTCCCTTTGCGGGTCATCTGTCCGGGCTCGGCCGTCCACAACCGTTCTCTGGGGTAGTTGGTCGTTGGTCCGAAAGGCTGGGTCTTCGGGTTTTCCTGCTGGCATAATGGCCAGGGCCCGCGGTTGTCGCCCCGTTGGCGCTGCTGCCATGGGCCGTGCCAGTCGCAAAGGCGGTGGTCTTCCACCTGCCCGTGAACTGTTGTCGCCGCTCCGGCGGGGTCGCCAATCCTCCCATACTTCGGCTTTCTTACTGGCCGTAGGTGTACGGTTGCGATCCTGCCGGCCCGCTTTGTTTTCACGGGAGGACGGTGGTAATAGGTCATCCAACCTTCGCTTGGGCATCTTATCCCCATACGTCTCATGCTCCGCCTGGGCGTGCCTAACGGCTACGGCCATCAACTCGTCGTTCCCCAGCGGCTCCTTTACTCCAGGGCGTACGAGAGTTCTCCGGGTCTTAACCCCTGCTTGAATGCCGTGGCGATATGCCACCGGTTAACGAAAGCGCGCAGCGGTTCGTGGTCAGTCTGCATGCAATCGAAAAGGATCGTTGACGTTTGGGCCGCCTTGGCTCTAAGGACGAATCAGCCGACAAACTTATCAGCCAGCTGTTCGAAAGTTTCCACTAAGTTTATTGGCAGCTCGTAGAACCAACCCAATGCCTTCCCCGAGAGCGTCTCTTGGAATACATTGCAGCACGTGGCGTCTGAGTAGCCCTTTGTGCCCGTTTGTGACTTAAAGCTGTCCAGGTGTTGGTATGGGCAGCTCGTTCCTGAGTACGTCAGTTTCAGGGACTTTTGGTTACCAGATCTTCCAGATTTCCTAACCCGGTGTGGAAAAGGTCCAGTGCGTTCGTTGAATCGCGCACTGTCCTGCGGTCGCCCCGTCCTTTTCTCGCTGGCCTCCAACCGGTCCTTTATGTCTGACACCGAGGCGGAGAGCGTCTGAAGCGTCCTTGCGGTAGAGTTGTCCTGCTCGCTCGATGCCAAGCTCGTTCGGTATGGGGGCTCAACCGGGCCGGAATTCCTCAAAGCTTCCGGAAAGAGTGGTGTGGGTAAATGCACAGTCTTTCTCCTTCCCGTAGGCTGCCCCACTTCTAGGTGCGGGAACTCGTTACCTTTGTTTGCGGGCCGTGATGCCGCCCGAGAGATGTCATGCTGGTGCCCTTTCTCCAGGGCCGCCAATAAGGCGATGTTCACCGCTTCCAACTCTTGGCACCGGGCATCCGCCCTTAGTCGGTTTCGATCGCCCTCCTCTCGCAATCGCGCGACTTCTGCCTTCATCTTTTTTATCTCCTCCCCCGCATCGTATTGAGCCCCGGCGATCGTGAGTTCCGTCCCGGTTGGGAGAAGGGACAAACCTCGCGGTGACCTCAGATTTAATGTTTTGGGCCCGGTCGGGGACCCGGACTCGCTTTTTCAGCCCTCCCCTGCCAGCTTTTATCTTCCTTCCCTCCATGGCCTCCGGATTGTGGACTTATTTTCAAAACTGCCTTTCAAAGGATCGATCGGGTTCTACCCTCCGGTAGAGCAACGCTACTTTTTTCGTGGATCAAATGGTTCCCACAGATGGCGCTAATTGTTTCTGCACAAACCCGTAGGCCTGGTAGAGACTGGTGAATCTAGATGTGATCTCCTCCTGCGAACCTGCTAACTAAGGAGAACACCGGGCGGGCCGGTCTTCTCCTCTCCGATGCCTAAGTTAGTACAGTTGGGATGAATAGATAACTTAAGCACGTATGATAAGCAGTTGGAGAGATCAGTTACCTATTAAAGAGGGTAGTTGAGGCCCTTATATAGGTGGTCGGGCGTGAGGTCTGGTCTCACTCTTCGATGTGGGACTGGTTTCCTTCTGTTCGCACACAAAAGGGCAGCTCTGGTGGCCTGTTCGGCAGGCTGGCGTCCCCGGTCACAAGGTAGACTGCTGGACCTCGGGTCCGGGTGCTGGTGATCCTTCTCCGGGCCTCAGTCCGGCCCCGGATGCAGTGGCTGCGGGTCTGTGGGCTTATGCAGCCCCTATGTGGCTACTGTCAACAGAGGTATATATAGCAATTTTAGAGTTGAAACTAGAACCCCGACGCTCCTATTAAATATTTGCCTAGGATATAGTATTCCCCAAGAAAAAAAGAGTAACCACTATACCTGTGTTCGAGCTAACATTAACCAATTTTTAACGTTAACCACATCCTCCTCAAAAATCACAACGTTAACATCAACTGTATATATCGGGTCAACGAAATTACACAACTAGATTGAGTAGCTTAGAGCATCTCTAATGGGTGAGTCAAATCCACCTGGCAGGCATAACGGTAATATTTAACAGTAAAATCACTGGATTCGGATCCTCTCCTAATCTTTCCTTTCACCTTACCTTCCTAACCTTCCATTTAATGGCTCACAAGTGTAGAAGAAAAAAACAAGAGATTGTGAGCCATTAGATGGAAGGTTAGGAAGGTAAGGTGAAAAAAAAAGTTAGGAGAGAATCCGGACCCAAAATCACTACTCCGACCGAGTATTCATACACACCTGGATTTGACTATAGCCTTCTTCTTGTCAAATTTGACAGGGCCGGCTCAAATTGTCAAATCTTTTTTTATTGGTTCTCACTCCTCCCTCTCCATCTCCCTCATTCATTCTCTCTTATAACTCTCCCAGTCCCAGACATATCAATCCCAGATTAATCAAGAATCACGAATTCATGATATTAGGCATCAAGACCCACTTCCAATTCAAGAGAATTCAACTGAAACCCACCAATCTCTGTCAAAATCCCATCTAAATACTAGATTGAATATGTAATTTGAAGATAAATACTGAATCAAACATGAGTACAGAGAAAAGTACCCAACCATGAGTGAATGACGATGATGATGATGGAAGATCATCGAATCTGTGCATCTACAAGTTTTTGGGTTAAATTGAATTTTGGGCATTAAGATTTTATGAGAAGATTAGAACAAGAAGAAGATTTGGGCAGAAGATAGAGAAGAAAGAATAAGTGTTTTTTTGAAAAGAGATATAATCGAACAAGAGTACAAAAAAAGAAAGTTAAGAACACCTGGAGGTCGATTAATGGACATAAAGCGATTTCTTTGTGATGCAGAAGGAGGATCGATTAATTTTGGTAGAGGAGATAAAGATGAGGGAGGTTTCAGAACTTAAAGCGAGAGAAAAGTTAATTTCCTTTAGTTTTTATACTAATGTGTAATTAATAAATAATATAATAATATTTGAATTTAACAGGTTGGTTGGGGTCGAAGTTTGTCAAATTTGACAATTTCATGTCATATGTCAAATTTCAAATTTGACAATACAATTTGACATTTCGGTTCTCCAATGGGTGAGTTATTTGTGACATGTCAGCATAACGTCTATATTTGACACTCCCAATTTCGAATCCGGATTCTCTCCTCATGAGAGTTTCCTAATATTTCCTCATAAACTGATCCTGACCTTTCATTTTACATCTACGGCCAAGATCTCTCCTAATCTATTAAACCTGCAAACCCAATATCAAACAACCCGCGCTCAAAATTTTGTTTCCCTCTCGCTCTCAAATAGCCCGTGCTCTCTCCGTCAAATCTCATCGCCTCTCTTCGTTGGTCACAGCCAGCGACGGCCTCCTCCGTCACGGTGCCGGCCAGTGATCTCTCTCTGTTGTCCTTCGCGTCGACCGGAAGCCTCCTCCGTCAAGTTCTCGCCCGCCTCCGCCATCCGGCGTCCTCCACAGCCCGCCGCCTATCTCCTCTAGGTGGAATCTCTAGTCTTTCTCATACTCTCTCTTGGGGTATGCTATGAATTGATCAATTTTATGGTTGGGCTTTTGTTATTGTTCTTGTAATGTTGTGCTTAATTATTTTTTTTCCTGATATTTTATCAATTTGATTGTTTATGGGTTCTTTGGTTGGGTTCTGAATGACCAATATATGGAGATCGACAATGCAAAATTGTGAGGGCTGCTGGTTTACTTGACATTACTTCTCCTTCTCATTGTATAGTGGAGTCCTAGAATTTGTGAAATTAATAGCTCGTGTTAGTTAATCAATGGACTGTTGGCTTGCCAATGCTATTAGTTAGTTAATTAGTATGTTCCGATATAAGGATCTAATAGCAGACTAATTTTCCTGTTTTTATAACTTAATTTCTGACTGCTTGACACACAAGGATCCCATAACTATACATCCCCTTGTTTTGATGGCTCAATACCAATTGCATACTCTGCATTTCATAAAAAATCAAGTGCATCAGTTTTCTGTGTACAATTTACTGAATTTAGAACCTAACTACAGATTACAGACTACTGTGGTACTCAAGACTTTCTTGGTTCATCAGAGTCATCAGACTATAATAAGATCATTTTCAATAATCAATGGTTTGTGATGTATGAACTAATGAAAGTATTGAACAAATGAATTTCATTGTTGGGTTGAAATATGTTGATGTTGGAAACTGCTGATATCACGCCTTTATATTTCAATTGCTTTCACGCTAGTATGCTCCTAATTGATATACTCCTATCCATACTCATATTTATCTTAAATAAACTAGTTGACTGAGATTTATGAATTATATGGTAAAGATTATTACCTAGAGCAGTATAGCCAATGGTGCCCTTTATCCCAACTGTGCTATTTCGATTTTCAGAGGAGTCTGCAGTAAGGACTAATTGTGATATATGATTGACTATTGGAGGCATTATGGAAGAGCCTGTGGAAGAAAACAATGATAGTTTGGAGCGATCAAAAGAAGACTTGAAACCTAAATTTTTTATGGAGTTTGATTCTGAGATTGCTGCATATGACTTTTATAATGAATATGCACGTAGTGAAGGCTTTAGCATTAGAAGAGATGCTTATGCTGCAGATAAACAAGGTGTACTCACTTCAAGAACATTTGTTTGCTGTATGGAAGGTTTGCGGAAGGCAGATAAGAGAGACGATTTGACGAGAAATCCAAGAGGAGAGACAAGGACTAATTGTGGAGCGATAATGGGGATTAAGTTGGTCAGTGATAGGAGCACAATGTGCGATGATATTATATGCTTATGCCCTCATTTATGCTTTGTTTAACTCTTATTTGTCTAAGATAGAGTCATAATATAGTTAGTGTCATTTTTGGTAGAGTTTTGGTAAAATGTGCTTTATTGTCCGAAAAATGACTAAGTATGAGAAATCTGGAAAATAGTGCAAAATATGTCTTTTTCGCGATTTTGAGATGAGTAAAAATATGATCTATCCTTGTCCGAATTCAATGAAATTTGGTGTGCTTATTATTCATATACTGAGGAATGTTGTGTTAAAATTTCAGATCAATCGGAGTTTGGGAAGTCACCCAAACGATGGCTGCAAAACGGCAGTCCGAGCAAACCAATCCAGGGGCTTCTAGGATTTTCCTGGGACTTTGTCCCAACTTCGAAAAATTATTCCCGACGACTCACAAGGAATTTGATCGAGATATTTTATGGGGAGATGGCTATTTGTATCTAGTTTATCTGAGACTTGGAATCGCATCAATTGGAGCTCCGAGAAGGGAGATATGCCAGATTTACTGGAGCAAGGTCATTCCAGCCGAGTTGCTGCCGGTCTTGTGTTCTTGCGGGTTTGGGGCATTTTTTCATGGATCAAGCTCACCAAATGGAGTTTTCAAGCCTACACAAGAAGTCTATGAAGATATGCAGCCCAATCCAAGGAAGAAAATCAGAAAAAGAAGTTTCCTATAGAACCAAGAAAGGAAGGAACCAAAACCTTGTTGCACAAGGATTGCCTTTGCCGATTTGGACTAGGTTTGCTACCTAGGGTTTCTGCCGAATTTGCCTCTATAAATAGCCAACTTTTACACAGAAAAACTTGTCACATTCCAAAGCAAAAATCTAGCCAAAGCTCTACCTAAATTTCCCTTGAGTCCTACACAAAAACCTTAGCCAAAACCACCTCCACCACACCCAAAGTTCTTGCCGAACCTTGGTTCTTTTGCTGTCGACACTACCACTGCCGAGCAGCAGCCTCCATCCGATCACCACCATCCGCCGGATCCACACCTAGACGAAGCTCTCCAAGGTTTCTAATGTGTGATCCACTCCCTTCTCTTGGTTATGTAATTTTTGTTGTAGCTATGTTAAACTTTGTCTATGAAGTTAGCATGAATTCTTGGTTTCAAACTCTATGTCTATGTATTGTTTGGAGTGAAATTTGGTTTTATGATTTGTATGTTCAATTTGTTTTCTTTGTCTTTAAGTGGTATTTGGATGTAAGAATACTAATTGCATATTAAAAAGTAAGGAAAATATGAAGTAAAGAGATAAGATTAGATAGGCAAGCATGTTCACTCTGATTCTAGTAATTCGTTCTTGGTTTAGTCTTTTAAATCCGTGTGCCTCAAAGATTGGTACTTAGCATATTCGCGATGTCTCTTGGGTATTGGTCTTGTATCTGTCAACATAAATAGGACTAGAGTGGTTTAAATGACTATGTATGTTAACAAGAAGTGGTGACGTCTTGCTTGATTGATGTGTTTCCAATTAAAAGGATTTCGTACTTCATTGGTTAATTGATTATCTTCGACGCTGTGTGTTTATAGTCGGTTAGCTAAAGATTAGGGTTATGCGCTGAGCTAATTCTAAATACCTTCGGGAAGTCTGAAACAACTTAGATAACCGCTGAGGCCCTAGTTGGGTTGGAACTAAGTCGGATCTAGGATATTGTGTGCTCTTGCTGTGTCTTGTTTTATCAATTTGCTATGTGTTTTGAGTGCTTTTGTGTTAGTGCTTTGTGGAAGAATGTCGACCAAACTTGTAAATAATAGACTTAGGATTTATTTTTCAGCAATTTATTTTCATGTCTAGGAATTTAGAGGCAGCTTTGCTGCCGATCCTATCTCAATCCCCCTTGATTTCGTGTGAATATGTATATATGTATATAAGTGTGATATTTGTGTGCATATATGTTTGTGAATATTTGTGTTAACATTCTCATATTTCAGGTACCCTTAATGCTCGGCTAGAACGATCCCTACTTATTCTATACTACTAACGATTGTAGGGTTTATTATTGCGTGCGAGCTTAGGCTCACGTCAATTTTTGTAATGAATATGCACGTAGTGAAGGCTTTAGCATTAGAAGAGATGCTTATGCTGCAGATAAACAAGGTGTACTCACTTCAAGAACATTTGTTTGCTGTATGGAAGGTTTGCGGAAGGCAGATAAGAGAGACGATTTGACGAGAAATCCAAGAGGAGAGACAAGGACTAATTGTGGAGCGATAATGGGGATTAAATTGGTCAAGCGTACTGGTAAGTATTCTGTGTATCGTTTCTCTGAAGAGCATAACCATCCTCTTATTAGCCAAGAATCTGTCCATTCTATGCCATCTCATCGAAAAATCACATCATCAGATGAAGCCTTTTTAGACTTGACAGCAAATTCAGGTCTTTCGCCGAAGTCTGCGTTGGAATTAATGGGTCAGCAAGCAGGTGGTAGAGAGTCATTGGGATTTACAAAGGCCGACCAAAAGAATTACCTTCGAACTGTCCGACAGAAACAAATGAAATTTGGAGAAGCTGGTTATTTGATAGAATATTTTTCAAAGCAAATGTTGGAAAATCCTTCGTTCTTCTATGAGATGCAGTTGGACACTGACGAACAAATTACCAACGTTTTTTGGGCTGATGCTAAAATGATAATGGATTATGGTATATTTGGTGATGTGGTAAGTTTTGATACAACTTACAAACTTAATGAAGCAAATCGACCATTTGCGGTGTTTGTTGGATTAAATCATCATAGAGAGACTATTATTTTTAGAGCTGTCTTAATGTACGATGAGACCGCAACATCCTTTATATGGTTGTTTGAAACCTTTTTAAAGGCAATGTGTGGGAAGCCTCCACAAACCTTTTTCACTGATCAAGATGCAGCAATAGCCAAGGCTGTATTACATGTGATGCCAGGTACTTACCATCGACTTTGTATATGGCATTTTTTTTAATGTGTATTTAATTTAATTTAATTTTTTTTTTGTATATGTTAGGTACTTACCATCGACTTTGTATATGGCATTTGATGCAAAATGCTATCAAGAAAGTTGGCTTCTTATTCCGAGATCACGACGAAGATGATGAAGGCAATGTGTTCAACAAATTTTTTTATCAAATTGAGGAAGAGGATGAGTTCTTGAGTGCTTGGCAGTCCATGCTTGATA
The DNA here is from genome assembly GCA_963682095.1 of Potentilla sterilis. Taxonomy (NCBI): domain Eukaryota; kingdom Viridiplantae; phylum Streptophyta; class Magnoliopsida; order Rosales; family Rosaceae; genus Potentilla; species Potentilla sterilis. The sequence goes on from OY821758.1 coordinate 46,531,945, forward strand.
AGTACGATGCACATGATGATACTTGGTTGGCTGCAACATTTGAAATAAGAAAAAAATGGGTGCATGCATATGTGAAGTGGACATGGTCAGCAGGAATGCAAATTACACAACTGAGTGAAAGCTTTTATGCTAGTTTGAAGGGGTATTTGAAATCAGACCTACAAATGCCTGAGTTTTTTACTCACTTTGTAAGAATGGTGTTTGATAAGCGGTATAAGGAATTGGAAGCTGAGTATGATTTGTTGTTCCGGATTGTTCACTGCAAAATGGAGGTAAGTATCTTGATACATGCACGAGAAGTTTATACCGAAGCCATATTTAAGGTATTTCAAGTTCAATTTGAAGAGTCTTTAAAGTCTTCCATAACAAAGTGTTCGTCCAATGGTGAAAAATACATCTTCACTGTTGTTAGGGATGGGTTCTTTAAGGAGAGGCTAGTAAAAAGAGAAGGTCAGTTTACTGTATCTTGCAGCTGTAGGATGTTTGAAACTATAGGTGTCTTGTGTAGGCATTGTATCAAAGTGATGACAGAAGGCAGAGAAACTACACTGATAAAAAAGATACCTGAGCAATATATCTTAAAGAGGTGGACAAAAAATGCAAGAGTTGATAATGTTGTGCAAGACATGCATGGGCACAAGATTGTAGAGAACCCAAGGCTGAAACAAACTTATCGATATAGAAGTTTATGTTCTAAGTTTGTTCGACTTGCATCAAGAGCATCTGAGATTGAGAAGATATATGAGGCAGTAGATATGGAAGCTGATAAGTTAGTAAAGATGGTTGAAGATATGTTACGTATAGAAATAAATGGTGAAAAAGATGTGGAACATGAAGCCTCAAATGTCTTGGTTGATTGCTCTAATAATGTAACTGCTGTGAATGCAAAGGGATTCAAAAAGAGAGAAGCTACACATCGTGGAAAACGTCGAGCAAAGGGAGGTTTTGAAGCTCAGTTAAGTAAAAACAAAAAGAAGCCCACACAGGTTTTATATTTAACTATAATTGAAGTCATTATTTACTTCTTGCTAAATATAATCATTATTGATGTCTATATGCAATGATAGATAACTAAAGTTCCAATGGACCAATCTCATATACCTTATTCACAACAATCTCAGGTTTCAAAACAATGCTTCACATTATGTTGTTGATATATTAATCACAAGTTTTTGCTATAGTTCATGTGTGGCCAGATTATGTAAAATAATCTTTAGTGTTACATAATTCATTACTATCAATTACAGGTGCCTATGCACTCTCCTATGATGGTTGGTAATGGTAGATATATGCCAATGCTCTTTCATCCGTATAACGTGAGTATGAGTTTGCTATAAATATATGATTTTGTTTTTTGCTATCTGTTTATATTTCTAGTATTTTGACAGATACATGGGCATCAATTGAATATGCCAAACCAAATGTGTTGGATGCCTTATCAAGAATTCTCTGGGCCAAGTTCACAAGAATTTGTTCAATCAAATATCACGAGATTTTCATTTGCACAAGACCCAGAAAAATCAAATTCTGAAGAAAACTAGTGCATGAGTATATTGGCATATATATATATATATATATATATGTGTGTGTGTGTGTAGTGCAAGGATACTTTTGTAGTGCATGGCTAAATTGGTAGACTAGTGGGTATTTTTTTAGTGGTGGAATACTTTTGTTGTGCAGGGACATATATTGGCAGACCAGTGGGTAGTTTTGAAGTGCAGGGACACTTTTGTTGTATAGGGACGTGTATATTGTTGAAAGAATTGGACATCAAGCTATATGAAGCTCTGATACCATGTTGAAAAAATTGGACAGAAAGCTATATAAAGTTTTTCTAGTAATCTTCTTGATACTTTACATGTTTTACAAAGCTGATGTTATATATAGCTATTATCAATATATTCTACCAATATTACAGTTGGGAGTTGATGTACTTAAAATATGCAGTAACATGTTAACACTCCTTGTCAAGATCCTATCTCCTTGTCAAGATATGCAGCTCCTTGTCAAGATTTAACACTCCTTCTCAAGATCCTATCTCCTCGTCAAGATATGCAGCTCCTTGTCAAGATATGCAACTTCTTGTCAAGATAAGCAGCTCCTTGTCAAGATATGCAGCTCCTTGAGTTCCTTGTCAAGATCCTATCTCCTTGTCAAGATCCTATCTCCTTGTCAAAATATGTAGCTTTTTGTCAAGATAAGCAGCTCCTTGTCAAGATATGCAGCTCTCATTCACAACTCTCCTTGTTCAAACTCCGTAAAAAATTTAGGTTTCAAGTCTTCTTTTGATCGCTCCAAACTATCATTGTTTTCTTCCACAGGCTCTTCCATAATGCCTGCAATAGTCAATCATATATCACAATTAGTCCTTACTGCAGACTCCTCTGAAAATCAAAATAGCACAGTTGGGATAAAGGGCACCATTGGCTATACTGCTCTAGGTAATACTCTTTACCATATAATTCATAAATCTCAGTCAACTAGTTTATTTAAGATAAATATGAGTATGGACAGGAGTATATCAATTAAGAGCATACTGGCGTGAAAGCAATTGAAATATAAAGGCGTGATATCAGCAGTTTCCATCATCAACATATTTCAACCCAACAATGAAATTCATTTGTTCAATACTTTCATTAGTTCATACATCACAAACCATTGATTATTGAAAATGATCTTATTATAGTCTGATGACTCTGATGAACCAAGAAAGTCTTGAGTACCACAGTAGTCTGTACTCTGTAGTTAGATTCTAAATTCAGTAAATTGTACACAGAAAACTGATGCACTTGATTTTTTATGAAATGCAGAGTATGCAATTGGTATTGAGCCATCAAAACAAGGGGATGTATAGTTATGGGATCCTTGTGTGTCAAGCAGTCAGAAATTAAGTTATAAACACAGGAAAATTAGTCTGCTATTAGATCCTTATATCGGAACATACTAATTAACTAACTAATAGCATTGGCAAGCCAACAGTCCATTGATTAACTAACACGAGCTATTAATTTCACAAATTCTAGGACTCCACTATACAATGAGAAGGAGAAGTAATGTCAAGTAAACCAGCAGCCCTCACAATTTTGCATTGTCGATCTCCATATATTGGTCATTCAGAACCCAACCAAAGAACCCATAAACAATCAAATTGATAAAATATCAGGAAAAAAAAAATTAAGCACAACATTACAAGAACAATAACAAAAGCCCAACCATAAAATTGATCAATTCATAGCATACCCCAAGAGAGAGTATGAGAAAGACTAGAGATTGCACCTAGAGGAGATAGGCGGCGGGCTGTGGAGGACGCCGGATGGCGGAGGCGGGCGAGAACTTGACGGAGGAGGCTTCCGGTCGACATGAAGGACAACAGAGAGAGATCACTGGCCGGCACCATGGCGGAGGAGGCCGTCGCTGGCTGTGACCGACGAAGAGAGGCGATGAGATTTGACGGAGAGAGCGCGGGCTATTTGAGAGCGAGAGAGAAACGAACTTTTGAGCGCGGCTGTTTGATATTGAGTTTGCAGGTTTAATAGATTAGGAGAGATCCTGGCCGTAGATGTAAAATGAAAGGTCAGGATCAGTTTATGAGGAAATATTAAGAAACTCTCGTAAGGAGAGAACCCGGATTCCCCAGTTTCACTCCAACCGAATGGTTTTCTCCACGTGTAATTGACATAGGATTGGTTCCTGTCAGTGTTGAGCCAATGAGTCAATTATTTTTTATTATTATTTATTCCTCTTCCTTCACTCTCTCTCGTTGCCCTCTCGTCTCATGAGTCTCATCTCTCATATCGCAGACTTCTCTCATCTCTCTCATTGCATCTCTTCTTCAACCCATTATAAAGAACCAAGATCAACAAGGAGGGACATAGAGATTTCAACAACACCCACTTCCTAATTTCTTCGGTTTTTCAAGAACAACCAGAAACACAACGTGAAGATTGAAGATGATGATGATGAGGATAATTGGGTCTAGTAGCTGTGGAGTAGCGGGATAAGAAAATTGAGATTAGTAGCGGAAAGCTTTGGCCGATTTGCTGGTGTCTGTGGAGTCGTTGAGGGGAAGAGAAATTGGGTTGTGTTGTGATTTGTGGGGGAGGAGAAAGAAGAGCTGGGTTGTAGTGAAATTTGGGGAAGAATAGCTTGTAAAATCATGAAGTTCCTCAATTTCACTTGTTGGATTGCTGCAACGGATTGCAAGAATTAGAAATTTGGGTTTTTGATGCAGTTTCGGGTTACTGTTCATGGTAATGGTGGTTTGGGATGTTGTTTTCTGGATTTGGATAGTGTACTGTGTTTGGATGGGTGACCTGGGATGCTTGGGTTTGATTTCAGTTAAGGTCTTGATACAAGATGAAGAAAATAAAAGAAAAATAATCAATAGAAATTGTATATATTAAAATAATATTCAAATCTGACCTCTCTACTAGAACATCTCCAAGAAATCATTTCTGCCGTATAAGCTTAACGGTAACAAAAAACTCAAATGAAGTCACTCCAACCATTGAGCCAATTCTGAAGTGGCTAGTGTCAAATCCGACGGGTCTTTTGACATATTGAGGACCCTGTCAAATTCGCCTTCTCTCCTCTCTTCTCTCATCCCCTCGTTCAGTCGTTCATTCTCTTCTTCACACTCCAAACCAAAACAACATCAAGAAGGAAAATAAGATATACATTTCAACAAATCAAGATAGAGAGTTCTTCGTATCCTAATTCCTTTCGTTTTCCAAAAACATCAAGAAACACATGCATAATTCCCATTCTATCTGTTTCTGTTCAAACTTGTAGGCCTGATAGAAGCACAATAAAGAAAACTAATAACACAAGCACGTATAGTGGTTCGCCGTGCCGCCGGAGGGCACGACTACGTCCACTTAGAATTCACTAGGATCGGCCAATAAGCCTGGTGGTGTTACAAGGGTGGAATGCCCAATTGCCAATCATCCTATTCTAAAGGGGGGAAAGCCTTCCTTTTATAACTAAGGAAGGCTCCCTCCTACACCATGTTTCCAATGTGGGATGGAGGCACAGTATTTCTGCTCACGAAGCTACTTGCGGAGCCCGGAGGCATGACTTCCGGATGTGGCACCGGTGATCTTTCACAATGGAGATGTAGCCAAGGTGTCGGTCTACCCGATGGATGCCGGAAGTAGGACCTATGGCGCCGGTTGGACGATCCACGAGGTCGTTGAACATGCTTGGCGGTGCACTATATCTAGTGTCAACAAGTCCCCCAAGTTCCCGAGTAAGAGGCAATCTTACTTGGGGAGTTAAAATCATGTACCGCCAAGCGTGGGTGACGACCGAGTGACTTTACCAGGCGTCACCCCCACTAGTCCCTCAACTCCTCAAGTAAGATGGGCTCATTACCGGGCGTTCGAATGTCGAGTCCCACCCCTCCGCTCGAGTGTTACTGATGTGTTTCCTCATATCTGTGTTGGAGATTAGACGTGGCCGGGAGTTCGAATAACAATTCCTCATATAGTCCCTCAAGTGAAAACATCAACTGTCAAGCTCAGCGGGTGCTTGAAATGGAGTGCTATGTTGTGAGGTAACTTGGTACCCGCGGAAAATGTGTCCTGTGTTAGGAGATGAGTTCCCGGTGGGGTGGCCTGTCCATGAGTTGGTATTGGACTGTGCATTGGGATAACTCGGTTGGTGCAACCGGTTATGCCGTAGGAAAGTGAGCGGTAAGCTGGTACCGGCTCGATCAATGGAATGCACAACCATTAGTTAGAATAGGCTCTACCGTTGGAATGCATTTGGAGTACTGTTGGAATACCTTTGTAAAACCGTTGGAATACCTTTAACCGTTGGAATGCCTGTTACAGTTGGAATGCATGTTACCGATGGAATGCCTGTTACCGATGGAATGGTGTTACCGTTGGAATGTCTGTTACCGATGGAATGCCTATTACCGATGGAGCCCGTAGGTTTATAAAGCCCATTGGTACCAGGAGCCCGTAGGTTGTACGAGGCTTATCTGTAGGAATGTGCGCGGGAACTCCGTGCCGGACTGACCGGTGGAGTTCCGCAGGCGCTGGACTAAAAAGGAATGCGTGCACTGAAATGCGTGCACCGTTAGCGCATAATGATATGCGTGCAACAATGCATACTGATATGATCGTGTAATGCTGAAATGATCGACCGATGCATAATGATATGCGCAGCACTGATAAGCGCATAATGATATTCGTGCAACGATGCATACTAATATGATCGTACAATGCTTAAATGATCGACCGATGCATAATGATATGCGCAACACTGATAAGCGCATAATGATATGCGTGCTCATACACTCAGCAAGTATGGAATGGAAGCATGCAATGCTCAATGTTTTGAGCGTGCATGATATATGTCTCCGGTGTGGTTGGCTTACCCTTTCCTATTGTTATACCTCAGCCAACCACACACGAAAGACCATGTTGCTATGCAAAGACAATGTTGCTATGCATCAACAAGCAAAATTATACCGTTCCAGCAAGTAATTATGTGCACACATTTATCGCATGTTTAATGTATCAATATACTCAAACATGTTATGCATAGGTGAAGCATGCGTTGAGTGATAAAAAAGAGTACTCATCTTTGGAGAAAGCTGTCAGGTGTTTGAATAGCTTGTGGGAATGATTCCCGGGTTGCCCGGTGATTGTCTACGGGAGTATAGCGTAGCTTAGGTGTCCAAAGAAGATTGATGGGTGGCCAGAGGAAATAGCTCCAGTCCAACTTGCTGCAGCTCAACCCGGCCCGGCCCAACCTGTTCCAGCCTATTGACCCGCTGGGTCCGTTGACCGGGCTGCATGCCCCCCCTTTTTTTTTGTTCCCGCCCTTTCTTCCTGTTTCCTTCTGCTTTCGTTTCTCTTCTTTTCTCTGGTTTTTTTTCTTTCTGTTTTCTCTTCCTTCTGTCTTTCTTTACTCCTCATGCCCGGAGAGGAGGGTGACCGGATAGGGAGTTTAAGCGACGAGGACCCACACTGGAGAGTAAGACTACCCGAATTGGATAGGAAGACGACCGGCATCGGATAGAAAGAGGACCGGCACCCCGGAGAGAAGGAGCCGTCGGTTCCGCCTGGGAAGATGGAGAGAGCTCGATGAGTGTAGTTCTCGGCTAGGGTCACCAGAAGACGACTTTGGACCACCGGTCACCGGGAGGTGACTTCGGGTCGCTGGAGGTTGTGGGGCACCAAAAGTATTACGAAGTTGGAGTTGCTGCCACGCTGGCTTCTTGGTCCAAGGTCTGCCGACTCATACCCGGTGAATGCAGAGGTGAGCTGCCAAACCCGGAGGCTAGCCAACGGATCTACTGACGCCGTTGGCATGAGGCGTGGGGCGCGAGAGTACAAGCAGTGGTGTAGGGGCATTTCGACGCGGCGGTGAGGATCTGGCTTTGACCCGCTGACCCCTTTTTTTTCTTTCATTTCTTTCCCACTCTTTTTCTCTGTTTCCTTCTCTTTCTTTCCCGCTCTTTTTCTTTTTCTTTCAGTTGGTTTCTTTCTTCATGCTGCGGGTGCAACTGTAGCTGCAGCTCCTACATGCTCTCTGCTTTTCTGATTTTCCCTCTCTCCCGCTCTTCTCTCCTTCGTTCCTGCTTTCTTCTCCTCTCGTCTCATGCCTGGAGAGGGACTCGACCGGAGACAGTGGGCCCGGTTGTGAGAACCCGAACCGAAGTGGGATTCGACTTGAACCAGAGAGGAGGCATGCCACCGGCACCCGGAGAAGGGGGGGGGAGGCGACCGGAGACAGAGGAAGACGCCAGCCATCAGCCACTGCTGTAGGGCCGGATTGTGGCCGCCGTGGCCGCCATAGGTTGTTTTTGGTGCGTGGGCCTGGCGGGCGGAGGGAGTCGGGCGTCCGGTTCCGGCCTAGAGGGAGTATTTCCCGGCCGTCCTGGCGCTGGAGCAGGGGAGATCGCCTGCAGACCCGGGAGACACTGGCAGTCCGCTGCAGGCTGGAAGCTGCAGGCGCTTGGAGTAGCGGGGGAGGAGATCACCTGGAGTTCAGGTTTGGGGTGCCCAGAGAGGATCCGTGCAGATCACCAGAGATCACCCGCTGACATGCTAAGGCTTTGACACAGTGAGTGTTTGACCGGGTTGCTTGCTGATCGGGCAGTTGACCCGTTGGTCTGGTTGACTTGCAGGAAGGTTACACCGGAGCTTGACTACTCCCACTTGCAACTCGCCCTCGCCGAATCTTGCTAGGAGGGTCACCGGGAAGTTCTGGAAGAACTGCTGCACCATGCCCCGAAGTCCGTGTCGGCTCGCCCCATCCATTGCAGCGGCCCCCGGCCTGGGCTGACGACATGCATGACTTACCGGCCGTTGCTCGTGGTCCAGCGTGAAGCTCTGCATGCTGACCCGTGTTGAACCGCTGATGGGTTTGACCGGATGTTCCTCGCTGACCAGGACTGGGCTGGCCTACTAACCCGGATGAAGAAAACTGTTGACCCAGGATGCCTGCTGGTAGAGCACCATAACCTTTTGTATCCATTCTCACAGACGGCGCCAATTATTTATGTTCAAACTCGTAGGCCTGATAGAAGCACAATAAAGAAGACTAATAACACAAGCATGTATAGTAGTTCGCCGTGCCGCCGGAGGGCACGACTACGTCCACTTAGAATTCACTAGGATCGGCCAATAAGTCTGGTGGTGTTACAAGGGTGGAATGCCCAATTGCCAGTAATCCTATTCTAAGGGGGGGAAGCCTTCCTTTTATAACTAAGGAAGGCTCCCTCCTACACCATGTTTCCAATATGGGATGAAGGCACAATATTCCTGCTCACGAAGCTACTTGCGGAGCCCGGAGACATGGCTTCCGGATGCGGCACCGGTGATCTTCCACAATGGAGATGTAGCCGAGGTGTCGGTCTACCCGATGGATGCTAGAAGTAGGACCTATGGCACCGGTTGGACGATCCACGAGGTCGTTGAACATGCTTGGCGATGCACTATATCTAGTGTCAACACTATCAAAGCCCCAAATTTTCTTATCTTTCTCTTATTCTCTATTATTAATGGCCATAGGAAGGGAAGAAAGAAGAAGTAGTTAAGAACTTCATATCTTGATATATGAAGATGGGTATTTCATTTTGGTATGGGGATTGTTGGAGGAGGAGAACAAATAGGGCACTGAGGGGAGCTGAAAATTTTAAGAGAAATCATGGAGGTGGAGGTCCTCAGAGACGGGTTCAATTGGAGCTTTCAGGGAGGAAAGAAAATACTCGTTGGCGAAATTAAACAACACCCACAAATCTCTTAATGATCATGGTGGTGTGCTCCTTTTTTGTGTTGCTTCTTCTTCTTTCTCTCCCTGTTTGAATTGTGTGGAAGACAGCAAACTTTTTTTCTTGGTTGTTTTCTGGGTTATAGCTTTGTTAGGCATGGCCCGATTTTAATGAATTATCATTACCATCCCACAAAAAAAAGGCCTTCAACTTGAGAAGATATATTAGAATAGTACTCTTGTATTTTCAAATTTTGACCTCTCCATTGGAGTAAAAATTTGTCAAAATGGTAACATGTCAAATCTGCCAAGTCATACGTCAAAATTTAAATTTGACAAAATATTTTGACATCTTGATTGGAGATGCTCTTAGAGCAACTCCAACCAATGAGGCATTTCGTTTTGTCAAATTCAAAATCTGACATATGACATGGCAAATATAACATGTTCATATTTTGACTAATGCTATCTCCAATGGAAATGTCTAATTTGAATGTTATTTTAATATTTTTAATGTAATCTTTTTATTTATCTCAATTTGTTCTTGTATCCAACTCTTGCAGACACAAGAAACACTACCAGATACGGAAGAATAGCCGACGAAATTTTTTTCGTCGGCCATTCTTTTTTTTCGTCGGCTATAACCTCTGCCGACGAAAATTTCGTCGGCCATAAGTCGTCGGTAATACGCCGTCGGTAATACCAATGGCCGATGAAAAAAAAAATTTCGTCGGCTATAGTTAAGTATGGCCGACGAGTCAAAAAATTCGTCGGGCAAAGGTGGGTGAAATAGCCGACGACTTTCGTCGGGTATTTTTGAGTATGGCCGACGAAATCCATTAAGTATGGCCGACGATTTACTAAAATTTCGTCGGCTATGGTGTTTTAACTATAGCCGACGATTTACCAAAATTTCGTCGGCTATGATGTTTTAACTATAGCCGACGATTTACCAAAATTTCGTCGGCTATGCTGTTTTAACTATAGCCGACGATTTACCAAAATTTCGTCGGCTATGGTGTTTTAACTATAGCCGACGATTTACTAAAATTTCGTCGGCTATGGTGTTTTAACTATAGCCGACGATTTAATAAAATTTCGTCGGCTATTTCATCGAAATATATTACTATTTTAATAGGTATTAATTAGTTATAGCCGACGAAATAAGGCACTTTTCGTCGGCTATACAAGTTATAGCCGACGAAAATTGGTAAAATTCGTCGGCTATACTTGTTATAGCCGACGAAATAATGCAAAAATCGTCGGCTATTCTTGCATTTGGAAAAAAAAAATTAAATTATTTTCTAAATTACCATTCCAAGCAAGCTGCAAATCACAAAAACAATTCATGCATTTGCACCAACAAGAAACACGTCTAAACACCATTTTTATTAAATTCGTTCCAATATACATAAAATATAATCCTAATTATCCCCTAAACTACTAAAGTCTAGGATATCATCTACAGCATCAGGCGCATCATCCTGCTGACCGAACTCGGGAGGTTGAGGCATTGGAGGCTCCACTAACTGCTGAAACGGGAGCGGGGGTGGACGGCCTTCTTGTTGTGCCGCGAACATCTCATAAATCCACTGTTGCTGGCCGTCGTTGTTGTATTGCCGAATTCTGGCGCACTCAGCATTCCAACGGACCATATCCAACTGATACTGCTGGTACTGATATTGTCTGCGGCGCAGCTCCTCTACTGTCTGGGACGAGGTCGCCAATTCTGCGGCCAATCGCTGCACTTCCCCCCTCATATGTTGGGTCTGGCCGCCTCCCTTCTTTTGACCTCCCTTAGTGGTCTTCAGGAGCCCTTGTCCAGAACCTCCTAAACCCCGGCAGTAGTACTCGTTGGACTGGTGTGGGAAGGCTGCGTTGAACATCCTCGCCGCCGTTTGGATATTGGTGCGGTCGACCTGGCGCACGGCTTCCTCCAAATCTGCCTCTGAGATGTCCGGTTGTGTCTCCCGAACTATTTGCTGGAGCACCTCTTGTTCGGCCTGGGTCACCCGCTCCTAATTGGACGGGGAAAAAAAATTAATATTCTAACAAATGGATAGTTAAGTAAAATTAATAATTTAAATTTTAAAATCATAATGAACGACTTACGAGATCGTCTGTCGCTTGTGGATAAGCGATCTTGAACGTCTCCACGTAGGGGTTGCAATCAGGATGATCTCTTAGCGCCTCCTCCTGATATTGTGCAAACGGCCTTGAACCGCCGTGATGGAGGATTGTGTTACGGCGGCGGTTCTCCGAGTTTATCCGAGACCGTTCCTTCAAACAAATAATAAAATATTAGAAAAATGCATCAAAAAATATAACTGAAATAATTATAAAATATTTAAACTAATAATTAAAATTTTAATAAAATAAACATTTATAGTGAAGTTTAATATTTACCATCATAGCCGGGTTGTCGAAGACTACGGTCCTCAACCAACGCCACTCGTACTCCCTGAACATGAACTCTCTGGGAGTACCCATACGACCACGGTTGCCGTACTCGTTATAGTGGGAACGGAGCTCGTTCTTCCACTCTTTGAACCTACGAAGAAAACAAAAGTGCATTAGAAATATTATTAATATCATAAAATATTTCTAATTATCAAATAAGACATTCCCAACGTACCTCGAGCTCTGTTGGGAGTCCGCCCAACCCCGCTTGTGTTCCGCAATCACAAAGTATGTCTGAAAGATAATATTTTATTAGTTTTATAATTATAAAAATACCGAAAATTTTTTAAATATTACGATAACTAAATTAAATTTTTTTATTTACTCACCGACGCGGCGTTGTTCAACTCCATCTTGATTTCTTCGGGCACATCAGCCCACCGAGCCCACAACATAGGGACTCTATCCCTAATGAGTGCACCCACGCAACCCGAGTAGTCGCGTTTCTTTTTCGCCCCAACCTCCTGATTAGGAGCTTCGTCAATCTGGATCCTCCCGCTCCGTTCAACCGTTCTCCTGAGCGTCTCAAAACTGATGACACCTCTGGTATTCCTCTGGGTTGAACTGCTAGCGCCTGTCCATATCACATAAACGACGATTGGTTAATAAAATTAAATATTAGTGCGTTAATTTTAATAAAATATTTAATTAATAAAATCGAATGTTACCTGAACCCGATGATTCGGTTGCCGTCGACTTTCCTTTTCTCCTCGCCGAAATCAGGAGGTCAGGGCTCTCCCATGGCTGCTGCTGGTATGCCTCCGCAGCACTCACGAACTGAGGCATATCAGGCCACTGGGGCCAACCCTGATAGTCGACCTCGGGTATCGCAGGAATGTTGTACGGGAGGAAGAGCTGGTTTGGGAGAGTAGGCCCCTCAGTCGAGTCACCAGCAGACTGAGTCGGACTCGGCATCGGCATCGGCTCTCGATGAACCTCAGGCATACGAACCTGAGGAACGTCGGCAGCTATCTCCTCGTGAAACAGCTGCCGACTAAACCTCGGCGCCACAGAGGGACCGACATTCGGAAGTGAAGTGCTCGACGGCCGCCCCGCCTGGAGAAGGGTCTGGTGCCGAGCACTCACACTCCGCCGCGGCTGGGCTGCATCCACACTCCTCCGCGGCTGGCTGGTGGTCCTCTCAGGCTGGCTAGCCGTCCTCTCGGAGTCTGGGGAACCCGCGGCATTTCCATAACCGGCGGCATTTCCAGAACCTCTAGATCTAGAACGACGACCTCCGAACAACTGCCTAAATGCATCGGCCATCTAAAGCCAGACGCATTAATACATTAATTAATATTAAATTATATTATATTAAATAACAAATTCTAATTAATAGAAGATAATATTAGAAAAAAGGACTATTCACATTTGAAAATTAGAAAAAAAGCTCCTTGTTTTTCACTTTATAAATAAGGACCTTTTTTTAATATGTTTATCATAAAAAAGTCTATTCTATTTCACCAAATTATAAAAAAGGGCTATTTTTAGTATCATTAGGGACCATAATACCCTCTTCTTGTTTTTTTCTTCTTTCTTACATAATCTGATCAAAACTCTCTCTCTTTAAAGTTCAAAACTCCCTCTCCCCTCTCTCTCTCTCTCTCTGCTTCGTCTTCACCAACTCCACCTCGCCACTCATCTCCCTCGTCAGCCAGTACTTCGGCCTCTTCACCAACGTCCCCGTCGTCGTGCTGTTCCTCGCCGTCGAGTTCGACTCCGAACGCAACCCCGAGTTTAACAACCCCGACGGAAACCACATCGGAATCAACCTCAACAACATCAAGTGGGGCGATCACGATCTCTACAGCAAGACAAGCTCCTCGGAGAATCGAGATCCAAGATGGGGACCCGGTCCAATTTCGACACATTGGTTCGGCCGAGTCGGTGGCGGCGCAGCCGTCCCAAGCGGTTCCGATGTACGCGCCGAGCATGAGGTCCGAGGGGTCGGAGGGGAGTACTTACCAGAGCAGTGAAATCTCGAATATGAAAATGGTGGTGAGGTATAGAGATTTGAAGGATCAATTACCACCGTAACTATTTCTCAAACTTGCTAGCTTCAATCGGCCAGAGATCAAGTCTCGATATGAAAATGGTTTGTTGTTTTGGTTTGTATGATTTGAATTAGATTTGTTTAAGAATCTGGTGTCGAAGAATCGCGGAAGTAATTATGGTTGTATATTATGTTTGATTATCATGTTATTAATGTAATGTTGCACACCATGTGTTTGTGAAAATGCCTCTGTCAATTTAGTAGTACATTTGGTTTCGATAAGAAGTTTTGTGGTTGGGGGACATTGTTTTCAAAGCACTCTCGTTCTGTACTATGAAAAAATTAGGATCATCTCTTTCTTTTCTTGGAATGTAATTGTTGTATCTTCGTCATTGTAGAATTCATGACTGATAGAGCATATGCTAATTGGTGGACGTGTATCATTGCTATGCAATTCAAGTTACTTGGATAGTTACTCAGATAGTTACTCAGATAGTTAATTGAACAACTTCAGTAACTATCTTAGTAACTATCATCTGAGTAAACTATTTTGTATAACTATCTTAGTAACTATCAGTTTTATAACTATCTGTGTAACTAGCTTAGTAACTATCAATTTTGTAACTATCTATTTTAGTAACTATCAATTTTGTAACTACCTTAGTAACTATCTTACTAACTATCGTTTGAGTAAACTATTATGGGTAACTATGTTACTAACTATCAATTTTGTAACTATCTGTGTAACTATGTTAGTAACTATCTTAGTAACTATCAATTGTGTAACTACCTAAATAACTATCTTAGTAACTATTAACTATTTTAGTAACTATCAATTTTATAACTATCTGTGTAACTATCGTAGTAACTACTAACTATTTTAGTAACTATTAATTTTATAACTATCTGTGTAACTATCTTAGTAACTATCATTTGAGTAAACTATTATGTGTAACTATGTTAGTAACTATCTTAGTAACTATTAATTTTATAACTATCTGTGTAACTAGCTAATTAATAGCTATTTTAGTAACTATCAATTTTGTAACTATATGTGTAACTACCTTAGTAACTATCAATTTTGTAACTATCTTAGTAACTATCATCTAAGTAAATTATTCAATATAACTACCTTAGTAACTATCTTAGTAATTATCATATGAGTAAACTATTCTGGGTAACTATGTTAGTAACTATCAATTTTGTAACTATTTGTGTAACTACCTAAGTAACTATCTTAGTAACTATTAACTATTTTAGTAACTATCAATTTTGTAACTATCTGTGTAACTACCCTAGCAACTATCTTAGTAACTACTAACTATTTTAGTAACTATCAATTTTGTAACTATTTGTGTAACTACCTTAGTAACTATCATCTGAGTAAACTATTCTGTGTAACTATGTTAGTAACTATCAATTTTATAACTATCTGTGTAACTAGCTTAGTAACTATCAATTTTGTAACTATCTGTGTAACTACCTTAGTAACAATCAATTTTATAACTATCTTAGTAACTATCATCTGAGTAAACTATTATGTGTAACTATCTTGGTAACTATCTTAGTAACTATCAATTTTGTACCTAAGTAACTATCTTAGTAACTACTAACTATTTTAGTAACTATCAATTTTGTAACTATTTGTGTAACTATCCTAGATAGTAACTATTAATTTTGTAACTATATGTGTAACTACCCTAGTAACTATCTTACTAAAATGTTAGTTACTTAGATAGTTAGTAAGATAGTTACTAAAATGATAGTTACTTAGGATTTAGTAACACAGTTAGTAAGATAGTTTCTAAGATAATTACTAAAATGTCGTACATGTGCCACCTCCAATCCTCCTCAGTTACTTAGATAGTTAGTAACATAGTTAGTAAGATAGTTAGTTTGGTAGTTAGTAGGATATTTAGTAAGATAGTTAGTAAGATGATAGTTACTTAGATAGTTAGTAAGATAGTTACTAAGATGATAGTTACTTTGATATTTACGCTGCCGTGGTGCGGTGCAGCGGCACGCTGCATTATGTCCTGCATTTTTCATTCTTGGTTCAGTTGCTTTCGATTTTTAAGTTCTTGCTTTTCTGTCCTGCAATTTTATTTTTTTTCATAGTTACTGTAATAGTTACTTGGATAGTTCTCAGCTTTTAAACAAACAAGAACTGTTACTTTTATAGTTACTAACATAGTCACTAGCATAGTTAGTCAGATAGTTACTAAGATGATACTTACTTAGATAGTTAGTAAGATAGTTTCTAAGATTATAGTTAGTAAGATAGTTAGTTTGATAGTTAGTAAGATAGTTAATAAGATGATAGTTAGTAAGATAGTATTTTCTAGAAGCAGAATTTCCTCTGAAACCTATTCAATTACAAACCATTTTATCACTGTAAGATAACATCAAACATTTGTAGATACTGAAAAATGAAACTAAATATGATGAATTACTCTAAGGATGTCCAACTCAGACCCTTTCAAATTGCAATGCATCAAAGTATCTGTCTGCAGGTAAAGGATCAACTTGATCTATACATGGCACGTTTAAATCTCCCAAGGAAACATAAGTTGGGCTCTCAGATAATCCATAATGTTATCATAAATTTCCTGGAATTTTGCTAAGTCGTTCGGTCCTTGAAAACTCGAGCTCATTGAACATATAACAGACTCGCGTGTCGACTGAGCTGTCTGTACTCAAACTGCCGTAACTCTCTCCATATATATCGGAATCACAAACCGTAAAATTCTACATAAACTAGACAGAGAGAGCTTTCCGTTGATATATGCCTCATTTTCTGGTTCTTTCTGGATCAGTACAGTTTATTCCTCAAATTTGACTGTTGTGCAAAGGTTCTCCAGGTTTCAGCTTTGTGAAGTTCCCTTCAATCCTTTTTCCTCTTGTTTTAATTCTTCTTCTCATCTGCATTTGGACTGAATTCTTATGCTGCAGCCTCCCCATCTACTTCTCACTCTCCAACACCAAAATATCAACCGTTTTTCACTACGATCTCATAGAGAGAGCCACAGAGAGAATCACTGAGCTCTCAGCTCTCCTCCCTCCAACACGCAGATCACGCCCTCTCCACCGTCCGATCCTCCTTCCAGTCCCTCTAGTCCTCCCTCCGGCACACCCGATCCGAGCTCTCCGACCCACTCCGATCCATCACCGCCCTCACTCTCCAGCTCTCCAACCTCCACTCCACCTCCGAGCTCCTCCGCCACACCCTCCGCGCCCTCCGCCTCTCCAAGAAGCTCCGCGACCTCGCCGCCGCGCCGAAGAAGCTCGATCTCGCAAAGGATACTAAGCTGCATTGTGAGATCTTGTCTCTCTACGACGAGTACGACCTCGCCGGCGTCGTAGGCGGTCTCGATGACGCAGTCTTCGTATTTATTCCAATCAACAATAATATATATCCTCAGTCAATGAAATCAAGTTGGAGATGGCTTACGGCGTTTATACTAGCTTGTTGGTGTAGAACTTGGCTTGGATCGGGAGGAAGACGCGGCGAGGAACAAAGACGAGGCCCGTGGACAACGATAATTTGTTGCCTCCATCACCTTCTCGAAGTAGAGAGAGAGAGGGGTTCTGAAATTGATTTGGTATTTGAGTGCGAGAGAGATGATGGCAGGTTTCGTAATTCTTTTAATCTCTAGGGGCAGTGATTAAAAATAAGCCCTTAATTATTATGACATTAAACTAGGGGCCTTTTTTATAATTTTAGACCTTTACTTGCCCTTTTCTATAAATACCCCTTAATAGAATACCCAATAATACTAACATATTTTAATATTTACCGATTTATATAATAACCAATTTATACATATAAATTACACAATTACACCTAAATTATATACAATTAAAATAAATTTTACAAAAATTACCTAAATTAACATAAAAACCTAAAAACTACATACATTAACATAAAAACCTAAATTATAACTAAATTAACATAAATACATAAATTATACCTAAATTAACATAAATACATAAATTCTACCTAAATTAACATAAATACATAAATTATAACTAAATTAACATAAATACATAAATTATATCTAAATTAATATAAAAACATAAATTATACCTAAATTAACATAAATACATAAATTAACATAAATACATAAATTATACACAAATTAACATATAAATACATAAATTATACCTAAATTAACAATTATATATAATTTATTAACCATAATTTAATTTATTAATAATTAAATAACAAAAAAAAAAAAAAAAGGGGGCCGGCCGGTACCGAATCGGGGAGGAGGAGGAGGGGGAGGCGGCCGGAACAGAGAGGAGGCGGAGGAGGGTCGGCCGGGGCTGCCGGAACAGGGAGGAGGAGGAGGAGGAGGGGCGGCGGATCGAACCAAGGAGGAGGAGGAGGAGTCGCCGGGCTGCCGAACCAAGGAGGAGGAGGAGGAGGCGCCGGGCTGCCGGAATAGGGAGGAGGATCGACGGATGAAGGAGGGCCGGATTCGAGGAGGATAGGGAAAATCGGGCAAATGGAGGCTAGGGTTCGGCTGCATTTTACTTATACCCGATAGTATAGCCGACGAAATCGCTTTATTTCGTCGGCCATGATATAGTATAGCCGACGAAATAAAGTAATTTCGTCGGCCATGATATAGTATAGCCGACGAATACAGTGATTTCGTCGGGCATACTATGTCATAGCCGACGAAATCATTTTTCGTCGGCCATGGTATGGCATAGCCGACGAAATTACATAATTCGTCGGCTATAGTCTTCGTCCCTCAGAATCCGTCCGATCTCCCCCATCCAACGGTGGTTAATGGGAAGGCGCGGATCACCAGACTTTAGCCGACGAAATATAACTTCGTCGGCTATACTTTTGGTCAAACTACAAAGTCAAACCTCTAAACGCTGTAAAACGGAAATTGGGCCGTCTAAATGACGTTTTTTGGCCTGACCTTCAACAGAGAATAGTTTCAGATCGATGCGACGCATCTAATCGTATAAAAATTTCCCCCAAAATATTTACCGCCCGTCAGGCTACCCATAGGAAAACGGGAGTAAAAAACAGCAAACCGCAACATTCGGCACACAGATTTTGTCGGAATCTTCCCATTTTTCAACCATAGCCGTATTTCAATATTTCGGTCATGTCTTATTTCACGACACATTTGCATTTGAAGGGTCTACGTATAGTAGGTATTTGAAACTATACATTCACTTAAACACTTAGTAAACAAGTTAAGGAACATTAGTGCATATATTCCGATTTTGAATCTCAAAGTTTGGAAAATCTATTCCAACCGTCAGATATCACCGTTAAGGTTAAATACATGTATGAAAAAAAATCCAACTACATCTGACAACGTTGAAGGCTCGATCGGGACGGTCAAACCGCAAAGTCAAACCTCTAAACGCTTTAAAACGGAAATTGGCCCGTCTAAATTACGTTTTTTGGCCTGACCTTCAACAGAGAATAGTTTCAGATCGATGCGACGCATCTAATCGTATAAAAATTTCCCCCAAAATATTTACCGCCCGTCAGGCTACCCATAGGAAAACGGGAGTAAAAAACAGCAAACCGCAACATTCGGCACACAGATTTTGTCGGAATCTTCCCATTTTTCAACCGTAGCCGTATTTCAATATTTTGGTCATGTCTTATTTCACGACACATTTGTATTTGAAGGATGAAGCAATGGTTTGTCGATAGTGATAGAAAATGGAAACAGCTCTTTTTTTGTTTTTTTTTTAATCATAGCCGACGAAATCAAACCTAGTATTCGTCGGCTATTGTTTTGTCGTTTTCTGTTAAAAACTTATGGCCGACGAAATATATAATGTTCGTCGGCCATTGTTCGTAATATTATTATTTTTTTAAAAACTTATGGCCGACGAAATAGTTAGATTTCGTCGGCCATTGTTCGTAAAATATTTTTTTTTAATAAATTATGGCCGACGAAATAATTAGTTTTCGTCGGCCATTGGTCGTAAAATATTTTTTTTAATACATTATGGCCGACGAAATAATGCATTTTTCGTCGGCCATTCTCTGAAAAAAAAAACCTAAAAATCAGTGGTTTTACACCTCTCCTATTTCGATGTCCTGCTCACATATAACCAAAATTGAACATAAAAAATCAGAAACCCAACAGTCAACATATTTCAAATTTTTATTTAAGGGGTTTGGAACCCAGCCTAGCTGGGAGGCTCATCCCCACGCCCGGTCATTAGAAATGAGTTGATTACAAGTGAAAGGATTACATCATTTAAATTACTTAATCCGTCGGATTGTAATCGGAATCATCGGATGAGTCTTCTTCGGTTTCTGAATTGCTCGATAGGGGTAATCTATGTCTTTCCTCACCACTAGAGTCCTCGTTAGTTTCTTCAATTGGATCAACATCAACAAGCAGTGGCTCTTCACGTCGAATTCGCACCGGCGTGTCTAGACGAATAAAAGAGGAGTCAGGAATACCGTTTGAGTTGGGCTCTTGATACGCGGTGCCCCCTTCCTCGTTCTCTTCGGCCACTCCAAGTGTAGACGCCCGGTAAATGTTGCGATGGTGGATAGTGTTGACTACTTTCCACGGGTCACCCTTGGCGAGATCATCAAGATAAAACACTTGTTTCACCCATGTGGCTAAAACGAACGGGTCGTCCTCATACCATGATGTACTAGTGTTCACAGAACTTACGCCGTATTGATCGGTTTTCATGCTCTGCGGCCGTGTGTCAAACCATCTACACTTGAAAAGGTGCACTTTCATGCCTTCCCCGTAATGCAGTTCCACAACCGAATGGAGAACACCGTAATAGTCAACTCCACCATCCCCACCATGTGCCATAACCCCTGAATTTTGTGTTTTCAGTCTGAGGTCTCTCTCTTCACATCGAAATAACACACCATTCACCTTGCACGTCGCATAAACTTTTGAATAGACCGGCCTCCTCGCTAAAAGTCTGAGTTCGTGCGACCAATTTGGGTGATTATCATTTGCAATAAGGTCCATCTGCAACCATCAGAATCAACTATAAATATGAATAAATATACACAATAATATATGAACACGTATAAAATAGTGTTAAAGGTACGTACCCAGCGGCCGAAATACTCTGCGAATGTCTGGTTGTGGTAATCGCGATCACTTGCTACTCCTTCACAGCGTAGATGTATGTCCTTCCAAAACTGAACTTCTGGACAGTTGATTAGTACCCACCAATGTGCAATGGCTACCTCATAATCTTTCAACTTATAGGAAACTGGCATGTTTCCACCGAGTACAACATCGTCGGAGAGTATGGAAAGATTGAACTGTGAAGGTACATCTTCCGGTATGCTTTCCTGTAACGCTCCGAAATACAGCTTCATGTAGGTAACGCACTCGTGCGCAATATATGCTTCAGCTATACATCCTTCAGGTGCGGATCTGTTTTGGACAAAACCACCGTATTGTCCAAGTTGCCTATAAATCAAGTTTTTAAAGTGTTATGATAATACATTAACACTATATCACATATATTGATGAGGAAATTAACATAAGGTGTAAAATACGTACCTTTCCATCGGATACATCCAAGTGAAGTGCACAGGACCGGTAAGCAACAACTGCCGAGGAAGATGGATCATGAGGTGAGGCATGATGTCGAAAAAATTTGGAGGAAATATCATCTCAAATTTACACATGATATGAACGATGTCTTGTTGCATTTCCCGGAGGTCAGATTTTCTCACTTCCCGTGTGCATACCTTCTGGAAAAATCTTGCCAACGCTACTAACGGCTCCACAACGTGACGGGGAAGGAACGGTCGAATGAAAACAGGGAAGAGACGTTGTAGCAGGATATGATTGTCATGACTTTTCAACCCGTACAGATTGTTGCATTGTCTGTTGACACACTTGGCTATATTTCCAGCAAAGCCTGAAGGATACTTGGCCCGACTTATCCAATGCAAAATTTCTGATTTATGCTCAGGCTTGACGGTGTAAGGAGCTTGAGGCATTTTTCTCTTCCCTTGTTTCAACCATAGTGGTTTTCTGATATTCATGTTTTGCATATCAGTGCGAGCCTTAGGACCGTCTTTCGTCTTCCCCTCCAAGTTCAGCGTTGTGCCCACCACACTTTCAGAAACATTTTTTTCTATGTGCATAACGTCTAGGAAGTGTCGGATCAGCAACTCACACCAGTACGGGAGTTCCCACAATATGCTCCTATGTGTCCAGAATTTGTACTCCTCAGGCCTTTCAGGTATTTCCGCTACAATATCGGGATGATTGCTGAGGGGCCCAAAATCGTACTCATTAAGTCTTGCTAAAATTTCTCTTCCTGTTCATCTTCTGGGAGCACGGCCGTGTTCTTCGGTTCCATCAAATGCGGCGGACTCGTAACGCCAGTGGTGATCCGCCGGAAGGAACACACGATGACCCATTCGGCATATCTTGTTGCAATGAGGGGTGCTCCCATAATCGGTGAGGCACTCTGGACAAGCCTTGTATCCCCTGACAACGCTGCCCGACAACATCCCATAAGCAGGAAAATCACTGATGGTACCAATAACCATGGCATGCATCTGGAACGTCTCCTGCTTGTACTTGTCAAAAGTGGGATGACCAACGTCCCACAATACCTTAAGCTCTTCAATCAATGGTCTCATATACACATCGAGACATTTCCCTGGGTAACCAGGCCCCGGAATCAACAACGTCAACATATTATATTCCTTCTTCATGCACATCCACGGAGGAAGGTTGTAAGGTACCAAAACCACCGGCCATATACTGTATGAAAGACTCATGGTGCCGAAAGGGTTGAACCCGTCAGTTGAGAGCCCGAGCCTGACGTTTCTGACATCTGACGCAAAATAAGGAAACTCATTGTTTATATGCTTCCAAGCCGCTCCGTCAGAGATGTGTGTCATGATATCTGTGTCTCCCGCGTCCCGCTCACCGTGCCACCTCATAGCTTTTGCGGTGGTTTCTGACATGTACAACCGCTCAAGCCTATCTCTCAACGGAAAATACCGAAGCACTTTCACAGGTTTCCTATTGCCTGCTCCCGTCAACTTATATCGGTCAGACTGACATATCGGACATGCGTCAAGGCTAGCAAGGTCATTCCCTTCTGCATCTTTACCCCAGAAGAGAACGCAGTCAAATGCGCATGTATGGATCTTAATGTAGGAAAGCCCTAGATCTTTGAGGATACTTCGGACCTGACGGTGATTGGTAGGATTACGATGACCCTCCTCCAACAACGAAGAAGTGTACTGTAGATATTCATCTACTTGCCTGATAGTCGATTTTGTCTCGACTTTAATCCTCATTACCTCCATCACACTTTCAAGAACTGTCTTCTCAGAACTTGAACACACAGGGGTCTGTTGCAATGCAATCAGTTTGTTGTACTTGTCAAAGGCAGCAGTGTTGACAACTTGTGGGAACGGCTGCACCGGGTCCTGCATATATTGTTCCCCATGTACACCGCTTTCAAAAGGAAACACGTCGTTGACGAATGTCATTGTTGGATCGTTGGATGTACTACTACTGCCCGCCTCAAAATACTGCCCATGATCATGCGATCCATCTAATGATGGCTCACCGTGATATATCCAACGTGTGTACTTCGGCCAAAACCCATTGCTCTTTAGGTGCTCCCATACTGTCCTAATCGGAAATCGACACATATCACTGCGACACTTACATTTCTTGCACGGGCAATAATGGTACGGTCCTTTTGCATTTTCTTCGACGAACTGCATAAAATCCACAACTCCTGTAGTGTATCGTCGGTCATGCCTTGGAAGCGAAATCCAACTCTTATCTCGATCCATATATAGCCTGATAATAATATATATGTATAACTTTAATTAATAATAAATTAATTAACACATATATATTACAATATATATTATTATCAACATCAACTCATATATATATATACCATTAATTAACAACCATTATTTAAGTTCATTACACTATCAACAACCATTAATTAACATATTTATATATATTTTAACACTAATTAAAATAACATTATTAAATTAAAACACATAATTATACTCTAACTGAAAATCAACTCAACTACAACTCAAAATCAACATATATACATACATTCTAACACTAAAATACAACAACAAAACAAAAAATCACTTACTATATCAAAATCACTAAAACTCAAAATCAACATATATATATATACACATATATATATATACATACCTATATATAGCTCCACAATGTAAGAGAGGACGGATTTCAATAATACCCACAGATTTTTCACTCTTTCTCCCGTTTTTTTTTTAAATGAGCAGCTTCTGTCCAGATCTGAAAATATAAAGACTTATAGCCGACGAAATTGCCCACTTCGTCGGCCATTCTTCCCAAAGTTATATAGCCGACGAAAACTTTAAATCGTCGGCCATTATAGAATTATAGCCGACGAATAAAGCTATTTCGTCGGCCATGATATAGTAAAGCCGACGAAATAAAGCTATTTCGTCGGCCATAGTTTTATAGCCGACGAAAAACTTTAAATCGTCGGCCATTCTATGTGTATGGCCGACGAAATAATGAATCGTCGGCCATTCTATGTGTATGGCCGACGAAATTTTTTCTTTGGCCGACGATTTTTAATTTTTACCGACGAACTAATTAATTTTCGTCGGCCATAAATGTAATATTTATTTTAAAAAAACTTATGGCCGACGAAATAATTAATTTTCGTCGGCCATTATTATTATAGCCGACGAAATGATGCATTTTTCGTCGGCTATTCTATGAAAAAAATAAAAAAATAATGATGATGTTAGTGACACTTCGGGTAGCATAAGTTCTCTTTCTCGTGTTTCGATGAAAGGAAAACAGAATGCCAAGCTCTCTGGAGTTTTTATCAAAACAGAATGATGATCAGAAGATGATCCAGGCTACTAAAATGTTCAAACCGAAAGATCCTTTTTTCGCAGTTATCTTGTAACCATTCTACTTTATTAACTACTTAATCCTCACCAGATAACAGTTAATGAAGTTGAATGGTTGCAAGATAACTGCGAAAAAAGGATCTTTCGGTATGACCAATTTAGTAGCCTGGATGACCTTCTGATCATCATTCTGTTTTGATAAAAGCTCCAGAAACCGTCAGATATTCTGTTTTCCTTTTATCGAAGCACGAGAAAGAGGACTTATGCTACCCGAACTGTCACTAACATCATCATTATTTTTTTAACACTAATTAAAATAACATCAAAACCGATTACTCTTTAGGATTAAAATAACATCAAAACATATATTAAAACTCAAAATTAACTCATGCAACTAAAACCCAAAATCAACATATATACACATGTACGTACCTATATATAGCTTCACAATGTAAGAGAGGACGGATTTCAACAATATCTACTGATTTTTCACTCTTTCTCCCGTTTTTTGCAAATGAGCAGCTGCTGGCTAGATCTGAAAATATAAAGACTTATAGCCGACGAAATTGTAAAATTCGTCGGCCATACTCCAAAAGTTGTATAGCCGACGAAAATATTAATTCGTCGGCCATTATTGGAGTATAGCCGACGATTTTTACTTTTTACCGACGAAATAAAAATCGTCGGCCATTCTATAGGAATGGCCGACGATTTTTTTTTTTTACCGACGAAAAAAAAATTTCGTCGGCCATTCCTGGGAATAGCCGACGAAAAATCATTTCGTCGGCCGTTGTTTTTTTTTTTCGTCGGCACAACTTATTTTTCTGGTAGTGAAATGAAACTGAGATATTTTGTAACTCTTAATTCAAGAACAAAAATAAATTGAGAGAATGACTTTGATATGTTTTTTGTCAGAAATGATTCATTAAACCCAAACAACAGCAGCAGGTAACACAAAGAAAGAAGACAAAAATAAAGCCAGGAATTTATTTCATACAGAAAGTACAACAAACAACAGCAAGAACCCCTACCAAGGAAGGTAAAAGGGATGCCAAACAAGAATTAAAGAGGTACAAATTCTGATCAAGATTAACATTACATGAGAATCTAAATATTGAACATCTTCACAGAAGAGTAGGGATAGATTTCAACTACATAACCTTCATGTGTCACCTTGCAAAATTTTCTTTTGCAACTTGGAATCATATTCCCTTTCCACAGGATTCATAACAGAAGTGTCAATGGACATAATTCTCATCTCTGCTTCAAACTTCCTAGCCTCAACCACAAGTTTCCTAACTCGTAATTTCTCCTTATCAACTTCAACTTTCTCCTTCATAATATTTATTTTCTTTTCATCTCATTCTTTTTTCTCTTGATGTAGTTTTTGAATTAACACAAACTGATCAGTGGTTTCTTTCAACTTTCTTTTCTCAGTTTTCTTACCTAGTGGTCTAGACACAGGACTGTTAATGTTAGAATCTTCCTCAACATGTATACCAGTTCCTATATTTGAAAATGATGAGATATGAGGTTTAGATCTTTTCTTACTAGTCTTGATGTTAAGCTCTTGATTTTGTTGTATCCACTTTGGTTGGTGCCTCAGCAGAATCCACGCATAATCGAGATTAAACCTTTTGCCTTTTTCTTGTGCTTCAAACATTCCTTTTGCATCTGCAATCTAAAAAGACATATAATCTAAAATCAGTTCAATAGTTTGAAGACATGCTAATGAGTAATTGTTGTTAAAAGAGTTTACCCTTGTCTTGTTCAGTCTTGCCACTATCATTTCTTCCATTTATGGCTGTCATGCATCCTGAAAACTTATTCACCACACTCCGTATTTTTCCCCATCGTTGGCACAACATTAGTTGAGAACGATCACTGTCAAATGTCTTGTGCTCATGATAATAAGCTTCAATTTTTCCCCAAAAAGTTTTAAGTTTCTGCTCATTGCATTGTATAGGATCCAGTCCAGTGTTCAACCAAGCACTTATAAGGAGTTTATCCTCTTCTGGTGTAAAGCCTGGACCACTTGTAGGTTTTTTTGATATTGTTTGAGAGACTTCCGCAATTGGCTCATGCTCCGATTCTTGTGAAAAAAAATTAGGATCCTGATAATCCATCTGCATCATGTAAATGATGATGTTGATATATGTTTTATTTCTTTATCACTAATCGTAAAGACAAACTTCTAGTACTTGATCTGTAATACATAATGACTTCTAGCTCATAGTTTTACTTTAATTAACAATGAAAAAATATATGTAGAAACACAGTAGCAACAAATAAAACACAACAACAAATCTATCACTCACAGACACACAAGAATAAAACAGCTCGTACTTTTGTCTTTTCCATATAGAAAGTAACTATGGGAACTTTGTAACATATATAGGAAGTTTCCCTCAGATCTGTGATGGATTTAACATTCATACAGAAGTGAAAGAACTAGTCCATTACTATGTTCAATAAAACATTCATACAAAACTAAAGTTTCATACAGAAATAAAAGAACTATTAATATAAGAGAGACAGTTACAGGTTTAGAATTGAACTAAGTGAAAGAAAGAGATTTCATCTGCAAGATAAAGAAATTGTGGAGAGTTATATATGAGTGATAGAAGGACAATAACAGGTAGATAGTTATTGTATAAGTGAAAGAAAGTGAAAATTAAGGTGTTAAGTTGCTGGGTACAGACAGTTATTGCACACCAACTCTATTAACTCAGTATGCAAACTGCAAACAGGTATAGAAAATTAATTCCACAGATAAAGGGTTATTGCTAATCAGGTGAATTTAGTACAATGTAGAACATTTCAAACAGAAGTACAGAGTTGGTTTACCTGTATAGCATCTTCCAGCAATGAGAAAGATAAAGAGTTATTGCTAACCATTTACAGCTTGTTGAACAGATACGAAGTAAAGATGTGAGAAAGAAATGACACTCGAACAGAACTGTAACACTGTAGGTGTCAAGCGCCAATTCGAGTAAAGGTGTAACCTCGTCTTAAGGCGTGAATCGCATTTTAATTATAGACAAATTGATATCTATAATTGAAATGAGACAGATATCATAACATGATATGAGAAAACAAAACCCTCGTACCTTTATTTATTACAAGCCTTACAAAGGCACTAAAAGAAATATATGCTTAAAGCATTTACTTACACACAAACTAGAATAGCGTTTCTTTCCAAAACGACTATTCCTTGTTCAAGCCTTAATTTACAAAGATAAAACTAAAACTTGAAAACCTTAGTTCACAAAATTAGATACGCCTAAGACTTGTTCTACACGTCTGGTACCACATCTGCAATGGGTTTGAAAAAGGGGTGAGCTAAGCTCAGTAGGGCTAGTTTATATACTAACAACAATATATAACATAACACAAGCGAACCAAAACATATAACAAAATAACAATGTTTATATCTAATGTTCCTCCTCACACTATCTATCACCCTCAAATATACATATATATATATATATATATATATATATATTTTCTTCCTTTGTTAGTCTTCTTGTTATACTCATGGCCCCCTGTCCCGAAACCCGAAATAGATCATTTTATCGACTTCTGGCGTCGAAAGGGCATACTTTCCCCTAACTCGCGCACATGTGGGCTGATCATAGCTACTGAATATCCCCATGAGTTAACTCAACTACACAAAAGGTTTTCACAATAACAATTTCATTTCCCAAACACTCATGTTCCCTCCAACTTCCAATCTCACCATTTTCCCATCATGAAATGCATGATTAAGTAATAAAAAAAAAAAACAAAAACACATGTTTTCCCAACATTGTAGATACGAAATAACCCATCAAGAAATGAAATATCACCAAATTCATAATAAACAATGCCAAAATTCCAAACAATATCAAACAGTGCCAAAATTCTAAACAATATCAAACAATGCCAAAATTCCAAACAATATCATAATGAAATACACCCCATCAAACCCTACCTCGAATTGTCCAGCAGAAATTCGAGATCAAACCTTGCTCTTAAACTTGTGAACTACCACCGACGTCTCCCAGAGCTTAGCGATCATATAAGTACAAACAAATACTAAGATTAGAATTATATTACTAGTTAATCATACCAAAATATATAAAACATGTACCTTACTTAAAACAAAGTACTTAAGAAAGCTATTGGACTAAACAAGTTTCAGATTACACAAAAGAATGATTTAAAACATTTCACTTTAACTATGTCCAAAACAGTAAGTAACTAGCAGCATTTGGGTTCAATTTTAACCATCATAAAATTAATAAAAGTTGATGATTTGCAGCCTACTATAAAGTTGGGATTTCAAGCTTTAATTCCATAGTTTCGGTTTTACAAATGAAGCTCTGAGTAAAAAGTTATGCACCCTCAAAGTTGGGAAAAAGTAAACTTTACCCAGAAAATTTGGTTTTGCTGCATAAAAGGCTGTATTGGCCAAGCTATTTGACAAACCAAAACTTATCCAAAATCAATGATTCTTGAATGTATAGAAACCTTGGTAAATGAGGTTTTCAGTCATGCTTTCCAATTTCCAAACTAACAATTGAATTGATAGATAAGAGATTACAAAGTAGACCAAAAAATACAAATTTCTGGAAAATTTCCAGAATTTTCAGAATTGTTGAACTCACGTAAAATCCAAATTTGAGTTAACAATTAAAGCTATACAACTTCGAAAAGATTATAAGAACCTTGTAACTTCAATTCCAGAACTTTAAAACCATTAAACAACATAACCCATGAAACATACAAAATCAAAAAAAAATTATTTGGACACCCCAAACCTATGAACTATGTTCTTGAAGTTCTTCCCAACATTAAAGTAAAACCCAACTGAAAATAATCATAATTTTAACAAGTTCTAACGGATATTTAACAACAAATTCGTTCTAAATCAATGTAAGCATAATGATAGAAACAAGAATCAAGCATAAGAGCAAAAGAAAAAACACTACCCATAACAACACAAATCGAATTTGGTTCTGAAACAACAAAGAAAATCAAATTCTACCTCAGATTAGAATGATGGAATTAAAGGATTTTCTTCTCTCTTTCTCAATCTTCACTTCGTTCTTTCTCTGCTTATTCTCCTTCTCCTCTCTAAGCTCCTAGCTCCTTCCTCTACCTATAGGAGATTAACCGACTCTCAAACCGACTCTCAACTCTACTCCTATTGGTTCTACCTAAAACAAGATCAGAAGTCCCTCCAGCTGCTGCTATCAGGCAAGGAACAACCCCAGGAGGACAGCTCCTACTTGCTGCTTTTAAAACGTCGGTTTCAAATTTATTAGGATCTTACAGTAGGACTATAGCATCTTCCAGCAATGAGAAAAATGAGAAAGTGTTGTATGTAAATTCACTGTCTCATGGTTCATTCCTCCAAAATCATAGTTATATGTAAATTAAGGTTAGACATAGAACTATTGTATATGATTACTAAAGTAACCTGGTCAACCAAGCTTCAAGTCTTTCATGCGAGGAAATACTCTTCTAGTCAATTTGGAATCAATCACTTACAACATACAGAGTCATACATAAGAATGAACACTAGAAATAAAGTCACAATCACTTGCAATTTCATTAATAAATACCAGTAACCAAGATAACATCTAATGCATAATCAGTACTCCATCTTCACAAGCATCACTTCTTAGAAAGGTTTTTCCTGCAAAAACAATATCATTATTAACAAACAACTCCAGCTTGCGAATTGCACACACATCTAAGTAAAGACAAAGACTGAAAAAGAAAAATATTTATGTAATCAACCTTCTACATATTGGCTCTAGCCAAATGGCGTTGCCACAAATGCTCAATAAGGTCAGCTTGTAGCATAGTATGTGTTCCCCTGTCTCGAATAGCCAAATGATTGCTAATAAAATCTTTGAAGTCTATTGTGTGAGTACGTAAAACTTGGACATCTTCAATCTGCTCTTGGCTCGTATCCGGTTCATCATATTGTCTTGCAAGAGTTTCAGAATCATTGGCTGCAATACGTTCATCATACTCATCTTCAATAATCATGTTGTGCAAAATAACACATGCTTTCATGATTTTTTGGAGAGTTTCACGATCTCAAAAACGAGCAGGTCCGCGAATTATAGCAAAACGTGGTTGAAGCACACCAAATGCTCTTTCTACATCTTTTCGGCATCCCTCTTGAGCTTTAGCAAATTTTTTTCTTTCTCTCCCTATGGACATGGAATGGTTTTCACAAAAGTAGACCATGAAGGATATATGCCATCAGCCATATAATACCCCATTGTATAATCATGATTATTCACCCTAAAATTGACCGGATGAGCTCGGCCTTCACGAAGGTCGGCGAATAGAGGCGAATGCTCCAATACATTTATATCATTGTGTGAACCAGGCAATCCAAAAAAAGAATGCCATATCTAAAGATCCTTTGAAGCAACAGCTTCAAGGATTAATGAAGGTTCACGATGATCTCCACGACAAAACATATCTTTCCAAGCAACTGGACAAGTCTTCCACTTCCAATGCATACAATCAATACTACCCAGCATTCCTCGAAACCCACGACTCTCACCAATAGCTAACAATCTTGAAATATCATTCAAATTGGGTTTTCTCAAGTACTCAGCACCAAATACATCGATAATTGCTTGGACAAACTTTCTAAAAGCTTCAATTGTAGTGCTTTCACCGATTCTCAAGTAATCATCTTTTGAATCTGCCGCACTGCCTTTGGCAAGCATCCTGACGCCTTCTTCTTCTTCCCTTCTCTTCTTGTACAACACTTATTTCCCTATTGAACAACTCTTCATCAGATGATGAATTAGCAAGATTTCAAAACTCTTCGTTTGCTGCCTCTGAGGATGAATCGGATAATTGAATATCCATGTCTTTAGAAAAAAAAAAAAAATATGGGTTTATGGGTTGAAGAGATTGTGCTTGGATTTTTAGATTTTTTCTACTGAGCGCTTTGGGTTTTCTGAGGAGGCGAGGTCGAAGAGAAAGAAGACGAAGGAGAAAGAGAGAGAAAGAAAGAATAAATTTTTTTTGACTCATTCCCCGGTTCCTGACAAATTTGACAGTAGTGGGGAATTAGCTAATTCCACGTGGAAATAACTCAATGGTTGGAGTCTCTCAAACACTGTCAATTGTTACCGTAGAGCACATGTGACAAAAATGCCTCATTCATTGGAGATGCTCTTAGAGATCAAGATTAGTCAAAATAGCAAATGTTATTTGTGCCAAATCATGTGTCAAAATTTGAATTTGACTAAAATATTTGCATACTCCATAATAGCTGTCAGATTAAGCCTTTTATGTAAGCAATTCAACTTTTTAGTCTGATATATAAATGAAAGAATAACGTGATAGGTGGGTCTTGATAAACCTACGAATTTCCTTCACTCTAGCCCACAT
Source organism: Potentilla sterilis (assembly GCA_963682095.1). NCBI lineage: Eukaryota > Viridiplantae > Streptophyta > Magnoliopsida > Rosales > Rosaceae > Potentilla > Potentilla sterilis. Next base: position 46,563,936 of record OY821758.1, read on the forward strand.
ACCAGCCCATTTACCTTTAAGGGAAACCCTAGCTAGACCAACTTTCATCATGTTGACTTTAGCGCCATAGCCACCACCCGTTCGTCACAGCTCTTGGCAAACTTTTCCTTCCATGTACCCACCTTCACCCCGGCTAATCCTGTTGGGTCATAAAAATTCAAGAGATAGATTACTCAATAAAAATATCACTCCTTTAATATTTGAGAAACCCTATACTCATCCATTTCGTAATTAATTATGGAAAGAATGGACATACAAAACAGAAAAGCACTCCCACCCTAAGTCAATTTCGATTTAAGGAGAATAAAAACAAGAAATTGGATTGATACTAATTGTTACTTTTTGTTACCCATGATTCCTTCCCCCTTTTTTCCTCCATAAGCTTGCCCATTTATAGTGCCTACTTCCTTGGTATGTACTTCATGGTTCTCGGTGCTTACTTCATGTTGTAGAGGGTGAATCAGTGTTGGTATGTTCTCCACGTCTTGGTCATGTTTTATTATGTTTCACTTTATCTACTCGTTGGTCATCTTGAGTTTTGATCTATGCAGCACGGACACAAGTTCGAGTGTCCAATACGGACACGATTCGATACGTACACACGTCAAAATTAATTTTTGGTCGGACACAGACACGCGGTGAACACGTTAATTAAATAATATTATATATATATATATATATATATATATATATATATAATTAGGCTACAGGTTTTAGGTTTCACTCTCAACACAATGTCGCATCATAACCTTACAAAGTAGCATATGAACCAAGCAATGTATCACAAATTTGAGACAGCTAAGCATTCATCATACCACCTTCAACTCAGTAAATCCATCAAACGGTTGATAAGCCGCAATGCCAACAGTGCTCAAACCACCACCGCACATAGTTGAAGCTAAAGCGGATTCCTTCGGAGCCTCGTTCTATGAACCTGATCTTTCCTCTTGTCACTAGCTGCCGCAGACTCAGAATCTAGAGAAGGTGAAAGTTCCTATTCAAAGAGGGGCATTTAAGCCTCTCAAGGGATTCATCCACGATGCCCCTGGAACTGCGGTTTAAACAGCCGAAAATGGCCTTAGAGTTTGTAAGAAATCCCGACCAGGGTCAATCAAGGGAAGATCGATTCCGTCCAACTCTCCCACATCCATTTCTCAATCAAATCAAAACATAGCTGCAACCACAAAAATCATAAATCTTCATTGTTTGGTTCTTCAGAGCTAGGAAGCCACTGGAGAGCGAGAGGAAGACGAGAGAGCGGAGCGAAGACGAAGGACCGGAGCGGAGACGAAGATAGGAGGGGATCGAGCTGAAGAATGAAGACAGGAGCGGATTGAAATCCCTAAACCCCCAATCTGAAAAGAAAAACACACAATTACCCCCGTGTCCAACACCATTTGGCTTGCCCAAGCCGTGTCAAAATCTAAGTTCGCGTGTCCACGAGTATTTGGGTGAATTCTGGCGTGTCCGTGTCCAATTCGTGTCGGACACGCGACAAGCGACCTGTAGAGCGTGTCCGTGCTGCATAGGTTTTGATCATTGGGCTCGATTTAATAGGTGTGGACCTAAAGCTAAAATTTTACAGCCCCACAACCCCTAACTCCTCAATAGTCTCCACAGTGGTGAAAGTAATAGACGTGTCGCCATGTGCATTTCTCAACCCTAACACATATATGCAACCCAAACGACCAAGCAGCTATGCCCTGCTAGCCGATGCAAGAGCACCACGACGTACGTGACGACTACTGTACAATCAAACTCACACCCACCGATCTCACTAGACTCTGCCTCCTACATCCAATGAGCCTGCTCCATCCTCTAGTCGATCCACATCAACTCTCACATCTACATCACTTAAAAACCGGTAGCTCTACGCCGAAAAACCAAAATTTACGTTGGGTTTTCATGACAAAAATCCACAACATCAGTAGACCTATCACCAATTATCCCTTCACGATTAGGAGAAGAGAGTTCCCCCAAACCCAGCCGTCCATCATGCCCGAACCCGATACCACTGGGGAGTTAGTTGACTCAGAGCCCGGGGAAATAAGAGGCCCATTTTTTATTTTTCGATACCTTTCATGAAAATAATGATTATTCACGATCATGGAAAGTACATCATGAAACAAGTAATATTAAGTCAATAATATCTTCTAATAGTATCACTACTTTTCTTAATTGATTAAAGTCAATACTATCTCTTAACGTCTTTCATTACAAGAGCGCTCTAGAGCTCACCTGGTGAGCTCCTTAATATGAAGTTCTCCATTCTTCTAACCATGTTTTAAGTACGTCATATATCAGCATCTTTATTGTTTAGATTTTAATTCCATATAAATAGATCATTTTTGAAAAAAAATTCAGTTAAATTAATCATCTTTGAACTTAACATTGTGTTTTAAGTTCACCACCCTTGAAACGATGTTTTAAGTCACATATTATATTGTGTGTTTAAAACTCTCTTTCTCTATTGCATAAGTTGGTAAACTAAGGAAGAAAGAATACTTGCAAATTTATTTTTTTCCTTTCATTTTCTCCATCTCTTGATTCACTTGGTGAAGATTTTTAGAGGTTACATACTTTTGTGACTCTACTTATCACACCAAGGAAAATTCATTAGTACAAGGAGTACAAGAAGGAGTTCACAATTCAAGGTGCTTCAAGGTGGAGGAAACAAATATAAGGAGAGATCAAGGAGAGGAATTTTGGTGGTTCACTTGGATTAGATTGAAATCACCCTCTAAAGGTGAATAGAACGTAAACTTCCTCTTTGTTTTTTCTTAGTATACATGTTATATATATAAGCCAAGATCATGAGTTAAAGATATTAATTTATGTTTAGTTAGTAATTCAATTGTTAAATTAGTTTCACACTAATTAATTTTTGTTAAAACCTATCATTTCCTCCACTCCTGCCACCCAGGGCCGGCCTTTGGCCTGTGCCGGTCGTGCGGCGGAGGCCGCCAAATTTTTTTTATATAATATTAATTAAAAGTTAAGTTAAGTAAAAAGACAGAAATATAAAGCACAAGTGCTACATTAGCACAGTTGGTTAGACTTGTAATTAAAAACAAGTTGTTTTTTGGGTGTAGGGGTTCGAACCCCAACATGGGCGTTTTTTTTATAATTTATTATTTCTACGATTTTTTAAAAAATTATTTTAGGATTGTTTTAAGTTTGGACGTTTCGTGTTCTAATAGCAAATAAGACGATCTAGAGATCTCTTGTAAAACAGAGGCGTATGGAGAACTATAGTGATTCAACTGAGGCTCTTAGAAAGATTTAAAAGATCAATCAAAACTTCCATTCCAAATTGATCAAGAATTTCAATTGTCAGAGGTAATCTTATGTGTTTTCAATTTTTGTTTAATTTTTTTCTATTGTCAGAGATCAACTCTGTAATCGTTTGTAATTTTACTTTGATGCTTTAGTTTGTATTTTTGATATGATTTATCTTTCATTAATTGATCATATGAAATTATGAATTCACATATCATTGATCAATCTGATTGAATTTATTTGATCGTTCAGTCTAGGGTTTTAGGTTTAGTCTGCTTTTGATGAACTTGATCAATAGGAATATAATTGAGTCATTGATCAATGTGAATATAATTGAATAATGGTATAATGGATCAATGAATCAATGATCATTTGAATATAATATATTGTCTTATTGATAATTGTCTTTAATTGATCAATTATCATATGAATATATATATATATATATGAATTTTTTTTTCTTTCCTTCTGTTATAATCAGTAGAATGCGGGTAGGAGGAAATAATGATTCAGGTCATACCAAAAGAAAAAAAACAAAAAGAGATGTTCAGATGGTTGAAAGCCAAAGAGGATCTATTGAAAAATTTGTTATCAAACGACCACGATGTCAAACCAATGAGGAATCCGTTCATGTAGAACAAAATGTGGAGGAACATCTTGATGCTACAAGAATAGATGTTGATGTACCTCACTACCAGATCGGACAGAATAGCCGACGAAAAAAATTTCGTCTACTATGCCAAATTTTCGTCGGCTATTCCTTCTGCCGACGAAACTTTCGTCGGCTATAATTCGTCGGTAAAAGGGCGTCGGTAAAATGAATGGCCGACGAAAATAACGAAATCGTCGGCTATTTTCGAGTATGGACAACGATATTACCGACGAAAATTCATTTTGTCGACCAAACCTGGGCAAAATATCCGACGAAATTCGTCGGATATTTTCGAGTATAGCCAACGATATCGTAAACTATAGCCGACGAAATTCGTCGGCTATTTGCATGTTCTGAAATATAGCCGACGATTTCATCTATTTCGTCTGTTATTTCGTCGGAATATATTAATATTTTAATAGGCATTAATTAATTATAGCCGACGAAATAATGTCATTTTCGTCGGCTATAATGGTTATACCAAATTTCGTTGGCTATATCACTTATAGCCGACGAAATAATGCCAATATCGTCGGCTATTTTTACATTTTGGGGAAAAAAAATTAAATTAATTTCTAAATTACCATTCCAAACAACCTGCAATTCACAATGACAATCCATGCATTTACACCAACAAGAAACACGTCTAAATGACTTATTTAATTTGTTCTAATATACATAAAATATAACCCTAATCATCACCTAAAGCACTAAAGTCCACCACGTCATCCCCAGCATCCTGATGTCCATCATGCTCGTCATCCTGCTGAATGAACTCGGGAGGTTGAGGCATTGGAGGTTCATCTAACGGCTCAAACGGGGGCGGAAGTTCAAGGCCTTGGTGTTGTGCCGCGAACATAGCATACTACCAGTTTTGTTGGTCGACGTAATTCTGTCGCCGAATTCTCTCGCATTCAGCATGCCAACTGGACATTTCCAAATGATACTGCTGTGTTCTGCGTTGTTGCTCCTGTGATCTCTGGAACTCGGCCGCCAATCTTACATTTTCTTCTGCCAATCTCTGCATTTCCCCCCTCATCTGTTGGCTGTCCCCGCCTCCCTTCTTTTGACCTCCCTTAGTGGTATTCAGGAGCCCTATTCCAGAACTTCCCAAACCCCGGCAGTAGTATTGGTTTGACCGGTCTGGGAAGGCTGCGTCGAACATCCTCGCTGCCGTTTGGACATTCGATCGGTCGACCTGGCGCAGGGTTTCCTGCAGATCTGCCTCTGAAATGTTCGGTTGTGTCTCCCGAACTACTTCCTGCAACACTTCTTCTTCGGCCCGGTTCACCCTCTCCTAATTGAACGGGAAAAAAAAATAATTAATATTCTAACAAATATATAATTAAGTAAAATTAATAATTTAAATTTTAAAATCGTAATCAAAGACTTACGAGCTGTTCTGTCGCTTGTGGATAAGCCTTCTTGAACGTCTCCACGTACGAGTTGCTATCAGGATGATCTCTAAGCGCCTCCTCCTGATATTGTGCAAATGGCCTAGAACCACCATGATGGGGGGTTGTGTTACAGTGGCGGTCCGCAGAGTTTATCCGAGACCGTTTCTTCAAACAAATAATAAAATATTAGAAAAATGCATCAAAAAATATTAGTGTAATAATTATAAAATAATTAAACTAATAATTAAAATTTTAACAAAATAAACATTTATAGTTAAGTTTAGTATTTACCTGCATAAGTGGGTTGTTGAAGTCTACTGTCTTCAACCGACGCCACTCGTACTCCCTGAACATGAACTCTCTTGGAGTACTCATACGACCACGGTGGTCGTAGTCGGTAAAGTGGGTACGGAGCTCGTTCTTCCACTCTTTGAACCTACGGAAAAAACAAAAGTGCATTAGAAATATTATTAATATCATAAAATATTTCAAATTATAAGATGAGGAATTCCCAACGTACCTCGAGTTCTGCATCGCGTCCGCCCAAGCCTGCTTGTGTTCGGGAATCTCAAAGTATGCCTGAAAGATAATATTTTATTAGTTTTACAATTATAACAATACCGAAAATTATTAAATATTACGATAAAGAAATTAAGTTTTTTAAATTACTCACCGACGCCACGTTGTTGACCTCCCTCTTGATCTCTTCCGGCACATCAGCCTACCGTGTCCACAACATAGGGACTCTATCCCTAATCAGTGCCCCCACGCAACCCGCGTAATCGCGGCGTTTTTTCCCTGAACCTCCTGATTAGGGGGTTCGTTGATCTGGATCCTCCCCCTACTCTCAACAGTTCTCCTGAGCGTGTCAAAACATATATATGACACCTCTCGTGTTCCTGCTTGAACTGCTAGCGGCTGTCCCTATCACATAAACGACGATTGGTTAATAAAATTAAATATTAGTGCGTTAATTTTAATAAAACATTTAATTAATAAAATCAAATGTTACCTGAACTCGATGACCCGTCTGTCGACTTTCCTTTTCTCCTCGCCGAAATCAGGAGCTCAGGTCTCTCAAATGGCTGATGATGGTATGCCTCCGCAACACTCACGTACTGAGGCATATCAGGCCATATGGGCACACCACGAAAGTCGACCTCGGGTATCGCAGGAATGTTGTACGGGAGGTAGAGCTGATTTGGGAGAGTAGGCCCCTCAGTCTAGTCAGCAGCAGACGGCGCCGGACTCTTCATCGGCTCCCGATGAACCTAAGGCATACGGACCTGTTTCTGCACAAACTCTGGGGCCTGATAGAGACAGATGAATCTTCGTATGATCTCCTGCAAACCTGCTTACTAAGGGGAATACCGGGCGGGCCGGTCTTCTCCTCTCCGATGCCTAAGTTAGTATAGTTGGAATAGATATAACTTAAGCACGTATATAAGCGGTAGGAAGGATCAGTTACCTATTAATGAGGGTAGTTGGGGCCCTTATATAGGTGGCCAGGAGTGAGGTCTGGCCTTACCCTTCGATGTGGGACTGGTTCACTTCTATTTGCACACCAAAGGGGAGCTCTGGTGACCTCTTTGGCAGGCAGGCGCCCACGGTCCCCGAGCCCCTGGTGGCAGGATAGACTGCTGGACCCCGAGGCCGGGTGCTGGTGATCCGGTCCTGGGCCTCGGGCCGGCCCCTGGTACACTAGCTGCGGGTCTGTGGGCCTGCTGTAGCCCCTCTGTGGCTACTGTCAACAAGTCCCCCAAGTTCCCGGTCAAGTGCAATCTTGAATGGGGACTTAAACTGTCTTGCCCTTGTCCCGCAGACCCGCCGGGTTACCAACCCAACGGTGCCCAGTCCCCCAAGTCAGCGTTGAAGATTGGGCGTGACCGGGGTGAGTACCTGTTACCGATGGTATGCAACAGTTTGTGAGTATGTTTGCAATATAAGTAGTACTGTGCTCAAGTGTTGTAGTGCTATGAGCATGGAGATGATAGTGGGGCGTTGAAATCCGCCATGCAAATAGATGTGCGCATGGAATGATTATGGGGCGTTGAAATTCGCCATGCAATATATTTGTGCATGGAACCTGGACCCCGCGTTCTGCCATATCAGAGCGAGCCGGAGAGCATGGGATCTCGACCGGGCGTTCTGCCATATCGAGACGAGTCCCCCAAGTGAACTTGTGCACTAGACCTCGACCGGGCGTTCTGCCAAATCGGTACGAGTCGGAGAGTATGGGACCTCGACCGGGCGTTCTGCCATATCACGACGAGTCCATATTGCTAGACTGCAACCTCGACCGGGCGTTCTGCCATATCGCGACGAGTCCATATTGCTAGACTGCGACCTCGACCGGGCGTTCTGCCATATCGCGACGAGTCCATATTGCTAGACTGCGACCTCGACCGGGTGTTCTGCCAAATCGGTACGAGTAGGAGAGTATGGAACCTCGACCGGGCGTTCTGCCATATCGCGACGAGTCCATATTGCTAGGCTGCGGGGAGGTGGCCCCCGTGTTGCGGTTTGTTGAGGCACCGGTCAACACTTGCTAGTTCTTCTCAGCTTGTGTTGGAATAAGCGTTGAGATAATGGGGTGGCGTTGAGGTGACAAGTCTCGCCGTGGAACCCCACATTGATCGCAGTTCAGTGCGATGCAGGGTTTTTATCCTGCTAGACAAGAGTACATGTGTTAGATGTAAACTCACCCGGGTGTATAAAGCCCATGCCGGTCGAATGTTCTCATGACCGGGGTCATGCCATGGAGCCGGGTGGACCTCGACCGGGCGTGCTGCCATATCGAGACGAGTCCCCCAGTGAAATGCCATGGGGCCGGGTGGATCTCGTACCCGGAAAAATGCTCTCGAGCCGGTTGGATGATCATAACCGGTGAGATGGTCTCGAGTCGGTTGAATGTTACCTAACCGGTGAGATGCCATGCAGCCGGTTGAATGATACCTAACCGTGAACTGCCATGGTACCGGATGGATGGCTCATACCCGAAACAATACTCTCGAGCCGGTTGGATGATCATAACCGGTGAGAGGTCTTCAAGCCGGTTGAAAGATCGTAACCAGTGACTTGCAGTGAAGATGCCATGCAGCCGGTTGAATGATACCTAATCGTGAACTGCCATGGTACCGGATGGATAGCTCATACCCGGAACAATGCTCTCGAGCCAGTTGGATGATCATAACCGGTGAGAGGTCTTCAAGCCGGTTGAAATATCATAACCGGTAACTTGCAGTGAAGATGCCATGCAGCCGTGGAGCCTGGGGAAGTGGGGGGTCTGACGCCTCGGTTCCCGCTCCTAACTCCCTTACATGTCGTCAGCAGGCGGGACAAGTGGCTGACATGCATTTAAGGAGGAAGTCCATCAGTCCCATCAGTTATGATGGCGTGGGCAGTTTACTGATGCTGGGACACGTGCTGGTAGGGAGCGGTCTGAGATGGAAGGTCTGGATTCGTGGGCGTTTGAGTTGCTCTGATTGCGTGTTTTTGGGGGATTACAAGCGCCTAGGGCACCGACCCTCTCTATAAAAAGGCCTCCTCTGCCTTCTTCATTCTGTTTTGCTCCTTGCTCAGAGAGACTAAGAGAAAGAGAGAAATCCGGCGAAAGCTCTGTGGAGGTGCCCCGCGACATCCGTTGCCTCAAGTGCTCTTTTACTCTTTTCCTACCATTGTTCGCTGCTTTTGCAGGGCGGACTTTCCTCGGTTGAGCATACTAATCGGTAAGTTCTTGCTTTCTTTGCCTGGTGTTGTTCTTGTTTTTCTTTTCGGTGTTTTTTGCGGCGGGGGGAGGGGATCTCTATCGTCGACTGAGTTGTTTTAAGCGGAGCGTCTGCGGTCAACTTGGGGAGGGGCCGCAGAGGGCGCTGTTCTAGCCTGTTGCTGACCAGCGCTAGGGTTTTGTTTTTTCTTCCCCTTAGGTTAAAAATGTCTTCTGCAAGTTCTGATGGGGCTTCCGAATCGGCCGTCAGGCGTCCCGTTGTGGATGATGAGGAGAGACTGGAGGACTGGTTCGGTTCGGAATTCCCGGTGTCTGAAGCCGCTGACCGCTCCCGGAGCGGGGCTTCGTCTTCTGGGTCCTCAGGATCTGAGGAAATACCGCACGGGGTGCGCCTTGCTGGTGCTCCGCCCGTGAGCTACACCATCGGGAGAGGGAAAGGTGCCGTGATGTGCGATGAGCCGGAGGGTAGCATGAACCTCGGAGAGATTGCTGCGTTCCGGGAGACGTGGAGTATCCCGGATGAGGTGGCGCTACGGCCACTGAATCCCGGAGAGTCAGCCTGTAACCCGGAGGCAGGTTGGGTTGCCGTGCATCTAGACCAGTTTCGCCACGGTTTTTCGCTCCCGCTGCCAGACTTCGTGCAGTACATGCTCAGTGCACTGCAAGTGTCTCCCGCACAGCTCCCAGGGCTCCAGTGGAGGCGATTGCTGAGCCTCGGCTGCCTGTACGAGTTGTCCGGGATGAGTATGCCAACGGAAACGAATTCCGGGCACTGTACAGGTTATCATACTCGAAGAAGCGAGGGTCCCGGGGTTGCCTGTCCTTCAACGCCCGGTGCTTTCAACCTATCATCACCAATATGCCTTCTTGGGTGGATACAAAAATTGATGGAGCTATTATCCAAGCACATTGTACCTGCAAAACAACTTCATACAAATATTACCCTCTTGTGTCATCGTTAGTATAGAGCAAGTAGGGATCGTTCAATCCGGGGAAATCAGGGCGTTCAATCACATAAAGCATAACAAAATCATATTGGGGATTTGAAATTTGATTATATATTCTACTGATTTTTAGGAAATTAAATCTTAAATTATATATTTACATGTGATCAACATCTTTCACACAATACACATCACACAAAAAACTCACATGCACATAACAAACCGATCAAACAACAATACGGCAACAACTTTATTGAATCCGATTTCATGCAATTTAGTTCCAATTATAACTAGAGCCCTTCGTGGTTCATCTAATCATTCAAAACTCCTCAATTATTTAGAATTAGCTTCGTGCATAACCCTAAACATAGTGCTAATCAGTTTAAAGACACTTCGTGTAGAAATTAAACCAAGAAACACATAAGCACAATGAGTTGAATTGGAAACATGCAACAAGTATGGCGTCACCTCACCTTGCTTAAACATGCATATTTTCTGAATTACTCTATCCCTTAGAACCAATACAAGATAAATCAACTTCGTGTATAACTTACCTCATATTTGTGGTTCGGTAACATAAAAAATTAAACCCAAGATCAGCCTAGCTAAAGCTTTTCTTAACCCTAAAACTTGTTGTGCATACGAATTCAGAAAATAAACCAAATAAAATCATCAAATCATCAAACAAAGTTACTGCCCTATTATCATATAATCAATTCGTCATACACATGTTCATCAACTAGACACAAAGAAAACCAAAACACATAACAGAATTTCGGAAATCCAATGTAAAATTAATAAAACCAAATAACAATTCACAAATCCTTACAAACTTCATAGACAAAGTTAAGTAATTATACAGAAAATTACAAGCCATGAGAGTTGAGTGAATCACACTTTAAAAGAAACCTTGTAGAGGAATCGGCAAAGAGGATTCGGTGGTGGTGATGAATGGTGGAATTCGGCTTGTAAAAGTGTATGGGATTTGTGGTGCTAGTTGGACAGATTTTCGGCTAGTGAAAAGTGAGAGAGAAGAAGATATTTTCTGTGTGAAAATCGTCAAATATATAGAGGCCAAAGGGTGGCTGCAACTAGGGTTAACAAAACCTAGTTTTTCTCAAACTTATCCTGCTGGCAGATTTGACTTTCGAGTGAAGATTATGGAATATCTTTCTCTAGAAAATAGATATTGAGGTGATTTCAGTTGGGTTGGAAACTAGACTCCCGTAGCTTTCTATCCATATAAGGTTCGAATTCAGATTCATTGTGAGCTTTCCGGAAGCGTCCGTGGAAGTTGGATGACGTGCACAGGAATTCTGCCGAATTTGATCAGGATTTGTTGCGATTTTCTTCCTCTATTTTCTGCCGAAAATTCCCAAGATAATGGCTGAATAATTGAGAAATATCTCTTTAGGTTTTTCATGAATTAATTCAGCCAAAAATCTTGCACAAAGGATGGAATTCAGTCCACATTCGTAAGCCAAATCCATGTAGAACTCGGTTTAAGTTTTCTTCTTTCGGCAGACTTGACCTTCGTGCATTCAAACCGGCATAACTTTTTGCTCAGGAACTATTTTGCTACGATTCTAAATCCCAAAGAAACTAGACTCGTAGAGCTTTCCAACGGCATATGGCTCGTTCTCTGGTTCCAAGCAATGTGTCCCATAGAAATTCCGGAAGTCAGGACACAGTCCCAGGAAAATCCTGGTAGTCCCTGGTTTGGTTTGCTCAAACTGTCAAGTTGCAGCCTTCATTTGGGTGACTTCCCGAACTTCGATTGATCTGAAATTTTGACACAATACACTTTAGCTTGCCAATTAAATGCACACCAAATTTCATCAAATTTGGAAAAGGATAAATCAGTTTAGCACGAGCCTCCAAATCACGAAAAAGACATATTTTACTTTATTTCCAGATTTCTATACTTAGTCTTTTTTCTGATAATTAAGCACATTTTCTCCAAAACTCTACCAAAGGGACACTAAACTAAAATATGACTCTATCTTACAATAATAAGGGTTAAGCATTGGATAAATGGGGGTAAAAACATATTAATAACGTCGCATTTTATGCTCCTATCAGATAACAACTGGAGGAAGAAGGTGGTGATGGCGGGCGGGAAGTGGCAGAAGAGGAGTAAGATGTACCGGGTTCCTGGTACCTTCCAGCCCCCTGGGGATCAATCGTTCGAGCTATCCGAGTTGGAGCAGGAGAGGATCACGACCATACTCGGATGTTGGGACGATCTCGAACGGAGCTCTTACAACTTCATCCGGCGGGAAGTGTTGGAGTATTGCTGTCTCGGGCGAGATCCCGGTGCGTAGCAAGTGCTAGCGGTGACACTTTTGCTAACTTTAAATACTAACCTTTGCTCGTCCTGCAGGTGCATCTTCCCGGGCGGTCATCAAACCCGACACCACCCTATCCATGGACGGTGAAGACCTTCTCGCGAGGCTGAAGGAGAAAGGCGAGGCTATTTCACGGACCTCGGTGGACGAGGAGTCCGGTCGGCTTACGGTTCATCCCGAGCCGAGGGCCATGGATGTTGAGGACGACGGCTATGTCCTGGTGAGAATCTGGCCAAACGGCTCAAGGTAACCAGCGGTAACCAGCGGTAACCAGCGGTAACCAGCGGTGCATCTGGCCAAACGGCTCAAGGTAACCAGCGGTGCATCGAGTTCCGCTGGGAAAAAGGCTGCCGCTGCCCGGCAGAGTAGCCCCGTGCCTGCGGAGGCACAGAGGGGCAGCCAGGAGAGTGCACTCGCCCGGCAGCTGGCGGCAGACCTGGCCGACCTTGGTCTGGACAGATCTGAGGTCACCGGAGCCTTGGTGGGCGGTAAGCGCCAAAAGTTCAAGGAGTCGGTCATGTAGGTAAGAATTGCCCGGTGCCATTGTACCGCTCGTAACTCATTTCCTTTGTTGCTTGCTTAATTGGCTCTCTGTTGTTATGCAGCTGCTGTACAATCTGTACCAGCCCGATCCGAGCGAGGAGCTGAAGAGGCAGGTGGCCGAGCTTACAGGAGCCCGAGAGCGGCTGGAAGCAGAGAGATCCCGACTGGAGCGGGAGAAGGCCAGATTGGAGGAGAGGGCCAAGAAGCAGGTGGCCAAGCTGGAGGAGCAGGTCCGGAGCCTGGAGAGGGAGAAGGAGCTGGCTGAGGAGGAGAAGGCTGAACTGGAGGCCAGGGTGGACGAGCTCCAGGTGGGAGCTGCCGCTGTGCGCGCCGCCTCTGCCGCTGCGGCCGGGGAAGAGAACCCGGAACTCTACGAGCGGGTTGTTCTCAAATACCATGAGAGCGATCAGTTCCTTCAGATCCTGGAGAAGGCCAGGGAATCGGGCATTGCGGACGCGTACACGGAATGGGAGCAGAAGGGGTACCTGGATACCTCCCGGATGTCGAAGGCCGCTGATGAGGATATCCATGAGCAGTCGGATATCCATGAGCAGTCGGCGGAAGAGCAATCGGAAGGGGAGGGTGGACCTCAGATTGCTGAAGGCGCGGCTGCTTCATCCGGAGAGGCTGGCGGATTGCCCGCTGAGGGGGGAGGCGTAGCTCCTTAGGATTTTGCCCTTGCTCTTTTTTGTAAACTTGCCGGAATGGCTTCTGCTTGTTTTATCCCTTGACTATGAATATACTTGAATTGATGGAACCGGTGGAATTTTTCTTGAAAGTAGTTTGCATATACATCTTGTGATGTTACAGTGGTTGAACCGGTGATATGCCAAACTAACCGCTTGGAGGCTTGGCGAGTCTACCAGCCCCGGTCTTGCTCCCGGTCGGGATCTGCTCTCCTTTCCCCTATATACTGTTGGAGCTGGCCGTTACTAATCAAACCCTCCACCGCTGTCTTGAGAGCACAGCACTGCCTCGTTCGATGAGTAGCCTCATCATGATAGGAGCAGTACTTGCCCGTTTGCGCCGTGGTAAGCTTCCCCTTCGGGTACTTTCTCCTGGGCGGTGGGGGAATGATGTTCCCATTCTCGAGCAAAATGTCCTCGTATGAAGAGGTGAGAGCGGTGAAGACCTCTTAACCGGCCGGTTGTGCTGGCATGATTGTCAGGGGGCGTTTTTGCCGGAACTGCGCCAGCTTGTGCTCGTTCTGGGGTCTATCATGATAGGGCCTCTGCTGCCGTTGCCCCCAATTTCTGTTGGGCCGGCTCGGTCGGGCGGCTCGGTTCTCGGTCCGCTGGCTGGTCTTGTCTTCTTAGCGGGGTGGGGGGTGCTCCTCCCGGGGGTGGTCTTCCTGCTGCTCTTCCCGCTTCCTCTTCAGCAGGTGCTGCCCGTACGTCTCGTGATCGGCCTGGGCGTGCCGGATGGCCATTGCCATCAACTCGTCATACCCCTGCGAGAGTTCCACCCGTACGGCGTAGGAAAATTTTCCCGGGCGGAGCCCTTGCTTGAACGCCATCTCGGCGATACCTTTGTCAAGGTTCCGAACCCCGGCCGTCGCCGTTTGCCAACGGTTGACGAAAGTCCTCAATTCCTCGCCGGGCGCTGCCAAGCAGTTAAAAAGGATGGTCGATGTCCGGGCTCCCTCGACCCGGAGGATGAAGCGGCCTACAAACCGGTCGGCCAACTGTTCGAAGGCCTCGATTGAATTCTCCGGAAGCTCATAGAACTAGCTGAGCGCTTCTCCAGACAGAGTTTCCTGGAAAATATTGCAGCATACTGCATCGGAGTAGCCCTTGGCGCACGTCTGGGACCGAAAACTATCCAGGTGCTGGTACGGGCAGCCGGACCCCGAGTAGGTGAGCTTGAGGGACTTCTGGTTACCAGACCTCCCCGACTCCATAACCCGGTGCGAGAAAGCGCCCATGCGCTCGTTGAATGGTGCGCCTTCCATCGGCCGTGCCGCTCTTCTCTCGTTAGCCTCCATTTGGGCCTTCAAATCCGACACAGTGTCGGCGAGCATCTGCAATGCCCGTGCAGTCGGGGTCACGGCTTCATCCTCGAAGGAAGCGTGTGGCTGAAGGGGCGTCGGCGAGCTCTTGGGCGGTCAACCGGGTGAGTCAAACCTCTAAACGCTTAGAAATAGTAATTGGCCTGTCTAAATGACGTTTTTTTGCCTGACCTTCAACAGATAATAGTTTCAAATCGATGAGATGCAACTAATCGTATAAAAATTTTCCTCAAAATATTTACCGAAGGTAACGCTACCATTAGGGAAACGAAGGAATAAAACCTTTGACCGCATCTTTCGCCACTCAGATTTTATCAGAATCTTGTCATTTTTCAACTGTAGACGTATTTCATTATTTCGGACATATCTTATTTCACAATACTTTTGCATTTGAAGGATGAAGCAATGGTTTATCGTTAGTGATACAAAATGGAATATGGTCATTTTTTGTTTTTTTGTTTTAAATCATAGCCGACGAGAGACCCGTACTCGTCGGCTATTCTTTTGTCATTTTAGGTCTAAAATAAAATATGTATTTTTTAATATTTATGGCCGACGAAATAATGAATTTTCGTCGGCTATACATCTGAAAAAAAAAAACAGTTGGCAAGGAAGTTGAAGCAAAGTTTAGTTGGCAGTGCTGTTTATCTACACCGAAAACTGTACTCTGTCTCGAAGGACTGTTTATCTTTGAGGATACTTCAGACCTTAAGGTGATTGGTAGGATTACGATGACCTTCCTCCAACAACGAAGAATTGTACTGTAGATATTCATCCACTTGCCTGATAGTCGATTTTGTCTCGATTTTAATCCTCATTACCTCCATCACACTTTCAAGAACTGTCTTCTCAGAACTTGAAGACACAGGGGTCTGTTGCAATGCAATCTGTTTGTTGTACTTGTTAAAGGCAGCAGTGTTGACAACTTGTGGGAAGGGATGCACCGGGTCATGCATATGTTGTTCCCCACGTACACCACTTTCAAAAGGAAACACGTCGTTGACGAATGCCATTGTTGGATCGTTGGATGTACTACTACTGCCCGCCTCAAAAAACTGCCCATGATCATGTGATCCATCTAATGATGGCTCACCGTGATATATCCAACTTGTGTACTTCGGCCAAAACCCTTTACTCTTTAGGTGCTCCCATACTGTCCTAATCGGAAATCGACACATATCACTGCGACACCTACATTTATTGCACGGGCAATAATGGTATTCATTCCCGTTTGCATTTTCCTCGACGAACTGCAAAAAATTCACAACTCCTGTAGTGTATCGTCGGTCAAGCCTTGGAAGTGAAATCTAACTCTTATCCGGATCCATATATATATAGCCTGAAAATAATATATATATATATATATATATATATATATAACTTTAATTAATAAGAAATTAATTAACACATACATATATATATATATATAAATCTTTAATAATTAATTACATTACAATATATATTATTATCAACATCAACTCATATATATATATATATACCATTATTTAAGTTAATTACACTATATATCAACCATTATTTAAGTTAATTACATATATATATATACCATTACACTATATATCAACCATTATTTAAGTTAATTACACTATCAACAACCATTAATTAACATATATATATATATATATAATTAAACTCCACACACACACACACACACACACACACACACATATATATTTTAACACTAATTAAAATAACATCAAATTAAAACACATAATTAAACTCTAACTTAAAATCAACTCAACTACAACTCAAAATCAACATATATACATACATTCTAACACTAAAACAACAACAAAACAAAAAATCACTTACTAACTCAAAATCAACTCAACTAAAACTCAAAATCAACATATATATGCATATACGTACCTATATATAGCTCCACAATGTAAGAGAGGACGAATTTCAACAATACCCACAGATTTTTCACTCTTTCTCCCGTTTTTTTTCGTTTTTTTTTTAAATGAGCAGCTGCTGTCTAGATCTGAAAATATATAGACTTATAGCCGACGAAAATGTCAATTTCGTCGGCCAAAATTTCAAAAATTTTCGTCGGCTAATGTTTCAGAGAAAGGCCGATGAAAATCCAAAATCGTCGACTGAAATATGAATATAGCCGACGATTTTTGTTTATACCAACGAAAAAACAGTATCGTCGGCTATGGTTACACTATGGCCGACGACTTTGTTTTTCCACCGACGAAAAATAAAATCGTCGGCCATTCTATAGAATTATCGACGAAAATTTTTAGTCGTCGGCCATTTTTTTTTTCGTCGGGAAAAACGTTTTTTCTGGTAGTGCTTGTGGAGGAAGAGGAAGTTAAGGAACCTATAGACATTGATGCAACAAGAATAGATGTTGTTGTACTTGTGAAGGAAGAGGAACCTATAGATAAGGAACCTACAGAGGCAACAACAATAGATGTTGATGTACATGTGGAGGAACTTTTAGAGGAGGAACCTATAGATGAAGATATTGATGTACGTACATAGAGAAGAATATATGGAGCCTAATGGTGATTATGTTGGTGATATTCTCTTGAACATCTATGATCCTAGAAATTGGGATAATCTTAATACAGAATTTTATTAACTATTCCTGTTACAGTTGCATCAACAGAGAGAAACTTTTCAAAACTAAATTTTTTTAAGTCGTACTTGCGATCAACCATGTCGCAAGAAATATTAAATTCTTTGGCTTTGATTTCAATTGAAAATGAGTTTTTAGAAAAGCTTGATTATGAAAAATTAATTGATGATTTTACTTCTAAGAATGCTAGAAGATCAATGTTTATAATGCTCTAATGCGCTCGCTGTTCTGTTCCTCTTGACAAAAGTCTTGTGATAGTTTCAGTTTATTATAATGATCCAATGGAAATCTTTATATATAGTTTCCAGGTAAGATTGTACTGTGTTACCATTTATCAAGTTTGGAAATTCATTACATTGGTTCCGTAGCTAAATTACTCTTTTTTACAGGTTTCTTTATTATCCTTCTCACTGTTGGTTGTGGAGCCAGTAGGCATTTCGGTTGTATGTTGGTAGTACGAGTATGCAGGTTCCTCGCATTTTATACTACAACTTTTTATTTTTTTTGCCTTCAGAACTTAAGAAATATGCTTAATATGAGATTTTTGCTCTCTCATTTTATTTTTTGGTTTTTACTTTAAGAGTTAGAACAATATGAATTCATTTTTTTAAAAATGCTATATGTATTATTTGTTGACAAATTTTTTTTACACATAATATATATGTACTAAGGCCGCCAAATTTTTTTGGCACAAGGCCACCTATAACACAGGACCGGCCCTGCTGCCACCCTTCTTGTAT